>BSUD01000005.1:24030341-24214651 GCA_033239045.1 Fagopyrum esculentum | reverse complement strand
ATATATATATATATATATATATATATATATATATATATATATATATATGATCTAACAAGAAAATTTTCTTGGATTAAGTTTTAATAGTTATCTAACCCATAAATTTATTCCTATCAAAATATTTCGTTGATTTTTCAGTAAAAAAGGTATGTTTTAGGAAAAAGTTGTGCAGAAGGGTTAAACTAGTTTATAAAGTTTCTCCATCCGAAATATAAATTAGGCTGTTATTTTGAAATTTTTAATAAATAAAAAAATGAAACAAGTAATTTTTGGAGGTTGAGAAAAGCATCTTTCCAAAGTAAATCCCAGATAAGTCAATTTTCATTTGTCGTCAACCTTGCAAACAAATAACTAGACCTCCTACATTGGACTCATAAATATAAAGGGCCTGAGATTTCATATAAGCGGGCTTGCCAGTAGCCCTGATGCAGCAATTGGCTCATTTATGTTTTGTTTGTTTGGGTCAAAATGGCCCATAATGTTTCTTTATTAGTTTATAAAAGTAAGACTTTAAGGAAGAAAAAGAAAAGAGTGCATTTATATATTCAACAAATTGTTGATGTAGGTGCATTCTAGTTTTTCGAGTCTTCTTCAGATGTAGACATTCTCTTCGTTTAAAGAGTGCATTGTCTTAGTAAGTTCTTCTTCTTTGGTTCCCTTTCATTTATCATATGATCTAAAATGATTGGGAAGTTCCTTCCCATAAAAAAAAAAAAAAAAAGAGAAGTTATATTTTCGTTACAAGGCTCATATTCTTCTCCCCCTAAATATAGTAAACTAGTGTATTACCCACAAATTGTGCGGGTTGAGTTTTAAGGGTTTATTTTATTCATATATGATTGTTCATAAAATCGATGGTCAAAAACATTGTAAAACTTTAAAATTATTTTTGTAAAATATTTATTAAAATATTTTT
This sequence comes from Fagopyrum esculentum, assembly GCA_033239045.1. Classification (NCBI taxonomy): domain Eukaryota; kingdom Viridiplantae; phylum Streptophyta; class Magnoliopsida; order Caryophyllales; family Polygonaceae; genus Fagopyrum; species Fagopyrum esculentum. The sequence continues at coordinate 24,213,735 of BSUD01000005.1, read as the reverse complement.
TAAAAATTTTGAAATCACTTTTCAATTTATATTAAAATTTAGAAATCACTTTTTAAATTAATTTTTTGGATTTTTGAGAAATGTGACGTTGACACGTGGCAAAAGAGGTTTCTCCTTTAATAGATATAATAAGATGGTGGAACCACACCTTGTATCCAAGATCCTAATATGGACATATCTTCTTGGTTAGGCCTCGAACTTCATTTCTATTTAGTTGTATCCATCCATGTGTCAAGCTCAAGTATATAGATCATATCATGTCGCGTACATGGTGGAACCGCACCTTGTATGCATGGCTATCTAGTGTTAGACGCGCCTCCACGATTGGTGGGATACTAGGTTGAGACACTATCTAAATGAACCTGAACTATCGAAGGACCTTATCTAGCACGTACAACTCTTAAATGTCTGAGGTATAGACGTCGCCTCTATATCTAGAGACTACGAACACTCCATCTAAGTAAAATATCCTATTATTCTATGGCATGAACTTCACGTCCTCGATTCTCATTTCCCCGAACTACACACAAAAAGGCTTCAACATTTTCAAGGTCAAGGAAGGTGTCTTCGAGATATATATTGTAACACCCCAAATCTCAGACTCAAGGTGCTACGGGTTAGAACCTCACAATGGGTCCCGACTCTAACTCGACAACAATATCACCGGACCTTACAACAAGGTACAAATGTCAAAATACCGAAATCTGATTTAAAACATGCAATGCCAAGATAAACCAAAAGACTCACAACCGACTATAACGATCATATCCAATCTACACTACTAATGTCGACAACGGAATAAAACAAATAAACCATCACCCTTCCTACATGTGCGGGAACCCCGGCTGACCACATCATTCGGATCACTCGGCAGCTACCCTGTCCCGCAAGGCATCTAACAACACGGATAAACCGTTAGCTAACCATTCATATATAAGAAGAACACATAAGCACAAACACACATAAAGAAATACAATAAACACCAAGCATCTATCGCATAATCCGTTTTATTATCTTTCATAATGTCATACACTCATAATCAAATTACACTTGTGGCACGAGAAGTCTACGACTCTCGCCTTCGTCCCTTTATCCAACTGGAGTGGATCGGAGCAACTCCCCATATACCATATGAAGTGGATCAGTACCCTCCCAGTATACTATGTCTGGCCTAATCGCGAAGAACCTCCTACTCCCTCAGGAGAGCTGAGCAGTGTAATATCCGGAATTTCTATTCCATTTAATTTCCGAATCAAATCGGACGTCGAGCCGTTGATGGCTTCCCATTCTCTTTAGTAGTTCTTTCTCCACAAATTCTATCATTTTATGTAGAAATTTATTCACATAAAATGATAGAATTTTATCAAAACCTAATTCTTAAAATTAATTCTTAAAGACGACTTTTGACGAGACCATGATAAGGCTGAGACGAGATCACGACAAGGCTGAGACGAGGCCATGACACGTTTTGACAAGGCTGTGACAAAGCCACGACAACCTCATTCACTCTTTCAGCCCACTATTTTTACTTAGTTTCAGCCCAGTTTCTAGCCACTGCTTTCAGCCCAGCTCTTGCTTCAGCCCAGCCAGGAGCAGCCCAAGGGATTCACGCCAAAACCTCCAGCTGCCTCTCTCCCCATCTGCTTGTAACAGCTGAATAAATGAAACATTAAAAGAACTGTAACAGCCCAAGGATTTCACGCCAGAAGAGAAGGCTGCAACGTTCTCCTTGCTTCCAGATTTACGTAAAACACTCCTCCCCTCCTTCTGTCTTGATTCTCGGTTTTTAGCAGCCCCATCGAAACAGCAACAGCCCATCGGAATAGCACCAGCCCCATCTGTGCACTTGAACGTCGGGAACAAGAGCCTTCACACTGCGGTTGGTGAGTCTAATCTCTCGACCCTCTCTTCCCCTACTAGTTGTGGTCTCTACCCATCTGAACGTCCCCTTCTGTAGTGGTAATTGAAGCCTTGTTGCGGACTGTATTCAGCACAACAGTGAGGACGTTTCTACATACGTTCGGTTGGCCTCTCACTCCCTTGGTGTCCTCTTTCTATTCAGTAACACATTGGGCAAAAGTTTATATTGCATCCCTGCTGTTTTACAGATAGAGAGCCTTCCCCATCACCAGAATCTTTCCTAAGTTGCAATCAAGGTCTCAATAAGGGGTAATTAGATCTTTTCTCCCTCCCTTGAATACGTATCTTCTTTAATCGAATAAGTTAGGGTGTACCGTGTGCTGCTGATGAACTTAGGACATTGGGATCAATAATTAGTTTGGGTTAGAAGAGGGCAATAAAAATAGTAGAAACAAATCTGTTGTAAATAATGGTGTTTCTTAAGTTTTGAGAAGTTAAAAACTGTCAATATTATAGACCAATGTTAGGGCGTTATATTGAAGATCCACCGTTGAATTTTGATAGATCATAGATAGATATATGTAGTTTACTGTGTTAAAATTTGAGAATAAATGAACGGTCGGATTGAAAGTTATAGGGTCTCAAAGTAGAGTAGTTGAGCTGTTTTTCCAGCATTGATTTTTGACTAAGTATAGGAACATTTTTAGTGTAGTAGCCAACTTTAAGGATTTTTATAGAAGTGATAATTGAACAGTTTTAGGAAATTCTTGCTTCTATGAGTAGATTAGATATCATAGATAATTTAGAGATTTATTTTAGACTTTTTATAAATTTATTTTAATTTCATATTTGAAGTTGTAGTTGGACTTTAGTGACTTTTCGGGAAATAACAAAGTGGGTAGTTTCTCCACAAAACCCTACCCGTCCCCTTTGTCGATCTTCTCCTTCAACAACCTCGTCCAGAGGGTCTTCCGGCGTCACCGCACTAGTTCGGTCACCACCTTCCGACTGTCTATACGGTTGCGCCACCTGGAAGTCATTGTAACCAGCGCCGCACCAACAAATTTCGTGTGCGTCAGCCTATAATCGTGAATTATTCGTCAACTTGCATTCTCCTTGCCATCGTTGTGCGAGCCAAGTCCGGTCGTGGCCACCGTTAGTGACCTCCCGCCAGTGTTCACCCCAAGAACACCAGTCACCCCTTCTCCCTTCCTTGTGTGTTTGTTAGATCGAGTATTTTGGGTGAGATTCTTGTGCTCCATTAAATCCTAATTTGTGAAATTAGGGTTTGTGGAATTTAATCAGGTAAATCTTTAAAATATTGAACACATAGAAGATTATGTTGCAATATTATCTTGTTTTGCAGTTTAAAGTTTACATCCAAATGTTTTTTGGGCAATTTCGGTAACTAGGCCTTTTTGAGAAACTAGAGTAGTAACTAGACTTTTTAATGTTTCAATTAAGTAAATATACCCCAACCTTTTATATTTATTCTCAAACTCTACACACTCTTCTCTTAAGGGGTACATTTACTAAACACAAAACTAGAAAAAGCCTAGTATACCAAATTGTTTCATGTGTTTTTTTAATGATGGACAGTCGCAATTTCTGTCATCTGGCTTGCAAGGAAATGGGAATTGGATCGTCCTTGTAACACTTTATGTTGGATCATACAGCACAATTAACAAGTTTCTTCTAAACACAAAATCTGAAAATTTAGATATATCTGATCGATTAGTTAATTATGATCAAAATGCCTCTGATAAACAAGCATGGATTAAGGTTAACCTGTATCAGAATGGTTTTCATAGGGTGAAATACGAGATTGAACTTTTTGCTCGGCTACAAAAAGCTATTCAAGATAATGCATTATCTAGGATCGACAAATTTGATAAGTTTTACCTTCTCTTGTTAATATTATGGATCTTTAAACCAAAGTTTTATGGTATAAATTCCGGTTTATCTCCGTACCTTAAATGACTATTTTCGGGCATCCTGGATGATGCATATGCTCTTTGTGAGGCGTGTCAACTACCACTTTCATCCTTGCTTTCCTTGATGAATGTGTACAAAGAGGAACTTGATTATACTATTGTACAAGACTCATTAATGTAATATATACACTTTTAAATAATCACTTTTGATGAAGTGTGTTAACTCCACCTTGATGAATATGTTAAAGATTGTTTTTGCAGGGATGATGAAAGACAAATGAACGGTAGACTTTAATCAAATATCAATATACTTATTTATGGGGATATATGCGTATTTATTTGTTGGAGAATCTGTGCAGATTTTGTTGAGGCTGCAAGTTCTTCTAGGTTGTATCTAGGACTCTAAGGAAGCGAGATAATAGAGAATTGAATCCTAGGGTCGGAAACCCTAGGGTCTAAATCAAAGACTCTCTCCTCCTGATTTCTCTCTCTCCTCGTAACCCTCACTCAACCTCTCTTCCCTTACCTTATATCGACGACGGAGACCAAAAGCAGACCACCGGCCAAGCTTCCGGTATTGCCACCACACCGACTACCTCTCCACCAGTCCGACGCCAAGAGAAAGCAGTCCCAAAGTTTTGTCGTCTGTTCTCACCGCGGGATATAGGTTCTTCTTTCGAGCAATCTGACGCCACAAACTTCCGACGACAGTCAACGTTCAGGGAGCAACACCTCGCCGCCTTCGGCCGTCGATCCCAATTGCGTAGGCTAGGGTCATCCTCAAATGTGTCACAAGGGTCCCTCCTCCACTATTGGTTGTGCGATTGTTACCGTTTTAGTCCGCCCTTCCGTTTTCGACCACCAAGACACCAATTTGTTTCCGACCACCAATACATCTTTCCGTTTCCGACCACCCACAACCTCTAGTCTATCCTTTGTGTAGATTGATGTTTGTTGGGTGAGATTTTTAATGTGTTAAACAATAATTTTGCGATTTTGGGCTTTTGGTTATTTGGGTATTCTTTGTGTAATTTTAGTTAAAATTGTATGAACACCGATGAATAAAAACATGAACAATAACGTATAAAAATATGAACACCGATTACTTATTTATAACTTTTACACATGCATAACATATTATGATCATCTTTTAACATTTTTTAATGATTCTTTTATTTTGTGTGGTTATGAATTGTAAATGAACATCTATGTAGGGTTGTGCAAAATCGGACCGGACCGGACCGGACCGGAATTTACGGTCCGGTCTACGGTCCAGGTTTTTTTGAAAATCCGGGTTACAGTTCGGTCCGTTTTTTGGACCGTATAAAACCGTAACCCGGGTTGGACCTTAAACTACGAATTTTTGGTCCGGTCCGGTCCATTTCGGTCCAATCCGGTCCATTCCGATCCGATTTTGGACCGGAAAACCTCACCAAAATTGCACAATTAAGGTACAAACCGGTCCAATCCGGTCCGCAATATTCAAAATTGCACAATTTATGTAAAAACCGGTCCAACCCGGAATCGGACCGGACCGTTACGGTCCAGCCTACGGTCCAAGGTTTTCTTAATTTACAGTCCACCGGTCCGGTCTGGACCGTAAATTAAACATGACACTATTTTTGCACAACCCTACATTTATGCATTATAAAATGAACACAAGAATAAATAAACATGACACTATGAACACCGATGTATAAATACATGAATAATGACATATAAAAGTATGAATACTAATGACTATTTTTGAACGTAAACGTATTTTTCTAAATTTTAAGTCAATTTACAAAAATGTCATTAATGATGAGCGTGTGAGAGCCCTTGATTTAAAATTCATTCAATGGCTTACGACCCTCCTAATTTCTATCTACAAACTGTCTTTTCAATATATATATATATATATATATATATATATATATATATATATATATATATATATATATATATATATATATTATTTTGTCTGCACTTAGATTACGTTCATCTGATGAGTTAAAGCGTTAAAATCACTAGTTTAAATGCCATTGGGTCAAATAATATTTATTGTCACTAGACATGTATTTCACTCGTTTTGTTTCATAACCGGTTGAATTTTATGTGATTTTATTTATTTATAGTAATATAATTTAAAGGTTTTTCAAAAACAATCAATTAATTTTGTTATAAACAAAAAAAATGTATTACAAAAAAATTATATAAGGTGTTTATACAAATAAGTTATTCAAAAATATTTACTAAAATGAAATATAATCATAACAAAATATTTTTAAAAAAATATAACAAAAAAATTAAATAAGGTGTTTATACAAATAAGTTATTCAAAAATATTTACTAAAATGAAATATAATCATAACAAAATATTTTTAAAAAAATATAACAAAATTACTCATTTTAAATTGATAATTATGGATTTTTTTTAAATAATCTAATATTTCACTAAAATTGATTATTGTTGGTTTAATTTCATAATATATTAAGCTGAAATAGTTTATGTAATGGGTCGATGCAGAGTAATTTAAGGACGACGTATTTAATTCACATTTAATGCCAAAAAAATTTTAAAAAAAAAAACACGATTCTGAAAGTTTTTCTAAAAAAAATCAGCTTTTAAAAATATAATGAAATAGATTGACACATATGAATATAATATTGTTGGCAACCAGTTAAAAAATATCACAATAAATGTCAAGATTATAGCCTTTGAATATTCCATGATCACCAAATGTTAAATAAAAGCCGTTATATGACAATTGTTTTTGAAACAATTTGGTTTAGTAGGGTTTTTTTAGTTTTGTGTTTAGTAAATGTACCCCTTGAGAGAATAATGTGTAAAGTTTGAAAATAAATACAAAAGGTTAGGGTACATTTACTTAATTAAAACATTAAAAAGCCTAGTTAATAATCTAGTTTTTCAAAAAAGACTAGTTACCAAAATTGCCGATTGTTTTTCAACTATGGATGTCATCCCATCACGATGACCAGTTAAAACCGAACCGGTAAATTAGTTCATATTTATAAAAATAATTTTTAATATATATTTTTTCATAAATACACCTCAAAACTCAATTAGTATATTTTTTGTACCAAGTGTGAGTTATATTTTTGACTAACTTTTGAAAGCATTGGATACATTAATGAAATAATATTAATTAGTGAAAAATGTGGTAATAGCGAAAGAGAAATTGTGTTGAGACGGAGAATTTGAAGAAAGGGGAGGTGATGACTGATGAGAGTAGGCATGTGGGATAGAGGAGGCAGATACACTTGTGCACCTGCACTGCACCTGCACCTCCACAACAAGATGGGTTTGGGAACGTCTCCCGAGGTCTCGTCTCTGCAACTGTCACACTCCTTTCACATATAACTCTATATTCAATATCCTTCCCTCCTTTTTTTTAGAACTGAACCGAAAATCAGACCGGCTTTTTAAGCTTCGATCCACACCTGGACCGGATCCAATCCGCCACATTCTACGATGCTTTTCAATTCCTTTCATGAACGACAATACAGTAACTGATAATACATAGTCTTCGTCCGTCTACCTTATAAAATGAAAAGAATTTAAACTATCGTAATCCTCTCAAGCTTTGGATACAGTAACTGATAATACAAAGAGTTTGTTTTGAAAAAACATATAAGTATAAATATAACTATACCGTATTACATTATATGTTTTTATTTTATGAGTGTGTTATGCCACATATTAATGTAGATGTACTTTAGAAATAATTTTACTATAAACACTATTTTTAAACAAAAATAAAACTTAGCTACTCAATTAGACTCGATCCAAATCCAACATTTAATTGCAACATTACGTATTTAAGTTGCGTACAAAATATCCCTTTTTGTTTCACTTTTCGGTTATTTGAAAAGTAAAATTCATGCCGTAATGTCCTTTGGTTTTCAACAACGAGCTACAAATTTCAAGGTATTTTTTTTGTCATATGTTGGTCCCCGTAAATAATATTTGTTTCTTTATTACAGACTACAGTACTCTATTTTTATTTATGTAATAAAAAAAACCTACAACTTGTGTGTTTCCCTCCTTAATATAAAAAAGAATTTCCAAGACTCTCTATTTTATTTGTACAACAAAGAATAGAGATGAGTAATTGGTTAGGGTTTTCTCTCACTCCACACCTCAAAATCGATGAAGACGGCGACCCACAACCCGGAGATGCGGATGCGCCGCCGCCTCTACACCCACCCTCCACCGTTTCCGCCGGCTGTTACATGTCAACATTGCCCCTCAGGTCCGACGGCTCTTTGGGCGTCCTCCACCCTTTCCACCGCTCTCAAGGTTCCTCTTCTACTCTTTTTTTTTTATTTTATTTGTAAAAGAAAAAAAGCATTTTGTTTGAAAATCTTTATTTATTAAGTATTTATAGATTTGGGGAAGTACGAGAGCCCGGTGGAAATCGCCACAGACGATCGAAACGCCGAAGAATCACCGAAACTCGAGGACTTTCTAGGCTGCTATTCCTCCAACCCATCAAACAACGAAATCAACGTAAACATAGCACCCAACTATCCTTCAAGCCATCCACAATACGCGTCGTTTCATGACACGTTCACTCAAAACGCCCCGCTTCACAGCAGCACTACAAACAACAATAATCCCCTGTGTCGCGCGACACAATATCCCACAAATGGTGCTGCAACTTCACTCTCCGGATTCAAGTCATGGCTTAGAACTCAACCCTACCCGGAACCCAACGGCGCTGGAATCCAGGCGCTGACACTTGCCGTCTGCGGCGGAGGTGCGGCGGAGCAAGGGAAGAAGAGAGCGGCGGCGAGGAAATCGATTGATAGTTTCGGCCAAAGGACCTCTCAGTATCGTGGTGTTACCAGGTACAATAGTACAATTTCTTTTTGGATTTTACTTTAATGGAGTTTTCGTTTTCAATTTTGGGATTTGTAAATAATTGTTGTATGATATAGAATTGAAAACAAATAATGTAACATAAATATGAAATTGTTGGTTGGTAGGCATAGGTGGACAGGGAGGTACGAGGCCCATTTGTGGGATAACAGTTGCAGAAAGGAGGGCCAAACCAGAAAAGGACGTCAAGGTTTAGTCCTTTTTATATAATAATATAATTACATTTTGTGTCAATATATTACAATTTTTTAACTTTTTACCCTCATTTAATTTTCCTCTGCTGGCATTCATCGTCTTCAACTTCAACCTTGGGCATGGGCTTCTTCTAATCAGTATACCTTGGTATATCTACTTTGCAAGATTAAATTACCAATCTGCCTGCGACACTTGTTTGTTGATGTCTTAAGTGTTCATTAGGTGGATATGAGAAAGAGGAGAAGGCAGCTAGAGCATATGATTTAGCAGCTCTAAAATATTGGGGTCCAACCACTCATATAAACTTCCCTGTAAGTCTTTTTTTGTAAATTAAAATCAAAATTTTTTATTATCTCAAATTACTAAACAGATTGTGATTATTATTATTAGATAATTACGTATGAGAAAGAGCTTGAAGAAATGAAGAACATGACAAGGCAGGAATTTGTTGCCCATCTAAGAAGGTAATTAACAATTGATAGTGGCAGCCACCAAATTTTGTGTGATTTCATTTTAGTGTTTGTTTGGTTGGAGGTGTAGAATGAAAACGGAATGGAATCGGATAAAGGTAAAGAAAGTAAATGGAAATGATGGAATTCATAAATATTTCGTTACCGATAATTATTTTTAGCGCTTTCAAACGAGCCCTTAATTCACTTGAATGAAAAATATTTGACTAAGTTGCAGGCAGAGCAGTGGGTTCTCAAGAGGGGCGTCTATGTACAGAGGGGTGACAAGGCATCACCAACATGGGAGATGGCAAGCTAGAATAGGAAGGGTGGCAGGCAACAAAGACTTGTACCTTGGCACTTTCAGTAAGTTTAACAGCAATGAGGGTTTTGTAGCATACAGAATGGTTATTAAAGGCTATGTGAAATGGCAGGCACACAAGAGGAAGCAGCGGAGGCGTATGACATAGCCGCGATCAAGTTCAGGGGGACGAGTGCTGTGACAAACTTCGACATAAGCAGGTACGACGTGAAGAGAATATGCTCGAGCTCGACCCTGATCCCGGATGGGAAGCGAACCGGGTCTCCTACACCCTGCATTGAGTCAGTGCCAGGTGGCAGTTCCAGTGGGGCGCCCGCAGCTGACATGGCGGAGCTGATGTGGAGCGGCGGTGATGAGCAATACGGGGAATGTGGCCGGGACGAGGATCATGGCGGCGGCGGACGCTTGGTTGCGCAAGTGCCCATGTTTGCACTGTGGAATGAGTGATGTTTTTGGATTGGAGTTGAGCGTCTATTATAGGCTATAAGAGGGATGGAGTTCATTTTATGCAACATGCAAATTTGTTATGTAAAATGGTTGGTAAAATATGGGATTTTGGGCCGTCTCATACCCCTTTTTGTTCCATATGTCAACAAAAGCACAAAGGAATGCTCTTTAACAGTTTTCATACTCGACTTGCTTTTCTCTTACTTCACATTGTCTTACACGTATATACAGAGTAAAAGGTGAGATTATAGACTCTTTTACTTTTTCTTATATTCGTCCCGGGACCGAATGACGCGGAGGACACATGTCCGGTGAACTACACATACAAGCAAACGAGATTCCATCCTAGGAATCTTAAAACCAATTGGCAATAGGAGTAGCCCCGATGCTTATATGGTAGGTTCACTTGATTACGTGTTATCGGTCTGGGATACTTTTCCTAACATCTCAACAAAGTCCATGTTACATAATTAATAAACTAGTTTATAGCGTGTTACATTATTTATTAAGAAAAGATTTCAATTTATGTTAGTTTATAGTATGTGATTTGTCCATTTATTAAGAAAATATTTTAAAGTTATGTATAATAATGATAAAAATATATTAAATTTTTTATGGGAGGAGAGTCGGTCTAATACGAGGATGTTACATCAACGTCGCCTTCTTTAATAAAGGTATATAGATGTGTAATATCTTATGACTCCAACATACTCAATACCATATTTCCTCGGTAGAAATAAAAGGAAACTGGATGATGAGATGGAAACGGAAGCTTATAAATAGACTATATGTGGCAATCTCTTAGCGAAGATGTCTACAAATTTGGAATCGGAGTGGACATGAAAGACACGAACATGCATGTCCGATTACAACTCGCTAACGGACAAAATGTAAAAATCGATCTAACATGCTTCATTCTTTATTGGTGAACCGAGTTATGAGCGAGATACATGGTATGTTGACTTTGTCGATACATATGCATGAGTCATGAGATAGAGGACAACAGAGCTCTAGAAGAAGGTTGCATACCCAAGAACTCTCGGTGACAACATTTGTAACCTCATGGTACTCTGCCTTTTTACACTAGACCGAGATACTATCATTTCTCTCTTGGATGAACATGCGATGATGAAGTCATTTAAGAAGACACAATGCACAAAGGTGGATCGGCGGGTGTCATGAGGACTAAGGTTGAGATGATGTTGTTATGGCGATTCCAAGGGAAGAGGTATCTTGATAAATCGAATTATGTGTTTAAGAGCCGCAAAATGGGGCTACCGGAGGGTCATGCATAAACAGAAAAATCTAATGAACAACATAGATGATAAGCCTAATATATGAGCGAGTGAAAATGAGGTATTGGATAGTTTTGGCCAGACTCTAATAGAGTGTTGGATCAAAGACAGGTAACTAAGAGGCGGCGGTCAGTCTGACAAATGGTCAACCTAGGTGACAATCAAATGAAGTTGTCGGGACAATGTTGTCGACATATTATATAAGCACTCTTAGTGCCCTGACGAAATAAAAATTAAGATGTGTCCCATGTGCGACTAATAAAGCTTGACCGATGGAGGAATGTATCAAAGCGTTGAACCAAACTCGAGGTGCCTACTTAAGTTCATAAAAGGACTTGTGCAAGTGGCACGCATGAGCTTGCCGGGAATTGTTCACGAATCCCGGTGGTTGAAACATGTAGACTATCTCATGAAGGGACCATGGAGAAATGCATTATTGACATCAATTGATGAATGGGTCAAGATTGAGACACTACAAAATGAAGGGCAATACACAAGTTCCGTTTGATTACACAAGTTTTCTTTGTTTATGTCATATATATACAAGTCTGTCATTTACACAAAGTTTGGTTAGGTTTGGTTACACAAGTATGTCATTTATACAAGGTTGGGTTACACAAGTCCGTCATTTACACAATATTTGCTCACACAAGTCTTTTATGTAAAAACATTGTGTAATTGAAATTGTGTATGAACATTGCGTAATTGAAATTATGTATTAACATTGTGTAATTGAAATTGTGTATTGATAATGTGTATCATCAATAAAATATACAAAGTCTAATTAGTCCAGTATAAAGGTAGAAGTGAGAAAAATAATTTATTATCCTAATTAATAAAATTAAATATAATTAAGAGTAGAGAAAAAAATCTTAAAACTTTCACAATTTTTTTAATTTTTAATATATATATTTTTTTTATTAAAATCGGTTTCCTTATGTATCTCATTTAATATATATTAATAATTATTAATTGTCCTTGAAGATCTTATTAATTCTCCTATTTATCTTTTTTTTAATGATAAATATTAGACCTTAATTAGTGTTGTATGGATAGATCCATTGCCGGTTCAAATTTGAGACTTTGGTTTCATTGGTTGCAATTGTGTCAGGGTGACTCAATAACCGAAATCATTTTATTAATTTTTACTCAAAGCAGACGCTCGATCTTAGTGGTTGACCGTCAGACTCAAAACTGACGCCCAATCACACTGAGCAACGTTGTGCATTACTAATTCCCTTCGTATAAATTGCAATTCTGAACAACAGCGAAGCAGGGGAGACAGGTTTGATTTTCTTTGGTTGTCTTACAACAATAATAATATCTATTCTCTCATTCTTGATTACATAAGGTATGAATTTGAAGGGGCAGTATTTGAAAAGTTGGTTTATATATGGGTGGTTTTGTGTAATTTAGGCAGATCGAATTGAAGGCAGATATCGATGATAGATAGTTTGGCAGGGACAGGACTCAGGAGACTGAAAAGAAGATAAGATGGTCCAATTTCCGAGGCCCTCTCCCATCTTCTCATCATTGCGACTCAAAACACTGTATCCATTAATTATATACTTAATTCAATTTATATTACAACATTTTCAAATACAATTTCAGACATAAAATTTTGAAACAGTTAATGCGAGTTCGTCTCCCGGGTCAATCTGCATTACGCCCGACCAAATAAGCAATTTCATTGAGTTGATTAAGTAGATACTTTACGTAACATTGAATATAAAGTAGGTATCTTTTGTGTTTATATTAACAAAGTAGATACCCTAAATTATGATGAAAAAGATTTAATAAAAAATTATAAAAGAAATTATCATGTAAGTCAACCTTCTCTCCTATCTCATTTAATTATTTTTCTAATTAAAAATTTAAAGAAATATATTATTACGTCAAATAAGGAATGAGATAATAATTGATCCTAAAATCTCTCCCTAATTATTTTCCTAATTAAAGATTTAAATAAATCTGCTCCCTAATTATTGATTTATCATAATTAAAGAAATATGTTGTTATTAATTTCATGGTTATGTACATATGCTGATACATAATTCCAATGTAGTTGAGAGTGATATTTTCGTGATGAATACATAATTTTTGCTAGGGCTGTTCAAACGGTCCGGACCGGACCGGACCGGACCGTAAACTCTCGGACCGGACCGGACCGGACCGTTTCACACTAGTAGTGAAACGGTCCATGGACCGGACCGGACCGTAACGGTCCGGTCCAACACGGTCCGGTCCAATACGGTCCGGTCCGGACCGTTTTATTAATTTTTTAAAAAAAAATAAAAAAAAAAAAATATTTTTTTGTATGCATTTAATCCGGTCCGGTCCGGGTTTGGACCGGACCGGACCGGACCGGATACTCTTCTTATTGAAAAAAAAATTAAAACGACAATTAACGGTCCGGACCGGACCGGACCGGAACATTACGGTCCTGGACCGGACCGGACCGTAATATTTTTAGACCGGACCGGACCGGACCGGAATTTTCCAATTACGGTCCTGGACCGGACCGGACCGTAATTTCCGGTCCGGTCCGGTCCGATTTTCCGGTCCGGTCCAAAGCTGTGCAGCCCTAATTTTTGCGACTTTCTACATAACAATTACGTTTATGTAGTACAAGTGTCTATCATTTTGACAATGTTTGGTTACACAAATTCGTCATTTACACAAGGTTTGGTTATACAAGTCTTTTATGTATTAACATTGTGTAATTGAATATGTATGCCCAATGCGTTTTATGTAGTTGATATTCGTGTTTTATGTATTAACATTGCGTAATTGAAATTGTGTACGGACATTGTGTAATTGAAATTATGTATTAAAATTGTGTATTAAATATTGTGTATCGTCAAAAGAATACACGAAATTTGATTAGTCTAATTGGTATAAGGGCGGGGAGGTGGGACTACTCGTCTAGAGTTCGAATCTTAGTATACACCTTACAAAAGGTGCCTTATTTCACCAATCTTCTCTTAAAAAAATACGTTGTAGTAATTTAATACTACTTTTATTTTTATTTAATTATTTGGGATTTAGTTTGGTGGAATTTGAAAAATAAATATGATACACTTAGTAAGTTAGTAGGGTTGGACGCCGACTGTATAAGACGACACGAAGATATTCATTTATATTACCCATGAATAAAAACCGTTAAATTTTTTAATAATTAATAGTTTGGAGATAGAGTATAAATAGGGTGAGTTGACTAGGTAGGTATTTTTGTAAGAGTTAATTGGTAATTTTAATAAATTTAAGTTCAAGTCCGTCAATTTAATAAAGCTCAATTGGCCCACTCGAGTTACATAAGATGGTACCCCATCCAAATGAGTATCGAACTTTGTTCATACACGATATTAATACATAATTTCAATTACACAATATTAATACATAATTTCAATTATACACGTCTGTCATTTACACAAGTCCGTCATGTACACAAGTATGTCATTTACACAAGGTATAGTCACACAAGCTCAATTACAACTATGATAAATGTAAGTCATCCCGTATTTATAAAGTTGGGTCAAAATCGATAATTAAACAAATTAAAACAATTAATGAACTTTCAAAAACTCCGGGGCTTTCCTGCAATTAAAAACATGAATTATTTTCTATAATTATCCAGTTAGTGACAAATTTGCGAATTTCAAAATTTTGGGCAAAAGATGTACAAGTTTGGAAGGTTTATTGTACATTATCGTGAAATTGAAAAAAGGGTAAATAATCTTCACGCCACCTTCACGTAGGGGAGCGCTTGATGTGGGGCGGCACTTCGTCGGAGGCAAGGCAGGGTAGCGTTGGTGCGACGAGCTGGAGGACCCAAAGGGCGGGACTTCGTCAAAATTCTGGATCGGGCCAATAGTTACAGTTTATCTTCATTCGAATGAATTGTCTTCGTTGTTGTTGGCTTCATTCCCGCGAGGCTTCGACGGAGGAGGGGCGGGGCGGCGCTAGTGTGACAAGTCGGAGGATGCAAAGGGCAGCCCTGGTGCGACGAGCCATAGGACGCAAAGGGCGCGCGTGGGGCGACACTTCATAGGAGTTCCGCATTTGGCCTGGGGATTGCAGTTATGTCTTCAAACGAGTGAGTTTTGTCTTCTTTGTTGTTGGCTTCATTCCGCCGGGGCGGCGCTGGTGGGTTCAATCTGGCAGAGCGGAGGCATTTGTTGAACCAAGGATGGCACTTGGCGGACTGCAAATATGTTGAAATTGCGAGCCACAAGAATTAGAACTCCGTAGATATGCGTCTGCGGCCTGGTGCGAGCCACCAGGTACCCTCGATTTCTTTAATCCGTCGGGGCGGCACTGAGAGGATGGCGGCGGACTAGTGTTTGAGCCAGAGAAATCACCGTTGTTAGAGGAAACCGTCAAAAAACTATAGTCGTCATTGTAGGAGGTAGGAAAAGAAAAAAATTGCAAAACTTCCACAAACCTTGTGAAGATTGTAACACCCCAAGTTCTGGAAACTTCAAGCGCTACAGTTAGAACCGCACAATGGGTCCCGACCCTCAGAGTAGCAACAACAAACGGATCTTACAACAAGGCACAAACGAATGAAAACCAAAACTCAATATAAAACCAAAGGTTTAAACAAAAGAAAAACACAAAAGCTTCACAACCGAGTTCAAAACCAAAAAGGGAAACAACAAACGAAACAAAACCCGATCCCGTCCTATAATGTACGGGAACCCCGGCTGACCACACCATCCGGATCACTCAGCAGCATCCTGAACCTGCGGAACATCTACAACGACGGTATAAACCGTTAGCTAACATTCTAGGTACAAGCAAGAGTGTAAAGGCACAAACACACATAAGGTAAAGAAAACACATAGCATGCTCACACATCAACCTTATATTTCATTAAGGTTTATATTACTAATTCAACTTCTTTTGTCACACGAGAATCTCCCGAAACTCGCCTCCGCTTCCGTCTACCAATAGGAATAGATCAATACTATCCATTACCTACAGGTATGGGTTGCAAGAGCACATTCTAGTCTCCTATAGAACTAGACAAGTGGTCACCGCTCGGTTATAATACACTTGGACTAGTTAAGGTTAACAAAGGGTGAATCATATTTCCAATTATCCGTTATAAACAGAATAGCAACACAAACAAGCCAATACAATCCAACTAATACGCGGAATGAAGCTACGTAAGTCCAAGGGACTTACCTCACACAAAGATAACACAAAAGGCTCAACAACAACACAGGAAAACTCAGTTTCCCTCAGGAAAGGAGCAAGGAAAACCTGTACGAACAAGCAACACGGATCAGGAACGAAACGGTTGCTAGAAGTCTATAACTTCTAGTCTCAACGATCTCTAAGAGATCTCCCCAAGCTAAGGACTCCACCTTAGTCTTACAGCAACTCAAGGGACAAGGAACAACCACAGGGAACCAAGGAAGGAATGAGGAAAGGAAGGAATGAAGCGACTCACCAAAGACGGGAGCCACAACAGGGAAAACCGCAGGGCGGTAGACAGAGGCGTAGGGGCGGCTACACGCAGGGGCAGCTGGTGCAAGCGCAGGGGTGGCTGGTGCAGGCGCAGGGGCGGCTGCACTGACAGAAGGATTCCTCTTCGACCGAACTCACATCAAGGGCAACCAAATCTCGAACTTTAGGTTTCAACAAGTCCAGACTCAACTCCAGGGAGCCTGAGAAAAACGAAGGGTCAACAACGGAACACTCTACAATAATCAAGGCTCATGCTTGATCCTTGGAGAAGAAGAAAAGAGAAGAACGAAAGGAAGAAACCAAAATAGAAGGAGAAGGCATGCAAAACTGTAAGAACGTGGAGAAGAACCAGAAAGGATGCACTTACACGTTCAGCGAGGTTGTAGGAAGCAAAGACGGCTGCAACTCTCTAGGGTTGAAGAAGACGATAGCGAAGAACGGGAAAAAGGAGAGAAAGAAGAGAATATATAGGGAGGGTTGGAACGCTCAACAGAAGGGCGTCTAGGGATAGAAAGAAAACAAGGAAACCGGCCCATAAGATAGAATATCGGACATTCTATCTATGGAAGGAAGATAAAAAGAACGGAAGAAAGATCGGCACGATCTGTCGTAAATCCGTTGGGCGGCTGGCTGCGGGGGCGGCCCTCTTCACCGCAGGGGCGGTGAAGGCAAAAACCTAGGATCTTACATTAAATCCCCCTAAAAAGAAGTTTCATCCCGAAACTTGCAAAAGCCAAACGATCACAACAACACACAGAAACAGAACTGAGCTCATATATTCCCACTCGGGGCACATAACACAAAACGTCACATAAAAGCGTTCACAACGCAATAAAGGAAAAACCAAACAACAAACTAAGCTAACGGTGCAACAAGCTCAGCGTAAAACTCCGGATAGTTCCTCTAGACACTACTCTGTCTCCCAAGTCGCCTCATCAGCTCCTCGCATCGACCACTGAATCTTCAACATCGGGATGTCCTTCGAACGCAAGCATCTCGTACTACGCTCTAAGACAGCCACCGGGTGCTCTACGAACGTGTGGTCTGGCTCGATCACTAGATCCTCATGACTGACGATGTGTCTCGGGTCAAGTATGTACTCCCGTAGTTGAGACACATGGAAAACCGGGTGAACATCCTCGAGTCTCGGTGGCAACACAAGTTTGTATGCTGCCTCTCCAACTCGCTCAAGAATCTCGAACGGTCCAACATATCTGGGACTCAACTTCCCCTTGACACCGAAACGTCGGATGCCTCGTGTCAGGGATACTCTCAACCAAACCTGAGCTCCAACTCTGAACTCCAGAGGTCTACGCCTCTTATCTGCATAAGACTTCTGTCGGCTCTGTGCTGCTAACATCCGCTCTCGGATCACTGCTACTCGAGCCATATCATCCTAAATCTGCCCAGGTGCTACTCCGTTGGCAATACTAGGCTCGTCCCAACACAACGGTGTACGGCATCTCTGTCCATACAAAGCCTCATAAGGAGCCATCCTGATCGATGCGTGCCAACTGTTGTTGTACGAAAACTCCACTAAGGGAAGGTGATCTGGCCATACCTGTTCCCAATCTAATACACAAGCTCGTAACATGTCCTCCAAAGTCTGGATGGTCCGCTCAGACTGACCATCGATCTGAGGATGATCAGCTGTCCTGAACTACAGACTCGTACCTAGGGCGGCATGAACTTGCTGCCAAAACCTCGAAGTGAACCGTCCGTCTCTGTCAAAGACTATGGTCCTAGAAACTCCATGAAGTCTCACTATTTGTCTCATAAACTCCTCTGTCAATCGACTCACCGGCCACATTTCCTTGATCGGAATGAAACGTGCGGTCTTCGTCAGTCGATCTACTATGACCCAGATAGCATCAAAACCACGACTCAGTCTCAAATCGGTCACAAAATCCATAGAGATGTCTTCCCACTTCCACCGAGGGACGGAAAGTGGGTGTAGCTCGCCTCCTGGTCTATGATGCTCGATCTTGACCTGTTGACAGGTCGCACACTGAGCTACATATCTCGTGACGTCTGGCTTCAAACCTCCCCACCAGAAAGAGCGTCTGATATCCTGATACATCTTACTCGCACTAGGGTGTACTGAGTAAGGTGAAGAGTGAGCCTCCTGAAGGATCCTCTGTCTCAACACTCGATCTGATGGCACACAAACACGCTCTTGGCATCTCAAAACTCCGTCAGCACCAACTACAAACTACAGTGCCTCTCCTCGAGACATCCGGTCTCGGATTTGTGTCAAAGCTGGGCAACTCTCCTGCTTCTGTCGGATTTCGGGCAACAGATCAGGTACTATCTCCAAGGTGGGCAACTGGCTGTCGGAATCTGGGAAGTAGATATCCATCTCTAGCCATGCCAAATCTCGCTGTAACTGTGGCTGAGCTGTCAGCCTAGCGATCGCCATCTCCCGAGAAGTCTTCCTACTGAGGGCATCTGCTACCACATTAGCCTTTTCTGGGTGGTATAAGATCTCAAGATCAAAGTCCTTGATCAACTCTAACCATTTGCACTGGCGGTTATTCAATTCCCGCTGAGTGAATATGTACTTCAAACTCTTATGGTCTCTGAAAATCTGACATGTGGCTCTGTATAGATAATGTCTCCAAATCTTCAAAGCATGAACAACAACAACTAACTCAAGATCATGGGTAGGGTAATTCTCCTCGTACGTCTTCAACAGTCGAGACTCATAAGCGATCACCTTTCCCCTCTGCATCAAAACACATCCTAAGCCCAGCTTGGATGCGTCGTTGTAAACCCCAAAATCATCGATGCCCTCTGGCTGAGCTAGGATAGGAGCATAGGTCAACCTCTTCTTCTGCTCCTCGAAGCTCTGTAGGCACAACTCGGACCATACAAACCTCGTAGAGTTCCGCAGCAAGGAAGTGAGAGGTCGGTGTTCGCCACTAAGCGTGCGTGCAAATAAGCTTTAAATTTATAAAACTAGAACCAAGCAAGCGAACCCGCAGTGTACGGATCGGTGTAGTAAAGTAAGAATTCCAGAGTATCGAACTCAGGGATTCGGGGGGAACAAATTCAGTTCGCAAATTGTCAAGCAAGTGAATGTAATAAGCTTTGCAAATATTGGGAAAACAACAACCTTAAAGATCTAGATATCTAATTCCAAGACTTTATATGACTTATCTAAAGACACTCTCTATAAAGGTTGTTGAGGCTTCAGTATAGAAAGGATCTAAAGACAAGAATTAATATCAAATACCCAAACTTGTAACCCAAGGATCAAGATAAACTCAAACGATTAAAGTTGTGATACTCGAAATCGAAATAGAGGGTGTTGAGTCTCACTACTACCTAGAAAAGGACAAGCCAAGACTAGGTTAAAGCTACTCTTTAACCTTGGATCAAAGTAAAAGTAAAATTCGTAAACTAGGGTAAATCACGGGTAGTTCTTGAATTTCACGGCCATGGAAGTTCAAGAACAGACCGTGATCTTAGTTCGTCGAGATCTCTCTAACTCTCAGGGTCCAATCAATTTACGATCGATCTATCATCATCTAAGCCACAACTATCAACCCTTCACCTTAGAATTGATAAAGGGTTTTAGCCAATAATCATTGTCATGATATCAAAAATCAATTTAAGAAGAATGAAAGATGAAAACCCTCGAAAACTCAAATATAACTCAAAGTCAATCTCAAATCCAAAACACAAATTGGAATATTCAATGGATTTGGAATATAAAAGAAAACCTCACAATAATGTAGGGTAAATATGAAGAACGGTTGTCAATCCGTCTTCAATAACTAACCCTAAGAAAGAGGTAAAAACCTTCGGCGATCTTCAATCCGCCCTAGGCAAGGATATTCCAAGCAAGGTAAGCGGCCATCACTTCTCCACGAGATCCAACCCTAATGTCCCGGGAATAAGCCGTAAGCGTCGATAAGCAGGGATCTCTCAACTTCTCTCTAACGTCGGGGATCCAAATCCTGGGGCTGTCACCGTCCCTTGGAGAATTTGACTATCCCTAAGTCTCCCCTTTTGGAGATTTTGGCTCCTTCTACTCTCCCTTTGGAGAAATTGACTCCCTTTAATCTCCCTTTGGAGAATTTAACTCCCCTTCAATGTTGAAGGCTCTCCGATATTTGTAGGGATAAAACTAGGGTTTAACGATGAAACCCTAAATATTTTGGGCTGAAAAGAAGTCGAGCCGCTGGTATCAGAAAATACTCTGGGACGCGTCAGAAGGTATCAGAGAATACTTTGGCGCGTCAGATGGTATCAGAAGATACTTTGGGCCGCGTCAGATGGTATCAGAGAATACTTTGGGCCGCGTCAGATGGTATCAAAGAATACTTTGGCGCATCAGACGGTATCAGAAGATACTTTGGGCCGCGTCAGATGGTATCAGAAAATACTTTGGCGCGTCTGACGGTATCAGAGTATACTTTGGCGCGTCTGACGGTATCAAAAGATACTTTGGCGCGTCCTAACTTGCTTTTATGCTCTTTTTTGTCCCGCATCAAGGCTAAATCCTTAAATATGCTATTTTGCTCCATAATTCGCCAAATTACCTACGAATGCAATAAAACTCTATGTAGACCTCTAATCTTGCAAAGTAGGTGAATATAACCATAAATGTCATGAATGTATGTCTATGCATGTAAAATAAAGGGAAAATCTATATAAATACATGCCTAAAAATAGGTCATAATTCATGTCATCAAAATATCCCATACTTGCCTCTTGCTTGTCCCCAAGCAAGGTTCAAACTTAAAATAAAAGATGATATGGATTATGAATATGCAAAAATTAAGAAAACCCACAATATTTTGGTTGTGCTTGTATTCATAGATCACCCTCAAATGGTTGCTTCATAGCTAATGAAAATCATCATATGATCAAAAAGAATTACATCATGAAAAGGATAATCACACTTTGTAAGAAAATCATAACATGCATCATAACTTGCAATAAATCGAAATCAATCATGAGGATTCCAATTTAGACCACAAAGCCAAATAACACTCTTATGATCTTAAGGGCTTTCAAGTAAGGTTTAGAATGCGGAAATGAGGGAAACTTATAAGGGATGTGGTGCATGAATTCGAATAACCCAACTCTTTTACTTTTACTTTGATTTTGCAACACCATCGACTTAGAGCTTTGCTCTTTTCTTTTTCACATTATTTCTCGACTTTACTTTTGGAAGTATGGATAGCGGTGCACAAAAACCGAAGCCTAGGAGATTGACGTTTCTCAATTTCGAGATGCCTCAAACCCTTGATGCACATACCGTAATCCGTTAGGAATATCGCTCAATCCGACTTTGACAAGACACAAACACCCGGCTATGTGAATGATGCCGAGTTACTCATCATCATGATTGACTTCCCCAAACCTATTTTTCTATACTTTGAATGTAAATAATTGCTTTCATGGCCCTCCCACATCAAACATGCAAAAATCACACTCTCCCTAATTCCCGGATAGGTAAAGGAGACAAAAATTTCATTGAGGGGCTAGATGAATAAAGAAAAAAGCAAGAAAAATCGATGTGCCTTGATCATTTCAATAAGAAGTGTAAGAACTTATATGCGGTTTCAACCTTCAACACTCAACATGATTTAGAATGAAAGCGAATTATCAAACATGCATAAAATTCTAACAAAGTATTCAAATCCCACATATGTCATAAATCAATTCAAACATATAAGAATCATCATAGCTATTCCACTAAACAAATGTTATCATAGAGATCATATCCATTCTAGAAGCACAAAACTTTTTAAAATTTTTCAAAATTTTCAAAATTTTTAAAATCATATTATGCAAGACATAAAACATGCAAATGATATTGCAAATACCTCCACCCCATACTTAAAACTCACATTGTCCCCAATGTGAAGAAAAGAAAAGATGGAAAAGGATACTTACAATGTAAGATGGCGAATCAGGCAAGGCGAATCATCATTGAACGGTAGTGGTGGGAATCTATATAAGCTCAATAGGAAGTTTTGACTACTCCAAACGGTGTCCAAGAATGAAGAAGGGAAACATCTTTCCGCCGAAATTTTTTTTCGGTCTGGAATTTCCACGGCCGTGGTTTTGTCCGTGGAACTTTCTGTTGCTCTCGACATAGCATTCCACGGTCGTGGTTTTGCCTCTTTGGCCGTGAAATCCTCTATTCTCACCAAAAAATCCAAGTTTTGTCAATCTTTTGGCTTTTTCTCCCTAATTTGTTTATTCCTTATTCCTGACATCCAAAAACACAAACATACCGGAAGGTATCGAAGAAAAACAAACAAAAACATCTACTCTAATCTAAGAAAAAGAAAAGAAAAAAAGCAAGAATGCATTACCTTGGGTTGCCTCCCAAGAAGCGCTTGGTTTAACGTCGCTAGCTGGACCTATCTCCATAGATGACTCAATTCACCTTGAACATCTTGGATTGTTCTTAAAATCCATCATTAAACTCCTCCAAGAAATCTCCGGTTCCTAATTTCACCGGCAAGTGGTAAGATCTCCCACGTACAAGCTTGTACGGTTTGATTCTCACCGGAATCCTCCTAGCTTTCTTATACTTTAATGGGACATAATTCAGCCTTGCATCCCATCCTTTCCTTGATCGAGAAATCAGTTTCTCGAGAATCCTCCTAGCTTCACCATCTCCAGCTCGGGGATAATGTATGGTATTCGTCATGTGAATGACCCCATACTTGAGCAAAAAACACTTCATCGCCTTAACGGTGAAGTGCTTGCTAAATCCACTCCTCGTAGTCCAAGGAGCATCTAGTTCCAGTAATTTTAATGAAGGTTTCATCTTCGCCTTAGGAGGTTCTTTTGGAAGAGACCTCCAACTCTCCGGTGCATTCTTGAAAAAATTAGATATTTTAATAGGAATTTCAAAGGAAGTAAGAGAATGTACCTTGCAAAGTTCTTCAAGACTTGGGACAAGTTTCATGTTGGGATGGTGATCCACACATGAAATATCTCCCAGCTCAGCTGAATCCTCTTCAACCTTGGCCACAATTTCAGTAATTTGGCCAAGGTTCTCCACTTCTTCCTCTTCTTCAATGAGAACTTCAAGAGGAGCTTCAAATTCGAACGAAGGAACGCTCGAAACTTGTAATTCTTCCTTTCTAGGTGAATGATTTCCCATGGCTTTTTCAATCTTAGAAATATTCTTTTTTGCGTCTTCTATCACTTTTAAACGACGTTCATTACTTTCTTCGAACTCCTCAATTTTCTTTATTAATTTATCCAACATCAATTCCTTCACATCTTTGGGAGGTTTCTTTTAAACCTTCTTTGGGTAGTGCAGCTTATCCCATCTTGCAAATTCATCTTCAATGGCTTATTCACGTTCTTTTTCGATGTCAAACCAATAGAAGGCGTATTTCTCTACCAAGTATTCGTAATAATCTGCTCTAGCCGTTTGCTTCGCTACCCATATTGGATCGTATGGAGCCTTACAACCCTTAACAGCCATTGGTGACCCTGAAAACTCAAAAACTCATACCAAAAGATTAAAATAACAAGAGCAAAGCTCCCAAGCTTGACAACCGAAAACCGAATTCGGCCTAAACCAAATCCCCGGCAACGGCGCCAAAAACTTGTTTGTCACTAAGCGTGCCTGCAAGTAAGCTTTAAATTTATAAAACTAGAATCAAGCAAGCGAACCCGCAGTGTATGGATCGGCGTAGTAAAGCAAGAATTCCAGAGTATCGAACTCATGGATTTGGGGGGAACAAATTCAGTTCGCAAATTGTCAAGCAAGTGAATGTAATAAGCTTTGCAAATATTGGGAAAACAGCAAGCCTAAATATCTAGGTATCTAATTGTGGCAATCGATTCAAGATATACTAAAGAACTAAGGACAGAGTTAAGAGTTGCAAAGGTATGCTAACATAAAGCAATGTACGGTGAAGTTCCAAGAATTTATATGACTTATCTAAAGACACTCTCTATAAAGGTTGTTGAGGCTTCAGTATAGAAAAGATCTAAAAAATACCCAAACTTGTAACCCAATGATCAAGATAAACTCAAACGATTAAAGTTGTGATACTCGAAATCGAAATAGAAGGTGTTGAGTCTCACTACTACCTAGAAAAGGACAAGCCAAGACTAGGTTAAAGCTACTCTTTAACCTTGGATCAAAGTAAAAGCAAAATTCGTAAACTAGGGTAAATCACGGGTAGTTCTTGAATTTCACGGCCATGGAAGTTCAAGAATAGACCGTGATCTTAGTTCGTCGACGAGATCTCTCTAACTCTCAGGGTCCAATCAATCTATCAACCCTTCACCTTAGAATTGCTAAAGGGTTTTAGTCAATAATCATTGTCATGATATCAAAAATCAATTTAAGAAGAATAAAAGATAAAAACCCTCGAAAACTCAAATATAACTCAAAGTCAATCTCAAATCCAAAACACAAATTGGAATATTCAATGGATTCGGAATATAACAGAAAACCTCACAATAATCTAGGATAAATACGAAGAACGGTTGTCAATCCGTCTTCAATAACTAACCCTAAGAAAGAGGTAAAAACCTTCGGCGATCTTCAATCCGCCCTAGGCAAGGATATTCCAAGCAAGGTAAGCGGCCGTCACTTCTCCACGAGATCCAACCCTAATGTCCCGGGAATAAGCCATAAGCGTCGATAAGCAGGGATTCCTCTCAACTTCTCTCTAACGTCGGGGATCCAAATCCTGGGGCTGTCACCGTCCCTTGGAGAATTTGACTCTCCCTAAGTCTCCCCTTTTGGAAATTTTGGCTCCTTCTACTCTCCCTTTGGAGAAATTGACTCCCTTTAATCTCCCTTTTGAGAATTTGACTCCCCTTCAATGTTGAAGGCTCTCCGATATTTGTAGGGATAAAACTAGGGTTTAACGATGAAACCCTAAACATTTTGGGCTGAAAAGAAATCGAGCCGCTGGTATCAGAAAATACTCTGGGACGCGTCAGAAGGTATCAGAGAATACTTTGACGCGTCAGACGGTATCAGAAGATACTTTGGGCCGCGTCAGATAGTATCAGAGAATACTTTGGGCCGCGTCAGATGGTATCAGAGAATACTCTGGCGCGTCTGACGGTATCAGAAGATACTTTGGGCCGCGTCAGATGGTATCAGAGAATACTTTGGGCCGCGTCAGATGGTATCAGAGTATACTTTGGTGCGTGTGACGGTATCAGAAGATACTTTGGCGCGTTGCTTTTATGCTCTTTTTGTCCCGCTTCAAGGCTTAATCCTTAAATATGCTATTTCGCTCCATAATTCGCCAAATTACCTACGAATGTAATAAAACTCTATGTAGACCTCTATTCTTGCAAAGTAGGTGAATATAACCATAAATGTCATGAATGTATGTCTATGCATAAAAAATAAAGGGAAAATCTATATAAATACATGCCTAAAAATAGGTCATAATTCATGTCATCAGTCGGCGATAAGTGAAAAGCCTTCAACAAAACGCCTGTAGTAGCCTTCCAATCCTAAGAAGCTGCGAACCTCCTTGACGTTCTTAAGTGGCAGCCAGGAAGCTACTGACTCAATATTCACCGGATCTACCTTGATCCCTTCACTTGAAACGATGTGACCAAGGAATGCTACCTCAGACATCCAAAACTCGCACTTAGAGAGCTTGGCGTAGAGCTTTCTATCCTGTAAGACCTGAAGAACGATCCTCAAGTGTCATGCATGCCCCTCTCTACTGCGGGAGTAAACCAGAATGTCGTCAATGAAGACAACTGCAAACCGGTCTAGAAAGTCGGTGAAGATGCTGTTCATCACCTCCATGAAGACTGTGGGCGCATTCGTGAGCTCGAATGACATCACTACAAACTCGTAGTGTCCATATCTGCTCCGAAACATTGTATTGGCTACGTCCTGCTCTCTCACCCTCAGCTGGTGATATCCTGATCTCAAATTGATCCTTGAAAACACTGAAGCTCCATGCAGCTGATCCAAAAGATCATCGATACGGGGCAATGGGTACTTGTTCTTGATCGTCACCTTGTTCACCTCTCGGTAGTCGATATATAACCTCATTGACCCATCTTTCTTTCTGACGAAGAGAACTAGTGCGCCCCAAGAAGATACACTTGGGCGGATGAAGCCCTTCTCTGCTAACTCCTTGAGTTGCTTCTTCAACTCAAGCATCTCGATAGGCGCCATGCGGTAAGGAGCCTTAGAGATCGGTCTCGTACCGGGCTCTAGATCAATGCTAAAATCTACACTTCTTTGTGGAGGTAAACCTGATGGCTCTCCAAAGACGTCAGCAAACTCGCAAGCTACTGGAATCTCCTCCAAAGCTGGACTAGTACTATCCTTCATGGCATAGCACCAAAAAGCCTCACATCCCTGACTAATAAGTCTCACAACTTGAACTGCGCTGATAACTGTATCAGTCTTCCCAAGATCCCATCCTTTGAAGATCTCAACATGGCCTGTATCTGTAGTTACCGTCACTATCCTCTTGCCGATGTCCAAAACTGCTCGATGTCGATCCATCCAATCCATGCCCAATAACTTATTCAAGTACTAAGTACATGACGAAGAAGTTAGCTGGCCAATCGCGACCTCCCAATCTAATAGGGCAATCGCGAACCTCTCGCGTACCTCATATCTTACCCCCATCGAGTAATCCTATAAAGAAGGGTCTACCTTCTACAGTAACTAAGGACAATCTATCTACACATGCATCAGATATAAAAGAATGCGTCGCACCAGTATCGAAAAGAAGTCTGATAGGAAAACCATTAATGTGAATGGCACCTGTAGCTGCTGGTGCTGTCGGCTCTACAACACTCCTCAACTTGTACACTCTAGTTGATGCATCTTTGGTATCTGCAGATCCACCAACACGTCCTCTACCTTTCCCTTGTCCCGGAGTGGAACCTTGAGGAGCGGTAGAACTAGAAACTCTCTGCTGCTGCTGGTACTGAGATTTCTGTCCTCCTCCAACAACACTGGCAGGTGAAGAACCCTGCTGAGATAGCGTCTTGCCCTGACGGCAAAACACAGCTCTGTGTCCGGGCTTGCCACAAGAAAAGCAAGTCACTGTTGGCTTCTTGTAGTCAGCTCGGATGTGTCCAGCTACTCCGCAGTAATGACACTTCCGTCATCTGTTAGAAATCTGCTGGAAACTAGAACGTCCAGACGTCTGACTACGCCCAAAACCAGCTGCTCTAGCTCCAACACTGGCGGATCCAGTCTTTTGTCTCTTCTCAAGACCTCCTGTATGAGAAGCTCTCCTTTGACCCGTTTGGTCTCTCTCATAGGCACAAGCTCTATCCTGATAGTCCATCAAAGACTCACAACGGAAACCAGTAAGATAAGAGTGTGTCGATTCTCTCAACCTCCGAGAGAAAAGGTAAACATGTTGATTCTCCGGTGGCGCGGACGGACCTAGCAACGCCAACTCGTCCTGAAACTTGAGGATTATCTCATCAATAGGCAAATCCTCGAATCCAGCCTCAAGGAAATCCTGAAGACGGTCTCTCCACATGGCTGCAGGACAATAGCAATCCCTGATCACTGTCTTCATCTACTCATAACTGGTGACCTTACTGCGAATTGTCCTCCACCAAGAATGAACCTGATCCTTCAGTGTTATGTTGACTCGACGTCCCTCAGGGAAACCGATAGCCTTCATAGCAGAATTCACTTGTCCTAGCCAATGCTCTACCTCCAAGCCAGTCCTTCCCACGAAGACGGTAACCTTCATCTGGACGAAAGCCTTCAACCAACTGTCAGGCTTTGGCTCTTTTGCCTCAGCCGGCGCTCTAACAACCTCAGCAACTCCAGCAGGTGGGGCAACAACTTGTGTAACTCTTTGCGAAACCTCAGCTGATCTCGCAGGAACTGGCGGCACTAGTGCTGGTCCTCCGGTCCTGATAGCCTTCTCAACTCTTTGCACATAGTCGCGAAATGCAGAAGCTCCGATAGACACTCGTGCGGACTTTATTGATGGCGCTCTCTAAGCTCCAGACCTAGCAGCGGTCCCGTTCCCAACCTCAGGAACAGCACTCTCAGCAACTTCTTCAGCGAACGCCTCAGCTAGTGGAGGTCTTCCTGCACGTCCTCGTCCACGGATGGCAGGTGGAAGTGATGGTCGACCTCTTCCTCGCCACATAGCATATGTAGCTCTAGTACGCGCCATCTACTATAAGGATAGATGTATAAGACTATATATATAGATATAAGGTCACGCTACAGCTAAAGCAAAACTCCAGAAAAAGCACATATAATAGCCAACACAAAAGAAACTACACTGCTGAGATCCGCGGAGGTAGTGGTGGTCGCCCGTACATCTATCCCAGACCGAAAGTTAAAACAAAACCCCCTTTTTAAAACGTTAGATGTTCGCCACTTAGCGTGCGTGCAAATAAGCTTTAAATTTATAAAACTAGAATCAAGCAAGCGAACCCGCAGTGTACGGATCGATATAGTTAAGCAAGAATTCCAGAGTATCGAACACATGGATTTGGGGGGTTAAATCCAATTATAGAACTGTCAAGCAAGTAAATGTATGAAACTTTGTAAATATTGGGAAAACAACAATCCTAAAGATCCAGGAATCCAATTGTGGCAATCGATTCAAGATATACTAAAGATATAAGGACAGAATTAAGAGCTGCAAAGGTATACTAATGCAAAGCAATGTACGGTGAAGTTCCAAGGCTTTATGTGACTTATCTATAAATACTCTCTATAAAGCTTGTTGAGGCTTCAGTATAAAAATGATCTAAAGACAAGAATTAATATCAAATACCCAAACTTGTAATCCAAGGATCAAGACTAACTAAACCGATTAAGGTTGTGACACTCGGAATCGAGGTAGAGGTTGTTGAGGCTTCACTACCACCTAGAAAAGACAAGCCAAGACTAAGTTAAAGCAAATCTTTAACTTAGGATTAAAGTAAAAGCAAGGTTCGTAAACTAAGGGAAATTACGGTTGGATCTTGAGATTCCACGGCCGTGGAACTCAAGAACACACCGTGATTTTGGTTCGTCGACGATTCTCTCTAACTCTCAGGGTCCAATCTGTTTATGATCGATCTATCATCATCTAAGCCACAACTATCAACCCTTCAACTTAGAATTGCTAAAGGGTTTTAGCCAACAACAGTCATTATGATATCAATTTCAAGATTTAAAAGAATGAAAGATGAAAACCTTCGAAAACCTTGAATAAATCTCAAATCAATCTCAAATCCACAAACAAGAACAATGATGTAAGTAGATTCAAAATAACACAAACAATCACAATCCTTGATAAGAACGAAGAACGGGATGTCAATCCGTCTTCTAATCAAACCTAAGGATAAAAGACGTAATCTCCGCACGAACAATGAAACCCTCAATGTGCGGAAGCAAATCTCCAAGCGATGATGCTCTCAACGTGATCTAAGCGGAGGCGTAAGCGAAGGTGACGGAATCTCTCTCTTTCCGTCCTTTTATAGGGCAAGATAGAATATGTGTCTAGCCCATTGTGTAAAAGATCATGGCTTTAAATTGTACGTTAAAAGATCGCCTAAATCACGGTTTCCTAAGATTCCACGCCCGTGGTTTAGAGCGTGGTTTAGAGCGTGGAAATTCATCACGGTGCTTCACAACTCCCACGGCCGTGTAACCCTCTGGAATGCTCCACGCTTGTCTTGCCAAAGTTCCACGGCCGTGGTTTAGAGCGTGGACTCTAGTACGGCCGTATTTTAGAACGTGGAACACAAGTTGCTCATAATTCTCCTTTGTTTTGTGTCATTCTTCATCCTAGCATCTTCCTTAGCTCCCTTGTGGTGTCCTCAATCCTTGGACATGCTCAATCCATCTCCATTCTCCTTCAATCCGTTCAATTTTAGCTCTTATTGTAACACCCCAAATTCTCGGAACTCGGGGAGCTACTGGTTAGGACCTCACAATGGGTCCCAACCTTGGTTTAACAACAACATTACTTGGATCTTACAACAAGGCACAAATGTATTTAAAACAATTTCTAAAACATAATATTTTTAATGGTATAAACGTACACATGTGACAGCCTTACAAACATATATAAAGATACATAACATGCATGACGTATGGAAGACTCCCCCGTCCCCATCTAATGAGTACGTGGACCCGGCTGACCATCCGTTCCGGATCTCTCTGCAACTGTCTATCTCTACAGATCTACAACACGGATAAACCGTTAGCTAACTATCCAAATATAAGCAAAAAATGATAACAGCACAAACACAAGCAGAAACAAAATAAACAAACATCATGCTGGCACTCAACCGTTTATTATCTATTATTTAAGTGATTCACATTATTCAATTTAAGTTGTGGCACGAGAATTATTATTAGTTCTCGCCTCCGTTCCTTATCCAACTGGTGTAGGTCTAGCTGACTTCCACTGGTAGCATCACTACAAACCACGTATGGACTAGTCCCGAAAGAAACCCCTAGTGCCCGCAAGCTACTGAGCAGAATGCCACCGCCCGTTACTCTTAGGCCAAAATATAGGTCGGTAATTATATATCACAACCTATCTCCATAAACATTTCAATCACACACCACCATCATCATTTATACTCATATTTAGAAGTCAGCTAAGTAAGCCCAAAGGACTTACCTGATATAACGCTCGACTCTCTGTAAACCAACTCGCTCTGTAAACTGTAGCAACTCAGTTGCCTGTCAAAGGAGATAAGTGCATTAGCACACTCCTACGTAGTTAGAAGTCTAGGACTTCTAAAATAGAATAATATATTAAGACATAACTAGTTGCAGTATTAATTTAGGGTAAAATGACCATTTTACCCTTGGTCCCGAAATTCCCGAAAATTCTAAAATTCATGTCTAAACTCCTATTTGAGATTCTAAAATCATATTCTAACTCCCAAAGCTTCGTTTGGTTCCAAGCTAACATTTTTCCTACGTTTCTATTTTCCGGGAAATCGTAAAGGTCTAACTTCGATTCCAAATATAAAATTCG
The DNA here is from genome assembly GCA_033239045.1 of Fagopyrum esculentum. Classification (NCBI taxonomy): domain Eukaryota; kingdom Viridiplantae; phylum Streptophyta; class Magnoliopsida; order Caryophyllales; family Polygonaceae; genus Fagopyrum; species Fagopyrum esculentum. Next base: position 24,181,916 of record BSUD01000005.1, on the reverse strand, counting down.
TAACCGCTTATAAAAATTCCGACTTAAATCCCTAAATTATTTATGATGTCCTATCTAACTTTAGGAGAAAGAATTTCTCCAAACTGTTCATTCAACAGTTTTATAAAAATTCCTAAAGTTGACTACTCCCTTTACAAATTCTATACTTAGCCCAAATCCGAGTAGACTTTGAAAAATCATAACTCCTAAACCACTCACTGGATTTATCCCAAATTTTGATATGTTCTACTATAAAATCTTATCTATAATATATCCAAAATTTAGCTGCAAAGGAGATCAAAATCCTATTTAAAACTATCTCCCAAAACCGAATTTCAGCACACCAGAAAAACTGCTTACGACTCAATCTTGGAAAAATCGTAAATCCCAAACCACTCGCTGGATTCCTCTCAAATTTTAATATGTTCTACAACAATATTTCAACCACATCATATCCAAAATTCAAGCCCAACGGAGTTCAAAAGCCTATTCAAAACTATCTCACAACATTGCATCACATGCTGTTTTTATCAACACTCAGCATACTTATAAAAACCGCATGAGTCAACTTTGCAACATCATAATTCTAAAACCATAACTCCGATTCTTCCCAAATTTTAGTATGATCTACTATATACTACTGACTACAACATATCTAAAATTCAGCAACAAAGGAGGAGTATAACTTACTCAAACTTGACCCGAAGTTTACTGTTTTTCACTTCCGAAAACTCAGAAAATGCAAGAATCTGTACAGCTTTCCTATAGTTGTTCTGAGTAGGTTTAAAGACAAAAATTCGTCCATGTTAGGCAAGGAAAGGTGGACTAAAGTATAGTGTAGCAAGGGGTACAAGCCTTACCCGATTCCGAGACTCGAATGTACCGAAAAGAAGGTACCAAGGCTGCTGCTGAGTAGGCGTTTTGCACAGAAGGGGAGAAGCCATGGTTCACTGATTGCTCGAGGCTGCAGACAGAGAAGAGCGAGGTGGTCCGGGGTGCTGCAACATTACAGTGTCCTAAGGTGAGTTGTTTCTGGGCGACCGAGCACAAGTGAAAGATGAGGTATAGGAGAGTTCTTACCGATCGTTCATCATCTGTCCTATTCTCGCTGGAGGTGTGCAGTGGCTGAGCGTCAAGTGCAGAGGGCTGAGTGAAGAACGTTGGCGAGTAGTTGTGTCCGGGTGTGCAGGCTGGTGGCGTCGATGGTTGGCTGAGCGACCCGGTGCAGGTGGTGTTCGCGAGAGGGCAGGATGGGAGGTGTCTTTGCTAAGCTACTGCAGTCGACCGACTGGGAGGAAGATCGATTCCTGGCTGCACTCTCCTTGGCGGACGAAGGGACGATCGAGAGTTGCGGTCTACTGTTGGAATGCGGAGAGGAAGGCTTCACCGGCGATGGTCCAAGGTAGAAGAGCGGGTGGCGGTAGGGAGGTTGCCGGCTTGGCGTGGAGGAAGGAAAACGCTGGTAGCGTAACAGCGAGAGAGAAGAGGTGCCATTAGGTTTACGTGAGAGAGGGAGAGGAGAGAGAGCATGGGCTGGCTGTACAGCTCCTTATCGGGCCCGGATGGTAGGGTTTCAAAGGCCAAAATACTCAACTTCGTAATGGTCCGGAAGACACGCCGCTGATGGGCCCGGATGGGTCCATTTTAAAGAATAAAGAAGGTAGGTTGTCTTGTGTATTTTATGTGAGTACGGTTCTCACATAAAATGATAAAACAATCAAAGGATAAGAAACGGTATCACCTAGGATATAGTAAGGTCCTCACATAAAATGATAAAATGTGTTAATTATAAAACTATGGATTATGTAAGAAGAATGAAGTCTCACATAAAATTATAGAACTTGATAAAATCATTTTATGTGCTTAACTCTTCACATAATATGACAGGTTTATGATGACTCGGGATTTACCGGAAATTAAATTTCCGGGTATTACATCAGTACCCCCTTAAAATCAGTTTCAACCCGAAACTTAAAAGTTAACGACATATAGTCGGAGTTGCTACAAAACAATTAAAGGGCCGGAAAGGGTCACAATCGATCTTGTTCTGATTTGTTCCTAAGATAGCCGGAAATAAAATTTCGGGGTATTACACTTATTCGCCTACAATCAACACAAAGCTTATGTAGACCTCTATATCGATAATATAGATAAACTAACTCACAATTGCTTCAATGCTTTATCAATGAACACCAATATAGATGAAATACACTTAGAAAACGTGCCTAAAATATCACGATATTTCATACTAACAAATAACCCCATACTTGCCACTTGCTTGTCCCTAAGCAAGGTCTTTCAAAAGCTTTAAAACTCAAGTTAGGATGAAATATGGATATACTCTCAAAAACAAAACTTCTTTTAGATGAATGTGCTTTCTAATCAATAGATCATTCTCAAATCTTGCTTCATTCATTTATAAGACTTTCATACACATAATCAAAGAGTAAAGAGTAAAGAAAGCTCATAAACTGATCAAACTTCCATGTAAACATCATAACCTTCAAACATTATCAAAATCAATCATAAGAAACTTCAATTTAGATCAGCAAGTCATATATCATTTTTTGATCTTAAGGACTTTCAAACAAGGTCTAGAATGCGGAAAGGGAAGGAAAACTTTAAGGAATGTGGTGCATGAATCCGGGAAAGTGGATAACTAACTCTTTTCTTTTTCTCTTGCGGTTTCCGCAACACTTTCAACTTAGAGCTTCGCTCTCTTCTTTTCAATTCATTTTTTCGACTTTACTTTTGGAGTTATGGATAGAGGTGCACAAAAACCGAAGCCTAGGAGATTGGCGTTTCTCATTTTTACGAGATGCCTCAAACCCTTGATGCGCATACCATAATCCGCTAGGAATATCGCTCAATCCGACTTTGGCAAGACACAAACACCCGGTTATGTGAATAGTGCCGAGTTACTCATCATCATGATTGACTTCCCCAAACCTATAATTTCTTTCTATTCTTTTGAATGCAAAATATTGCTTTCATGGCCCTCCCACATCAAACATGCCAAATATCAACTCCTCCAAATTCCCGGATAGGTAAAGGAGGTCATTATTTCAATGAGGGGCTAAATGATCAAAGAAAGAAGAAAGAAAATCAAAGTGCCTTAATCATTTCAAAAAGAAGCATAAGAACTTATCATGTGATTTCAACCTTGATTTCTCAACATGATTTAAGTAACATTCATCACATTATGAAACTTGCAAAAGAGGAATAATCAACTCATTCAATTTCTTTTCAATTCACTATTTGTTTAAGCATGCGATTGTCATCAAAACTCAATTCACAAGTAGTGATTATCATAGAAATCATCTCTATCCTAAAATTTTCAAAATTTTTCAATTTTTATGGGTTTTTTAAAAGCTTTTTCATGCAATGCAATAATGAAACGTGTAACAATAGAATGAATATGCAAGGTAGTCTCGATAAAAGCATACAAAGTGAGTAAGAGTTATTACAAACTATTAGTCACACCCCACCCCATACTTGGAACAAACATTGTCCCTAATGTTCAAAAAGAAAAAGAAGAAAAGAAAGAAAGAAAAAGAACTCACAAAATGGTGGTGGAGCGGCTAAAACTGTAGATCATCAATCATCTCACTGCGGTGGAGGCGGTGGTGGAAACGGGAAGAAGCCTGGATCATAGTTCCGCCCAAACTGCTGGCGGTATATATCTCTCATCATGCGGTTATGATCGTCAGTTCGTGCATCCCTAGCATCTGCACGGATCTCCAAGGCTCCGACCCTGATGGAAAGGTCGGTAGCCCACTCTGGCAATTGCTCATACCAACCAGGCGGCTGGCTGTACCATGCCGGTGCATCTGAAGGTGCTGGTGCAGGTGGCGGCTATGCATGCCAAGGCGGTGGAGCTCCCATCCAATCCGGCTGAGTGTTATACCATGAAGGAGGATCCGCCATCCAAGTAGGCCTCTCGCTCACACTAGCACGGCGAGAGGAAGATCCTGAAACTCTAGTAGGGCGGGGAGAGCGTCTAGGAAGGTCAGGAATTGCATCCGGCTGATCCGGGAATGTACCAAAGTCATGATCAGCTCCTCCTCCCTCAAACTCGTCATCCCCTCTCATCTCCTCCTCTACAGCTGGTGGTGGTGGAACATAGGGAGGGGCTACTAATCTGTTCGCATGCATGGCAGCGAACGTCTCCTTCCAATTATGGCGTCCAACCATAATGGAATACTCAAGAAGCCACTCAATGCCTCTCCCAGTCCTACTCTCCCAAGGCATAGCAACATATGGTGGACCTCTATGAGTGGGGAAGATGAGGCCTCTAGTCATGAGGGCCTGAAGTCCTAGGGGTCTAGCTGCAATGTAGGTGCAGGCGGAGAAGTCTACCCCTAACTGTCTAGCAAGGTGGGTGACCATCCCACCGTATCCAATGTTGCCAGCCCTCTTATTCTTTAGCTTGCTCATAGTAGCAGCTAAGAGGGTGACACAATCAGCTGGCCTACCATATAACATACTGTAAAGCAAGAACAGCTCATCCGTCTTAATCTTCTGAGGTGTCTTCGTCCTAGGGAAGAGACACTCAGAAAGCACTCTATGAGCAATCTTCAAGGCTAGATGATAGATCAATCTAGCCTTGGTATCAGCAGGCTGCCAGCGGTCCTCGCTGGCATAAATCATCGCAATCTCCTCCCAGAAATCCTTGGCGTACACGCCACTGGGGAATCGACCATTAAAGGTCTCCTAGAACCCAAAGAAGGCTCCAAACTCTCTAATCGAAAACTCATAGTTTCTTTCCATCAGCCGGAAAGAAACTGTCCTGTCGACATGACTGTGCTCAAAGGAAACTACAAACTCCCTAGTAATCTCCTCATAAGCATCTTCCCGAATAGCGGAGAAGATGACTAAACCGGCTCTATCCAAAAGCCAAGTGAGGTCTCCTATCACATGTAGAGGCTCTAACTCCTCAAGCAGTAAGTATCTAGGTCCTATGACCGTCCTCTCCTCGATCCTCTCTAAGGCATCTAAATGATCCTCATGGATAATAGGGATCCTAGGGAGAGGTGGTGATGGTGATGATGGAGGTGATGGAGGCTCAGCGGGTGGTGCTCTAGAAGAGGAAGAGGGGTTGCCCTTCCTTTTCTTATCCTTGTTTCTACCAGACACTCTTCTCACAAAATCCATTTTCTGTTGAAAACCACGGTATGTTCTTCAGATTCCACGGCCGTGGAATGTCCAAGAACCGTGCTTCGTCTCGAAATTTTTCAAAACTCAGCAAAATCACACCAAACTCAGCAGCAAGCAGCCCTAGACTAATTTCCGTCCAATTCCAATCAGTTCTCCTAAAAATTCTAGCAAAAACGAAGCCGAATCGACAAAGAGAAGGAAAGAGCGAAAAACCTAGGTTTTCGGATTTTGGAATCCGAATTTTGTCTTCTTCGGTGAATTGCCGCTCGAATTGTTGCTTGGATCTTGTTGGTGATTGGATTTGCTTCAGTTTTGGCCAAAGAATCGTCAAAAACGATTAACGAACGAGGAATTGAGAGGGAAGGAAGGGATTCGGCGATTTGGGCGTGGAATTGGGTTTGTGGTATGTGTTTTGTGAAGAAACGTGGTTTTTATAGTGGCCGTAAAAATTTTTGAAAATCACGGTCTATCGGGGGGTTCCACGGCCGTGGAAATGTACGGAACCGTGGTTTTGGTGATTTTTCTCAGGCCTTTGAAAATTACGGTCACTTTAGCTGTCACGGCCGTGGTTTTGGCCGTGGAACTCTCTGTAATGTGTCAAAGTCCAAGTTTCGTCAATTTTCTTCAAACTTTTCCTTCTCCCTTTCTTTTCCACTGTTCCTACATCCAAAAACACGAACATACCGGAAGGCATCGAAGGCAAAACAAAGCAAAACGTCTAAACTAAACTAATCTATGAATCAAAAACAAAAAACGTAAGTGCAATACCTTGGGTTGCCTCCCAAGAAGCGCTTTGTTTAAGGTCCGTAGCTAGACCATATTCGCACTTATTCGAGTGCGGTGGGCGAACTCTTCAGCTTGGAGTTCCGGTGTGTACTTCTTGAGTCGTTGACCGTTCACCTTAAAGCTTCCGCCCTTTTCACCCCATACTTCAACTGCACCATGGGGAAAAACACGTTTGATTAGAAAAGGTCCAGTCCAACGAGATTTAAGCTTACCTGGAAAGAGATGAAGCCTGGAATTGAAGAGGAGAACTTGATCTCCTTCTTTGAGGTCCTTTGGAATGTTATGCTTATCATGCCAACGCTTCGCTCTTTCTTTATAGATCTTGGCGTTTTTGTAAGCGTTCAAGCGAAGTTCTTCAAGTTCATTTAGGTCCAAGAGACGCTTCTCTCCCGCTTCCTTCATGCTGAAGTTCAACCACTTGATTGCCCAAAACGCCTTGTGCTCCAACTCTACCGGTAAATGGCAAGACTTCCCATACACAAGGTTGTATGGCGTAGTTCCGATAGCAGTCTTATATGCAGTCCGGTACGCCCACAATGCATCATCTAACTTCAAGGACCAATCCTTCCTTGTCCTTGAAACCGTCTTCTCTAGGATTCCTTTGATCTCCCGGTTTGAGATCTCCACTTGTCCACTAGTTTGTGGATGATAAGGGGTGGAGATCTTGTGAGTCATCCCATACTTAGCTAGAAGAGCTTCAAAAAGGCGGGCAATGAAGTGAGAATCTCCATCACTAATGATAGTCCGTGATGTCCCAAATCGTGGAAAGATGGTCTTGTTAAAGAACTTAACCACTACCATGGCATCATTGGTGGGAGAGGCAATTGCTTCAACCCATCTTGAAACATAATCAACCGCTAAAAGTATGTATTGGTTTCCACAAGATGATGGGAAAGGTCCCATGAAGTCTACTCCCCAAACGTCAAAGATCTCCACCTCTTAGATGTTGTTGAAAGGCATCTTATTCCTCCTAGATATATTTCCTGTTCTTTGACAAGCATCACAGCAGGAAACAAAGGTTTGCACATCTTTAAATAGAGTAGGCCAAAAGAATCCAGATTGCAATACCTTAGCGCTAGTCTTGTTCGAACTAGCGTGTCTTCCACAAGGTAGTGAATGACAATGGCGGATGACACTTTGCATCTCATCTTCCGGCACACATCGCCGAATAATGCCATCCGGACCTCTCTTAAAGAGGAGAGGTTCATTCCAAAAGTATTCCCGAACATCCTTAAAGAACTTCTCTCTTTGTGCGTAGGATAATCCAGGTGGTAATTCCTGACAAACCAAATAGTTAACAAAATCAGCAAACCATGGTTCGTTACCTTTGGTGATCACATCGATGCACTCCTCTATAATGTGTAAATGCTCGTCCGGAAAGGAGTCATCTATAGGTAGATGGTCGTCCTCTAGATGTGTTAGACGACTCAAATGATCCGCAACAGAATTTTCCGAACCCTTCTTGTCGCGGATCTCTATATCGAATTCTTGTAGGAGAAGAATCCATCTAATTAGCCTTGGCTTCGCATCCTTCTTTGCAAGGAGATACCGGATCGCAGCATGATCCGTGTATACAATCACCTTTGCACCTACAAGATAAGAGCGAAATTTGTCAATTGCATATACAATAGCTAAGAATTCCTTTTCGGTAGTGGCGTAGTTGAGCTGCGCTTCATCTAACATCTTGCTAGCGTAGTAGATAGCATGGGTTCGCCCTTCCTTTCTTTGTCCAAGGACAGCTCCTATAGCTACGTCACTTGCGTCACACATAACCTCAAAGGGAAGGTTTCAATCCGGAGGTTGGATAATCGGGGCTGAGATTAGAGCTTCCCGAATCATATTAAACGCATCTAAGCATTCTTGCGAAAACACAAAAACTGCATCCTTCACCAATAGATTAGTTAGCGGTTTTGATATTCTAGAGAAATCCTTTATGAAACGCCTATAAAATCCAGCATGTCCTAGAAAACTTCTTATCCCTTTCACCGAAGTTGGGGGAGAAAGCTTTTCTATTGTCTCGATCTTAACTTTATCCACCTCAATCCCTCTACTAGAGATTAAGTGTCCTAGTACAATGCCTTCTTTCACCATAAATTGACACTTTTCCCAATTAAGAACTAGGTTAGTGTCTTCACATCTTTGTAATACAAGAGCAAGGTTAGAAAGACAATTGTCAAAAGAGGAACCATAAACGGAGAAGTCATCCATAAAAACCTCCATGATTTCCTCTATATATTCCGAGAAGATGGCCATAATGCACCTTTGAAAGGTGGCTGGGGTGTTGCAAAGCCCGAACGGCATCCTCCTATAGGCAAACGTACCACACGGGCACGTGAATATGGTCTTCTCTTGATCATCCGGGTGTATCGGAATCTGAAAGAAACCATTATAACCGTCAAGATAGCAAAAGTGTGAATGTTGTGCTAACCTTTCAAGCATTTGATCGATGAAGGGTAGTAGGAAGTGATCCTTCCTCGTCGCGTTGTTTAGCTTGCGGTAGTCTATGCACATCCGCCATCCTGTTACGGTTCGTGTAGGAATGAGTTCATTGTTTTTGTTGGTGATGACCGTCATTCCTCCCTTCTTCGGAACCACTTGTACTAGGGGTGTTCAGAAATTATCCGATCCGCCAATAATCCGAGAATCCGACTTAAGGATATCCGACAATTACTAAATCCGACGGAAAGGTATCCGTATCCGCTCCGATCCGGCAAAAATTTTCGGATATGCGGATCGGATACGGATCTTATTTTTTATATACCCGGATATCCGTTATCCGATTATATATTTAACATTATTTGAATTGTATTACTAATGTTCAACTAGCTGAGTTGGTGAGAGGGAGTGCCAGATTCTTTGATTTTTCCTGATTGTCTAATGTTCGAGTCTCCTCGCCAACTTTTTTTTTTGCAATTTTTTAGATAGAAACCCTAATTTTTTTGTAGCCGACACTTAAACAGGCCACGAGGCCCACGACTCCCACAGTGACTCTCTAATTCTCTATTCCTAACTCTCTAAGGAGGTGACGGCGACAATCTCTCAACCTCTCGGCCCTCTCTCGCTTGAATCGGCTCCGAGTCTCCGACCATCCGTCTCTCGCAAGTCGCAACCTCTCTCGCAGTCTCGCCTTCGTCGGCTCAGGCGCTCAGCTCCTCGTCTTCGACCTACAGATGCTCAGCCCTCGACCTGTAGACGCTCAGTCCCTCGACCTGCACTGTAGACGCTCAGCCCCTCTCTTCTACTCTCTCGTCCTTCGCCTTCGTCTCCTTTGTTGTGCCGATTTGCTGCAACTCTGTCACAGTCCCGACCTGCAGGCTTCGACCCTCATTCTCTCTGATTTGTTGTTAGTAGTTTATAGTTTATACATTTTAAAATTCAATCTGAATGTTACTTATTTATGATGTTGATTTGTTGTTACAGAGTGTTGTGTTGATTTGCTGTTACTCATACCTCTTCAATCTAGTCTGATTCATGGTGTTGATTTACTGATTCATGGTGCTGATTTGCTGTAAACAGCATTTGTAAATTACAAATGCAGTTGTTTTTATCCGGATCACTCGGATATCCGTTGTCGGATATCCGATCCGTTTATTCTTCTCGGATCGGATATCCTGCAACTTCCGGATCGGATCCGGATACCGTTTTCACTCAAAAAAATTCCCGGATATCCGGGAATGAACACCCCTAACTTGTACGGGACTCACCCACTTGCTATCGGAGATAGGATAGATGATATCTGCATCAAGTAGTTTAAGAATTTCCTTCTTGACAACCTCCTTCATGGTCGGATTCAACCGCCTTTGAGGTTGTCGCGAAGTTCTAAAGTCCTCTTCCATTAAGATCTTATGCATGCATAGGGAAGGTTTGATTCCAACTAAATCCTCTATAGTATATCCTAAGGCTTTCCTATGTTTCTTAAGGACAACCATAAGCTTACTATGTTCATCTATGCTTAAGTCGGAACTAACAATTACCGGAAAGGTAGAATTAGGTCCAAGAAATGCGTACCTTAGATGTGTAGGAAGTGGTTTCAATTCCATTACTATCGGAGTTTCCAATGGCTCTTGAGGAGTATCCGATGCTTCCTTAGAAGTGTCTAAGGATGTAGAAGGTGTTGGAGAAGAATCAAGAGAAAGTAAATACGGTGTCTTTGTTTCCTCCACGGCCGTGTAACCCTCTAGAGTGCTCCACGCTTTCGTTGGTGAAATCCACAGCCGTGGAATAGGCCGTTTGACCGTGGATCCGTACGTTTTCTGCCTCATCGTGGAGTTTCTCAAACTCTTCTTCACACACTTCTTCTTGTGTCTCTAAGGCTTCAATTGCCTCATTGCACTCCTCTTCTTCCCCTATATCCATTATGCTCATAGAAATAACTTTTTGCAAGGGATCTTTAAAGAGAATAGAACTTACCTCCTCTCTAGATAGCTCTTCGTCTTGGATATTGAATATATCCTCATCAAAGGCCGGTTCCTTCACCAAAGTGGAAAGAACGAACTCTACCTTCTCTTCTCCAATGTCAAAGGCGAGTCTAGCATTCTTGCAATCGACTATGCAGCCGGATGTTGCAAGAAACGGTCTTCCGAGAATGATCGGGACCGGACTATCTGCAGGAATGTCAAGCACAACAAAATCTATAGGAACATAGAACTTACCAAGCTTGACCGGGACGTCTTCAACTATACCGACGGGACGAGTTATGGATCGATCCGCCATGTACAACGTCATCTTTACCGGTTTAGGGTCGCCTAAACCGATCTTCCTACATAAGGCAAGCGGAATGATGCTCACGCTCGCTCCTAGATCACATAATGCATCATATGTGACATCTCCCACTCCTATGGGAATACAAAATGACCCCGGATCCTTCAGCTTTGGGGGCATCTTCTCTTTCATAGTTTTGATGAGATCCGATGAATCCGAACTCATCTTAACCTCTCCAAAATCCTCTAGCTTTCTTTTGTTAGAGAGGATCTCCTTTAGGAACTTTCCATAAGTTGGCATACCTACAATTGCATCAATGAAAGGTATATTAATATGCAGTTTGCTCATGAGTTCAATAAACTTACCGAATTGTTTGTCTAGACACGCTCTTGCTCTAGATTGCGGGAACAGTAGGGGAGGTTTGTAAGATGGAGGAGGAACATAGACATATTCCTTCTCCTTCCCCTTTTCTTTTTCTTTCTCAACGGGGACTTCTACAAACTTAGGCTGCGGGTCGGTAGTTGTAAATCCGCTCCTAGTTGTGATTGTCATCACCCTTCCTTTTGGGTTGTCCTCCGTTTTTCCTGGAAGTTTCCCATGATTCCTAGGAACTTCCTCCGCATGACTAAACATTTGATTTTCTAAAACCTTTTGGGCTTTATCAACCTTAGTAATGTGATCATCAACCTTGATGATGCGAGTCTCCAATCCTTGAAGCTTGCCCTAAATTGTTTCCAATATGGGATCGGGCTTCTCTTTCCCCGAAGTACTTCCACCATTAGATGTTTGCCCCTGGCTTTTCAAAGGAGTGGAAGAATAGGAAGGTGGTTTCCTGAATTGGAAGAATAAGGATTACCGGAATTTTGTTGGTTGGGACGCCAATTGTTGTTGTTTGAACCCCTATTGTTGTTCCAATTGTTGTTCCGGTTGTTGTTGTTGTTCCAATTGTTCCGGTTGTTCCAGTTGTTGCGGTTTGTATTCTCATTCCCGTTGTGGTTATTGTTGTTGCCCAAATAACCTACATCTTGTTCCTTGTGCTTTGGAAAGTTGGTTTTGATTGCTTCCTTCAACTCTTTAATCTCCGTATTGAGAGAAAAGATTTGAGTTTGAGCTGCTTGTGATAGCTTTGCTCCTTGCTCCACATCATTCGCCTCCACTTTCCGATGAGAATACTTCTCAATAACTCGCGCTTGCTTCTCAATGAAGTCCCAAACGTCATCTTCCCTCATGTCTATGAATGTACCACATGAAAAGGATTGGAGCTTGAATTGTGTCTCCACATCCAGCCCCTTATAGTATATCTCCAATAGTGCCAATTTGGATATGCCATGATGTGGGCAATCCAATAGCAAATCCTGAAATCTTTCCCAAAGTTAAAACAAACTTTCGTTAGATCTCATAGAAAATGCATTAATCTTACCTCTCAACTCCGCCGTTTTAGATGGCGGAAAGAACTTAGTGAGGAATTCCGAAGAAAGATCCTCTCATGTTTCAAGCTTCCCACTTGGAAGAGCTTGATACCAAGACAATGCTTTCCCCTTCAAGGAGAAGAAGAAAGGCTTGAGTTTATAGCTGTTGGTAGTTGCATTCTTTGGCTTCATTGTCTCCATCATGATCTCAAAATTTTGTAGATGTTGGTGTGGAGATTCAGCGCTTGTTCCCCCAAATTGATTTTGGCGGACAATGGTAATAACTTGAGGATTGAAGCTAAACCCTTGTGCATCATCAGCATCAAAGTTCACACCTAAACGGCGTGGTTGCTGTGTTGGATTCATCCTTTGGCCAAGAGTTCTTGGCTCCTCATCCACACGTTCGACTCTCGCACCTCTAGGTGGAACACGGCGATTTGCAGCTGGCCGTGGAAAGAACGGGTTCACATTGATCGTTGGATCAATTTCCTCTAGTGGTGGCATGGAGGAGTCGCTATCCTCATTTGATGAGTTGGCTCTAACCGATCTTCCCGGTCTCCTTCTTCTCTTTTTCTCCTTGAGGTTGTTTATTTCCAACCTCATTTGAAACATCATGTCCGATAGATCATCAACCTTCGTTTGATGACGATCCATTTCTTCCCTACGAGTCTTCTCACTCCATTGGAGTTGAGCTTCTTTCTCCGCTAACTCCGTTTGGTAATCACGTTCTCTTTCTTCAGCCATTTTTCTTTCCTTAAGCTTTCTCCTCAAAGTCCTCTCAAGCTCTTGATCAAGAGGTAAGAGGTCTTCGTTGTTCCTCGACCTGCGCATACACTCGAAGAGATATCAAATAACAAGGGAGAAGCTCCCAAGCTTGACAACCGGTAACCGAATTCGGCCTAGACCAAATCCCCGGCAACGGCGCCAAAAACTTGTTCGCCACTTAGTGTGCGTGCAAATAAGCTTTAAGTTTATAAAACTAGAATCAAGCAAGCGAACCCGCAGTGTACGGATCGATATAGTTAAGCAAGAATTTCAGAGTATCGAACACAGGGATTTGGGGGGTTAAATCCAATTATAGAACTGTCAAGCAAGTAAATGTACGAAGCTTTGTAAATATTGGGAAAACAACAATCCTAAATATCCAGGAATCCAGCTGTGGCAATCGATTCAAGATATACTAAGATATAAGGACAGAATTAAGAGCTGCAAAGGTATACTAATGCAAAGCAATGTACGGTGAAGTTCCAAGCCTTTATGTGACTTATCTATAAATACTCTCTATAAAGGTTGTTGAGGCTTCAGTATAGAAAGGATCTAAAGATAAGAATTAATATCAAATACCCAAACTTGTAATCCAAGAATCAAGACTAACTAAACCGATTAAGGTTGTGACACTCGGAATCGAGGTAGAGGTTGTTGAGGCTTCACTACCACCTAGAAAAGGCAAGTCAAGACTAAGTTAAAGCAAATCTTTAACTTTGGATTAAAGTAAAAGCAAGGTTCGTAAACTAAGGGAAATTACGGTTGGATCTTGAGATTCCACGGCCGTGGAACTCAAGAACACACCGTAATTTTGGTTCGTCGATGATTCTCTCTAACTCTCAGGGTCCAATCTGTTTACGATCGATCTATCATCATCTAAGCCACAACTATCAACCCTTCACCTTAGAATTGCTAAAGGGTTTTATCCAACAACAGTCATTATGATATCAATTTCAAGATTTAAAAGAATGAAAGATGAAAACCTTCGAAAACCTTGAATAAATCTCAAATCAATCTCAAATCCACAAACAAGAACAATGATGTAAGTAGATTCAGAATAACACAAACAATCATAATCCTTGATAAGAACGAAGAACGGGATGTCAATCCGTCTTCTAATCAAACCTAAGGATAAAAGACGTAATCTCCGCACGAACAATGAAACCCTCAATGTGCAGAAGCAAATCTCCAAGCGATGATGCTCTCAACGTGATCTAAGCGGAGGCGTAAGCGAAGGTGACGGAATCTCTCTCTTTCCGTCCTTTTATAGGGCAAGATAGAATATGTGTCCAGCCCATTGTGTAAAATATCGTGGCTTTAAATTGTACGTTAAAAGATCGCCTAAATCACGGTTTCCTAAGATTCCACGCCCGTGGTTTAGAGCGTGGTTTAGAGCGTGGAAATTCATCACGGTGCTTCACAACTCCCACGGCCGTGTAACCCTCTGGAATGCTTCACGCTTGTCTTGCCAAAGTTCCACGGCCGTGGTTTAGAGCGTGGACTCTAGTACGGCCGTATTTTAGAGCGTGGAACACAAGTAGCTCGTAATTCTCCTTTGTTTTGTGTCATTCTTCATCCTAGAATCTTCCTTAGCTCCCTTGTGGTGTCCTCAATCCTTGGACATGCTCAATCCATCTCCATTCTCCTTTAATCCGTTCAGTTTTAGCTCTTATTCGCCTATAATCAACACAAAGCTTATGTAGACCTCTATATCGACAATATAGATAAACTAACTCACAATTGCTTCAATGCTTTATCAATGAACACCAATATAGATGAAATACACTTAGAAAACGTGCCTAAAATATCACAATATTTCATACTAACATTAGACCCTTTGCGGGTTCCATTTATTTATCCATCTAACCTTTAGAAGATTTCGAGTGTCATTGTTGTCAACCTCATTCTGATACTATCTGTAAGACCCGAGGTCTTAGGGACATTGTCCCCATGCCAACCATGCTCGCGCATAAAAGTTCCTAGGAGGTCACCCATCCTGATATTGTTCCCGCACGAGCACGCTTAACCCCAGAATTATTTGTCCTCACTCTACCACTGGAAATGAAGAATTCTTGTTGACATGGGTAGCAACCCATCCTTATAAGTCAATCACAAATCCCCATTCAAATGATGCGGGATGACAATTTTACGGGATCTTACAAAGATCGAGGCAACGGCGAGTTGGAGGCGGTTTCGATGGCTAGGGTTTCATGAAGTTCCGACTTGAAGTGGTTCCTCCCAGTCAAAATGCAGGCAACAATGGGTGAGTCGACGAAGACGAACGATTGCGAGAAACCCTAACTGTGTAATATGGAAATTGGGAAAGAAGCTAGTAGCAAACTAGATTTACAAAAGAAGAGGAGAAGTGAAGAAGCCATGCAAAGAGGTTAAAGGGACGGCTAGGGTTTCGTAATGACAATTTACAGATTTTTTATTTTAATCTCCGTGTTAAATTTTGATTTACCCCTTTCATTAATTAAATTTAGATTTAAAATTATAATTGAAAATTGGTAGGGCCTATTTAGTCTACAAGTTATAAAATATGTCTTAATACACCATTTTTCTCTATAAATTACGAGTATATGTGTACAATTGGGTTTGAGTATAATTTTTAACATATAATTGAGATTTAAGACTAGTGAAGATACTCATTTATATATAAATTTAGATATAAATTACATACTTTTATTATACGGTGCAACTCTGGTGGAACAAAGTATTTAAAACCCGATTCCCGTCCCGGATATTTTTGATGGGACAAGATTTCTACTTTTTGGTAGAAATCGCGTCGGGATCAAGATGGAACTGGAACGAGACTGGAGTTTGCGGGATTTGTGTTCACCCCTAATAATTATTTTAAAAACTGAGGGGGGGTTTTTGAAAAAAATTTATATTTTATAATAGACATTATTTAGTTTTCTATAATAAAATCATCTTATAAGATTTATTTCCTTAAATCAAATAACTTATATTGTTTTAAGTAGGGGTGTCAATAGGACGGGGATCTCGGATACCCACGAGAAATCACCTCCATGACTCTTGGTGACGGGGATAGAAAAAATAAATGAGGATAAGGTCAAACACCACTCGCCGCGTGATGATGGGATGAAGAATGTGTTAGAGGTCCCTGCTGGGTATTACTCTTTTGGCTAAATTAAATGTGAAAATTAATGGTTATCATACTCTTCAATATAGTTTTTTTTTAGTAATTTTATGGTTGTACTATATTAAAATTTTGAGTGCCCAGAGAACGCGCCTCACGCGCTTAATAACACTTTGGAGCAGCCGCCACCAAAATGAAACCCTAAAACACGAAACTTTCGATTTTTAGATCTGAACCCAAACAATGTTCACCGAGAAGAAGATTTAAATGTCCCCATACCAAGCACCATCTCAAAACCAATCACCTTCTCAAAACCAAAACCAATACGCATAGCAACTGAAACACCCAGATCTCGAACAAATGGATCATCCCGACATCATGGATTCAATAATAAACTAAGGTGTGAAGCAGATTGTTGTGACAAGACTTCAATCCCAGAAGAAGAAGATCTGGCGTAGATGGAATCAAAAGAGAGCAATACGGCAAGTCAAAAATAGCCATCACCACCTATTTCAAACAAGAAAATTCAGCAAAGGTGCAGCGAAAGGTGATAGCACTGGAGAAGGTGCGGCGAAACGTGAAAGCGTTGAGAATGTGAATAAAAAATTGATAGCGTTGAAGGCGGGAAGGTCAAAGAAGCCTCAAGCGGAAATGAAGGCTTGGATGGCGGGTAAAGAAGGAAAGCAAGCTTTCTTCTTTTCTAAAGGTGAGAGATAGAGTCATTTGAAAGACGAAGATGCTTCCGTCTTTCGATGAAAATGGTAAATACTCTTATCTCCTCAAAAATTTTAGACTCTCAAACGATTACTCAAAACTTTTTTTAGAACAAAGGATAAAAACCATATCTATGCTAGAAATGTGGTTGGTCCAACTAAACTTTGAATATGTTGAATATGCTTTGATTGCTTGTTATTTAACAATCTTAGAAACACTCAAAATATTCCACAAATTTCTTTAAGCTGAGTTCTCTATCCTCACCATCCTTCACAAGTACTCTTTCAAAACCAAACACACAATTAGTGAACAAATGAAATCATCCAAAGAAGGTGTATGCCAAATCAAAAATCCTTCACAACGGAACAACTGAAAAATAGAAAATGCTGTCAAACAACAATTTGTGGGTGAAATGTCGGACTGTACTGTTGTCTTTTTAGGACACCCTTAATACGATGTCTATAAACTACATTTGAGGTATTGTACTTAGTGGCTAATTTTTTTCTTGCCTTTGTAGGACCAAGCTATCCATGAACATAACGCAGAACACTTCACAAGAATTTTGTGAGATTATCAAACTTGCAACAAGCGCTTTTCGACAAAATATAAGCATGCTCAAGAGAGTCAAAGAGAAGCAACTTATATTGTATGGTGTAGATGCGCAAAAAGCTGGAATACCAACGGTGATAGACTAACGATGAACATATATGAACAAAATCGCAGAGTGATAACAAACGACAACCCTCATTTTGCAGTGATCTAAAACAAAAAACTGTACATGGAAAGAATGAGAAAACCTGGACTGTCAAGAACAACTGGGTGTTTTACCTCTACGGTATTGCATGGAGAAATAATATGACAATGAAAATTTTAAAGAGCATCACTACAGTGGAAGGAAGTAGATTATTGTACTCATTTTTTTATCATAGGCCAGTCTTATTGGTGTTTAGACTATTACTGAGAAAATTTACCAACTTATAGTTGGCTTTGGAACAGATTGTGTATGCTTTACAAGTTTGAACTGTTACATAAGCACACTTTGTGTAAAGTTGGAACATTCTCAATCTACTAAAAGTCAGTTCTCGTCTATATGCATCAAATTAAAAAACACAAAACTCACTTTAGATTGTTTCAATTATTCTAAACAGCTCGAGTTACTGCATTTCAACAACAAAATAACCTATAAGATCGAAAATAAGTCCAAATCAAAATCAACCTGAATTTTCCTTAAATTAAATTTTTTTTTTGCACGCTCATGCTTGTATGCTAGAAACCATAAGATTATAGGTACCTGGTTTTTGTTGAATCATGTGCTATGAGGACATGATTTTCAAAAATGACCATTTAAAAACGAAAAAAGCAAACAAGATGAGACCAATAGACCTTTTAGAACAGTTACTATCGGCGGATTTTTTGTTGACGAAAATTACAAATCACGTATGGCGATCGAAATGTGCATTTGATTCTTTATCTTCACGAGGATTATGAACCATCTACACAAGAACAACCATAAAATTACCCAACACTAATGTTATGAATAAGCAAGAAAAAGTTAGTCATTTAAAAACAAATAATTTCAAGCTTTTGGAATTCAGATTTCATCCTTCTAGAATTTTTGGGATGACTTTCCTTTTTGAAGATCTTTCTCGAGTGTGACCTAAACGATTGTCTTGGAAGATGCCGTAGTCACATGCCCCTATTGATCGTGTTGATCATGGTGTGTTCGTGGTCTCCGAAGATCCTCCATCAAGGTGGAGGCAACGTCGTGGGATCCACATTTCCGCAGGAGGTATGACATCCCCTAAAAAAGGTTTCTACCATCCTGCTTCCCGGCGGTGAGACACTGCGCTAGTTTATCTATCCCGTGCCCTCTCCATGTTTTGCCAATCTCGAGTCCCGCGTCTTCTCCCAAGGTTTAGTTGTTCCAACTTTTTGGATCTTTCTCACATTTTCGGTTTTTGCTTGTGGTGATTGTATTGTTTCCTTCTTGGTTTTTTCTATTTGCATGACAGTTTGCCCGTTTGCCGGTTGTTGGCCTCTCGATACACCAATTATTTTGGTGTAATCGAGCTTCTTACCTTCTTGATAAAAAAAAAATTTGAGTTAATATTTTTTAAAATTAATTATTTATATAATTGGATTTATATATTTGACTCGCCCAATAAAAAATTCATGAAAAAATACGATGATGCTTATAAATGGAAAAATTAGGCGGGTGAGGACGGATTTCCGCCAAAAACAGGTACAAACTTTAACCTTGAGCACCTACGTAGACAAAGATGCGGAAATATGTCAAATGAGAATGGGTATGCTACTCCCCAAACCTCCCTAGTTTTAGGGTAATATATTGCATAAATTTTGACTGAACTTTTAAATAGTTAATTGTTCAATTTAATAATTTTGTAAAAAATAATTTTTCATAAAATATATAACAAAAACTTAAATTTTAATCTGTAAATTCCATAAAAAAATAGAAAAAGTACAATGGAACAGTTCGGTCAGTATGTTAAATATGTATCGGATAAAATATGTGATCTGATTTAATGAGGTAAAATTTATAAATTTTAAATATAAATTAATTAAAGATTAAAGAAAACGTGTAATATTTATTGTCTTGAAATGTGGCAACAGGGTTTCTTTGTTGGGCTAAGAGGCCCGTAAACCTCCCTTTTTTAGCCCAATAATGGTTGGGCTAGAAAGCCCAATAACTGTTGACGATAACAACCGCAACGTCGACAAAAAAAATTCTATAGTTTTGTTGGGCTAAGAGGCCCGTAAACCTCCATTTCGAAATTTACAATGTCACGTCATTTTTGAATGACAATATTTTTAGAGGTCATTAGGTAAGAGTGTGTCCGACAAGGACAAAGGACAAATTACGGGACTTATGGAGGATGAAAATTACAGAAATTATGAAATTTTTTTAATTCTCACTCTAATAGATTATGAAAATTATGGAGGGAATTATGAGATTTTTGTAATTCTCCGCCAAATCACCGAATGCACCCTAACACTTTGTCGAGTTATGGTATTGTCCATCCAATACGGAAATGTGGAGAGGTGTTAGACTGATACATATAAAAAAAACGAGTATTTTTGTAGTTTAACCCGTTCAAAACTTTTGTTCTATTAGTTCAAATTATTTGTATCATTGGTTCAAACATTTTTATAAGAAAAGTTTGTAATTGTTACTTTATTAGTTCAAGTTTTTTGTTTGATTAATTCAAAATTTTAGACTTTTAGTTATAATATTTTCTATTATTAGTTCATGCATTTTATTTGTTCTATTTATTAGTCATGTTTTTATGCACTTTTTTTTATTACATGTACATGTATGAATTACGAAACACTATTTGAACTAATACTATAAAGTTCAAAATACATAATATTATAATTTTAAAAAAATAACTACCAAAAATAAAATAGAATATGATAAAAATGTTTGACATGATGGAACACTCATGAACTGTTTTTGCAAAGTACAATATTGACGTCACAAATTTTAGAGCTTACACATTGATTGCATTAAAATACTTTAAATTATGAACTAGTTAAACATATTTATTGATGATTGAATGTTAATTCATATGTAGTCTATTCAATCTCTTTCAAACCCTCTTGAAATGTTGTTTCTCATATATGTATCAAGATTTCTCATGCTATCACTTTCACTAGTATCAACAATGTCGAATTTACCAATATTCAGTTGGTCTAGTGGGATGTGGTGCTAGACTCCTTAAGTGGTTAATCCGGAGATTCGAGTTCGAATCCTCCAGTAATGGGCCACTGTTTAATACCCGATCCGGACGTAGATCGGCAAAGCCGATCGAATTGGGTGATCTACGTACCTCTTCAAAAAAAAAACAAAAAAAACAATGTCGAATTTGATGATGTATGTGTTGTTAAAAGTTGACCCGACCCGTGAAACCGACGAACCTGAAACCGATTTAGGCATGACCTTGAAAATTTTGAAAAAAGATAATATTTTGAACCGACCCGCCTTAAACTAATATAACCCGATTTCCCGAAGTAACCTACCCAAAATAACTCAGTCTGATGACTCCAATATGACCCGATAGCCCGAAGTAACCCGATCCTTAATCACCTGATCATATCCCCATCCATTTTAATGCATAATTCTCGTTTAACATGAAATATTTACCAAACAAATAGAATGATATTGCAAACTAACATAGTTCTCGTTTATAAATGAAACATTATTAAAATTAATATAAGTCTCATTTAATATGAGATCTTTAAGCAATGAAAGAAATGATATTGCTAACTAGAATAAGTCTCGTTTATAAATAAAACAATATTGAAAACTAATATCAGTTTCGTTTAATATGAGATATTTAAAAATGATATTGCAAACTAATATAAGTCTCATTTATAAATAAAACGATATTATAAACTAATAGAAGTCTCATTTATAAATAAAACGATATTACAAACTAATATAAGTCTCGTTTAATATAAGATACCTAACAAATGTATGAAACAAGATTGCAAACTAAAATAAGTATCGTTTGTAAATGAGACAATATTCTATACTAGTATAAGTCTCGTTTAATCTAAGAGATTTACTAAATGAATGAAATGATATTGCAAACTAATGTAAGTCTCGTTTATAAATGAATTGATATAACTAATATAAGTCTCGTTTATGATAAGTAGGAAAAACATAATTGTAGTACTTGTTTAAACGGATCTAGGTCAACTGGATTAGTCGGATATCCGGATTAAATGGACAGTCAATATTCGGATCCAATTAAAGTCAATTTCAATCAAATGAATTTGGCTAAAGTCATTCGACTCACCAATCATATTCACGGATAATTGTGCGATATGGCTAAAAGTTGATTTGGATACAAATGTCATGTTTTAGGATTCGAATCATATTGATAATTAGTTGTATATAAGATCGGATCTAGGTTGTGTTTAGTTAGAGGGTTGGGGAGGTTTCTTTAGATTCATGGTTGGGGTTGTAAGAAAATAAGGGTGTTTAATTAGAGTTTCAGGGTTGGGGATGAAAACTAGATTTGTGGTTTTGGGTTTATTTGTGCAACCTACCTAGACAAGTTTTTGTGAGTTTTGTGGTTGTAGTTGAGAAAATAATACTTGTTGTACCCTTCTTCCCCAATTCGTCTTCTTCACGACCCCTCTTCTCTGCTTCAGACAAAATTCAACTTTGGTATCGGCAATGTTCTTATTGCTCACAAGTTATGAGCAAAGAGATATGAAACGCATCAGTTTATCGATTTGTGACCCGCTTCATAATCTAAACACCATCACCTTTTTGCCTTTGTACAATCCCTCTTCTCTTGTACATTATTTTCTTTCTATTCTCCTAATATTTGAGTGAAGTGAGACTTTTTCTAAAAAAAGGCCATTTTCCTTCATTTTACAACAAGGAACAATACATTTGAAGGTTTTAATATAAAGGAGAGTTACCTCTTTTCTCGAAAAATAAGTGACAATTGTTTTGTTAAATTAATGTTAGTTTCTTGTTACTCTTTTCGGCTATATTAATTTTAAAGTTCTCAATACTCTTAAGACCGTCATTTAGGGATGAAAATAGTTTTTTTTTTATGGATGAGTGTATCTCGCACACCATTGAGCCTATGTAGTTAGACTTTAATCTACCTCGTCCTCCACCAACTTAACATGTCACATGTTGCACCTTTAGTCACCAACATATTGTTTGGACATACTAGCGAATTATACAATTGTGAAGTACTTTTTATGGATCTTAGAAAAATATTCAAAAGTAATAGTAATGAGTATTTTAGTTCTAACTACAAAAAATCATTTTTATTGAAATGTCAAGAAGTTGTATGCACCGTGCAATTAGGGGTAAGGTTGTACGGGTTACAACCGTAGATGAGTTGTCCTTATCCATAACTTTTGCCAGAGACTTCTAGGTCTAGACTCACGACCATGGTTCTACCCAAGACTTATGAGCACATTACAACCGTAACTCCGTATGTGTCCTACCTTTACTCACAATTTATATTCTTTTTCCGATGGTTCGCTTTTTGAAGTTATGACCCATAAGATATATTGTCTCAGCTTACACATGTTATTCTAGGTTAGTAGTAGATTGGACATTTGGGGGGCCATAAATAAGAGATTAGTTGTATGTTTTTAGATTTAAGATATTTGTCTAGATTTAGATTTGCTTTAGAGAGAAACCCTATTGTTTCTCGACGTTGTCTTGAGACTTTTCTATATTTTGTGTTTTTTTTGTTAATTGCATAATTATTGCCGAATATTTATTTTATTTTTATCCCTACAGTGTCTACATAGTTCACTAGTTTTGGGGTCTGGTGTGATCCTAACATTGTGTAGGTAGATTGAATTGTGCTTCGTAATTGAATATTGTTTGATTCAACCCCATTGATTTATCTTGTTTGCTTTAGACATATTTGATGTAACACCCTCTAATCCGCGGGACTCGGAGTGTCACATTGGGTCAGCATCTCACAATGGATTCTGACCCTAGCCTGACAACAAGTTCACTAGACCTTACAATATGACACTGATAGATATAAAAACAAATACATAAAGTTGTATAAAACTGTACAACCAAAAGGTACAACAACATAGCCGAGTACAAAACACAACGCCCTCACACAAGAGGTAACAAAAGATCATCCTCACGCAGGAGGGAAAGGTAAACAACCCAAAAGCCCACACAACCTATGTACGAGACGTCCTCGGTCTGCCACCTTGCCAGATCACCCAGCAACATGCCTATCATGTGGGGCATCTACAACATGGTAATAAACCATTAGCTATCCATACACATAATTGAGTAATGCATAAGCACAATCACACTCAAGGTAAGATAAACACATCAACATGCTTTCACACATTTACTCATTTAATCATCTCAATATAATGGTTATTTACTCAAATCGTATATATATATATATATATATATATATATATATATATATATATATATATATATATCATATATATGAAACTATGTGACACGAGGACCGATACATCCTTGCCTTTGAGCCTGCTAGCCAACCGTACTAGTATCGGTCACACAATCCGTGTACCCTATGGGAGTGGATTGTGCCCTTCTTGTAAACCGGTTTGTCCTGACTCAAGAGAACCTCCCAGGCTCCACGGTAGGATGAAAGGGAAAGGTTATCACAACCACACATACGGGGCAATCAATAAAATATAGGTCGGTAAATATGACATCACATGCTATCATAGCAAACATACAAAGCACACACCACTCATGAAACACCCAATATAAGGATGACAGCTAAGTAAGTCCTACGGACTTACCTCAACCTCGATCACAACTCAACCATGATCACCTCTACACTAGAGGAACAACACAACCTATAAACAGGTATAAAGAGATATATCAATCTCCTAACATCACAAGGGTCACACCTAGACCCAAAGGGATCCAAAGGATCAACCTCACTCACAACCTAAAGAACCTCAAAAGCCATACAAGGCATAAACCGATCACAACCTCATCAAAACTCAACCTCACACATCTAGCATGATCCTAAGCACTCATACTAGGAAAGGAGGGAACAAAGGTACCCTAAGGAAGGCCTAGAAGCAACACACACCTGCAAAACCAAGTGAAACACCAAGCTGGTGCAGGTGGCCGCAGGGGCGGCTAGGAGGTGGCGCAGGGGCGGTCCACTGGCCAGCGCAGGGGCGGCTCAAGACAGGCACTGGGGCGGCTGGTGTGCAGAAGACTCCACTTCAGCTCCTTCTTCACTCCTTCCTTCGATTCTCTACTCTTCTTCACTCCAATAGCAACATACATATATCACATACATATATATACATCAACACAAGCCAAAACATGGCTGGAACAAGATCAAATCCTAAGGAAACTAAGTTATGTTGAGGAAAGAGAGGAAAAGATGAAGAAAAGAGGAAAGAAGGAAGAGAAGCCATGAAAGCATACCAACCAAGCTCTCTAGGGAATCAACACAGCACCAACAACACCTCAAGCTGGCTCAACAAGGCACAACAACACCAACAACATCAAATCCAAGTAAAGCTATGCAAGATCTCTCACAAAACTCACAAAACTCAAACAAAGATCAACCAAAGTGATCCAAGGGAGAAAAGGAGAAGAAAGTGTACTTAAGGAGAGAGAGAGGTCTGGGAATGGTAAACCCTCATTAAGAGGTAAGAGATGAAGATATATATAAAGGTAAAAGGGTAAAGCACATGTCAAAGGGTCAAAGAAGGTGGCTGCATCACCCATAGCCGCGGGGGCGGACTCTGTGAGCCGCAGGGGCGGCCTAGGCTAAACTTTGTCCCTCTGCTCACTCTTTTAACAACTCAGCAACTAGGCTCTTACATTTGACCCTTATGTAATTGTCCATCAAGAGGCAATGATCACATATATGAACTATGATAGAATAATTTAGCAAAACCGTTTTATTTCTATAGGAACAATCTAGAACTGAACCCGAGGTTGATCACTTTTTGAGGATCTCTAGTTATCGTAGAAACCCTAGGTTTTACTATATGCAAGAGCATAATCAGACCTATTTATCATCTAAATTATAAGTGTTTATGAGGTTGATTGTTCTTTGTTCATGAGCAATTTCGTGAGAGCATTTGTAGATGACAGTTAGACACAATGTTTATGCACTAAGAAGTAGTAGTGACGATATTAGAAAGCTACCTTCATTCATTCCAATTTTGTTTATCTTCCAATCACATTTTTGTTGCTACACTATAAAACACTTATTCTTAGAGATTTATATCAGGTTTTTAAAACATTGTTGCTACTTAGTTTCAAGATATTATTATCACAATCATTATTTAGCTTATATAAATTGGTTTGAAGTTGTAATTAATATTCACATAGTTCTTGTGATTAGACATTTATACTACCATAGATCTCATCGTACTTGTGGCCGTTTGTGAGATATGTTCTTTAAAAGTGCATAAGGGTTCCCATCGGTCTTTGGAATTTCGGGAACTAAGGAGATCGATTTTGGATTTGGAGACTCTAGTGCTCGTTGGCAAAGTGGAAGAAGTAGAGTTTGGCGGCGGTACTATGTAGAGCATCCAATGTTTTGACGCAAGTGTTATAGAAACCTTATCCGCCAAGAACACGGAAGTGAGTAAAATAACAAGTGACAATGAACGGAGAAAGATATTGAAAACAAAACAAAGATTTATGTATTTTTAGCGGTATTTCCGTAATATGCACATATTCTAATGAGGCTATTCGTTTGGGCTCGTATTCGGCTCGAGCTCCTATCAAGCTCCATAAAATATTTGAATTGAACTCATTAAAACAAGCCGGAACGAATTTCTCCGAGCCGAACTCGAATTGCTTATCTCACATATGAACCCTACTATCACCTAATTCTCATAGACTTTCATGACTTTGCATGATACTCAATCATCCGCAAATAACGTTGAGACATGAAAAGATGACAGGGCAACTTTGTGATATTCCTAAAGATGCAATTCACTTAATCATTGATAATGTGAAGATCTGACTTATCGCTACCCCATTTTAATATCGCCCATAGTCCATAGATAGATCGACCCATCTCAAACAGAACACAGTAATATCAAAATTACTTTTATTTTATAAAAAAAAGAAAACCAGCAAATAACAAGTCTTGTGTTTCTCTGCAACTTCTCCTTCTCGCTGGCTGCCGCACTCGACAGCTTGTAAAACAACCCTCCTCTCTCACTTTGAAGATTCAAAGCCTGTTTCTCTCCAACCTTACTTCCCCATTTCGATCTGCGTTACCCAGAAAACATCGAGTTGATACATTCCGTTGCCCTCGTTTCCATTGTAGCAGAAGAACCCCAAATCTGAAATTGGGATCTCCGATTAGTCGACTTCAATCCCTCAAGATCGGAATCAGTTCCTGCGGGTCTGATTTTATTTCTTGTTGGAAGCATCAGATTTAGAGAAATTCCGACCACATGCGAGAACGAAACCCTAATCGGAAACCGAAGATTTCGAATTGACTTGGGGGGTCTCCGAGCTAATCGCCGCGAATCTATGGAGATTTATTCAATTGGGCATCCGTCATTAACGCCCTTGCTGTTCTTCTTCTTCACCCTCCTTCTCTGCCCGTTATTCTCCTTCGCTCAACAACCTCCGCCTCAGGAACCCAGATCATCGGAGCGTCCTCCACCACCACCATCGCAGAATCCACCTCCTCCTCCTCCGTTATCTCCGCCGCCGCCTCCACCACCACCACCTTCTCCGCCTCCTCCACCTCCACCGTCACCATCTCCTCCGCCTCCACTTCTATCGCCTCCACCTCCTCCCTCGCCGCCGGTTCCGCCACCACGGCCGCCGAGAAAACATATGAGACGGCCACCACATCCGGCACCATTGCTGACGTGGCCTAATGGTAATAGGCCACATACTAAGGAGAAGAGCAAAGGAATGAATTTAGGGAAGAAGATGGGATTGTTGTTTATTGGGATTGCAACTTTGCTGCAAATTGTTGCAGCTGGTTTCTTAGTCTACAAGAGGAATCAGCTTTACAGGCCTTATAAGGTGCGAGATTGACTGCTTTTTTCGCTATAGAATTTGATGGATCTTAATTGTATTGCTTGATTGATGCTTGGAGCTTAGCAGATTGATGTTTAATTTGGGTTGGGGAGAAGAAGAAGCTTCTGTAAATGGCATAGATTGATATCGAATTCGAATTGAATTTGGAACTTCATTGCATGATTCATACTTTGAGAGGAATGAGTTATTCTTCATTGTTAATCTCCTCTTCCTGTAACTTGTAACACTAACTTCCACATTCATACTTGCTACACTGATGATATTTAACTGTGATCTGTTCTTTACATCTCTGTGTCACATTTCCATAGATCTTTCAGGTTGGATTTGATCTTTTTAGTCAAGTCAATGAATTAGAACGATGACTAGAATGACTATGTTGTGTAGATCTTGATAGTCTCAGTTTGTCAAACACAGATGAATAGCACATCTGGGGATAGGCGAGTTGTCGAAAAGTTATAGTTTGGCCACGATTGTCATAGAAGCGAATTTGCTAGAAGACGCGGCTTTGTTGGGTGGGGCTGGGAGGTATGCTATGGAGGCAGCAGACATGGCCGGAGGGGCTGACTGGAAGTCGAAGATTTTGAGAGCTTTGGCCCTTCTCTATAAGTTAGAAGTTTCATACCATAAGATGAAGTCAAATGCCTCCAACGCATCTTGATTAGGCTGTCTATGATTGCAGCTTTACAATTCAATTGTGTTGTCCCAATGAGTTCCCTTTACATTGTAATATTATTATTGTAAGGCTTTGGTAAGGAAGAGAGAAGATGCCAACTAATTCCAGTTCAAAGTACTCAAATATAAAGAATATTTAAACACTTGGAAGTGCTGGATGGAGACCTAAAGTGTGAGCATGTATTCAAACGTAATGATGAAGATGGCAATGGCATATTTTTCTCAACAACCTGTTGACCCTTTTTAGGCATTTTCAAAAATACAAGAGATGATTCTAATAAAAGATGTTCTGTACAAAATGATTTAGGGTAACCCAGATAGTTCAAATGAGTAAGCATCAGTTATCACAACCGTGCAATCACCCTATAAACTGTGATACAAAAGCTATATAAAAACGCTAACTCTATTATTTCTAATCTACCACACTTGTGTACATACCATAAAGACACTTTAAAGTCTAGCTAAAGACGAGAGAGTAGTTTCAAGCCTCAAGAGGCATATATCCTCACTGAGTTGTTGACGGCCTGCCTACAGACGGGACATTTAGGGTTCGTCTCCCTTTCAATCAAGAAAGCACACCTCTGGCAACATACCAGGTGACCGCACGGAACAAATGCAGATTGCCTTCTCCTTGCCAGGCACAATACACACAGCTGTCCCTCTGGAACTTCTTCCGCTTCTTCATCTTCTGCTGATAACTCAAGCTCACGAGCTTGTTCCCTAGCCGTCCTCACTCGCTGTCTCCTATCCTTCCACCTATTCCAATTCCTGGAAAAGAACAAATATATAATTCTTAGCTGAGAAGGTCGAATGTATGTGTCTTCTAAATTATAAAAGGAACTGAGCAACACATTAAATACCTCACAACTGCATAACCAAGTACACCGACTGAAACAGAGCCAACGACAATACTGGTCCACATCAACACCTTTGTTTTGAATGAGAGGTCCGCGATCATCTGATTCTTACCCAAATCAGAACTGCAGAGACGCACCAATGTTAGTCATTATCCGTGAAAAATACATCTTTATTATCTTATCCAACAAGTGTAACAGAAGCAGTAAAAATTCTTCCAGAGTGAATATTTAGCTCACAATAAAGAAAGATTCAAAAAGTCGTCAAGCATGACCTAATCTAGAAGAATTCCTGTGGTAATATCCGTACTCATAGCAGATAGTGTCAAGCATGGGCGAAGAAGAACATCAACAGCCAAGCAAAACAATTCTCTCACAGCAAAATAAGACCTACTTAATATTAAAATGTACACCACCTAAATTATATCAATAACGACAAAGGGAAAAAAATGTAGGATTAACTTCAGGATAACGGACAAAAGACAGCAAAAATCCACTTACAGAAAATATGGAAGATCGTCGCATGCCTTAATCTCTGGAACATCGCCTTTCATAGAGCAAACTCCAACGGCAGTAATTTCCTTCCCAGTAGGGAGAATCTTTTCCTCATCAAGCAGGCCAACCTAACCAAGGAAATAAATAATACATAAAGGGTGACACCCAAACATCTGATGAACTATATCATTGCAGTACACAAGACATAACCCACTACCCATCACAATTCACACAGCATAACAATTATTTGCTAAAAAAAAAATTGAATCAGGACAATATCAGGACGTTTTCAAAATGAATCAGAAGGAACTACAGACACATGATATCATCTTCTATTTCCATAAATTACAAACAGATTAAACATCACATCAGTTGATAATCATTAAAGATGATTGAATTTGATGGTATGATCGCAATAATGTAGGCAACCAGGAAAGGTTAGCAGCAAACACTCACAGCGTATTCTTGACCAAATAATGCCTGCACAAATGTATATGGGGTAGCACTAATTGGCTGCATCTGATGATAAACGGTCACGAGAGGCAAGGGATGTTTTGATTCCTCCATATTCACCAGAAGATAACTTGGCTGTGACTGCTGACCGCCTTGCTTAAGAACAAAAGGAACCTGCACAGATCATTAAGATATCCAGGTTAACATATTTGTGACACTAAAATACATTAGAAAACGGAAGAGGTCCAAATGCCAGAATTCAATTTGAAAGACTGGAAAAAGGACATCAAATGAATATTCTGTTTGTTTATTAGCAAAAGAAAAAATGAAACATGATATTCCCCCATTCTAATAGCTGATACAGAATACATTTCTCCCTAGAATCCTAGAGGGTCATGAGATAGGTATAGAAAAAAGGAGAGCCAGAAAAACAAACCCACAAAGAACTTTTATAGAAAGCCTGCAACACAAGAAGTTCGAGTAGTTATGCTATTTTTTTGCAGGTGGTGTGAAAACTGAGAAATAATGTTGGAAAAAAAAAAGCAAGATTAGTACTTGTACTTAATACTTCAACCACTGAGCATACATCAACTGGAAGATGATAACCTATTAGCTATTACTTCAGTCTTCACGCTTGATTTTAGAACACAAATAGCAAGTAGCAACAATAAATTCACAATTTGCTAATCTATGATGTAGACAAAGCTAATTATGCACAAAAGAAGCTTTATTGTTTAATTTTCAATAATGAAAATCAGCACACCACTAAATTAAGAAAAGTACAAATCTGCTTAGGTTTTTCTATATCCCTTTGATAGCCTGACATAAAATGCACAAAAAGAAGAAAGTTATCCATTACAGAAATGATGAAAAATAACAATGCTCTTTGAACATACCGATCTTGTATAGGAAGACTCCTCTTTCCAGGCTCTGGTCAAGATTGATCGAATGTCAGATGGCCATGGCATAATACCTACGACTCCATTGTAGATGCACTGCACAGCATATTAGCATATCAAATAAGATGGTTAAACCATAGATCCGAACCAGAGTTGTCTGAGTTATTTCAGCAACATTGAAAATAGTTATGTCGAGCAAATGGAATTCCTATAACTCGAACCCCTAAGATACATAACACCTGATTAAAGACAAATTCCTACATTCGAGAACACTAATCATCGATTCTAGCACGATTTCGAACACAAACTCGGATGAGAAGAGCGATTCCCGATTGAGTTTTCTGGACGATGACGGTTGTAATTTCAATGATTTGCAAAAAAACAGCCAACGTAACATGATGCTACACCAAATACTCACAACCCTAAGAACATATTGGCCGAATCAAAGACAATTTCCTACATTCGAGAATCCTAATTACCAATTCAAACACAATTTCAATCACAAACTCGAGGAGAAAGAGAAATTACCGATTGAGTTTTCTGGACGATTACAGCGTTTTGTCCCGAAGAGAATAGAGCATTCATCCATCCACCCTCCACTGATGACTTAGAGTCGACCGTTCCCCTCACAACAACAAGAATCTCTCCAGAGCCTTTGACGACATTCTCGCCGGAGGATTCGTCGGAAGGCGGTGGGAGGATGGAGCGGAGATCGGAAACGGAGACGGAAGGAGCATCGCGGATCTTGTTGAGGGCAGTAGAGGTGCGCATGCACTTGAGGAGGCTGCGAACAGCGATGTAAGCAAGTCCGATGCCGAGCAGTGCGCCGTCGGCGACTTGCGCTAGTTGCGTCACCATCGCTAGGGTCACTCGATCGCTCGCAGACATCTCGCCTTCCGCTTCGCTCCCTCCCTCTTCTCTTTCTTCCGCTACAGAAAAGTTCTGCGCGCTGTGTACTTTTTTTATTTTTTATTTTTTTTTGTCCCTATAGAGGAAAACGGTCAGATTATACACGGCAAGATACACCGTCTAATAAAATGAAAAGCCGAATAAATCGACAGACACACTACCCATTGTGAGAGAACCATAACAAGCAAATAAAAATCAAAAGAATCTTCAATCACAACGAGTCTATGGAGGAGGAGCACCAAGGAAAGTGTCAAGCAAGCACAACAAGGAACAACAACGAAAATATGGATGTAGAAGTAGTGCCGAGTACAACGCCCAGAGACTACCGATGGAAACCTTAGCCTTTAAATTTCGATCACGACTCCTTCTCACAAATAGACCTTGTTGTGAACAATGTGAAATAAATGATCTCTTTTAATGATCAATTTATTAACATTATTAGTAATGAATTTAGTTCATTTAGAGGGTGATGAATTGCGACATATATTTGGTTCATTTTGATCACAATGGCTTATTAATATGGGTAAAATGGTTAAGTAGGCACTTTTTGAATCATTGTGTACAAAGTAGGTAGTTTTGTGTTTTAGTTAACAAACTAGGCCCCTCTTATTTATTAATAAAGATTAATTGAAAGGGTTAATTGGTAATTTTAATTGAGTTCAAGGCTTCAAGCCCAATCGATTTAATTAAGTCCAAGACCAGGCCCAATAGGCCCACACGTGATACATAAGTCCAGGCCCAATCCAAAATATAAATTTTGTAGCTAGTGAGTCTCGAACTCTGGACGACAGGCCCTCCCACCCACCCTTAAACCAGCTGGACTAGTTAAACTTCGTGTATTATCTTGCTCATACACGGTATAAATACACAATTTCTTTTGCACAATGTTAATACATAATTTCATTTACACAAATCCGTCTTTTATACAAGTCCGTCGAATTACACAATATAGAGTTACACAAGGTCGGGTTAGGTCGAGTTACACAAGGTCGGGTTAGGTCGAGTTACACAAGGTCGGGTTAGGTCGAGTTACACAAGGTCGAGTTACGTCGAGTTACACAAGGTCGAGTTACACAAGGTCGGGTTAGGTCGAGTTACACAAGGACGGGTTAGGTCGAGTTACACAAGGACGGGTTACGTCGAGTTACACAAGGTCGAGTTACGTCGGGTTACACAAGTTCGAGTTACACAAGGTCGAGTTACACAAGGTCGAGTTACACAAGGTCGAGTTACACAAGGTCGAGTTACACAAGGTCGAGTTACACAAGGTCGAGTTACACAAGGTCGAGTTACACAAGCCCGAGTTACACAAGCCCGAGCCTATCAAGTATATTTATAAAGTTGGTTCAAATCTTATAGGGCAATTTGTGAAATTAAAAATTGTGGACCTTTTCTAGAATTATATAACTTGGGCTAAAATCTGTAAATAGCTTTGTAGGAGCATAGTTGTAGATTTCTAACAATTGGGCTAATAAACGTAAAAAATGAAATATGGATAGTGATTGTAATTTATCCTAAATTCAAACTCACCCTCACCCGCTAGGGTTCCATGAACATATGCATAAGTGCAGGCTGCGCAGCAAGGTCCACAAGAATTCTATGTTTAAAAGCTTAATTTGAATTGAAAAATGGAAATGAAGATAGAAGTCCGTAGAAATTTCACAGCAATGGTCCGAAACAATTTCACCCTCACCCGTTATTGTTCCTTGAGCAATTTGAATAGAAAATGGTCCACAGGAATTATATGGCGACATTGAGGGCGGTTCCGAATTTTACGGCGACATGGACGTCCGTTGCGAGATATGCGGCGACATGGAAGTCCGATGTGAGTCCGCTGTGAGATCTACACTAACATATCGAAGGCGGTTTCAGATCGAAGGGGCATACCTGGCTCCGGCTGGTTGTTTCGATCCCCAAAAACCAGATCGCTGCGGCTGGTTGTTTCGATCCCCAGAAACCAGATCGAAGTAAGAGAAATGAAATAGAAGAGAAATGAACTCGAACAAATTAAAAACAATACAAAAGAATAGAAGAATGGAAATGAAGATGACATAACAAAACCAACCGTCGGACCGCCGGAGAGGACGCAATAAATGTAACCAATGGCCGGATAAAACCCAACAAACCGTTCGGAGATAAAGGTTGAAGAAGAAGACTGCCTACTCTGAAAACCCTAATACGTGAGATCTAACAATTAGGAGATTTTATAAGGACAATATTTTTACATTTTACTTTTATGCCCTTTTGATCAATTTATTTTATATTTAAAAATTACTGGATTAAATAGAGGGGCCTAGTTAGTGTTTAAGATACAAAAACTGCCCTAATAGCTAAATTTTCTCTTTTTTTTATTTGTTAAGAGAAATTCAAGAAAAGACATATTAGAACCATTTTTTATAGCAAGAGTTTATTTGCCGCCAGAGAAAGGAAATGAATCTGGTTTTAGTGGATCCTGCACAAGCATACAAAGAGAATGCTTTTGGATTACAACGACAAAATTGATGAGTTCAGCATCCCAATATATAGTAGATCTAGGTTTTGGATGATAGAGAAACACAACCATTAAAGAAGATAAAAATCATTAAAAAAAAGATGCGTAAACTGGAAGAAGGGGTTCCCTTTCTTAAAATCGTGTTTCTTTTTCATTTTATTTTTTCAGATTGTAGGGAATTCTAAAATTTGTAGATGAAAAATCAAGTTTGTTTTTGATTCAAAAGGGAAGAGGGGTTTCCTCTCTTACTTGTCACGAATGGAGGTTTTGACATCAGATTTTTACTAGAAAATAAAGCTTTGCCAACAGACTGGAAGTTGAGGGATGATGTCGGAGGAAGAAAAGAAGTGGCGGTGGTCTGGTGGTTCTGATACTCTAGTCGACGCTGAGGTCTTTGAGATTTGCCTTTGCTAGTGAAACATATTTTGAGGAGTTTGATGTCTATGCTAAAATTTGCGGTTAAATTGTTAGAGATTTGTTGATTTGTAGAACACCAACTCAGAGGAAGATCACATATTGTTGTTGACTTTCAAGGGATTTGTTGTTAACGTTTTTTTCCTTTTTGTTTTCTTTAAAAAGAAAGAGAGAACAAAAAAACGAGATTCTTTTGTTTTCTTTTAAAAGAAAGAGAGAAAACAAAAAATGGGATTTGAGAGATTGAATGAGCCCAACAAAAAGTGACGTTATTCACCAAACTATATATTCTCTATCTTTTTTTTTATTGTAAGGTTTTCAATTGGAAAGTTGATGGAACAAAAAGAATGAGACTGATTTTTAAATTGAGTAAGTTTGAAACAGAAAATTTTGATTTGGAACATTAGTCAAATGCAAATACGATGAAAGTAAAAGTTGAAGCACACCAACAAAGTACATGAAGCAACTAAGGAGGACTTCTCCACCAAAAGTAAAGAGGGGGGTCACAAGTAGCAGGCGAATCTAGAATAAAAAATAAAGATATATCTTGAACCGGTAGATATGGCCGGTAGGCCGGATTAGTTTTTCCGGTAAGAATTTATAAGCCATTAGGCCGATAGTTGTGACAGAGATGTTTCATGAAGGCATGGTGGCTAAGGTTTGTTTCAGGTTTTAGCAAGCTCTAAAAGAGAGTGTTTCCCTTCCCTATGCTGCTAATTGTCGAGTTGCACGTTGTGTACATTTGGTTAATCGAACTCTCACTAAATTGCATATTTCTTTTTCTTTTGTTCACAAAATGGTGTTGTTTCATTTTTGACCATATCATAAATCTTAATTTTACACATCAAATATAAGGATGGGGCAGATCATGTATGATACATCGCACCTGTGACAAAAAGTTCAAATATATGTTGGGGTAATTATGGTAAGGCGTGTTGCTACAATATGATATTACGAAGCAATCTGCATCTTTGATTCACTTGATCTAATGATATACATCAATCCACGTCATTTAATGATGTATAAGAAGTGTGGTGACATTTCTACAATTTTTAGAAGGTATGAGGACAATTTTGTCCTTTTAAAAATATGTTTTTAAAAAGAAAGATACCGTGATATTTTTCTAATTTCAGGATAAAACTATAACATTTACTATCTTAATCCATAATATTAGTTCAATTCGTTCAAAAATTTTCATACAATCAGTTCTAATATTTTTTGTAGTTAGTTCATGTATTTGTTTTGTTGAATTATTGGTTATGTTTGTATACATTTTTTTACTTGTACACTCCTGAACTAACACAACACAATGTTCGAACTAATGATACCCAAAATTTGAAATAGGAATTTTCCTCTTGGTGCCCTCAAGGTTTGGACTTTTCCTCTTGGTATCCACTAAATTTAAAAATTCCTCTTGGTGCCCTCAATGTTCCATTTGTTTTCTCTTTATACACATTCTTAATGTATTACATTAAAATTCATTATAAAATAATAAAAAATCAGAAAAATAAATTTAAAACAGATTATGACCTCATTATATTTTAAACTATTAAATTTATAATAATAGTATTTTTAAAAAAAATATTTTTCTAATTAAAAAAGTAAAGTAAAATAAAGATAAGTTTTATTTTTGAACTAAAATAAATAAATAAAATTTTCTAAGATTCCAGAAAATTAAACATATATATATATATATATAAAATTTATTAATTAAATTTAATGAGGCCATAATCTATTTTAAATTTATTTTTCTGATTATTTTTTTAATGAATTTTAATGTAATATATTAAGAATGGGTATAAAGAGGAAATAAATGAAATCTTGAGGGCACAAAGAGGAATTTTGAAACTTAGTGGATACCAAGAGGAAAAGTTCAAATCTTGATGGCACCAAGAGGAAAAATCCTTTGAAATAATATTAATAAAGTTAAGTTTTTTTTATAGTAATAGGATACTTTATTATAAGATTTTTTAGTTCAAATATTTTATATTGTTATAATATATGTTAGATCAAAATTTTTATACATTAGCTCAAGAACGAAGTTTACAATAAATTTGAACAAAAAAGTGGCCGTTAGAAAAAGAAGAAGAGGGAGAAATTTGGAATAAAATTTTTTTAAAATTTTTTATACAATTAATTCAAAAATGTTTAACGAAATGGGCAAAAATTTTGAACAAAAAAATGTTAAAAAATAAAAATTATTTGAGCAAACAGTTTGAACTAATTGAATTAAAATAGAAATCAGTATGATAATAGTTTGAACTAAAATAGAAAACAGATTTTCACTGCACTTTTAAATAAAATTATAATGTTCGAACTAACAAAACACAATGTTCGAACATAACATGTTTAAACTAACAAAAATAATTTGAACAAAGTTTACAAAAAAAATTTGAACGAAAGAAGTGTCCGTTAGAAAAAGAAGAAGAAAGGGGTATAAACTGGCATAAAAAAAAGTGTTACATTAGATCAATAAACCGCTTCATTTGTAGCGTTTTTGAGGGTTTGTCCTACCTAAAAACCGCTTCATAAGATATAATGAAACGGTTTTGATCCGTTTTATCTGCTCGTGTTGCATTAGGTATAGTGAAGCGTTTAATTTAGGCATTTGTAGCGGTTTTGTCCAACCTAAAAAAAGTGTTACATTAGATTTATAAACCGCTTCATTTGCAATTTAACTAATGCAACTTTTTTCACAGCTATTGAAACGCTTTTTACGTATTTATGGCAACAAATGTCACAGCTATTGAAGCGTTTTTAAACGTTTCTAAGGAAACGCGTACGTGCTTATAATGAAACGGTTTTGTAATAATAAAAAAATATTGTCTACATGCATTAATATAAGAAATGCATCATCCACATTATGATCACATGCTTCATTACATTGTGATCAAATACCTGTACATAAATTAGACAAATTAACACTTCCTTGATTACAAGCACCAACTCAATAATAATTAACATTTGCTTGATTACAAACACCAATCCAAAAACTAAGCATTGTATGTATGTGCTTGATAATTGTCAAGTTGGACACATAAAGACTACTAATTCATGTTCAACCCCCAAACATTTTCTCAAAAAACCCAAAACTCCAACTTGCAAACATAAGCCTAGTAATGTTCCGACCTCCTTGCTCATCGTCCTGCAAAATACCATAACAAAAAGAAAAACAATACTCAACCAATCTCTATATAATTCACCAACACACTCAAGTTTGTCAATTCATAATCAAAATATAAATTGAGCGAATCTGGACGTACATGCTAATAGAGTAAACTTAATCGTCTCCTACCACTTGTTCATCATCCTGCACAAAAATAAGAGTACAAGTTTTCAATAACTAAAAAGTTTAATAGACTTGAACTTGTATTAATATGAGACCATTATCCAAAAAGGAATTACCTTATCTAAACTAGTATTCTCATCTAAGTGAGATGCTTCATTTGATGCACCAACTTGACCATTATCATTTTCATATCCATTTGCAGTTGTAAAATTTGGAATCACAAGGTTTAATCTTGGATTTGCTGCTTATAATTGAGATAAGATCTTTGTAGTAATCTTTTGCTCCAAATGTTCTTCAATGCTCTCCATGTACATTGTCGGAAGTACAAAAGGTGACTTTCCCTTCTTTTCCTTCAAATTGGTCTTAGTCACACATCGTCCATATAGACGTAAGCGTCCACTTTGTTCCTTGTTAGTGATAACTTCATAATAAGGATCACACTATTCGGTACCATCTGATAAGGATTGTATCTTTTTCATCTTATCCTAAACAAAATAATTTTGAATCAATAGTGCTCAGAATAACGTAATATTTTAGAGAAGAACATATATGATAACATCAAAGATCATTTACATCGAGAATAAGACCATCATTGTAACTAATATGCATAAAATTTAGATAAGATACATAAACACTGTGGAATAAACATGATCCATTTAATAAAAAATTCTTAAATGAAAAAATAATTAAACTTACAATGTTTTGAAGAGATTCTTCATAGTCAGCCTTGTGTATACGTCAAGGAACTCGTTTCCTAGATTCAATATAAAGATCTGCTTGTGATGACATTTCCTTGTTCGGGTTGTTTTGTTGCTGAATTATAACAATTAGAGTAAGATATACTTAACATGATGAGTAAAACAAAAATTATTATACAAATAAAGCTGATTACCAATTGATTCCGCTTCATTGCATATGAACATGGACCCATTGTGTGAAAATCACGTGGTCTTTTCGCAATATCTTTGTTTTTCTTACTAATTTCCTATGCTTAATGTAAATAAGTGTTATTTTTGAGCATTTACTAATATAATAAATTGAAATAGGTTATAAATTATAATAATAATGGCTAATTCATACCTTGGCAAAATGTGAATCCCAATATTCTAAAAGCTCTTTGAATTGATTTTCTGGGACATTGCTAGGACAATTAGCTAACCTTTCTTCCATAGTTGGATATTTATCGTAGGTTGCATGCTTCAACCTAGTTTTATACAAACGCCAATCATCACTAATTGTCCGTAAAACGTATTTCTTTCCTTCCTCTTGAACTATGAATTTTTTCTACACAAATGTTCAAAGAAATTATAGTCAATATGTATATATAAAAAATAATTACGATTAATAAAACTTAAAGGTTGTATTTCGTATGTACCGTGACATATTCCCAAATTTTATCTTTTGTGGGCACATATTTCCAACTGATGAAATTGAGTGGTGTAAGAATGGGATCTTTGGCCACAATACCTAAAAAACGGTTAAAGTCGCTCATAACTTCTTTAGAAGGCCCAACTGGTTGATGTCTATCATTTAAAACAATGATATCACGTTCTTCAGCCGTCCACAAATGTAACTTTGCCAAAATTGTTCTGCCACGATGCTTCTTGTTTTGAGGAGCTACTAAACAAAAGCTTGAGTATAAGTATAAGATTAATAAAAATGAAACAAACTTCAAATGTAACGATAATTAGGTGATCACCTGTTGTTAGACTTGCATTTTTTCCAACCGGTCTTCACTAGCTTCATTTCCATCACTGTCCTCGAGTTCAACATCATGCTCAAGGGCTAATCTATCACTCGGATTTGCAAGCTCTACGTCATCAAGATCTACATCATTGTCACCTTTCCGGTTTACTTGCACTTTCCTCATATCATTGTACACACTAAGCGATCGTGGACTTAGAAATCTACTAGGACATGCCTTCTCCTGTCCATTTTCAGCACAATTGGGAATTTTTGGATTTAGAAGCTCTACATCATCAAAATTCATATCATGGCTACCTTTCCGGTTTGCTTGCACTTTTCTCATATTCTTATATACACTAAGGGATCTTGGACTCACAAACATACTCTAACATGCCTTCTTTTGTCCCTTTTCAACAAAGCTGTGATTTTCAACTGTGAATGCTTGCTTTGATCTTGTGGTTTAGCTGGCGGAACTTGCTTAGATCTGTTTCGAGATTTTAACTTCAAAAACCGAGCCATCGGTGAAGTTTGAGATAACTGCTGTTTAAAATGCTTTGTTCTCCTTGATTTTAAACAATTTTCACTAGTTAAGTCCTGCGAAACATATTTTAGATCAAACATCAAGAAACAATGCTCATAAACATATATCTCAATCTTATATCATATATAAAGCTTATAAAAACACATAAAAGTTCCAGAAACTTCATCAAAAAACTATGTTCAGAAACTGCATTCAAGTTCAACACCAAGTTCTAGATTTATTGTTCTCTTTCTCTTAAAGCAAGGAGTATACAAATGCACTTATTAGTTGCAAAAACTGCATTTAAAAGCTCTAGAAACTGCATTTAAAAATTTTAGGTTCATAGTTCTCTTTCTATTTGATAGCATGAATTATAGTCTATATTTCAGGGTTTGTTTGGACATTTTATCCTTCATAATCTGCATGTTTGTATGTGTATTATGTGAGTTTAATACCATTTCATCTACTTTTGCGGGAATCGAGGTCTACACCTAGTTTTGCTATAATTGTAGGTAAAATGGCGCGTTTTGCATCGAAAAGGAGCAAAAGGAGTCATGAGTCATTTGGAGCTACATCCAGGGAGCATAGCCATGGATTAAAGATTCACTTTGGACCAGTTTTGAGAGATTTCACATTCAGTTATGACTCACCTCGGTTGACCAGAGATTCATCTCGACCGAGGTGATCCAGAGACGTTGACTCGACCGAGGCGAACACCTAGGACGCGGCGAGAATATTTTATTCTTGGCTAAGATCTTTTAAATTTGGAAAGTGATCTTATATTTTTGGGCTTGGCTCCTGGAAGGAAGAAGATCTTATATTTTACCTATTTTTATGGGAAAAGATCTCTCTAAGATATCTTATTTTTGGAGGGTTATTTTCCTATAAAAAGGGTTGGATTTCCACAAATCCGAGAACACGCTATACCGTCGATTAGGGTTTATAGCACGCAGCAGCAGCAGCATACTCCAATTGAGGAGATTCGAAGAACCTCTTTGAAGATTGAAGGAAGATTGAAGTCTATAGCTTTTATAGCTTTTTGGAGGGTTTTGTAAGATTGCCTTTAATTCCCTCACTTGTTGTCTTGTCTTGTTGGATTGCTATCCAAGGAACGCTTTTGTTGTGATATCTGATTCAGTTATTGAAGTCTTTTTCATTAAATTCTTCTTGTTCAAATATTCACCTTCTTCCCATATATTTTAATACTTTCATAATGATGATGAGTGGCTAATTTCCTTGTGTGATTCTAGGGTGATTGGCTGAAGGTTGTGGGAAAAACAATGATAGAATAATCTTAGATTCCAGTAGGATCCTGAAAGTTCGAGTCTTTAACCTTAACCCTAAGCATCTCGTTCAGTCGATGAACATCTCGGCCGGGGTGGAATTCGTCTGACCGAGGTGACTTATCCGATCCTAAACTGAGAGTTAAGTGTTAGAGTTTGCCAAATCCTATTCTTATTACACCTTTCATGGTTCAAAGCAAGCTTAGGATGAGACTTACCCGGTAATTCCTTAGTTTGTGTACCAACGATCATAAGTGTAGGTAATAAAGGTTTATCCTTTATTGGGGTTTGAGTGTGCTTCCATCCCATCTTTGTGAGTTAGCCTGAGACTTACCCGGTAAAGGTTGATTCTATTCCCTTAGATGGTGTGTTAGTTTGAGGTTATAGTTCTTTATCTTGATTCCTTGAGACTTACCCGGTAATAGGAGTTACGGTTCAGGATTAGTGTGTAGTGAGACTTACCTGGTGATCTACTCCACTTTAGTAACACCTTCCCCACGCAAAAATCTCAGCTTTGTCCGCTTATCTTTAGATCTTGAGTTGGAACCACAACTAGAAGCTTTAATCCCTAGAATTGCATATTTGCTTTATTGACTTCTTATTCATCTTTGATTGTGTTAATTGCTCTTGTGGTTAGTATTCACGAAGCTTACCGTTATTGACTTTGTTTCACCGAGTCCCTGTGATCGACCCCTGGAATTCCTTGCTTTTACTACGATTGACCCGTACACTGCGGGTTCGCATCCTTGTTTTAAGCTTAAGTCTAGGGTTATAAATTTAAAGCTTGCACACACCGTTTGGAGCGAACAAGTTTTTGGCGCCGTTGCCGGGGACTTGGTCTAGACCGAGCCGTACGGTTTGCTCTTGGGGCGCTTGCCCCCGTGTCATCTAACCACTCTACTTGAGTGACTTTTGCAGGTTCTTTCTAAGGTATATGCGAAGAACCCGCACTGGGAAGGAAATCGTTCCTTACGATCCCGAACCAGAAAAGACATACAAGCGACGCTTAAGAGAAGCGAAGATGGCCCAACAAGACAACCGCGATCTTGTGGCCGAATTGAAAGAGGCGCTAGAGCTGCTACGTCTCAGCAAGGAAGAACTAAGGCAAGAGAAAGAAGAGAATCGTACCAGGACTGTAGCAATCGAAGTAGAGATAGCAGTCATACGAAACCAGATTCTACAACCACCGAGGGAAGATCCTCCTGTTGATCCTCGACCGATGCAGGATCCAGTAGTTGACCCTCGACCGAGGCAGGTTCCAGTACCTGACGCCCCGGCCGATGTACTTCCACCTCGGAGGCCAGTCCGAGATGTTCTTCTTGCAGGAATCCCACAAACCCTAGGTCAAAGGATGGACCCTAATCAACAACTGAGGCGTCCAGGGGTGAACCTAGGAGATCCAGCGGATCATGACTACGAACTTCGACCGCAAGTTCTATCCATGATTCGCCAATGCCAATTCGGAGGGCTAGAGAAGGAGTCGCCACATCAACATCTTCAAAACTACGAGATCTTGATGGAAACCTTGCAACCTTCCAGAATTGAAAATAACAATTACAAGCTAAGACCTTTTTACTTTTCTTTAAAAGATAGAGCTCTTACTTGGTATCAATCTCTTCCTCCAGGTAAAATTAGCAGATGGGAGGAGATGACTACGGAATTCTTGACCAAATTCTTTCCCCCTTCAAAGACCGCTGAAATGAGAGGGAAGATCAATGCTTTCATTATGAAGGACAAGGAGAGCTTGTCCAAATCTTGGGAGCAGTTCAAGGATATCCTTTTGGATTGCCCACATCATGGGATTCCAAAGATCGAGTTGTTGGAGATCTACTTCAAAGGATTGGACGGAAACACCCAGTTCAATCTCCAACTACTCTCCGCCGGTACCTTCATGGACATGACAATTGATGAGGCTTGGGACTTCATTGAGAAGCAAGCCTTGCACATGGAGAAATACACCCACCAAAGAGCTGAAGGTGGAGTTAAAAGAGTCAACTTTCAAGAGACTCAATCCAACAACAATCAACTCACGTCTTTGAAGAATGACGTGAAGCAATTGAAGGAACTCTTGGTTGCACAAACCAAGAAGGAAGAGCAAGGCCAGAGGAACAACAACAACAACGGGTACCGCAACAACAACAACGGTCCCCGAAACAACAACTACCACAACAACAACAATAGAGGGTCAAATAGCAACAATTGGAGGACGAACAATCAAAGCAACCGAGACCCTGGTAACAATTATTCTAACTCCAACTCTAATAATTCCTCTAACCCTTTCCTCTCTTCCCCTTCTTCTTCTTCTACTCCATTAAAAAGCCAAGGGCAAGGATCAAGTTCGTCTCAGCCGAAAAAGAAAGACGCAGTTCTGGAGGCTATCTTGATCAAGCTTAGCGCTATGGAGAATTCTATGACTTCATTTTTGAGGGCCCAAAAGTCCTTCGAACAACAACTTGCTAGTAGGGCGAATGAAGCGCCAAGAGATCCAGGGAAGCTTCCAACAAAGACAGAAAGCAACCCTAAGGGCCAGTGCATGGCCATAACGACGAGGAGTGGACTTAAAACTGCAGATCCAGTACCTCGTTCGACGCAGACTACCTCGGTCCAGATCCAGTCGAAGAACACCTCGACCGAAATGCCAACCGAGGCGGAGCAACAGAAAGCGGAGGGGAAAACTGAAACTTATATTCCACCTCCTGCATACAAACCACCACTTCCATTCCCTCAGTCCAGAGCCAGAGCACATCTAGACAAGCACTTTGGTAAGTTCCTTGACTTGATGAATAAGCTACATATTAACATTCCTTTCCTTGATGCTATTTCAGGTATGCCCGCCTATGGTAAGTTCTTAAAAGAAATCTTATCAAGGAAGAGGAAGCTGGAGGATGTTGGTGAAGTTAGGATGACATCTAAATCTTCGGAGCTCATACAAATCATGAAGGAGAAGATGCCTCCTAAGTTGAGAGATCCCGGCTCATTTTGCATTCCCATTCAAGTTGGAGATGTCACTTGTGAAGCCCTTTGTGATCTAGGAGCCAGCGTGAGCATCATCCCGCTGGAGCTATGCGTAAAGATCGGTCTTGGAGAGCCCAAGCCGGTCAAGATTCAACTTTATATGGCGGATCGCTCCATTACCCATCCCGTGGGCATCTTGGAGGACGTTCCGGTTAAGTTAGGTAACTTCTATCTACCTATAGATTTTGTTGTACTTGACATTCCCGCAGATTATCTTGTTCCTATTATTCTCGGGAGGCCATTTT
The DNA here is from genome assembly GCA_033239045.1 of Fagopyrum esculentum. Classification (NCBI taxonomy): domain Eukaryota; kingdom Viridiplantae; phylum Streptophyta; class Magnoliopsida; order Caryophyllales; family Polygonaceae; genus Fagopyrum; species Fagopyrum esculentum. The sequence goes on along the minus strand of BSUD01000005.1, from coordinate 24,137,519 downwards.
TAGCAACTTCGGGTTGCAACGTGGATTGCAAGAACGCCAAGTTGAAATTCAACGTTGGTGGCGATGAGGTGGAGTTCGCACTACTTGCAGCCATGAAAGGGGAGCAACTAAGTGATGATATCTTCAACATCTACGATGAAGAAGAATCAAGAGAATTGGTGAGCTCTATCCTTATTAACGATCCACTCGAAAGAGTTATTAGCTTCAGTTTAATGGAGGAAGGTATAGATGCTTCTTGTGATGCAGATATACGGAGCTTGAAGGCACTGGAAGAGGATCCAGGAGCTAAAACTGAGAAGCTAATCCAGGAGACGAAGATCTCCAGTTTCGGTTCCAGTAGCAGTACCTCGACCGAGGCACTTTCTGGACTGAGCGCGGCGACTGAAGAACATCTCGGTCAACGCCTCTGCGCCTCGACCGAGATCGATGGCGAGACGATTCTAACTGAGACTTCATCAAGTCCAGTTCCTGATACCACTCTGCTGGAAAGAGGAAGCAAGGATCCCTCTCAGAAAGCACCCCCAGTTGTGGAGCTTAAACAACTCCCTAGTCACTTGAGATATGTCTTTCTTGGACCGGATTCTACTTATCTCGTTATTGTTAGTGCCTCCCTTTCCGAATCTGAATTGTCTAAATTAATGCATGTCCTGAGAAAGCATCGAAAAGCTATAGGTTATACCACGGACGATCTTATTAGCATTAAGCCTTCTTTCTGCATGCATAGAATTCTAATGGAAGATAATCATAAGACTTCACGGGAACCTCAAAGACGGTTAAATCCGATCATGAAAGTGGTTGTGAAGAAGGAAGTTCTTAAGTTGTTGGATGTAGGTATTATTTATCCTATCTCGGACAGCAAGTGGGTTAGCCCGGTGCATGTCGTTCCGAAGAAAGGAGGGATGACCGTTGTGACGAATAAGAACAACGAGTTAATCCCAACGAGGACCGTTACGGGCTGGAGGGTTTGCATCGATTATAGGAAGCTGAACACGGCGACTCGGAAGGATCATTTTCCGCTTCCCTTCATCGATCAAATGCTCGAACGGTTGGCCCAGCATTCACACTTTTGCTACTTGGACGGCTATAGTGGATTCTTCCAGATTCCTATCCATCCGGATGATCAGAAGAAGACCACTTTTACTTGTCCTTGGGGGACGTTTGCCTATCGGAGGATGCCATTTGGATTGTGCAATGCACCCGCTACCTTCCAGCGATGCATGATGGATATCTTTTCCGAATACATAGAGGAGATCATGGAGGTATTCATGGATGATTTTTCTGTATATGGTTCCTCTTTTGATGATTGCCTATCTAACCTTTCACTAGTGCTTAAAAGATGTGAAGACACTAATCTCGTCTTGAATTGGGAGAAGTGTCATTTTATGGTTAATGAAGGCATTGTGCTAGCACACCTCGTTTCTAATCGAGGTATTGAGGTCGATCGAGCTAAGATCGAGACTATTGAGAAACTCCCTCCTCCTTGTTCTGTTAAAGGTGTGAGGAGTTTTCTCGGGCACGCAGGTTTCTACAGGAGATTCATCAAGGACTTCTCTAAGATTTCTAAACCTCTAACTAACCTCTTGAATAAAGATGTTGTTTTTGAGTTTTCGCAGGAGTGTCTTGATGCTTTTTACAGGATTAAGGAAGCGTTGATCTCCGCTCCCATTATCCAACCTCCTGATTGGACCTTGCCCTTTGAGGTCATGTGTGACGCTAGTGATGTAGCCGTAGGAGCGGTGCTTGGACAGAAGAAGGATGGACGGACCACCGCCATTTATTATGCTAGCAAGACGCTAGATGAAGCACAACGCAACTACGCTACCACTGAGAAGGAGTTATTGGCGGTTGTATATGCTTTCGAGAAGTTTCGTTCCTATCTAGTGGGGGCGAAAGTCATTGTCTACACCGACCATGCAGCCATTCGTTACCTGTTGGCTAAGAAAGATGCCAAGCCGCGCCTTATTCGATGGATTCTCTTGCTTCAAGAGTTTGACCTAGAGATCCGCGATAAGAAGGGATCCGAGAACTCAGTTGCGGATCACCTCAGCCGGCTACCGGAATCTTCCCGCGAGACGGATGACCTACCCATAGACGATTCATTCCCCGATGAGCACTTACACTTGTTGGAGCGTGTTAGCATGAAATATTGTGATACTTTAGGCACGTTTTCTAAACGTATTTGATTCATATTGATAGTCTATGATTGAACATTGTTGCATAAGTGAGCTATTTTGCCTATATTGTCGATATAGAGGTCTACACTAGTTCTATGTTGATTATAGGTACTTAAGAGCTATTTCCGAACGGAATCGAGCAAAGAAGAATTGATTTGATATGTCCATGGATTGAGGGCATCTTAAGGAGCAAATTGGAGTTCAACTTGAGGAATGCACGAGGCTAGGGAAGAATCACGTTCTTACCCTAAACCACGCTCTAAAATACGGCCGTATTACAAACCACGTTCAGTTCCACGGACGTGGATCCTTGCAAAGAGAAGCGTGATGCATTCCAGTAACTATTACGGTCGTGGAACATATGGTGCAAACCGTGACCTAATCCACGCTCTAAATTACGGTCGTGGAAACTTCCACGACCGTGATCTTGGCGATCTTTTTCGCCACAGTTTGAAGCCACGATCTTTTGAAGATTGGGCCGGGCCGATATTTTATCTTGCCCTATAAAAAGAGGGACGAAGCAAGATTCCATCATCTTCGCTTAGGAGGAGAATCCACGCTATCACCGCATAACCGCTATCGCAGCTTATCGACGCTTACCCTCGTTTAGAGGCATTGGGAGATCTCGTTGGAGATCAAAGTTCGTGTTTGGATTTTCCCTAATCTCGCACTTGGTGGAGATTATCGTTGGGATTTCCATATTTCCCGGATTGACGGAAGATTCGGAAGGTTTCTTGCAAGAAGATTTCTCTTCTTGTTTAGGTTTGATTTAGAAGACGGATTGACATCCCGTTCTTCCTTCTTTCCTAAGATTGTGTTTGTTTGTTCTATTACGGATCTTGTGACGATATTTGTTCTTGATTGTGACTTTGAGATTGGTTTGGAGATTATTGAAAGTTTTCGGAAGTTTTCATTTTTCTATCTTTTAATTCTTGAATTAATATCAACATGACTGTTATTGGCTAAAAACCCTTAACAATTCTAAGGTGAAGGGTTGATAGTTGTGGCTTAGATGATGATATATCGATTGTGAATAGATTAGACCCTGAGAGTTCGAGAGAATCGTCGACGAACCCTAAATTACGGGCTGTTCTTGAGTTCCACGACCGTGGAATCTCAAGATCCAACCGTATTTTCCCTTAAGTTTACGAACCTGCTTTTACTTTAATCCAAAGTTAAAGATTTGCTTTAATTTAGTTTAGACTTGTCTTTTCTAGGTGGTAGTGAAGCCTCAACAACCTCTACCTCGATTGTGAGTGTCACAACCTCAATCGGTTAAGTTAGTCTTGATCCTTGGGTTACAAGTTTGGGTATTTGACACTAATTCTCACCTTTAGATACTTTCTATATTGAGCCGCAACAACCTGTATAGAGAGTGCCTTGTAGGTGAGTTACATAAGGTTTTTGGAACTTCACCGTACGATTACCTTACATTAGCATATCTTTGCATATCTCAACTCTGTCTTTATATCATTAAGTATATCTTGAATCGATTGCCACAGCTGGATACTTGGATCTTTAGGATTGTCGTTTTCCCAATATTTGCAAAACTCTCATACTTACTCGCTTGATAATCTGCAATTGAATTCGTTCCCACCCAAATCCCTGTGTTCGATACTCTGGAATTCTTGCTTAACTACGTCGATCCGTACACTGCGGGTTCGCTGCTTGATTCTAGTTTTATAAATTTAAAGCTTATTTGCACACACCTTTAGGGGCGAACAAGTTTTTGGCGCCGTTGCCGGGGATTTGGTTTCGGCCGAATTCGGTAGCCTGTTGTCAAGCTTGGGAGCTTGCTCTCGTTATTTGATATTACTTTGAGTGCATGCGCAGGTCTAGGAACACCGGAGATCTCTTACCTCTTGATCAAGAGCTAGAGAAAACCTTAAGGCAAAAGCGCAAGGAAAAGAAGATGGCTGAAGAACACGAACGTGATCTTCAAACGGAGTTGGCGGAAAAGGAAGCTCAACTCCAATGGAATGAGAACCTCCGCCGGGATGAAATGGATCGTCATCAATCCGAAATCAGCAAACTACAGGATACGATGTTCCAAATGAGGATAGAGTTGAGCGACCTTAAGAATAAAGGAAGCAAGAAATCCTCAAGGAGGGATCAAGAACTAGAAGAAGAAGTCACTCATCCGCTGATGATAGTGACTCTTCCATGCCACCGTTAGAGGAGATTGATCCCACGATCAATATGAATCCTTTCGATCCACAAGGAGCTGCTAATCGCCGCATTCCACCTAGGAATGTGAGGGTCGAACGTGTGGATAATGAGCCAAGAACTCTTGGCCAGCGGATGGATCCAACACAACAACCACGCTGCTTGGACGTGAATTTTGATGCTGAAGATGTGCAAGGGTTTAGTTTCAACCCTCAAGTTATTACTCTTGTTCGCCAAAACCAATTTGGCGGGACAAGCGCTGAATCTCCACACCAACACTTGCAAAACTTTGAGTGTATGATGGAGACGATGAGACCGAAGAATGCTACTACCAACAGCTACAAGCTCAAACCCTTCTTCTTCTCTTTGAAGGGGAAAGCGTTGTCTTCGTACCAAGCTCTTCCTAGCGGGAAACTAGATACGTGGGAAGACCTTTCCGCGGAGTTCCTCACCAAATTCTTTCCGCCATCCAAAACGGCGGAACTTAGAGGTAAGATTAATGCTTTTTCCATGAGACCTAACGAAAGTTTGTTTCAATCTTGGGAAAGGTTTCAGGATTTGCTCTTGGATTGCCCTCATCATGGCATATCCAAGCTTGCCTTGCTGGAGATTTACTACAAGGGGCTGGATGCGGGAACGCAATTCAACCTCCAATCCCTCTCATGTGGAACATTCATGGACATGAGAGAAGATGACACTTGGGACTTCATTGAGAAGCAAGTAAGAGTCATAGAGAAGTATTCCCACCGGAAAGTGGAGGGAAATCGTGTGGAGCAAGGAGCAAAGCTCACACATGAAGCTCAAAATCAGATTTTCTCCCTCAACAATGAGATCAAAGAGTTGAAGGAAGCTATCAAGACCAACTTCCCAAAGCAACAAGGGAAGGATGTTGGTTATTTGGGCAACAACAATAACCGGGGCAACAACCGGAATAACAATTGGAATGGAAACAACAACAACCGGAACAACGATTGGAACAACAATAGGGGTCCAAACAACAACAATTGGCGCTCCAATCAACAAAATTCCGGTAACTCTTATCCTTCCAACTCAAATTCACTAACTCCACCTTCCTCTTCCTCTACTCCTTTGAAAAGCTAGGGGCAATCATCTAATGGAGGAAACACTTCGGGGAAGGAGAAGCCCGATCCCATATTGGAAACAATCTTGGGAAAGCTTCAAGGGTTGGAGAACCACCTCATCAAGGTTGATGATCAAGTCTCTAAGGTTGACAAAGCTCAAAAGGTTTTAGAAAACCAAATGTTCAACCACGCGCAGGAAGTTCCTAGGAATCAAGGGAAACTTCCAGGAAAGACAGAGGACAACCCTAAAGGAAGGGTGATGGCAATTACGACTAGGAGCGGAGTGACTACTACCGATCCGCAGCCTACGTTCGTTGAAGTCCCCGTAGAGAAGGGGAAGGAGAAGGAAGATGTTTATGTTCCTCCTCCAGCTTACAAACCTCCCCTACCATTCCCTCAATCTAGAGCGCGAGCGCGCCTAGACAAACAATTCGGTAAGTTCATAGAACTCATGAGTAAGCTGCATATTAATATACCCTTCATTGATGCTATTGTAGGTATGCCGGCTTATGGCAAGTTCTTGAAGGAGCTCCTCTCCAACAAGAGGAAGCTAGAAGACTTCGGTGAGGTCAAGATGAGTTCGGATTCTTCGGATCTCATCAAAACCATGAAGGAGAAAATGCCCCCAAAGCTGAAGGATCCAGGGTCATTTTGCATTCCCATAGGAGTGGGCGATGTCACATACGATGCGTTATGTGACTTAGGAGCAAGTGTGAGCATCATACCACTTGCGTTGTGCAGGAAGATCGGTTTAGGCGACCCTAAACCGGTAAAGATGACGTTGTACATGGCGGATCGATCCATCACTCGCCCCGTCGGTATTGTAGAAGACGTCCCGGTCAAGCTAGGCAAATTCTTTGTTCTCATTGACTTTGTCGTGCTTGACATTCCTGCAGATAGTCCGGTCCTGATCATACTCGGAAGACCGTTTCTTGCAACTTCCGGCTGCATGGTCGATTGCAAGAATGGTAGACTCGCTTTTGATATTGGAGAAGAGAAAGTAGAGTTCGTTCTTTCCACTCTAGTGAAGGAGCCGATCTTCGACGAGGATATTTACGATGTCCAAGATGAAGAAGGTTTATCTAGGGAGGAGGTAAGAGCGATTCTCTTTAACGATCCTTTACAAAAAGCTATTACTATGAGTCTAACAGATGTAGGGGAAGAGGAAGAGTGCAAAGAGGAAATTGAAGCCTTGGAAGCACAAGAAGAGATGCATGAAGAGGAGTTTGAGAAACTCCACGATGAGGCTGAGAATGTTAGAATCCACGGTCATACTCTGTATTCCACGACCGTGGATTTCACGACCAAAATCGTTCTTCATTCCAGGGATTTACACGGCCGTGGAACATATGGAGAGCCCGTAATTTTGGCCGTGGAAGATAGTGATCGAGACACTTCTTCAACCTTTTCTGATTCTCCTCCAGCACACTCAACACCCTTAGAAACTTCTAAGGAGACATCGGATGCTCCTCAAGGATCGTTGGAAGCTCCGAAAGCAATGGAACTCAAACCACTTCCTACTCATCTAAGGTACGCTTTTCTAGGATCTAATTCCACCTTTCCGGTTATCGTTAGTTCCGAACTAAGCATAGATGAACATGAACAGCTCATGATTGTCCTTAAGAAACATAGGAAAGCTATAGGCTATACTATTGAGGACTTAGTAGGAATTAAACCCTCCCTATGCATGCATAAGATACTAATGGGGGAAGACTTTAGAACTTCGAGACAACCTCAAAGGCGGTTGAATCCGACCATGAAGGAGGTTGTCAAGAAGGAAATTCTTAAACTTCTTGATGCAGGTATCATCTATCCTATCTCCGATAGTAAGTGGGTGAGTCCAGTTCAAGTAGTTCCGAAGAAGGGAGGAATGACGGTTATCACCAACAAGAACAACGAACTCATTCCTACCCGAACCGTGACTGGATGGCGGATGTGCAGAGACTACCGCAAGCTCAACAACGCAACGCGGAAGGATCATTTCCCATTGCCATTCATTGATCAAATGCTTGAAAGGTTAGCACAACACTCACATTTTTGCTACCTTGACGGTTATAGTGGCTTCTTTCAGATTCCGATACATCCGGACGATCAGGAGAAGACCACATTCACGTGCCCGTGGGGCACGTTTGCCTATAGGAGAATGCCGTTCGGGCTTTGCAACGCCCCAGCCACCTTCCAACGGTGCATGATGGCCATCTTATCCGAATACGTAGAGGAAATCATGGAAGTCTTCATGGACGACTTCTCCGTATACGGTTCCTCTTTTAACGATTGCCTTTCTAACCTTTCTCTTGTTTTACAAAGGTGTGAAGACACTAACCTAGTTCTTAATTGGGATAAGTGTCAATTCATGGTTAAGGAAGGAATCGTATTAGGTCACTTAGTCTCTAGTAGAGGGATAGAGGTAGACAAGGCTAAGATAGAGACCATAGAGAAACTTCCTCCCCCAATTTCGGTGAAAGGGATAAGAAGTTTCCTAGGACATGCTGGATTTTATAGACGTTTCATTAAGGACTTTTCTAAGATATCAAAACCTCTCACTAATTTATTAATGAAGGATGCGGTTTTTGAGTTTTCGCAGGAATGTTTGGATGCGTTTAACACCATTCGGCAAGCTCTAATTTCAACACCTATTATCCAACCTCCGGATTGGACTCTTCCCTTTGAGATTATGTGCGATGCTAGTGACGTAGCTATTGGAGCTGTTCTTGGACAACGAAAGGAAGGGCGAACCCACGCCATATACTATGCTAGCAAGACGCTAGATGAAGCGCAGCTCAACTACGCCACTACCGAAAAAGAGTTCTTAGCCATTGTCTATGCTATTGACAAGTTTTGCTCTTATCTTGTAGGTGCAAAGGTGATTGTCTACACGGATCATGCTGCGATCCGGTACCTCCTTGCGAAGAAAGATGCGAAGCCAAGGCTGATTAGATGGATTCTTCTCCTACAAGAATTCGATCTCGAGATCCGCGACAAGAAAGGTTCTGAAAATTCCGTTGTGGATCATTTGAGTCGTCTAACACATCTAGAGGACGACCATCTACCCATTGATGACTCCTTTCTGGACGAACACCTACACATCATAGAGGAGTGCATCAACGTGATCTCCAAAGGTAACGAACCATGGTTTGTTGATTTTGTTAACTATTTGGTTTGCCAGGAGATACCGCCCGGACTATCCTATGCACAAAGGAAGAAGTTCTTTAAGGACGTCCGGGAATACTATTGGAACGAGCCTCTCCTCTTTAAGAGAGGTCCGGATGGCATCATTCGGCGATGTGTGCCGGAAGATGAGATACAAAGTGTCATCCGCCATTGTCATTCACTACCTTGTGGAGGACACGCTAGTTCGAACAAGACTAGCGCAAAGGTATTGCAATCTGGATTCTTTTGGCCTACTTTGTTTAAAGATGTGCAATCCTTTGTTTCTTGCTGCGATGCTTGTCAAAGAACAGGTAATATCTCTAGGAGGAATGAGATGCCCCTCAACAACATCCAGGAGGTGGAGATTTTCGATATTTGGGGAGTCGATTTCATGGGACCATTCCCATCCTCTTGTGGAAACCAATACATACTATTGGCGGTAGATTACGTTTCTAGATGGGTGGAAGCAATTGCCTCTCCCACCAATGATGCCATGGTGGTGGTTAAGTTCTTCAACAAGACCATCTTCCCGCGATTTGGGACGCCAAGGACTATCATTAGTGATGGAGGTTCTCACTTCATAGCCCGTCGCTTTGAAGCTCTTCTAGCTAAGTATGGGGTTACTCACAAGATCGCTACCCCTTATCATCCACAAACAAGTTGACAAGTTGAGATCTCAAATAGGGAGATCAAAGGAATTCTAGAGAAAACAGTTTCAAGGACTAGGAAGGATTGGTCCTTAAAGCTTGACGATGCATTATGGGCATACCGGACCGCGTACAAGACTCCCATAGGAACCACGCCATACAATCTTGTGTATGGAAAGTCTTGTCACTTGCCGGTAGAGCTGAAACACAAAGCGTTTTGGGCTATCAAGTGGCTGAATTTCGGCATAAAGGAAGCGGGAGAGAAGCGTCTCCTAGACATCAATAAGCTGGATGAACTCCGCTTGAACGCTTATGAAAACGCTAAGATCTACAAGGAGAGGGCAAAGCGTTGGCATGATAAGCATATCATTCCAAAGGACTTCAAAGAAGGAGATCAAGTTCTCCTCTTCAATTCAAGACTTCACCTCTTTCCAGGTAAGCTTAAATCCCGTTGGACCGGACCTTTTCTAATTAAGCGTATTTTTCCCCATGGTGCAGTTGAAGTATGGGGTGAAGCGAGCGGAAGTTTTAAGGTGAACGGCCAACGACTCAAGAATTACACGCCAGAACTCCAAGCTGAAGAGTTCGCGCCTACCGCACTCGAATAAGTGCGAGATTGGTCTAGCTACGGACCTTAAACAAAGCGCTTCTTGGGAGGCAACCCAAGGTATTGCAATTTCGTTTTTGTTTTCGATTCAATGTTTAGTTTGGTATAGACGTTTTTGCTTTGTTTTTGCCTCGATTTTCTTCCGGTATGTTCGTGTTTTTGGTTGTAGGATCGATGGAAAAGGAAAAAGGGAAGATAATGTTGAAGAAAAGCAACGAAAATTGGACTTTGGAGCTTTACAGAGACTTCCACGGTCTAAATTACGGGCGTCATAGCTACAGTGCCCGTAATTTCCAAAAGCCTTTGAAAAATCACCAAAATCACGGTTCCGTACACTTCCACGGCCGTGGAACACCCCGACAGACCGTGATTTTCAAAAATTTTGCCTGTGACTATATAAGCCACATTCTTCACAAAAACCACCCAAAACCCCTCTTTCCACGACCTAAGTGCCGACAACCCACGACCCCCTCTCAAATCTTCGTTTTCTAATCGTTTTCAACGATTCTTCGTCCTAAACTGCAGCAAATTCAACCACAAACAAGATCCAAGCGACGAATCAAGCGGAAATTCATCAACAAACGCACAATCCGGATTTTTCAATCCGAAAAAGAGGTTTATTCTCTCTTCTTGATTCTCGCCAATTTGGTTCGTTTTTGCTATAGATTTTTAGGAAGAACTGATAGAGACTGGAAGGAATTAGACTAGGACTGCTTGTTGTGGTGATTGATTGTTGATTTGCTGAGATTTGTGATTTTCTGAGACGAATCACGGTCTCTGGGTAAACCACGGCCGTAATTCCTGAAGAACAGACCGTAATTTTGAGCAGAATGGATTTTGTGAGAAGAGTTTCGGGAAGGATAAAAGAGAAGAAGAGTGGCCAGAATAAGAAGAGGAAAGGTAATCCCTCCTCCTCCTCATCCTATAGGGCACCACCACCCTCTTCCCCTTCACCTCCATCCTCACCTTCACCTCCATCTTCACCCCCTCACCCTAGAGTCCCGACCATACACGACGACCATCTTGATGCACTTGATAGGATCAAGGAGAGGGCAGTGATTGACCCTAGATATTTGTTGTTGGAGGACCTAGCTCCTCTCAACATTGTGGAGGATCTTACTTGGCTCTTGGATAGAGCCGGATTAGTTGTCTTCTCGGCTATCCGAGAAGACGCATATGAGGAGATTACACGGGAGGTTGTGACATCCTTCGAGCACAGCCACGTAGATAGGACCGTCTCTTTCCGCCTCATGGAGAGAGACTACCATTTGAGTATCCGTAAGTTTGGGACCATTTTCGGGTTCCATGAGACCTTGAATGGTCGATTTCCGAGTGGCGTTTACGCCAAAGACTTTTGGAAGGAGGTTGCGATGATATACGCCGACGAGGACCGTTGGCAACCCGCTGATACCAAGGCTAGATTGATGTACCATCTAGCCTTGAAGATAGCTCACCGTGTTCTTTCGGAGTGTCTCTTTCCTAGGACGGAGACGCCCCAAAAGATCAAGACGGATGAGCTATTCTTGCTTTACTCCATGCTTTATGGACGCCGTGCAGATTGTGCTACTCTCTTGGCTGCTACGATGAGCAAGCTCAAGAACAAGAAGAAGGGGAACATCGGATATGGTGGGATAGTTACCCACATTGCTAGGAGTTTTGGTGTTGATTTTTCTGCTTGCACCCGCATACCGGCCGTACCTTTAGGACTCCATGCATTCATGGTTAGGGGCCTCATCTTCCCCACACATAGAGGTCCGCCTTATGCGGGCATGCCTTGGGAGAGTAGGACGGGTAGGGGTATTGAGTGGCTGCCGGAGTACTCCATTATGGCGGGACGCCATAATTTGAAGGATACGTTCGCTGCTGTGCATGCGAACAGGATAGTAGCTCCCCCTTATGTCCCACCACCGGTTGTCGAGGAGGAGGATATGGGAGATCAGTTTGAGAGTGGAGGAGGAGCCGAGCAGGAGTTCGGCACGTTTCCGGATCAGCCGGAGGCGGCCCTAGATGTACCTAGACGCTCTCCACGTCCCACTAGAGCTTCAGGCTCGTCTTCTCGCCGCGCTAGCATGAGTGAGAGGCCTACGTGGATGACCACACCTCCCACATGGTATGGCATTCCCCCTCCTTGGTCTACAGAGCAGCCAGCACCACCACTAGCACCAGCACCATCCGACGCCCCAGCATGGTACAGTCACGCCCCGGGATGGTACGAGCAGATGCCGGATTGGGCTACCGGAATTTCAGAGAGAGTTGGAGCATTGGAGATCCGAGCCGATGCTAGAGACGGATGCCTAGACGATCTTGATCACATGATGAGGGACGTCTACCGCCAGCAGTTTGGGCGGCCCTACGACTCCAGCTTCTCTCCATTCCCGCCTCCGCCGGCGCCGCAGTGATTTGATGCATGACCGTTCGCTTTAGACATTCCACCGCCACATTGTGAGTTTCTTTTTCTTTTCTTTCTTTTCTTTCTTTCTTATGAACATTAGGGACAATGTTCGTCCTAAGTATGGGGTGGGATGTACTAAAAGTTTGTAATAACTCTACTTACTATGTTCGCTTTCATTTGAGACTATCATTGCATGTTCATTATGTGTTGCACGTTTCCTTATTGCATTGCATGAAAAATAACTTGAAAAACCCATAAAAATTGAAAAATTGTGAAAATTTTGTGCTTCTAATGAATTGAGACGATTTCCATGATAATCATTACTTGTGAATGGAGTTTGATAACAATTGCATGCTTAAAAGAATAGTGAATCGAAAAGGATTTGAATGAATGAATTATACCTCTTTTGCAAGTTTCATAATGTGATTATGTTACCTAAATCATATTAAGAAATTGAAGTTGAAATCACGTTATAAGTTCCTATACTTCTTGTTGAGATGATTAAGGCAATTCGATACTTTCTTTCCTCTTTCTTTGATCATTTTAGCTCCTCATTAAAATATTGACCTTCTTTACCTATCCGGGAATTTATGAAAAGTGAATGAAAAAGGCATGTTTGATGTGGGAGGGCCATGAAAGCAATTATTTGCAATCAAAAAGAATAGAAAGAAATTGTAGGTTTGGGGAAGTCAATCATGACGATGAGTAACTCGGCACCATTCACATAGCCGGGCGTTTGTGTCTTGCCAAAGTCGAATTGAGCGATATTCCTAGCGGATTATGGTATGTGCGCTAAGGGTTTGAGGCATCTCATGAAAATTGAGAAACGCCAATCTCCTAGGCTTCGGTTTTTGTGCACCTCTATCCATAACTCCAAAAGTAAAGTCGAAAAATGAAAGGAAGAGAGCGAAGCTCTAAAAGTGTTGCGGAAACCGCAAAAGAAGAAGAAGGTAGTTGTCCACTTTCCCGGATTCATGCACCACATTCCCTTAAAGTCTCCTTCCCTTCTACATTCTAGACCTTTTCTTTGAAAGTCCTTAAGATCAAAAGAATGTTATATGACTTTGTGATCTAAATTGAAGTTTCTTGTGATTGATTTTGATAATGTTTGAAGGTTATGATGCTTGTTTAGAAGTTTAATTGATTCATGAGTTTTCTTTACTTTTTACCCTTCGATTAAGTGTATGAAAGTTTGATAAACGATTGAAGCAAGGTTTGAGAATGATCTATTCTTTAGAAGGCACACTCATCCAAAAGAAGGTACACATATTTCATCCTAACTCTTGTTTTAAAAGCTTTTGAGAAACCTTGCTTAGGGACAAGCAAGTTGCAAGTATGGGGTTATTTGTTAGCATGAAATATTGTGATACTTTAGGCACGTTTTCTAAACGTATTTGATTCATATTGATAGTCTATGATTGAACATTGTTGCATAAGTGAGCTATTTTGCCTATATTGTCGATATAGAGGTCTACACTAGTTCTATGTTGATTATAAGTACTTAAGAGCTATTTCCGAACGGAATCGAGCAAAGAAGATTTGATTTGATATGTCCATGGATTGAGGGCATCTTAAGGAGCAAATTGGAGTTCAACTTGAGGAATGCACGAGGCTAGGGAAGAATCACGTTCTTACCCTAAACCACGCTCTAAAATACGGCCGTATTACAAACCACGTTCATTTCCACGGCCGTGGATCCTTGCAAAGAGAAGCGTGATGCATTCCAGTAACTATTACGGTCGTGGAACATATGGTGCAAACCGTGACCTAATCCATGCTCTAAATTACGGTCGTGGAAACTTCCACGACCGTGATCTTGGCGATCTTTTTCGCCACACTTTGAAGCCACGATCTTTTGAAGATTGGGCCGGGCCGATATTTTATCTTGCCCTATAAAAAGACGGACGAAGCAAGATTCCGTCATCTTCACTTAGGAGGAGAATCCACACTATCACCGCATAACCGCTATCGCAGCTTATCGACGCTTACCCTCGTTTAGAGGCATTGAGAGATCTCGTTGGAGATCAAAGTTCGCAAAAACTTGTCACGCTAAGATTGTGATGCGCAAATGGGTTTTAAATTTATTACTCGAACTAAATCCTAAACTACCTAGCGAAACCCGCAGTGTACGGGTCGTTTTGTAGAAAGGAAAGTATTCCGAGGTCGAACACAAGGACTGAGGTGAAACTAAATCATTCAATGATCGAAAATAGTGTGAATCTAGACTAAGATAAGATGAGGAATAAAGAAAATGGAAAACACAATGTTTTTGGAGGTTTTTCGGTGATCAAACAAAGATCACAAGTATATGAACACAATCAAGCAACACAAACACACACTAACACAAAAGATATGAGAATGGAAGTAACAAAGCGGATTCTAGAGTTTGAAAGTCCGGTTATGACATAGACTCAAGCTATCTATTCAATTCTCGGGTTAACTATGATATGTTGGGATTAAACGTTTCTAGATTGGGATCAATTACCGGGTAGGTCTCATGGTCCACTAGTCCATTCCTAAGGTCTCATCACCGGGTAAGTCTCTAAGAACCTAAGGATAGGAATTCTACACAAACCGGATTGTTACCTAGGGGTCTAACCTATCCTTACCGGGTAGGTCTCGGAAAGGGAAGTCCTAATCAACTATCCTAGCACACTTAGTCCAATGGCGGCTTGTGAGGCTCACCACTACCTAGGGTTTGTCATCTTAGGTATCTAAGATCGGAAATCATCGGGTAGATCTCTTCCCTCACTTAGGTTGATAGCATTAGGTGATCCTAAGCTAAATTAAGCTCAACAAACATTAGGATTTCAACAACACAAGTCATCCAAGGGTAAAAATCTAGGCTCATCCTATCATGCTTCTAGCCATAACCTTTCTTTCCTCACCCTAGAATCGCAATCTATCTAGCCAACAACATTCATTTCAAGATCAATCTCCACAAATAAAGCATGCTTGCAAGTCATGGTCAAATGATGAAGAACAATCCAAAGAAAAGACATTAAAAGCATAGAATAGAAATTACCAAATCCTTACAAGGCTCCAAGAGCTAATCCAACTTGACAACAATCGAAACTTCACTCGAATCCAATCTAATCTCACTCTAAAACGAGAATCTACACTAATCTCTTCCAAGAACACCCCTAATGGGTGCTTGGAAGAGAGGCAACAATGGAGAAGTGTTTTGGGGAAGAAAGGTAGGTCAAAAGAGAGGAGAAGGATCCCCAATTACAGCCTGCAAAATCCTTTAAATACCCACTAAAATGCAAGAGCAATGGAAGAGATCGTGGCCAGCTGTCGATGTGGTCCTGGCAAGAATTACGGGCATAACCACGGCCGTGGAAAGGGCCTAGACCGTGGTTTCTGTCAGAAGCTTCTCCTAGGCTCGTTAAGCCATGATTTGGTGCATGGTTTGTGTTGGCAAGGTTCCATGAGTCCTCCTTAGCCCTTAGCTTGCATTCCAATGAGTCCGGAAGTGTGTCATCTTGAGGAATGATCCTCGGATGTATCGATTAGGCTCTTAAATCTCCCAAATTACCTACAAAGCAAGCAAAAGTCCGAGTAGACGTCTATCTCGACAAAATACGTGAATTGAGTGCAAAACGTCATGAACTAGTGCTAAACCGTGCATGAATGAGTGAGAAATCTATCTAAATGACTACCTAAAACTAGCTCATAAATCGTGTTATCAAAATACCCCATACTTAAGATTTGCTCGTCCCCGAGCAAATTCCCAACTATAGACTAAGAGATGACATGATTTATGCATGCAGAAAAATGGCAAAATCTTTTTGGATTTGTGCTTCTAAAGATGGATCACCTTCATAGTGATGTTTCATGGCAATGGACAAGCAATTATGTATTAAATGAATGAAGGCACGGAAAGTCAATCATACTCAACTCGAAAGTATGCATGAAAGGCAAGAATGATGAAGTCAAGATGATCATGAGAATGTCCAATCTAGATCACTAAGTCATACACATAAACAAATAGGTCTTAAGGACTTAGGAAAGAAGAGGCCAAGAAACGTGATGATAAGGTGGAAATTTTCTAAGGCCATGTGGTGCAAATCCGGGAAAGGAACTAAACAACCACAACTTCACATTTCTTATCAACTTCCCTCAAGTGTATATTTTTCTTCATTTTCTTTTCTTTCTTTTCTTTCACTTATTTTTGAGACAATGGCATTGGTGTACAAAAGCCGAAACCTTGGTGATTGGGCGTCCTCGGGTTTTTTTATTTTTCGAGGTGCATCCACACCGGGCACACATACCAAAGCTCGTTAGGACTATCGGCTTATTTGACTTTGGCAAGGCACCAACACCCGATTATGTGAAGTGTACCGAGTTACTTGTCATTTAAACCAACGTCCCCAAACCTATATTTTTGGCTACACTTTCACAACACATTCTCAACAACTTCATTCACAACATTCATACATCAACTTCACCACCCCATACTTTCTTTTCACACAACACACTAGCATACTCTTATTCCCGGATGGGTCAAAAGAGGTCAAATTTTTAATCAAGTGAGGTGCTCAAACAATATGGTCAAGATGGGAAGTAGAGGAGGATGAATTTCCTTAATCACTCCTAAATGATGTGCAAGAACTAACATGTAATTTCGACTTTCAATCCTCAATCCAATCAAGGCAATCGTCATAATCACAATCCATACATAGGATTCAAGAGAAGTATATCAAGTCCACATATGCATAAATCCATTAAACACACAAGGCCATCCATAGCCAATTCACAAGACAAGATTCATCATTAGGGTCATATCCAAACCTAGAAAGCACAAAATTTTTTTTAAATTTTCTGATTTTTTTTGAATTTTCGAAATGTATATGTACAATGCGAGATATAAAAAAACGTGTGACTAAAACGAAACTACCCTAGATGCTAATCATGCAAAAGATCATGCAAACCCCACCCCATACTTAGAAACACATTGTCCCCAATGTGGTATTCAAGTAAAGAGAGTGAAAGAAGGTTCTCACAATGTAAAATGGTTTGCTTCAGTATTTGGGATGAACTCGTATGGAGTGGTGGTGATGGATGATCGATCAAGCATGGTAGAGAGCTCTTCATAATCATTCCGGCGCCGAGACCCGCGCCAAGGTATATGTGAGATGGGAGCTCTTCCATCTAACAAGACACCTCAAGCCGTCCAAGCCTCACGTCCGCTCCACCCATGTTTGAAAACGGAGTCATCATCATCAACTCGCCTTGCAAGGCTTCCTCATTACCTAAAATCTACCACAAACACAAAACACAAAAACACACAAAAGCAAAAAGAAAAGTAAAAACAAAAGAGAAAAGGGAAAGAGTTGTACCAATGGGTTGCCTCCCATAAAGCGCTTCTTTTAGGTCATTAGCTTGACCAAACTCCGTGGATATGTCAATCCACCTCGAATACCATAGTTTGCTTGAGGAGTCCAAGCAACCATCTTTTACCGGAATCCATGATGACAAGCAAGGGCCACTTGATGCCCAAATAGGCTTTAGGTTCTCTCTTCACCGGCGAGTAGTAGACTCCTTCTTCACCGCTTCCTTGATGATAATATGGAGTTGCAACCATAGGTGCCACCCCATACTTAGGCAATTTGTTCTCCGCGGTCACACCGGTGAAATGCTTGTCATCCTCATCCTCTATGATCCGAGGAGAGCCGATTCTTGGGAAGAATCCTTCATTGAAGTACTTCATAACTATCATGGATCCATCATGCTTGCCTCCATCATTCAATAATGGAGAATCCTTAGGAAAGGGGCTCCAATCTTCGTGTGTACTCCGGGCAAGCAAGAAAGGGTCGGAGGGAGCTGAGATTGGCTTAGGATGGACCACTACAGAGCCTTCCACGGTCGTGGTTTGTCTTCCACGGCCGTGGTTCTCTCTGTAGTCTTCCACGGTCGTGGTTTGTCCTCCACGGCCGTGGTTCACTCTGCTGCATCCGTTCCAAGTGAGCTCTTCATGTATGGTTCCGGGGTTTATGGCAAGGATGTCCGGGGATGAGAATACTTCATTGCACTCCTCTAACGGTGAAGGAGATGGAGGTGAACCTTGAAGAATGGTAGGATCTCTTAGCATAAGAGCAATCCTAATCTCCTCGATCTCCCTCCTCATTTGTTCTTCTCTCTCGGTATTCAATCTCCTTTCTTCCTTCAGGGCCAAATCCCTTAGCCTCAATTGCTCCCGAGCTTCATTCAACTCTTCCTCAAGGCTTCTATTGGCTATGGTTGAATCGGGCAATCCTTGGATCTCCTCATAGTGAACCTCCTCTTGATGACACACTTCCGCTTCAAGCTCCATGTGGGAACTAGAAATGGAAGCAAGGTTGCTTTCTAGATCATCCATCTTCCTCAACATTTTCTCTAGCATTGATTCCAATCGATCTTCATGAGGTTGATGGTGAGGTTCCTCATGAGGTAATGTAATCATGTGAGTTTGATCATGGGACTCATGATAGACATTGAACTCCTCCCAATACTCAAACTCATCATGGAGAGGTCCTAGATCTTGGCTTTCCATCCATCCTTCATACTCCATGTTGTCAAGGTCGTCTTGGAGGTACAATCCGTCCATGGCAAACATGAAAAGGCAAAGACAAAAACAACACAAGATCAAAAGTAACAAGAACGATAAACACTAAAAACAATCAAAGGCAAATGACTTAATCTTAACCTAGTCCCCGGCAACGGCGCCAAAAACTTGTCACGCTAAGATTGTAATCGCGCAAATGAGTTTTAAATTTATAACTCGAACTAAATCCTAAACTACCTAGCGAAACCCGCAGTGTACGGGTCGTTTTGTAGAAAGGAAAGTATTCCGAGGTCGAACACAAGGACTGAGGTGAAACTAAATCATTCAATGATCGAAAATAGTGTGAATCTAGACTAAGATAAGATGAGGAATAAAGAAAATGGAAAACACAATGTTTTTGGAGGTTTTTCGGTGATCAAACAAAGATCACAAGTATATGAACACAATCAAGCAACACAAACACACACTAACACAAAAGATATGAGAATGGAAGTAACAAAGCGGATTCTAGAGTTTGGAAGTCCGGTTATGACATAGACTCAAGCTATCTATTCAATTCTCGGGTTAACTATGATATGTTGGGATTAAACGTTTCTAGATTGGGATCAATTACCGGGTAGGTCTCATGGTCCACTAGTCCATTCCTAAGGTCTCATCACCGGGTAAGTCTCTAAGAACCTAAGGATAGGAATTCTACACAAACCGGATTGTTACCTAGGGGTCTAACCTATCCTTACCGGGTAGGTCTCGGAAAGGGAAGTCCTAATCAACTATCCTAGCACACTTAGTCCAATGGCGGCTTGTGAGGCTCACCACTACCTAGGGTTTGTCATCTTA
This sequence comes from Fagopyrum esculentum, assembly GCA_033239045.1. Lineage (NCBI taxonomy): Eukaryota > Viridiplantae > Streptophyta > Magnoliopsida > Caryophyllales > Polygonaceae > Fagopyrum > Fagopyrum esculentum. The sequence goes on along the minus strand of BSUD01000005.1, from coordinate 24,117,917 downwards.
GGTATCTAAGATCGGAAATCATCGGGTAGATCTCTTCCCTCACTTAGGTTGATAGCATTAGGTGATCCTAAGCTAAATTAAGCTCAACAAACATTAGGATTTCAACAACACAAGTCATCCAAGGGTAAAAATCTAGGCTCATCCTATCATGCTTCTAGCCATAACCTTTCTTTCCTCACCCTAGAATCGCAATCTATCTAGCCAACAACATTCATTTCAAGATCAATCTCCACAAATAAAGCATGCTTGCAAGTCATGGTCAAATGATGAAGAACAATCCAAAGAAAAGACATTAAAAGCATAGAATAGAAATTACCAAATCCTTACAAGGCTCCAAGAGCTAATCCAACTTGACAACAATCGAAACTTCACTCGAATCCAATCTAATCTCACTCTAAAACGAGAATCTACACTAATCTCTTCCAAGAACACCCCTAATGGGTGCTTGGAAGAGAGGCAACAATGGAGAAGTGTTTTGGGGAAGAAAGGTAGGTCAAAAGAGAGGAGAAGGATCCCCAATTACAGCCTGCAAAATCCTTTAAATACCCACTAAAATGCAAGAGCAATGGAAGAGATCGTGGCCAGCTGTCGATGTGGTCCTGGCAAGAATTACGGGCATAACCACGGCCGTGGAAAGGGCCTAGACCGTGGTTTCTGTCAGAAGCTTCTCCTAGGCTCGTTAAGCCATGATTTGGTGCATGGTTTGTGTTGGCAAGGTTCCATGAGTCCTCCTTAGCCCTTAGCTTGCATTCCAATGAGTCCGGAAGTGTGTCATCTTGAGGAATGATCCTCGGATGTATCGATTAGGCTCTTAAATCTCCCAAATTACCTACAAAGCAAGCAAAAGTCCGAGTAGACGTCTATCTCGACAAAATACGTGAATTGAGTGCAAAACGTCATGAACTAGTGCTAAACCGTGCATGAATGAGTGAGAAATCTATCTAAATGACTACCTAAAACTAGCTCATAAATCGTGTTATCAAAATACCCCATACTTAAGATTTGCTCGTCCCCGAGCAAATTCCCAACTATAGACTAAGAGATGACATGATTTATGCATGCAGAAAAATGGCAAAATCTTTTTGGATTTGTGCTTCTAAAGATGGATCACCTTCATAGTGATGTTTCATGGCAATGGACAAGCAATTATGTATTAAATGAATGAAGGCACGGAAAGTCAATCATACTCAACTCGAAAGTATGCATGAAAGGCAAGAATGATGAAGTCAAGATGATCATGAGAATGTCCAATCTAGATCACTAAGTCATACACATAAACAAATAGGTCTTAAGGACTTAGGAAAGAAGAGGCCAAGAAACGTGATGATAAGGTGGAAATTTTCTAAGGCCATGTGGTGCAAATCCGGGAAAGGAACTAAACAACCACAACTTTTACATTTATACTCCATCCACCAAAGTGTATTTTTCTCTTTCTTTTCTTTTCTTTTCTTTTTCTTCATTTTCTTTCACTTATTTTTGAGACAATGGCATTGGTGTACAAAAGCCGAAACCTTGGTGATTGGGCGTCCTCGGGTTTTTTTATTTTTCGAGGTGCATCCACACCGGGCACACATACCAAAGCTCGTTAGGACTATCGGCTTATTTGACTTTGGCAAGGCACCAACACCCGATTATGTGAAGTGTACCGAGTTACTTGTCATTTAAACCAACGTCCCCAAACCTATATTTTTGGCTACACTTTCACAACACATTCTCAACAACTTCATTCACAACATTCATACATCAACTTCACCACCCCATACTTTCTTTTCACACAACACACTAGCATACTCTTATTCCCGGATGGGTCAAAAGAGGTCAAATTTTTAATCAAGTGAGGTGCTCAAACAATATGGTCAAGATGGGAAGTAGAGGAGGATGAATTTCCTTAATCACTCCTAAATGATGTGCAAGAACTAACATGTAATTTCGACTTTCAATCCTCAATCCAATCAAGGCAATCGTCATAATCACAATCCATACATAGGATTCAAGAGAAGTACATCAAGTCCACATATGCATAAATCCATTAAACACACAAGGCCATCCATAGCCAATTCACAAGACAAGATTCATCATTAGGGTCATATCCAAACCTAGAAAGCACAAAATTTTTTTTAAATTTTCTGATTTTTTTTTTTTTTTGAATTTTCGAAATGTATATGTACAATGCGAGTCATGAAAAGAAACGTGTGACAACTAAAACGAAACTACCCTAGATGCTAATCATGCAAAAGATCATGCAAACCCCACCCCATACTTAGAAACACATTGTCCCCAATGTGGTATTCAAGTAAAGAGAGTGAAAGAAGGTTCTCACAATGTAAAATGGTTTGCTTCAGTATTTGGGATGAACTCGTATGGAGTGGTGGTGATGGATGATCGATCAAGCATGGTAGAGAGCTCTTCATAATCATTCCGGCGCCGAGACCCGCGCCAAGGTATATGTGAGATGGGAGCTCTTCCATCTAACAAGACACCTCAAGCCGTCCAAGCCTCACGTCCGCTCCACCCATGTTTGAAAACGGAGTCATCATCATCAACTCGCCTTGCAAGGCTTCCTCATTACCTAAAATCTACCACAAACACAAAACACAAAAACACACAAAAGCAAAAAGAAAAGTAAAAACAAAAGAGAAAAGGGAAAGAGTTGTACCAATGGGTTGCCTCCCATAAAGCGCTTCTTTTAGGTCATTAGCTTGACCAAACTCCGTGGATATGTCAATCCACCTCGAATACCATAGTTTGCTTGAGGAGTCCAAGCAACCATCTTTTACCGGAATCCATGATGACAAGCAAGGGCCACTTGATGCCCAAATAGGCTTTAGGTTCTCTCTTCACCGGCGAGTAGTAGACTCCTTCTTCACCGCTTCCTTGATGATAATATGGAGTTGCAACCATAGGTGCCACCCCATACTTAGGCAATTTGTTCTCCGCGGTCACACCGGTGAAATGCTTGTCATCCTCATCCTCTATGATCCGAGGAGAGCCGATTCTTGGGAAGAATCCTTCATTGAAGTACTTCATAACTATCATGGATCCATCATGCTTGCCTCCATCATTCAATAATGGAGAATCCTTAGGAAAGGGGCTCCAATCTTCGTGTGTACTCCGGGCAAGCAAGAAAGGGTCGGAGGGAGCTGAGATTGGCTTAGGATGGACCACTACAGAGCCTTCCACGGTCGTGGTTTGTCTTCCACGGCCGTGGTTCTCTCTGTAGTCTTCCACGGTCGTGGTTTGTCCTCCACGGCCGTGGTTCACTCTGCTGCATCCGTTCCAAGTGAGCTCTTCATGTATGGTTCCGGGGTTTATGGCAAGGATGTCCGGGGATGAGAATACTTCATTGCACTCCTCTAACGGTGAAGGAGATGGAGGTGAACCTTGAAGAATGGTAGGATCTCTTAGCATAAGAGCAATCCTAATCTCCTCGATCTCCCTCCTCATTTGTTCTTCTCTCTCGGTATTCAATCTCCTTTCTTCCTTCAGGGCCAAATCCCTTAGCCTCAATTGCTCCCGAGCTTCATTCAACTCTTCCTCAAGGCTTCTATTGGCTATGGTTGAATCGGGCAATCCTTGGATCTCCTCATAGTGAACCTCCTCTTGATGACACACTTCCGCTTCAAGCTCCATGTGGGAACTAGAAATGGAAGCAAGGTTGCTTTCTAGATCATCCATCTTCCTCAACATTTTCTCTAGCATTGATTCCAATCGATCTTCATGAGGTTGATGGTGAGGTTCCTCATGAGGTAATGTAATCATGTGAGTTTGATCATGGGACTCATGATAGACATTGAACTCCTCCCAATACTCAAACTCATCATGGAGAGGTCCTAGATCTTGGCTTTCCATCCATCCTTCATACTCCATGTTGTCAAGGTCGTCTTGGAGGTACAATCCGTCCATGGCAAACATGAAAAGGCAAAGACAAAAACAACACAAGATCAAAAGTAACAAGAACGATAAACACTAAAAACAATCAAAGGCAAATGACTTAATCTTAACCTAGTCCCCGGCAACGGCGCCAAAAACTTGTCACGCTAAGATTGTGATGCGCAAATGGGTTTTAAATTTATAACTCGAACTAAATCCTAAACTACCTAGCGAAACCCGCAGTGTACGGGTCGTTTTGTAGAAAGGAAAGTATTCCGAGGTCGAACACAAGGACTGAGGTGAAACTAAATCATTCAATGATCGAAAATAGTGTGAATCTAGACTAAGATAAGATGAGGAATAAAGAAAATGGAAAACACAATGTTTTTGGAGGTTTTTCGGTGATCAAACAAAGATCACAAGTATATGAACACAATCAAGCAACACAAACACACACTAACACAAAAGATATGAGAATGGAAGTAACAAAGCGGATTCTAGAGTTTGGAAGTCCGGTTATGACATAGACTCAAGCTATCTATTCAATTCTCGGGTTAACTATGATATGTTGGGATTAAACGTTTCTAGATTGGGATCAATTACCGGGTAGGTCTCATGGTCCACTAGTCCATTCCTAAGGTCTCATCACCGGGTAAGTCTCTAAGAACCTAAGGATAGGAATTCTACACAAACCGGATTGTTACCTAGGGGTCTAACCTATCCTTACCGGGTAGGTCTCGGAAAGGGAAGTCCTAATCAACTATCCTAGCACACTTAGTCCAATGGCGTCTTGTGAGGCTCACCACTACCTAGGGTTTGTCATCTTAGGTATCTAAGATCGGAAATCATCGGGTAGATCTCTTCCCTCACTTAGGTTGATAGCATTAGGTGATCCTAAGCTAAATTAAGCTCAACAAACATTAGGATTTCAACAACACAAGTCATCCAAGGGTAAAAATCTAGGCTCATCCTATCATGCTTCTAGCCATAACCTTTCTTTCCTCACCCTAGAATCGCAATCTATCTAGCCAACAACATTCATTTCAAGATCAATCTCCACAAATAAAGCATGCTTGAAAGTCATGGTCAAATGATGAAGAACAATCCAAAGAAAAGACATTAAAAGCATAGAATAGAAATTACCAAATCCTTACAAGGCTCCAAGAGCTAATCCAACTTGACAACAATCGAAACTTCACTCGAATCCAATCTAATCTCACTCTAAAACGAGAATCTACACTAATCTCTTCCAAGAACACCCCTAATGGGTGCTTGGAAGAGAGGCAACAATGGATAAGTGTTTTGGGGAAGAAAGGTAGGTCAAAAGAGAGGAGAAGGATCCCCAATTACAGCCTGCAAAATCCTTTAAATACCCACTAAAATGCAAGAGCAATGGAAGAGATCGTGGCCAGCTGTCGATGTGATCCTGGCAAGAATTACGGGCATAACCACGGCCGTGGAAAGGGCCTAGACCGTGGTTTCTGTCAGAAGCTTCTCCTAGGCTCGTTAAGCCATGATTTGGTGCATGGTTTGTGTTGGCAAGGTTCCATGAGTCCTCCTTAGCCCTTAGCTTGCATTCCAATGAGTCCGGAAGTGTGTCATCTTGAGGAATGATCCTCGGATGTATCGATTAGGCTCTTAAATCTCCCAAATTACCTACAAAGCAAGCAAAAGTCCGAGTAGACGTCTATCTCGACAAAATACGTGAATTGAGTGCAAAACGTCATGAACTAGTGCTAAACCGTGCATGAATGAGTGAGAAATCTATCTAAATGACTACCTAAAACTAGCTCATAAATCGTGTTATCATTCGTGTTTGGATTTGCCCTAATCTCGCACTTGGTGGAGATTATCGTTGGTATTTCCATATTTCCCGGATTGACGGAAGATTCGGAAGGTTTCTTGCAAGAAGATTTCTCTTCTTGTTTAGGTTTGATTTAGAAGACGGATTGACATCCCGTTCTTCCTTCTTTCCTAAGACTGTGTTTGTTTGTTCTATTACGGATCTTGTGACGATATTTGTTCTTGATTGTGACTTTGAGATTGGTTTGGAGATTATCGAAAGTTTTCGGAAGTTTTCATTTTTCTATCTTTTAATTCTTGAATTAATATCAACATGACTGTTATTGGCTAAAAACCCTTAACAATTCTAAGGTGAAGGGTTGATAGTTGTGGCTTAGATGATGATAGATCGATCGTGAATAGATTAGACCCTGAGAGTTCGAGAGAATCGTCGACGAACCCTAAATTACGGGCTGTTCTTGAGTTCCACGACCGTGGAATCTCAAGATCCAACCGTATTTTCCCTTAAGTTTACGAACCTTCTTTTACTTTAATCCAAAGTTAAAGATTTGCTTTAATTTAGTTTAGACTTGTCTTTTCTAGGTGGTAGTGAAGCCTCAACAACCTCTACCTCGATTGTGAGCCTCAACAACCTCAATCGGTGAAGTTAGTCTTGACCTTTAGGTTATAAGTTTGGGTAACTGACACTAATTCTCATCTTTAGAATCTTTCTATATTGAGCCTCAACAACCTGTATAGAAAGTGCCTTTTAGGTGGGTTATATAAGGTTTTTGGAACTTCACCGTACGATTACCTTACATTAGTATACCTTTGCATATCTCAACTCTTTCTTTATATCACTAGTATATCTTGAATCGATTGCCACAACTGAATACCCGGATCTTTAGGATTGTTGTTTTCCCAATATTTGCAAAACTCTCATATTTATTCGCTTGGCAATCTATAACTGAATTTGTTCCCACCCAAATCCCTGTGTTCGATACTCTGGAATTCTTGCTTAACTACGTCGATCCGTACACTGCGGGTTCGCTGCTTGATTCTAGTTTTATAAATTTAAAGCTTATTTGCACACACCTTTAGGGGCGAACAGAGCGTTTGATGGATTTACTTACTTCACCCCACGATGGAGGTGAAGTATGGGGTGAGGGCACCTCCCATCACGTTTAAGACGCATCATGGTCCAGCTAGCGACCTTAAACCAAGCGCTTCTTGGGAGGCAACCCAAGGTATTGCTTTCTTTTCCCGTTTTCTAGTCTAGCTTAGATAGTTTGCTTTTGCTTTGTTTTGTTTGTTTTTGGCGTCCTAGACAGATAACAGGAGACATCTAAGGAAGGAGCATAACTGGAAGGACAGAAGTTCGAGATTTTGAAAAGACAGAAGCATCTCGGTTACTGTCAGAGCACCTCGACCGAGTTGATTCTTGAGCAACCGAGGCGACTAGGGTTTCTGCAGAACCACCTCGGTCCGTACCACCTCGGACCAGTCGAGACCATCTCGACCGAGGTGACAGCAGATCCAGGAACAGTATAAAAGGGGGAAAATTTTATTTTTACCTTTTTACTCTCTTCGACTCGACCGCGGCGCTCCTCACCTCGCTTCCTCTGTTTTTGCTCGTTTTCGAAGATTTCCGCTTCCAAACTGCGATTGAAGAGTAGAGGATCCCATTGCAACTATAGATCTGCAAAGAAATCGAACGAATCGACCGAAACGAGGTAAAAACAGTCGAAACCCTAACTCGTTCATTCGTTTCGATTTGGGCTTTGGTTGCCCTTGAATCTGCTGAGAAAAGGCTTAAGTACCCCATAGGAAGCAATTGTAGTGATTTTTGGGGGAAAAGAACTGGATTTTTGAGATTGGAATCGTAAACTGTTGCGCCTCGGTCCAGTCGAACTGCATCTCGACCGAGGTGATTCTTGAGGGTTGTCAGCGACCGAGGTGATCTGACAGTAGTTGAGACAAAATGAGTACCGATCGTCGCCTTGCCCTCAGAGATAGATCCTCACCTTCCCCTCCTTCTTCTTCTTCCCGACCTTACCACCCGGTGATCCACGAGAGATGCCGGGTAGATTATGAGCGTATAGCTAGCCGTCCAGTTATTGCACCACGTTTTCTGGACGTGTCAACTTTCGATTGCCTAGGGTTAGATGGAGACCTTAGGAGGATGATTGCCACAGTTGGGCTGGATCAGTTTATTGAGATCCGAGCCCCAGCCTACTTGGAGCCGACCTTAGAGTTCGTTAGCTCCTTTTCCTACCTCCCCACAGAGTAGTCTGTGAAGTACCGGTTGATGAGCCGGAACTTCATAGTTCCCTTAGAGGTTTGGAGAGAGATTTTCGGCTTTTTTGAGCCCACCGCCACTGACTTCCCCTCCCGATCTGTAGCTAGGGAGTTCTGGGGGCAGATTGCCCATATTATTGAGCATGCAGACAGATGGCGCCCTGGAGATTCCAGGGAGAAGGTCATCTTCCACCCAGCCTTCAGATTAGCCCATAGGATATTCAGCGAGACACTTCTGGCGCGTACTGAGACGCCCCAGAAGATCCGACAGGGCGAGCTCTTCAGCCTTTACTGTATGGTCACGGGGGGTTTCCCAGACTTTGGCTTGATCTTGGCAGAGGACCTGCACAAGATCAAGGCTAAAGCGAAGGAAGACATTTGCTGCGGAGGTCTAGTCACCCACATAGCTGCTTATCACGGGATGGACCTCAGTGCTTGTACGATGGTGGCGGCTCCGAAGCCGCTTGGACTACAGGAGATGATCACACGGAGGATTTTGGTTCCCCGCGGTTTGACCACTCCATATGTTGCTATGCCATGGGAGCGGACTGCGCCACAGGGGATCCGCTGGTCTGCCCAGTTCAAAGTTTTCGATCCACATTACTGGCAGACAGCTTGGGCTCCGCTGATGGAGGATCATAGGGAGGCAGCAGCTGCCCCGGCTGAGGAGGAGGAGGATGACGATGACGAGGAGACAGTAGACGAGAGAGATGGTGGAGTCCCGATGGATACAGGGACGGATACTGCAGGTACGAGCGCGCCACCGATCATTGACTTAGATGATGAGGAGGATACTGAGCCAGCGCCTGCTGCACCACCTGCTAGATCTGCTAGGCGTCGGACACGCCGTCATAGAGATACAGAGGCTCATCGTCGGATCGATGATCTGACGGAGTAGATGATAGATTCTTATGCTGCCCTTATTGTGGACATGCATGAGAGATTTGCTGCCCAGCACCGACACCTTGATAGCTGGACTCATCAGATGTTAGAGGGGCAGCACTATCAGCGTAGGATGATGGAGCTACAGTTCCAGCAGACCATGGGCTATCCTTTCGATCCGACTCAGTATCCATACGTGCCACCACCACCACCACCACCACCGGATCAGGACTATTGAGGAGCTGCAGGATTTCCTTTATTATACTTTTTATGCAGTTCAACTATTTATCCGGTGAGTACTCTTATTTCCAGACTTATATTGACCCACTGGGACAGTGTGTCCCAAGTATGGGGTGTTTGTATTTATTTGACTACTTGATGTACTTATTTGACTACTTGATGTACTTATTTGACTACTTGATGTACTTATTTGACTACTTTTGATGTATGACGCACATTCTATGTTATCGGATATTTTATTTATGCTTCACTTCTGCATTTATATGATTATCTGATATAACATGCATACCTACAGGTTATTTGATTGAGAAAAACGTCGAAACCGAAAAAAAAAAGAGTGGTTTTTAAAAAAAAATTTTTTTTTTTGACCTCGACCGGGGAGATTCTGGCCGAACGAGGTGTTTCACCTCGGTTGACCTACGAACACCTCGACCGAGGTGCGTAACAGAAAGTTTTCGAAAACGATTTTTGCTACTTATTTGGATATGATCTCAGTGAAGATTCTGTTTACCTACTGGTTTTAAATTCTGTATGTGTTTGAAAGGTTTTATAATATGTTTAAGTTGCTAAATGCTTTGTTTGAAATTATTGGCATGTTTAATACTTTGTTTTTATCCAAATTATGTTGAATTTGAAGGTTGACACCACATTATGAGTTCTCTCACTTTCTTCTGGGGAAGTCCAAGGCAATTCATTCTCTTCTTCTTCTTCTTCTTGATCATGCTTAGCCCCTCATATACATTTTGCCTCCCTTTACCTATCCGGGAATTTGGAAGCAAGCAAAGTGGTGAAAGTGCAAGTGAAGTTAAAGTTGAGAAGTGGCTGAAAGCGAAAGTGTTAGAAAGAAAGAAATAGGTTTGGGGAAGTCAATCATGAAGATGAGTAACTCGGCACCATTCACATAGCCGGGTGTTTGTGTCTTGCCAAAGTCGGATTGAGCGATATTCCTAACGGGTCATGGTATGTGCATCAAGGGTTTGATGCATCTCGAAAAATTGATGATTGCTGATTTCCTAGGCTTCGGTTATTGTGCACCTCTGTCCATGCATCCCAAAAAGTAAAAGTGAAGTTCATCCTTTTCCCGGATTCTAGCACCACATCACCTTACATACATCCCTACCCTACACGTTTCTTGACCTTTCTTTTGGGAAGCCCTTGAGACCTTGAGCTTGTTGATTGACTTAGTGGTTTAAACTGGATTATACATGATTAATTTTGATAATTATGACTTATTATGCATTCTATGATTTTATGCAAAGATGAACAACTTTTCTATATTTATAAAATGTTTTGATCATGTTTTGATTTTAAAATTCCATGAAGTACTCTCTTAGAGTGATCTACGATTGTAACACACCATAAAAATGTTTTTGAAAGATTTTTTATTGATTTTTATGACTTATAATCCATTCTATCTTGTCTTTTATATGAGGAACTTGCTTGGGGACAAGCAAGGGCTAAGTATGGGGTATTTTGATAGCATGAATTATAGTCTATATTTCAGGATTTGTTTGGACGTTTTATCCTTCATAATCTGCATGTTTGTATGTGTATTATGTGAGTTTACTACCATTTCATCTACTTTTGCGGGAATCGAGGTCTACACCTAGTTTTGCTGTAATTGTAGGTAAAATGGCGCGTTTTGCATCGAAAAGGAGCAAAAGGAGTCATGAGTCATTTGGAGCTACATCCAGGGAGCATAGCCATGGATTAAAGATTCACTTTGGACCAGTTTTGAGAGATTTCACATTCAGTTATGACTCACCTCGGTTGACCAGAGATTCATCTCGACCGAGGTGATCCAGAGACGTCGACTCGACCAAGGCGAACACCTAGGACGCGGCGAGAATATTTTATTCTTGGCTAAGATCTTTTAAATTTGGAAAGTGATCTTATATTTTTGAACTTGGCTCCTGGAAGGAAGAAGATCTTATATTTTACCTATTTTTATGGGAAAAGATCTCTCTAAGATATCTTATTTTTGGAGGGTTATTTTCCTATAAAAAGGGTTGGATTTCCACAAATCCGAGAACACGCTATACCGTCGATTAGGGTTTATAGCACGCAGCAGCAGCATACTCCAATTGAGGAGATTCGAAGAACCTCTTTGAAGATTGAAGGAAGATTGAAGTCTATAGCTTTATAGCTTTTTGGAGGGTTTTGTAAGATTGCCTTTAATTCCCTCACTTGTTGTCTTGTCTTGTTGGATTGCTATCCAAGGAACGCTTTTGTTGTGATATCTGATTCAGTTATTGAAGTCTTTTTCATTAAATTCTTCTTGTTCAAATATTCACCTTCTTCCCATATATTTTAATACTTTCATAATGATGATGAGTGGCTAATTTCCTTGTGTGATTCTAGGGTGATTGGCTGAAGGTTGTGGGAAAAACAATGATAGAATAATCTTAGATTCTAGTAGGATCCTGAAAGTTCGAGTCTTTAACCTTAACCCTAAGCATCTCGTTCAGTCGATGAACATCTCGGCCGGGGTGGAATTCGTCTGACCGAGGTGACTTATCCGATCCTAAACTGAGAGTTAAGTGTTAGAGTTTGCCAAATCCTATTCTTATTACACCTTTCCTGGTTCAAAGCAAGCTTAGGATGAGACTTACCCGGTAATTCCTTAGTTTGTGTACCAACGATCATAAGTGTAGGTAATAAAGGTTTATCCTTTATTGGGGTTTGATTAGGAGATATAATAGGCATTCATTAGACATGAAATGTGTGGAAGGGAGTGCAAGAAAGAGAAGGGTATCACCCTTACCCTAATCCAAGACTTGAGCGAGAGGATGAAGATGGTGCAAGGTTTCTGTCAAAGCTGTTGTTGCCCAAGAGAGGAGAGGCATCATGTGCTTACCCACCTGCAGGAATGAAATTCTCCCTCCCTGTGGAGTTGCCAGTACCGACAAGAGTATCAAGAAAGCAAGGCCAGAAGGATGAGGCCAAAAGGATGGGCGTTGTTGCTACACATGGTCTTTCAGGGCTTGTGTGGTTGCTACTGTCGACCGGCTCAAGAGAAGGAGTTGCGGGGCTCAGTTACAGTTGATGGGTTGCTTGCAAGGAGAGAAGGAAGGTAGGGAGGAGAGGCTTCGCCTGCTGTCTTGCGTCGACGAGGAGGAAGCCCGGAGGTGGTATACGCCTACACTCGACAAGGTATCAGTAACTTCCTGCTGATTGACGCTGGGGTGAAGTGCAATGTGCATAGGTTATGGCTGGTTGCTTCTACGCTGGCCATAACTCCTTAGCGTCAGAGTAGATCGATGGCGCCTGGTGGTGTGATGAAGACGAGAGAGAATGCTGGAGATAGACGGTCAAGGGGAAGGATGAGAACAACGAGAGGTTACGGTGCAGACTGGATGTATGTAGACGTGAAGGTGGGGAGAGGAAGTCGGTAACTTCCTGCTGGAATTAGGCATTGCACGTGAGGGCAAGAGGGAGCCGGCTGCTTCTACGCTAGCAGGCCGACTAGGGTTTCGTCTAGGGTTTACGGCTGACTGAGAAGATACAAGGAGAGTTGGGCTTGGATAGGCTCTTGTCAAGACATTGTCATGGGCTTGTCTTGGGCTTGTCAAACACTTGTCAAAAGGCCCTTTAAACTAGTCTTGTAAGAGTAAGACTAAGATGATATATTCTATTATGGGTGTAGAGAAGCTACATAAATTAATAAAATGTTTTTATTTATGATGATAAATATCATGTAAGGAGGTTTAAACTTGTCGGGGATCCGCTTCGACTCGAGGTTAAACGGAAGAAAATTTGCGGATATTACAGATTCCATTAAACTAGACATAATTCACACAATCATAAAAAAGAAAGTGAATATTTAATTAGAACCACACAGAATTACTTACAAAATAGAGATTAACTTAGGAAGTAATTGAAGATTTTATATATCCCACTATAAAATATATGAAAGAAAAATATAGTAAGCATAAGTTGTCAAAAATATCTTAAAAGTAAATTCAGTCTTCATAGTAAAATTTAAATTTTTGACAGTAATCTACTAGGTGTTAGTTTGATAATATCAATATATCACAATAAATTCAGGAGCCTATTTTAAGGGTTGGAGACATAAACTTATGCGTATAGGGAGGAATCAAGTAATGAGCACAATAAGCTGTCAACAATATCAACTATCACATATATCATACCATTCCTTCATATTAGTGTATAAAATTACTCGGTTAAACATTCACTAATTTACAGTTTTTCATAAATCTATAAATGAGAACTGTTTTCACCATACACTGATAATTTATACATGCTACTACTTGATAAAAGACATTTTTTCCTATTATGACAGCTAACTATATACACAGTGGATTTCCGTATAAATTTTAAGTTTAGTTAGTAGTTATTTTAATGCTTAAAAAGTATCTTCAACCATGTACAAGCAAAACCAAAGTTATTTCAACAATCTATGCAGTTTTGGATTTAAAATTAACCTAAGAAAAACTATTGTAATAGTGCACTTTTATGCCAAAAACTCAATTAGGTAGAGTCCAAATGTGAGTCATTGAGTCTATACCGCATAATAATAAAGTGGCACAATTGAAGATTTGATTGAATTTCATTTTTGAATTTGGAAAGAACCTAATACAATATGAATGTATTACAAGGAGATTTGTGGATCAAGATTGAAGGGTATGTTTGTAAGTTAAGCCACAAATTTTTATGCATTCCAATGGTGCGTCTTCTTCCATCTTTTTCATATCAATGTTGATACAAAGAGCGATGAACAACAGTAGATTTCCCAATATTAATGCATTAAAATAACTACTAATTAAAATTGAAAGATAATCCAAGAATTCAATAAGTCCTATATTCACAGTAGGCATGATATACCTTAAATTTTCTTGAACTCTAACACTTGAACCAAATTTTAATTTGAGGGATGTTAAAATCTTCAAGAGTTGAAAGCCCCAAGTTTCACTTGTACGCATGAACCTTCTTCAATAAAAGCAAAAAGCCCCAAACTTCACTTGTACGCATGAACCTTCTTCAACAAGAGCAGATATAATAGTCATTCACTGATGATTCGGTCGGGGCTCCCATGCCATCTAGTCATCTGAGATTTTGTGAAAGCTTTTGCAAGAGGGGGTAGAAGTTGACAAAACGTTTGAGAAAGATTTGGCAAGAGGCCACAAGCAAGTCGTATTTGATCGAGTAGCAAATAAAGGAGGATATCGATTAGGGTTTCAAAAAACACGATTTGTGTAAATTTGGGGTTTTGGGTACTATTTTTACCCAAGTAATAAGTGGCGCGCCACAAAATAATTTTAGCTGGCCGCTGCATGGCATTATTTTTTTAAGCGGGCTTTAATAAACCGTTTCAATATTATAAAACTGCTACAAGAACCCGTTTCAGTTGTACAAACCGCTTCACTTTTGTGTTGTATAACCCAAAATTTTAAAAACCGTTTCTTAAACCGCTTCAATAAGTTTGACCGTTTCATTGAACCGTTTCATTACATACCCTATTCATCCTCATCCCCGTTTAGACCCTTTTAAAACATATTATGTAAGATCCTAGGATTTTGCCTTTACCGCCCCTGCGGTGAAGAGGGTCGCCCCCGCGGCCAGCCGCCCCTGCAGCTGTGAGATCAGCCCCTGCGGATTGTGCGACAGATCGCGCCGATCTGTTTTCGTCGTTTTATCTTTCTTCCATAGGTAGAATATCCGATATTCTATCTTATGGGCCGGTTTCCTTGTTTTCTTTCTAACCCTAGACGCCCTTCCGTCTAGCGTTCTAGCCCTCCCTATATATTCTCTTCTTTTTCTCCTTTTTCCCGTTCCCTGCCATCGTCTTCTAACCCTAGACGCCCTTCCGTCTAGCGTTCCAGCCCTCCCTATATATTCTCTTCTTTCTCTCCTTTTTCCCGTTCCCTGCTATCGTCTTCAAACCCTAGAGAGTTGTAGCCGTCCTTGCTTCCTGCAATCCCGCTGAACGTGTAAGTGCACCTTTTCTAGTTCTTCCTCACGTTCCTTTAAGCGCTGCATGTCTTCCCTTCTGTTTTGGTTTCTTCCTTTTGTTCTTTTCTTTCCTTCTTCTCCAAGGATCAAGCATGAGCCTTGATTCTTGTGGAGTGTTCCATTGTTGACCCTTCATTGTTCTCAGGCTCTCTGGAGTGGAGTCTCGACGTGTTGGAACCTAAAGTTCGAGCTTTGGTTGCCCCTGCTGTGAGATCTGTCGAAGAGGAGCCCGGAAGTAGCTTCTGACGAAGATCCGCCCCTGCGCCTGCACAGAGCCGCTCATGCGCCTCTATTCAGCCGCCCCTGCGCATTTGTCTAACCGCCCCTATGGTTTCTCTGTAGTAACTCCCGTTTTTGGTGAGTTGCTTCCTTCCTTCCTTACCTCGTTCCTTCCTTGGTTCTTTATGGTTGTTCCTTGTTCCCCTGAGTTGTTGTAAGACTAAGGTTGAGCCCTTAACATGTGTTGATCTCTTAGAGATCTTTGAGACAAGAGGTCATAGAATTCTAACAACCGTTTCGTTCCTAATCCGTGTTGCTTGTTCGTACAGGCTTTCTTTGCTCCTTTCCTAAGGGAAACTGAGTTTCCTTGTGTGTCCTCTGAGTTGTTGTTGAGCCTTTTGGGTTACCTTTGTGTGAGGTAAGTCCCTTGGACTTACTTAGCTTCATTCCGTATATTAGTTGGATTGTATTGGCTTGTTTGTGTTGCTATCATGTTATAAGGGATAATTGGAAATAGGATTCACCCTTTGTTAACCTTAATTGGCCCAAGTGTATTATAACCGGGCGGTGACCACTCATCTAGTTTTACAGGAGACTAGAATGTGCTCTTGCAACCCATGCCCATAGGTAACGGATAGTACTAATTTATTCCTATTGGTAGACGGAAGCGGAGACGAGTTTCGGGAGATTCTCGTGTGACAAAAGAAGCTGAATTAGTAATGGATAACCCTAATGAAAGATAATAAGCGGTTGAGTGCAAGCATGCTATATGTTTATCTTACCTTATGTGTGTTTGTGCCTTTACACTCTTGCTTATACCTAGAATGTTAGCTAACGGTTTAGACCGTCGCTGTAGATGTTCCGCAGGTTCAGGATGCTGCTGAGTGATCCGGATGGTGTGGTCAGCCGGGGTTCCCGTACTTTATAGGACGGGATTGGATTTTGTTTTCCTTTTGTTGCTTCCCTTTTGTTTTGAATCCGGCTGTGGAGCTTTTGTGTTTTTGTTTGGTTTGAACCTTTGGTTTTATATTGAGTTTTGTTTTCATTCTTCTGTGCCTTGTTGTAAGATCCGTTTGTTGTTGCTACTCTGAGGGTCGGGACCCATTGTGCGGTCCTAGCCCGTAGCACTTCAGGTTCCTAGAACTTGGGGTCTTACATTTTACTGTCACCGTGTCAGACCCTTTTAAAACATATTTTCTATAGGACAAAATTGTCGTCTGAACTTTGTATAATTACAAAAATATCACCGCTTTGTCCAAAAATCATTAAATGACGTGGACTAATTTGGACCATTGGATTAAGTGCATCAAAGGTGGAAAATGCCCCGTAACTCTGTACTTGTATTTTTACTCCGTACTTGAACTGGATCAGTATATGTATGTATATTTTATTGTCATTATATCTTTTCAAATAAAAAATTCAATGATAATTTTAGGAAAATTTGGGATGATATTTCAATATTTTTTTTACTTTGGTGAAAAAATGTTATATTATAAACGTTGAGGAAAGAGGAGTAACTCTAGTTGGCAACCAGAAGAGAAAGCCTGAGTATCAACTAGGGGTGTCAATGGGTTGGATTTGGGGCAGGGAGTACCCTATTCATCCCCATCCCCGTTTAGAATAATGCCCCCGTCCCCATCACCATCCTCTTTCGGGTATTGAGAATTGTACTCATCCCCGACGAATATTCGTCCCCATCGGGGAATCATTGTCCCTGTTTAAATTTTATGGGTTTTCCCCTTAAATATCTCCATCTTCATCCTCGTTTAACTTTTAGGAGTTTGACAAAAACATTAACTCAGATAATAAATGTGAAATTAGGCCTTACAGTACAAAATTGTTACTTTGTTTAACTATATAAATAAAAAAACACGAGATAATAAAGAAAGAAGAAAACTTCTTTTTTTAAAAAAAATAATACAAATTTGTCATTCTAAAGTTATACCGTGTATATATTAGGTTTCGTTCGTTCAAGTAGAATCGAGACTCGTAGTACAAACTAGTGTAAACAAAAATTATTATATCTTACTAACATTTAGATTACAATCTCAAGATAAAGTGTTATATTATTTTATCATTTAAATTTTACAGTTTAGGATTTAGGTTACACCACCAAAACATGTACTTGAGAGACTAATACACATGTAAAAATACAACATGTAGTTTGTCATGCATTTTATCCTCGTGATTTGACATTTATGACGTATTCAAAGTTTCATAGAATGTTATCCTTACATGATCGAAAACCAAATTAATATAGGTTAGCATTAGCATGTATATAATTTACGCATATAATATACATTTTAATTGAAATGTTCTCTTCATATTTTTCAAAATATACCTTGTGTAAGTAGGAACGAGTATGATACTCTTAAGTCTTAAAGTATAAAAGTGTCAATTTATATTATATTAATATACATTTTTATTTGAAATGTTGATGAGGCTTAGTTTGTTGTTTAACGCATCACCTTATCCAATTTGTCAATGTATATGTATATTGTGTATATATTAAGTTTCGTTCGTTAATTAGGATCGAGACTCATAGTACAAACTAGTGTAAACTAAAATAATTATATCTTACTAACATTTTGATTATGATTTTAAGATAAACTATTATATCACTTTATCATTTTAATTTTACGGTTTAGGATTTAGGTTGCACATCAAAACACGTATCTGAAAGAGTAAAATACATAAAAAAAAACACAACATGGGGTGTGATGTGCATTTGATCATCGTGATTTGACGTGGACGACATATTCAAAAATGTCATGAGGTAATATCCTCATATGATCGAAAATCAAATTAATATAGTTTATCATTAGCATAATTTAAACATATAATTATCAAATAAATATTTGAAGTTAAAATACATTTTGTGTAAGTAAGAACGAGTCGTCTTAAAGTACAAAAATTTATATAGTTTGAAATTTTAGCATTCATCGGTATTTTTTGAATTAAACATGAAACTACAATTAAACTCTAATATAAATACAATTTATTTATTTATGTATCCCCACTAGATTCCCCGTTGGGGATCCCATCGGGTTACCCGTCGGGGTTTCCCAACGGGTTTGGGTTTGAATCGGGGAGTAGGGCGGATACTCCTATCTTCATCCCCGTCTCATCCCCAAGCGGGGAATCTAAGTTTTCCTCGTACCCGTTTAAAATCCCCTCCTCTGTCCCTTGACGGGTAATACTCGCAAATTTCGGGGAGTCCCCATCCATTTACACCCCTATTATCAAAACCGACGTCAAATGAGCTACATAATTTATCTTGTGTGATAAGCTCACCCATGGGTTCGATCCATCTAGCTTCCATAGGAGGAACATGGCGAGAACTCCAATGTTAGCAATAAAATACCATTACGTGAGATCTCATCAAACAAGATCTTGTTTCCACTGATGCAATTATGCTAATGTTGAGATGTAATTTTTGCTATGATGGATTTAGCCCATATTTTGATCCAACTTTTGAGCTAATATGAGTTGTTGGCATGCTACTCATAATGAGTTAGAAGTCCAGTCTTTTTAGGCCAAGAAGAAAGACTAAATATTAGCTATAGGCCATCTGTTATAAATCAGATTAAAAGATATGGGTTATAGATCTAAATAAAACGCAGTGCTTTATGACCCTGCCAAGTTGACCTAAGTGATTTCTCTCTCCCAACAACCATAACATTCAAATCTGAAATCTTGCTCATGCGTTGAGCTCTCCACAATATACAACTCTCTCGTTCTAAAACTTGTGTGAAAATATTTAAAAGCCGTGTGTCGGTTGAGGTTCATTGTTCTCCCCGGTGAAGCATAGGATGCCTACGTACAACAAAGAGACTATGAAGATCAGTACCTTCTTCTCATGTGCCTCCCTTTCGATTTTGTTCTTATTTTAGATCTGTCGAGTTTTTGAGCTTGTTCTTATGTCAATCTTGTTGCTTCTTTGATTGTAACCTTGATACAACTCTTATATAGTGGATTTGATCTTGAGGATCCCGTGGATGTAGGTTTTAAACCGAACCACGCTAAATCAGTTTTGTGTTCTTTTCCTTTTCGTTTTATTTTTGTTCTCAAACAACTTAAAACGAGTAGAACTATAGGATATAACAACAAGAATTGGTATCACAAAATGTAAGTTGTTTAAATCTATCATATATGTTCTCAGTATCTTTCTTGGTTCGAATCGGCTTATTATTAGTTTGTTGCACATCTGCTTCTGCGTGTTTCATTCAGATCCGCGTGTTTCACTCGCATCTACTTTCATTGCATCAACTTCCGCGTGTTTCAGCTCTGAATCTTTTAGATTTGTATTATTCGTCCATTATTGCATTGAAATTTGTTGATATTTGCGGTCTTACATTATGCTTCTAAAGATTTGTTGTCATTCATTGTTTTTCCAGTCGAATCTGCATATCTTGCTTTGGATCCAAAAAACTTGCTATTCTTGTATGTTCAGATCTATTTAGTGTTGTGTTTTTTGATTCTGTTTTTCGGATCTAGTTTTGAATATGATGTCTTTTGCACTTAGATCTTGAAGCTACTACTGTCTGAAATTTTAAAAATCAGATCTATTTTTACTTTAAATATACTATTGTTGTTTTGCTGTAGGTTTTCAAAAACCTTTGTCCGCTTTACTACATCAAATCTCGTTTTTCCATTTGGTTTTTCAAAAAGACTATTGCTTCTACTATTTTCTGAAGTGACCCAACATTAAAGAGTGGCTTAATGCTTTGTTTTTTTTTCAAAAGTCACCACTTTGCTTTTCAAAAGTAATATCATTTTCCAGCGTGTCACTGTTCTTTGCTTTTCAAAAGTCTTTGTTTGTTTTTCTGTCAAAAGTCACTATAGCGTGCAATTTCTATTGTGTGTTATTGCTTCTTGGTTTATAAATTGGATATGATCTTTTTCCGCCGCATTAAAACTTGATTAATATTGTTACGTTGTGTACTAATCACAATATGAATCTGGTTTGTGCATATATCATCTCCTTTTGAAACTAACCTCAGTGGTGAAGAAAAGACGAGGCTCCAACTTGTTGCAAGGAACAAAGTTGCAAGCAACCAAGCATTTGGCACCAAGATTTATTGTCTTTTTAATTCAACAATTCTTGTATATTTGTATGTGCTAATCTCGTCCTTGTTTCCAGATTGTAGGTTCTGGTCCTTTTTTTTCCCAAAATCAAGGGTTGTACTAAGGGCCTCTATTATTTCTCTCTATCTCTTTTACTTTTGCATTAGGATAGAAGATCTAGAGTTAAAATAAGTTGATTTACAAGCTTGGTTTAAGTCTAAATCTTAGAACTTGTATATACAACAAGTCACCCAAGCCGCCTCAGCAGAATGGCAATGTTGAGCGTATGAATAAAACTCTTCTAGAAAAGGCTAGGTGTATGCTTATTTCTTCTAGTATGAAACAGAGTATGTGGGGAGAGGCTGTTGTTACAACTTCTTATCTCATAAATAGGTCCCTCTCTTTTTCCATTGGGTTTAGAACACCACAAGAAACATGGACTGGTTCAAAGCCTAACATATCACACTTGAGGCCATTTGGGTGTGTTCTTATGCAAAACATTCAGATGGTAAACTAAATGCTAGAGCTCTTAAGTGTGTTATGATAGGCTACCCGAAGGGAGTAAAATGTTATAAGTTGTTACTCATCCAACATGGAGGATATAGAGTAATAACATGTAGAGATGTCACATTTGTAGAAACTGAATTCTATTTCAAAAATAGGAGCAATTTGTCTCCTCAAAACAATATTGAAAATGAAGATGAAAATCAGTTCTACAACCCTAGTGACTCTCCCGAGCAAGCTGAGGAAGAGTTTGACATAGGTACAACACCAATGTTGAGCTCTCTTGGCTCTTCTACTCCTAACAACAGTTTCCCACCTCAACAATCAGGTGGGGAGGTTAATAGTCCACATGCTTTAGATGATCAAATTGAGTCTAACTTCTTTAGGGCAGAAGTTGAGGATAGTAATCCTATTGAATCTGATAACTTATCTACATTGCATGATGAAACGCCTCGAATCCGCGGGACTCGGGATGCTACGGGAAGAGACCTCACAATGGGTCCTGACCCTTAACTTGATAACAATATCACCGGATCTTGCAACAGGTTACAAATAAAGGCCAAAACCGAAATACATTTAATGCAATGTTATGATACCCGAATACTTAAAGAAAGAAAAACTTTAGCTGTCCTTACAACAACATCAACAATATACAAATATAACAACAACACAAGGACTTAAATCCCAACTCGTCCTTTGACAAGAATTTATTTCTTAGGTCGTTTTTATCTTATCAAAGTAATTTCCTAACTTAACACTAAAGCAAGTATAGTGGTTAAGTAAGGGTCGAACCCAAGAGAGTTTGGTTGATGTTTATATTAGATTCAATTATTGACAATGAAACCAAAAAAGGGGGGATTTGGATTAAAACGTAGCAAGACAAAGCATAAGAAGCAAGTAAAAAGGTGAATAAAGTGATAAGAAATGAACTACACTAGGTTGAATCTTAGCATGCAATGCTACTTTGGTTGGTTCCTTTTATAATTTTATTAGCATGTTCTCGTCTTGATCATATGTATGTGTTGAGCCAACCGGCATCAACACAACTGAACAAGTTAATGTTCTGTAAACCAACAAGAACAAGTCACAAGTTAGCTTTCAAACAAAGACAAAGAGATATAAAGAGAAGACTAAAACCATTAAACTTTTCTTTATATTTGTATTCCTTTCCCTTGAGTAATCACAACCAGTTTTTTACCTAAAGGTTTCTACTAGATTAAAGACCCGAACCCGGAATCTATTAATCCTAGTTCTTTGCATGCATTTAGACACTAAGGTGATCAATCTTAAGTGATAAGAAGCATGCAATTAGATAAGTGAAGCTCAAGGAATACAAAATATAAATTGAATAAAACTTATATTAAATAAGGACTTACAATTAAAGCAGCAATACAACTTCAAAACAACCCAATGTAGCAAGGCACTTAGAAGCTCATTACACAAAGGAAGCAAGAGAAAAGAGAGAATAAAATGGAAAAATGATGAATGATTCTAGCAATCAGCCTTGAGCAGTGGCGGCCGCAGGATTTTAAAAGGGGGGGGGGGGCAAAATTTTATTTTCGATAAAAATATTTATGAAAATAAAATTGCGATAAAAACAAAGTCAATATGGCATCTACTTACAATAAACAACAATACAAAAAAAATTATAAAAACATTACACTTAAAAGGCGCGGTCATAGACCGCGCCTATATATTTTTTAAAAAAAAGTTGTCCTATAGGCGCGGTTATAGACCGCGCCTCTTTAGTTTTTTTTTTCAAAAACGTTACACTATAGCCGCGGTCTAGGACCACACCTCTATTTGTGTTTTTGTTATCTTTATTTCAGATATTAAAACGTTGTCCTCGACAACGCTTTTTACAAATAAGAGTGTGATCTAAGACCGCACTTCTAATCCAAACAACAAATCTCGTGCATTTTGGTGAATTATTTCACTCTATAGTCTAAAACGGGAAATACTTATGAAGTTTCGTTCACTTCGACGAAAGATCCAAAAAAAACATTTAAATATAACACAAGAATAGTGATATTTAAAAAAATAAATTGTAGAAAATTTTTTTATAAACGAGAGAAGCACAACCCATTTTAAAATGATTTTTTTCACAAAAAAAAAAAAAATTCTCGGAAGGGGGGGGAGGCCGCCCCACCCCGCCCCCCCTTGGGGCCGCCCATGGCCATGAGTCTATTTATACTACAATTGGCACTAAATGGGAGTAAATGGCCGGCCTAAACAACCACCTTTAATGTCATAAAGGTGGTGCAAATAACCGGAGTAAAGTCTCTGTCGCTCAACCGTAGGGGCGGCCTTCAGGACCGCAGGGGCGGCCTTCAGGATCGCGGGGGCGGCCTTCAGGACCGCAGGTGTAATATCCGGAATTTTTATTCCGTCTATTTCTGTTATAAACTCGATCTCGATCAGTTGATTCATATCCGTCTACTTAGTTAGACATATTATGATAAAATTTATCATTTTATGTAGATTTTCTTCACATAAAATGATAGAATCTTTTAATAGTTTATCATTTTATGTAGCTTACTTCCGCATAAAATGATAGAATTCTTATAACCAATCCTAAACCGTAATATAATCCGTATCCGTCTATTCCGTACATTCATTTGTCGGGATTTTTCAGTTGGACCTTGTTTTTTTTCGTTCTTTCCGTACTTTGTTATATTACGTTTTCCGGCTGTTAGTTGTTCTGGTCACATTCATACATTGTTAAGAATTATTTTATGATTTCTGGTTTTCCTTATCTGTGTCTTGTTGTAAGATCTTGTTAAGTTGTTGTCAAACTAAGGTCGGGACCCATTGTGCGGTCCTAACTAGTAACTCCCTGAGTTGTAAAATTTGGGGTGTTACAACATGGTATCAGAGCTCTAGGTTGGCAACAATGGCACTTGAAATCTTCTAAAAAGGTCATATAAGTAAATAAAAAGAACCCGAAAGGGGTCTGAGTTTTCTAAAGAAGATTTTGGTTTTAAAATGCATACAGAGTCGGGTTGGGATAGAAAGTACGGATGACCACCACTACCTCTGCGGATCTCGGTATTCTTAGTATTATTATTATTATAGACTTTTACTGTTATGATAGATTAGTTAGATTATAACTGTAGTTGTTACCGTTCGTGCAGATGGCACGTACTAGGGCTACACCAGTGACTGGCCGAGGTAGGGGTCGCCCCCCTTCCCCCAGTCAGACAGGATCGAGCTGATAGTACCCCTGCTATTAGAGGGCGTGGTCGTGGGGGTAGACCTCTACTAGGGAGAGGTCGAGGACGAGTTCCTCGAGAGGATCCACCTGTAGCAAGCATACGAGAGGCTGTTGTGGAAGAGGTAGCTGAGAGTGTAGGCCCCGAAGTCAGGCATGAGACCGCCGCTAGGTCTGGAGCGCAGGGAGCACGTTCTACTGAGTCAGGACGTGTTTCTATTGGAGCATCGGAGTATAGGGAGTACAGAGCATACGTCGAGCGTATGGAGGAGGCTGCCAGAGTTGAGAGGCTTACCTAGGTACCACCGGTGGTACCGGCTAGGTCCGCTCAGGTGACACAGGGAGTTTCTCAGGTGCCGGCTGTACCTGAGAGGAGAGCTAATGTTGATAGAGCGCCTGCTGGGTCTAGAGCACCGAGACCGGATGAGTGGTTGAAGGCTTTCAACTCTCAGAAGGTTCCCTCATTCAGTGGAGAAATAGGGCTAGAGGTGGAGCACTGGATAGGGAAGATAGAGACTGCTTTAGAGGCAATACGTTGCCCCGAGGATCGACAGGTGGATTTGGTTCAGACCTGTTTCACAGATGATGCTCACTCATGGTGGCGTATCATTCGTAGCCGAGTCACCAGTTGGGAGCAGATGAGGAACATTGTTAGGGATAGGTACTGTCCTGTTTCGCTGAGGAGGGAGAGATTCCAGGATTTCATTGAGGCGGGATTTGAGGATATCCCGATTGCTGCAGCTATAAAGAAGTTTCAGAAAGAGTTGACCTTACTAGGACCAGCTGCACCTCTAGAAGAGCAACATGTTTACCTTTTCTCCAGGAGATTGAGAGAGAGTACCCGATCATATCTAGCTGGATTCCGCTGTGAGACTTTGTCTAATTATCAGGATAGGGCCTCTGCTTATGAGAGAGATAGGCCAGCTTCGAGGAAAGCAGTTCAGTCTAGTGGGCCGGATAAGCGGCAGAGGACAGGACATGCTGGTAGCAGTGCAGCAGTAGGAGGTTATGGTCGAGGACAGACTCAGGGGAGGTCCAGCTACCACTCTACAGTTCAGACTCCCAGTAGAGATCGACAGTGCTTTAACTGTGGTAGCCGTGATCACATTAAGACAGATTGCCAAAGACCACCTACCACTTGCTTCACTTGTAGGAAGCCGGGACACAGAGCTACCTTCTGCCGTCAGGGTAGAGCCCCTTCACACAGGGATCTTCTCCTGCAGGTGCTGAGAAGAGTGTACAGAGACCTCCTCAGTACCGAACTCCGAGTCAGCAGCAACAACAGTACCGGGCTCCAGGACATCCTGCTTCATACAGTACGGCACAGGGATCAGGTCGTGGCAGGGGACGTGGTAGTACCACTGACACCAGAGGAGGACCATTGAGAGTGTTCGAGTTGAGGAGCACTGAGCAGCCTGCAGCACCTGCGACCACAGGTACTATTTGGATCCATGACTTACCTGTGCGAGTTTTATTTGATACGGGTGCTACGCACTCCTTTATATCAGATGCATGTGTAGATAGGTTGTCCTTAGCTACAGTAGAGGGTGTACCTTTTGTGGTTGGGTTACCAGATGGGGGCAAGGTTAGAGGATCCCGAGAGATTTATGAGTGCCTTATTCATCTGGGAGGCTGGATTTGGTTAGTAAATTTCCTAGTCATGCCCTTAGCACATTGGGACGTGATATTGGGGATAGATTGGATGACTAGACATGGAGCCGTCTTAGATATTGGTAGGAGGACTGTGACTGTCGCCACTAAGGAGGGTCACAGAGTGATATTCCGAGGTTGGGACCTCGGAAAGTCCGGCACAGTTATCAGCGCAGTGAGAGCAGCCAGATTGATAGCACAGGGTTGCGAGGCCTTCTGGTGTTATGCCATGAAGGAGCGCAAGAGCCTGACAATAGAGGAGATACCAGTTGCATGCGAGTTTGCAGAGGTATTTAGTGACGACTTACCAGGGCTACCTCCACAGAGGAGTGTCGACTTTAACATCGAGTTAGAGCCGGGCACGAGACTGATCTCGAAGGCCCCGTACCGCATGGCCCCGATAGAGCTGCTTGAGTTGAAGAAGCAGTTAGAGGAGTTAGCAGAGAAGGGCTTCATACGCCCTAGTGTTTCTCCCTGGGGCGCACCGGTATTATTTGTGAGGAAGAAGGACGGATCGATGAGGCTGTGTATTGACTACCGGGAGTTGAACAAGGTCACCATCAAGAATAAGTATCCACTGCCTCGCATAGATGATCTGCTGGACCAGCTACATGGGGCGTCAGTGTTCTCGAGGATAGATTTGAGATCGGGTTATCACCAGCTGAGGGTGAGAGATCAAGACATACCTAAGACGGCATTTTGGACTAGGTATGGTCACTATGATTTTGTAGTGATGCCCTTCGGGCTCACTAATGCGCCTGCAGTATTTATGGAGTTGATGAACGGAATTTTCATCGACTTCTTAGACCAATTTGTAGTGGTCTTCATTGACGACATTCTAGTTTACTCTAGAAGTCGAGAGGAGCATGCCGGACACTTGAGGACAGTGCTACAGATTCTACAAGATAGCCAGCTATATGCTAAGCTATCCAAGTGTGAGTTCTGGATGTCAGAGGTGGCTTTCCTAGGCCATGTAGTGACTGTTGAGGGGATTAAGGTCAACCCGGCGAAGATTGAGTCAGTGTCCTCTTGGCAACCTCCGAAGAATGTTAAGGAGGTCCGCAGCTTCCTTGGATTGGCAGGTTATTACCGTCGGTTTGTGGAAGGGTTTTCCCTGATCGCCCGACCACTTACTTGCCTCTTGAGGAAGACTACTCGGTTCGTCTGGTCTGAGCCGTGTCAGCAGAGTTTTGAGGAGCTGAAGAGGAGATTGACGTCTGCTCCGATCTTAGTACAGCCTGAGGGTACAGAGGACTTTGTAGTGTACAGTGACGCATCTAAGATGGGCCTGGGTTGTGTCTTGATGCAGAGGGGTAAGGTCATAGCGTATGCGTCTCGACAGCTGAAGACGTATGAGGAGAACTACCCCACCCATGACCTGGAGTTAGCTGCGGTAGTACATGCTCTTAAGATCTGGCGTCATTATCTCTATGGAGCGACCTGTCAGATCTTCACAGACCATAAGAGTCTGAAGTACATATTCACTTAGCGGGAGTTGAATAACCGCCAGAGGCGGTGGCTAGAGTTGATCAAGGATTTCGACCTTGAGATTCTCTACCACCCCGGAAAGGCGAATGTAGTTGCTGACACTTTGAGTCGGAAGACGCCTCGGGAGAAGGCGATAGCTCGGTTGACAGTACAGCCACAGTTGCAGAGAGACTTAGCTTGGTTGGAGGTAGAGATCCAGTTCCCCGATACAGCTCATCAGTTAGCCACCTTAGAGTTACTTCCTGACCTGTTGGGTGAGATCCGACAGAAGCAGGAGACCTGTCCGACTTTGACCCGGATCCGAGAACGGATGTCACGAGATGAGGCACCTCAGTTCACTATCGGTGCCGATGGAGTGATGAGACGGCAAGACCTTATCTGTGTGCCATCAGACGGTGAGCTGAGACAGAGGATACTAGGTGAGGCTCATGCTACTCCTTACTCCGTACATCCAGGAGCGAGTAAGATGTATAAGGACGTAAGACGTTCCTTCTGGTGGGGTGGTTTGAAGCCTGATGTGGCTCGGTATGTAGCCCAGTGTGCGACCTGTCAGCAGGTCAAGATTGAGCATCGTAGGTCCGGAGGAGAGCTCCACCCACTTCTAGTACCACATTGGAAGTGGGAGGATATATCTATGGATTTCGTCACAGGGTTGAGGCTCAGTAGAGGTTTTGATGCCATTTGGGTAGTGGTAGACCGTCTGACGAAGACCACACGTTTCATTCCGATTAAGGAAACGTGGCCGGTAAGTCGTCTAGTAGAGGAGTTCACCAGACACATTGTGAGACTCCATGGAGTACCGAGGACTATCGTCTCCGACAGGGATGGACGTTTTACCTCGAGGTTTTGGCAGCAAGTACATACTGCTCTGGGGACGAGTCTCCACTTTACCACTGCCTACCACCCACAGACAGACGGTCAGTCTGAGAGGACCATTCAGACCTTAGAGGACATGTTGCGGGCATGTGTGCTAGATTGGGGACAGGTATGGCCAAATCATCTCCCACTAGTAGAGTTTTCATATAATAACAGTTGGCATGCATCTATTGGGATGGCACCTTATGAGGCTTTGTACGGGCAGAGATGTCGTACACCGTTGTGTTGGGATGAGCCTAGCAAGGCTAATGGGGTAGTACCAGACCAGATACAGGATGACATCGCCCGGATTGCCTTAGTTTGGGAGAGGATGTTAGCAGCTCAGAGTTGTCAAAAGTCCTACGCCGACAAAAGGCGTCGACCTTTGGAGTTTAGAGTAGGTGCACATGTGTGGTTGAGAGTGTCACCTACGAGAGGAGTTAGACGTTTCGGCATTAAGGGGAAGCTGAGTCCCCGATATGTCGGGCCATTTGAGATCTTAGAGAGAGTCGGAGAGGTTGCCTACCGACTAGCACTGCCACCGAGACTGGAAGGAGTCCATCCAGTTTTTCATGTATCTGAGCTGAGAGAGTACATACCGGATCCTAGACACGTCATCAGTCATGAGGATCTGATAGTCGAGCCAGATCACACTTTTGTGGAGTATCCAGTAGCCGTCCTAGAGCGTAGTATTAGGCGCCTGCGTTCTAAACAGATACCGATGCTGAGGATTCAGTGGTCTAGACGAGGAGCTGATGAGGCTACCTGGGAGACAGAGGAGAGTATTAGACGTAACTACCCTGAGTTCTTTGCGGAGTTAGCCGCTACCTCAGTACCGACGGGTTAGTACTGAGACAATACCTTATATGACTTCTGTGATTATATGTTTAAATGATTGTGTACGTTTATGTAATTGATGACGTGAGTAGTTTGCATGCTAGAATATAACTCTTGAAGGGAAATGTTTGGGGTAGATACCTTATTCTAAGTCTCGGGACGAAACTTATTTTAAGGGGGTACTGATGTAATATCCGGAATTTTTATTCCGTCTATTTCTGTTATAAACTCGATCTCGATCAGTTGATTCATATCCGTCTACTTAGTTAAACATATTATGATAAAATTTATCATTTTATGTAGATTTTCTTCACATAAAATGATAGAATCTTTTAATAGTTTATCATTTTATGTAGCTTACTTCCGCATAAAATGATAGAATTCTTATAATCAATCCTAAACCGTAATATAATCCGTATCCGTCTATTCCGTACATTCATTTGTCGGGATCTTGTTTCCAGACTGCAACTAGCACGGGCTGTTGTTCCCTTGCGCCTGCCAGCAGCAGTTTGTCCAGCCCAGTCCGTGATCTACTTACAGCAACTCCAGCCCACTGCCTGGATTGCTTCGGCCCAATGCGCAGCCAGGACCCTTCGTCAGCCCACTGCCTTGCCTTGTACAGCCTAGTCCGTGATCTGCTTCAGCTTGCACTCAGCGCATCTTCAGCTCCTTCAGCCCAGTGCGCAGCCCAGAAGTCGGCAACCGGCCCAGCTTCGCCAACCCAAGAGCAAGCCAGCTTCACGCTTCTGTGATGAATGTTACGAAGGAATGTAACCGCCACTCTTTACGCCTCCCTTTAATTTTTATATACCTTCCATATTCAGAAGATCTTCCACGTTTCCCACCAGCAACGCACTCCAATCTCACAAATCTCGCTTTCCATCGATCGAAGCTTCCTTTCTGCACACCCTTCCTTCGTGCGCAACTGGGTCGACAACAAGGTGAGCCTCCCTCGATCTCTTCCTTCTGTTACGTTGATCTACAGCAGCAGCGTCTCATCTCGTGTCAACAGCAGGACGAGAAGCCGACACTAGTATTGGACGCTGGTGCTGTGCGAGTATAGCCATCCAGACCGTCGTCCTTAACACGAGTCTTGCCCCACCCTCAGCGATCGAACGAGCCACGCCTCCCTCTGTCCCTACTGGTAAGACCGATCCTTCCCCATCTGTTATCTCCTTGATGTCATGGTTACAATGACTCATCACCCTCCCTTTTTATGTCGATCAAATCCCTAACTGTTGCAGCAGTGAGATCAACCAACACTTCCGGATCAGTGGTGCAGATCGGAACCAACAACAACTTATCCTTCTAGCTGCAACCCGGTAAGAGTCTATACTTGGATTAACATAGGTTGTTGATTAGTTTAATGTAGGCTTGGACTGAGGCCTGTAAGTTTCGAACTAGAGATCCTAGAGTAGAACGAGATAGAACCTTGCTTAAACAGCAAGTGCAGCAGCTTTAGGAAGTCTTCTGTATAGAGGAAATGGGAAGGTTAATGTATGATCTTATGTATGCGTACCGATTCTTTAAGGCTGGATTGATGAGTTGCTGTAGTTCGGCCTTGAACATGGTTAAGTTGGTAATGGGTAGCTGCTGAGTTGTATAAACAAAATGGTAGAAATAAAGGACTGCTGTAAACTCAACACTTTTTCCTTCAGCTTTTAAGTTAGAAACTGGCCATTTTGTCGACCAATGTTTGAGAGTTTGGATGAAGATCCACCGTTGAATTTTGGATATGTTGTAAACGGTTATACGTAGTATATGGTATAAAAATTTGAGAGAAAATGAACGGTCGGATTAGAAATTATAAGCTTCCAAAGTAGGGTAGTTAAGCAGTTTTTGTAAACCTTAGAATTTTGGCCAAGTATAGAAATTGTGAATAGAGTAGCCAACTTTGAGAATTTTTATAAAAATAATGGATGAACAGTTTTGAGAAATTCTTGCTCCTAAGGGTAGACGGAACATCATAGATGATCTAGAGAATAAGTTCGGAATTTTTATAAGCTTCTACGAATTTTATATTTGAAACTGAAGTTAGACCTTTACGATCCTTTGAAAAATATGAAAATAAGAAAGATGCCGGTTTACACCCAAACTAAACCTTAAGAGTTAGAATATGTTTTTAGAATCTCAAATAGGAGTTTAGACATGAATGTTGGAAATTTTGGGAGTTTCGGGACCAGGGGTAAAATGGTCATTTTACCCTAAAATAAGTACTGTAACTAGTTATGTCTTACTACGTTCTTTTATCTTAGAAGTCTTAGACTTCTAACTACGTGGGAGTATGCTAATGCACTTATCTCCTTTGACAGGCAACTGAATTACTACAGTTTACAGAGCGAGTTTGGTTTACAGAGAGTCGAGCTTTATACCAGGTAAGTCCTTTGGGCTTACTTAGCTAACTTCTAAATGTGAGTATGAATGATGATAGTGGTGTGTGATTGAGATGTTAGAGTTATAGGTTGTGATAAATAATTACCGACCTATACTTGGCCTAAGAGTAACGGGCGGTGGCATTCTGCTCAGTTAGCTTGCGAGCGCTGGGGGTTTCTTTAGGAACTAGTCCATACTCGGTTTGTAGTGATGCTACCGGCGGAGGTCAGCTAGACCTACACCCAGTTGGATAAGGAACGGAGGCGAGAACTGTTAATAGCTCTCGTGCCACAACTGTAAATTGAATAATATGAATCACTTAAATAATAGATAATAAACGGTTGAGTGCCAGCATGATGTTTGTTTATTTGTGTTTCTGCTTGTATTTGTGTTGTTGTCATTCTACTTATATTTGGATAGTTAGCTAATGGTTGTTATGTTGTGTAGATTTACCACAGGTTAGAGCAGATGCCGAGTGATCCGGATGGTAGTGGTCAGCCGGGGTGTCGTACTTTAGGACGTTTTACAGTTTCTTCATTTGTGGGATTTTTCAGTTGGACCTTGTTTCTTTTCGTTCTTTCCGTACTTTGTTATATTACGTTTTCCGGCTGTTAGTTGTTCTGGTCACATTCATACATTGTTAAGAATTATTTTATGATTTCTGGTTTTCCTTATCTGTGCCTTGTTGTAAGATCTTGTTAAGTTGTTGTCAAACTAAGGTCGGGACCCATTGTGCGGTCCTAACCAGTAACTCCCTGAGTTGTAAAATTTGGGGTGTTACAGCAGGGGCGGCCTTCAGGACCGCAAGGGCGCTTTAGGCAAAAACGCTTGAAGTTCTTCATGGCCGCAGGAGCGGCCTGACAATTCCGCAGGGGCGGATCTTTAATGCTCTTCAAATGTCTGACTCTTCATCTTTCTGTCGCTTTTGATTTCGAGCCACAGGGGCGGCCCAATGTCACCACAGGGGCGGTGACACTGGCTCTTCGGCTTCACAGCTCCGCAGGGTGGTCCGCAGGCTGAGGCGAATGTGCGCCGGCTTCGCTTCTTCAAAGTGAGTCACCGCAGGGGCACCCAGGAGAGGCGCAGAGGCGGTGACAGTCTTCGTTCCGGGCGTTGGCAAAGGCGCAGGCTGCGTTACGGAGTGCAGTGTCACCCGCAGGGGCGGTGACATTGCTCCGTGGGGGCGGTGAGGCACCAGAAGCTTGTCTTCGTGACTGGTCTTCAATTCTCAATTGCTTCTAACTTCTCTTTTAACTTCTTTTAGGTTTTTTCTTCTGGACTAAGAAGTTAGTAGCATAAACCGACTCTAATACAATAAAAAGACTCTAAAAACTAACCTAAATGATAGTGATTTCATCACCTATCAAACTCCCCCATACTTAGACCTTTTACTCGTCCTGAGTAAAACAAATGACAGCAGTTCAAACTCAAAGGCCTCAGGAAGCATGGGTGAGAGGCATAGATAATGGAAATAAAAGAAAAACCAAGAAAGAAAGAAGGAAAAAGAAAATATGAGAAGAAAGTGAGAAAACTACCATCCTTATCGCTCCAAGAGTGACTTACCCGGACAACCTTCTTATGACTCCCCTTCTTATGCCGCCAAACGTCGGAAGGGAAACCTACACTCGGTGTCGCTCATGTTGCCAAGGTGCCCTTTCGGGTTTTCACCTTGCCACTCTTCTTCTTTTCACGGTGATCTCACTTGTTCCTCACATCCATCAAGTCCATTTTTGCACCAACTTAAGGTTGGTCGGACTACCTTCTTTTTGCCTAAACCGCCCTTTCGGATTTTCGGTTTATCCAAGGATTTTCATGTCTTTTTTCAACTTCTTTGGCTTTTTCTCTTTTCTTTTTGGGAAATTCCGGATGATACCCTCGTGGTTTGGGGTATTCCGGATTTTGCCCAACAGTTTTTTCAAGTTCGGATGGTACCCTCAAGTTTATATTATTTTTCGAATTTTGCCCAAATTCATTACACTTTTTAAATTCCATTGAAAACATACAAAAGAAAATAAAATAAATTAAAAAACAAATTAAAATAGAAAGAATAATTTATTTATTTAAAAAATAAAGTAAAACAGTAACTTTTTTTTAAAAAAAAATATTTTATATTAATTTAAAAATAAATAAATTAGATAATTTTTAAAAAATTCAAAAAAGTCAGTGCTATATTTATTTTAAAAATAAATAAATTGGATTAGCATTTTTTTAACAAAATCTAAAAACATAAGTGTTATACTTTATTTAAAAAATAAATAAAATAAGGACTCTTTTAAAAAATAAAAAAAATTACTGTTTTAATTTATTATTAAAATAAATAAATAAATTTTATATTTTATTTATTTCCCATAACTAAAAGAAAGAAAATAAAGTAATATTAAAAAAAATAAAATAGAAAACTGATTTATTTATTTTATTAATAAATTAAAACAGTAATTTTTTTTAAATTTTTAAAAGAATCCTTATTTTATTTATTTTTTAAATAAAGTATAACACTTATGTTTTTAGATTTTGTTAAAAAAATTCTAATCCAATTTATTTATTTTTAAAATAAATAAAACACTGATTTTTTGAATTTTTTAAAATTGATCTAATTTATTTATTTTTAAATTAATATAAAAAAATTTTAAAAATAAAATTTACTGTTTTAATTTATTTTTAAAATTAATAAATTATTCTTTCTATTTTAATTTGTTTTTTTTATTTAATTAAATTTTATTTTGTATGCTTTTAATGGAATTTAAAAAAGTGTAATGAATTTGGGCAAAATCCGAAAAAAAACAACATAAACTTAAGGGTACCATCCGAACTTGAAAAAAACTGTTGGGCAAAATTCGGAATACCCCCAAACCACGAGGGTACCATCCGGAATTTCCCTTTTTTTTTATGAATTCCAAACTGAATTACAAATCATGAATATTCAAAGCAAACACAACTCAAAACAACTCAAATGAACTATACATGCAAATGATATTCCCTCCCCCATACTTGAAGAACACTTTGCCCTCAAAGTGGAAAATGAAAGCAAAGATAAATGTGGAGAAGGGAGAAAGACAATACCCACTAGTGGGATGGTCCAGCTGGACCATCCGGACCCTCCTCCGGGGGTATGGGAAGTGGCTGAAAAAGTGCTCATGCCGGCGGTAGATGTCGTCAAGACGGTCCTGTTGGGCGGTTAGCCAGCCTCCAATGGTGGTCTCAAAGTTGGCTTGCCAAGCCAACTGCTAAGCCTCGAGCTGCCGCTGTTGGGCCGCATGCCAAGCGTCCTGCCTCCGGTCAAACTGGGTGGTCATGCTAGCGGCAAAGCTGGACTGCCAAGCTTGTTGCTGCTCTAGCATGGTCCACTGATACTCGGTCTGTCAGGCCTGATGTTGAGTAGTCAAAGCAGCCGTTTGAGCCTGGAGGCTGATAAGATCGGGACCGTCATCACCGACTGTAGTAGGCATCTCCTCATCGTCCGGTTTGAGAATATGCTCCTCATAAGGAGCTCGGCTGGAGCTCGTAGCATGTCTCTCAACTATGGCCACCTGAGGCCGCCTTGGCACAAACGGATCAGCCAGGATGTAGAGCTCAAGGAGCTCATCTCCAAATGGAAGCGGTCGTGGAAGGTAAGTGATATGGCTCCCATCTGCAAAGGAGAGCCAAAATAGGTTCTCCCCGTCCCTCTTGAGGAGTTTTCACCTCCGAAGCATACCTTCCGTATAGAATGGGACCGTCATCCCAACCTCGAGATCGGAAAGGTTCATCAGCTGTTCGGCGAGTAAAGAGATCACCCCGTTGCCAACAATATCCCTTGGCTCGTTCTTCCTAATCCGCTTCGAAGCGGTAAGGAAGAGGTACGGCCAATCCGGCACCTTCTCGCTCATCGGAAGGCAGACATATAGCAAAGGGAGGTCCTTAAGAGTAACCTTGTTTTCCTCTTTGTGTCCACAGAAGACACTCATGAGGATCTTGGAGAGGAGCCTCAAGCAGGGGTGAGTGAGTTTGTTGGAATACTCACCTCCGGTGTAAAACTCGGAGCCGGTGGCGGCCTACTAGAACTCACATAGGTTCGGGGTAGGAATGGGTTCCCACCAATTCTCGGAGGCGTTGAGAGTCACCCCAAAGGCCTTCTGCAGTTGGGAGTAGTCCAATGTGTACTTCTTTTTGTTGAACTTGAAGGAAAGTCCAACACACACGTGATCCTCCTTCTCCATGTTAAAGGTGGCGATGAACTGTCGGCTGAGCTCGGAATATGTTGGAGCACTCTTCTTCAGGAAGTCCCCGAGCCCAGCGTTGGTGAGGAACGATTGCATTCTCTCCAGCATGCCTAGCTTCTCTAATGTTGGAATATGTAAAAACCGAGTTGCATACGAACCCGATCTTGCACAATCCCGTAGCGGGTCCTCTCAATCTCTGACATCTTGTATTTCGTTTGTGGTTTCATTCTTGCAAGTTATCAAGCAAAGGAATTAGTAACTTCAAAAACAGAGAAAGAAGACGAACCCTCTGTTGCTATTTCTGCAAGGGCGGCTGGGAGATGCGCAGGGG
This sequence comes from Fagopyrum esculentum, assembly GCA_033239045.1. Lineage (NCBI taxonomy): Eukaryota > Viridiplantae > Streptophyta > Magnoliopsida > Caryophyllales > Polygonaceae > Fagopyrum > Fagopyrum esculentum. The sequence continues at coordinate 24,082,138 of BSUD01000005.1, read as the reverse complement.
CGGTGAGGCGCAGGGGTGGGAGAAGTGGTGAAGGCGATCTTTGACAGCTACGAAGGTGGTGGAGCTGGGGAAGCGTTCCGGTGGCTTCTAGCTGGTGTAGACGTCGCCGGAAGTGATGGAGAGTGGAGGAAGGAGAGCTTTTGTGGGAGGGAGTGTAGTGGAGGTGAGTTTGTGAGATTGAGGGTATTGAGTATTGTGAGAAGGGAGAGGGTGGCGCAGGGGCGTCGAAGGTCATGGCGGTGGCGTCGGTGAGGTGGCGCAGGGGGTGTGGGCGAGGGTGGTGTGTGAGGGCTTGGTTGAGGGCGCAGGGGCGTGAGGGTTTTGGGAGTTAGATGTCGGGAGAGTGTGTGGTGGGTGAGGGAGGAGAGGGGATGGTGGGGTAGGTGTAGGATATTTTGGGATTTCTATTTTTTTTCTTTTCTGGGTAAAACCACAAGGGCGGGGGTTTGTCACCGCGGGGGCGGTGACAAGGAAGAGGGGGACGCAGGCCCAGCGCCGGGGGCGGCGTTGGGGATGCATGTCAAGAGTGGCCGCTGCAGGGGCATAGGGATGTCACTGCAGGGGTGGTGACAAGGTTGTTGCTGACGCAGGCCCAGGGCCGGGGGCGGCGTTGGGCAAGGGTGTCACCGCAGGGGCGGTTTTCTTGACAGAAGCTCCTCTTCTTATTCCTTCGGGTTGCCTCCCGAGCAACGCCTTTGTTTTACGTCGTTGGCTCGACGTAAGGACCCTACTTCTCTTCTTGGGCCTCCTCCAGCACCATTTCATCAATGGGATTATTCTTCACTCCTTCAACGTAAGGCTTGAGCCTTTGTCCGTTAACTTTGAAAACCTTGTGCGTTTGTGGATCATATAGAACCACAACGCCATGAGGGTATACTTCAGCTATCACGAACGGACCTGTCCACCTTGAACGTTGCTTACCTGCAAAAAGCTTCAAACGAGATTGAAAGAGAAGGACTTTGTTACCTACTTTGAAGTCTTTCTAGAGGATGTTTTGGTCATGCCACGCTTTGGTCTTTTCTTTGTATGTAGTGGCATGGTCCTATGCATCTAGTCTCAATTCCTCCAGCTCTTTCAGTTGGAGTTTCCGGAACTCTCCTACCTCCTCTACATTCATGTTGCACTTCTTTACCGCCCACCATGTCTTGTGCTCAAGCTCCACCGGAAGGTGGCAAGCTTTTCCGAACACAAGTCGGAATGGAGACATCCCTATAGGAGTCTTATATGTTGTCCGGTATGCCCATAAAGCGTCGTTTAGCCTCAAACTCCAATCCTTCCTTCCGGGAGACACCGTCTTTTCAAGGATGGTTTTGATTTCCCGGTTGGATACCTCCGCTTGACCATTTGTTTGCGGATGGTATGCTGTTGACACTCGTTGGTGGACGTGGTACTTCTTAAGGAGAGCGGTAATCGTCTTGTTGCAGAAATGGGTGCTCCTATCACTTATCAAAGCCTTCGGGATTCCAAATCTTGCAAAAATATTATCCTTAAGAAATGCTGCAACCACTTTAAAATCATCAGTTTTGGTGGCCTCTGCTTCCACCACTTGGAAACATAGTCCACCGCAAGCAATATGTAAGTATGCCCAAAAGAAGTAGGGAAAGGACCCATGAAATCAATCCCCCATAAATCAAAGTTTTCACAAAATATAAGAGAGGATTGAGGCATTTCATGTCTCCTAGAGATGTTACCTACCCTTTGGCATCTATCGCACACTTTGCAAAACGCAACAGCATCTCTAAAAATGTGTGGCTAGAAGAACCCCGCATCTAGAACCTTTCTAGCAGTTTTGTTGGCCCCAAAATGCCCCCCACGTGACTCAGAATGACTGAATGTTAGGACAGATTGTACCTCATTGTCCGGGATGCAACGGCGTATTACTTGGTCGCTACAATGCTTCCAAAGGTAGGGATCGTCCTAAATGTAGTGTCGAGCTTCGGCCTTCACCTTCTCTCTTTGTGCCTTGGTAAAGTCTGGAGGATACTCGCCCCTAACAAGGAAATTTACAATGTCAGCAAACCAGGGCTTGAAAGATTGTAATTTAAACCAAACCTCTGTCGAGTGATCCGCAGGGGCGCCTAACTCGAGCCGCAGGGGCGGCTGTCCGCAGGGGCGGTTATCTTGAGGCGCAGGGGCGGTTACACAACAGAGGGTTGTGTAGAAGGTGTCGTCTGAAAAGCTTCCAACTATTGCCCTTCCTTTGGCTGGATCTTCTTCCTCCTTCACTAGCCTGCTTAAATGATCGGCCACCAGGTTCTCAGCGCCCTTCTTGTCTCGTATCTCTAGGTTGAACTCGCTTAGAAGGAGCACCAACCGAATCAATCTTGGCTTTGCTTCCTTCTTTGCAATGAGATACCTAGGAGCTGCATGGTCACTAAAAATGATTACATTTACTCCAAGAAGGTACCGTCTGAATTTCTCAAGTGTAAAAACCACCGCTAGCATCTCCTTCTCGGTGGTGGAGTAATTCCTTTGTGCTCCATTAAGCGTCATGGACGCATAATGGATTACGTGTGAGGCTCTTCCATCCTTCTGTCCTAAGACAGCTTCTACAGCGTAGTCACTGGTGTTACACATAATCTCGAAGGGTTTCTCCCAATTCGGAGACCGGATGATCGGTGCACTAGTGAGGCATGCGTTCAAAGTGTCGAAAGCTTTCTTGTAATTTTCATCCACTATGAAAGTGACGTCTTTCTTGAGTAACTCACACAATGACGCTGAGATCTTTGAAAAGTCTTTGATGAACCGCCGATAAAAACCTGCATGACCTAGAAAAGAACGAATTTCACGAATGTTAGTAGGATAAGGTAAACTTTGAATAACATCAACTTTTGTCTTATCTACCTCTATCCCTTTTGAGGATATCACATGTCCTAGCATTATTTCTTGTTTAACCATGAAATGGCATTTTTCCAAATTAAGAACTAAATTAGTTTCAACACATTTTTCAAGAACAAGTTTTAAGTGTCCTAGGCAATGCATCAAAACTATTTCCATGAAAGGTAAAGTGATCCATAAAAACTTCAATAAAGTTTTCTATATATTCGGAGAAAATACTTATCATGCACCGTTGGAAGGTGTCGGGGCATTGCAAAGTCCAAATGGCATTCTGCGGTACGCAAAAGTGCCAAATGGACAAGTGAACGTTGTTTTTTCTTGGTCTTCCGGAGCAATGGCTATTTGGAAATTGCCCGAGTATCCGTCCAGAAAGCAATAGTATGGATGACCTACAAGACGTTCCAACATTTGTTCAATAAAAGGTAATGGAAAGTGGTCTTTACGTGTTACCTTGTTAAGTTTGCGGTAGTCGATGCAAACTCTCCAACCGGTTTGTGTTTTACTCGTGACCATCTCTCCATATTGATTCTCCACCATAGTGATACCCCTTTCTTTGGAACCACTTGGGTTGGACAAACCCACTTGCTATCCGAGATGGGGAAAATCATGTCCGCTTGGAGGAGCTTCAATACCTCCTTCTTGACCACTTCCATCATTGGCGGATTCAACCTTCGTTGAGGTTGCCTAGATGGTTTCGCCTCTTCCTCAAGTAGAAATCTATGCATACAAGTGGATGGACTTATCCCTTTGATGTCCGCAATGTTCCATCCAAGGGCCGTCTTGTGTTCTTTCAACACTTTCACCAACTTGTCCTCTTTACCGGTTGTCAACTTGTTAGAGATGATCATCGGCAAGGTATTGTTGTCCCCTAGAAATGCATACTTGAGGTGAGGTGGAAGGTCCTTCAACTCTATCTCCGGTGCCAGCACTATAGATGGAACAAGCTTCTCGCTTGGGGTTATTAAAGTGGGCCCAATGGCCAAAGTGAAGATAGGTAACCTCTTGTGTCCATCCAATTGGGCTAGGACCTCTTTCATGCTAGTTGTCAATGCATATTCTGAATTATGATCATCAATGTCATGCTCAATTATATTTTTCAACTCGTCAATGTCAAAAATATCAAAAACATCTTGCACAAAAGGTTCAATAATATCAATGGCGCATAAGGAATGATCATCAATAGGAAATTTCATTGCATCATAGATGTCAAATTCAACTACTTCCCCATCAAACTCCATGGTTAACTTGCCACTAACATAATCGATTTTAGTCCTAGCGGTTTTTAAGAATGGTCTTTCCAACAATATCGGTGCAGCATGTGAGTCATTTTCCATGTCCATTACAAAGAAATCAACAGGAAAAATCATATTATCTACCATTACTAATACATCTTCAACAATTCTTTTTGAGTAAATATTAGATCTATCAACAAGTTGTACTACAATCTGAGTTTCAGTTAATGGTCCAAGGCCAAGTGATTTATAGATGTAATATGGAAGGACATTAATAGAAGCACCAAGATCAAGCATAGCTTTGTCAAAGCGGAATTCCCCTATAACACAAGGAATGCTTACCATGCTCGGATCGCTACACTTCTTGGGCATTCTACGTTGGAAAACGGCGGACACATGTTCGCTCACTTGCACTTTTTGTTTCCCCTTCAGCTTTTGATTCCTCTTGATGGTGCAGAGTTCCTTCAAGAACCGTGCATACTTAGGAATACTTTTCACTAATTTAAGGAGAGGGATGTTTACCTCGCATTTGGAGAAGGTATCAAAGAGATCCTTGTCCTCGATTATTCTTCTCTCCTTTAGTGCCTCGGGGAAAGGAGCTGGTGGTTTCTCAACGTACAAAGGTGGGAACTCAGGTCGGTTATATGAATCCTTCTCAACAGAACTCTCTGTCGTGTTTTCTACAAGGGCGCCAGCTTGCAGGCGCAGGGGCGGCTCAGGGGCTGTCACCGCAGGGGCGGCGCCTACTCAGAGGTTGGCGCAGATGTAGCCGCAGGTGCGGCTGTGGAGCGGCAAACTCGTCAAAGAGTTTGTTCTTTCCTTCTGTTGCTGCTTTCGGCTGGATTTTCTTCCCACTTCTCAATGTTATGGCACCAACATTCTCCTTGGGGTTGACCACTGTCTAGGAAGGCAGATTTTCGGAGGATCTAGCTTCGATCCTTGTAATGGCTTCCGCCATTTGCCCATCCTGTTTCTCAAGGTTCTTGATGTTGGATTCTGTTGTTTGGACATGAGTAGCAAAATGCTTAGTTAAAACCTGCAGCATATCCTCAGTGGATTGAGACTTACCTTGGCGGGGATGCTGTTGTTGGTTTTGTTGATCCCTCCATCGAAAATTCCGTTGATCATGCCAATTCGGCATGAAATTTTGTACATATGGATCGTTCCTAGGCCTTTGATGTTGTTGTTTCCCATAGCCTAATGCGTTCACCTCAGCATCGTCATCCTGGACTTGAGGGCACATGTCTGTTGGGTGGTAGCGGCACAAACTCCGCATGCCTTAAGTTGTTGTGGAGTTCCCATAAGGGTCAATCTCTTCACCATCTCTTTCAGCTCAGCAAGTTTCGTGGAGATCTCTTTTTTCTCGGGATTGATAGCATGAACTCGTCTTTTGGAAGAAGTCCTCCCGAAATTCCGAGTTCCTTCAGCTAGTTCCTGCATCTTTTCTAAAGCAAGGTCAGGAGTGGTATTGAGAATGTTACCTCCACAAGCAGCATCGACGATCCTCCTCTTGTTGTCAAGCAAGCCCTTGTACAAGTACAAGACTAGGTCTTGATTTGAATATCCATGGAAAGAACAGCTGGATCGGAGGCGTGCAAACCGTTCGAAATACTCATAGAGTGTTTTGTCCGCCTCTTGTTCAATGTTGCTTATAGTTTTCTTCAAGCTATTGGCCTTCTTGGCTGGAAAGTATTTCTCCAAAAATGCTTTGTGCAGATTCTCCCAAGTGTCGATGCTCCCGGATGGAAGGTGGTAATACCAATCATCCGCTCCATCCTTGAGCGTGAAACCGAACGCCCTCATCTTGATTTGCTCTTCCGTAATATTGGCCGGTTTGATGCTCATACACACGGTATGAAACTTTCCAAGGTGCTTGATGGGGTCTTCACCACTTAGCCCATGGAATGATGGGAGCACGTGGATCAGCCCCGGCTTGAGCTCAAAATTGACACCTTCCCCTATTGCCGGTATAGTAACCGCAAGAGGGTGTTGAGTCAAGTCCGGCTGCGTGAGTTGGCAAAGTGTTCGGTTAGCCATTTCTTCACGGATTTGTTGTTGTCTACGCCGCCGGATGTGTGTTCTCTCAATTTCTGGATCAAAAGGAACAATTCCGGAGTTAGTAGCACGGGTTTAAACCATAAAAACGGTAAAAACCAATAATCAATAATAGAAAAAAATAAAAACACAACAAAACTCCCCGGCAACGGTGCCAAAATTTGACAAGAATTTATTCCTTAGGTCATTTTTATCTTATCAAAGTAATTTCCCAACTTAACACTAAAGCAAGTATAGTGGTTAAGTAAGGGTCGAACCCAAGAGAGTTTGGTTGATGATTATATTAGATTCAATTATTGACAATGAAACCAAAAAGGAGGGGGGGATTTGGATTAAAACGTAACAAGACAAACCATAAGAAGCAAGTAAAAAGGTGAATAAAGTGATAAGAAATGAACTACACTAGGTTGAATCTTAGCATGCAATGCTACTTTGGTTGGTTCCTTTTATAAGGTTATTAGCATGTTCTCGTCTTGATCATATGTATGTGTTGAGCCAACCGGCATCAACACAACTTAACAAGTTAATGTTCCGTAAACCTACAAGAACAAGTCACAAGTTAGCTTTCAAACAAAGACAAAGAGATATAAAGAGAAGACTAAAACCATTAAACTTTTCTTTATATTTGTATTCCTTTCCCTTAAGTAATCACAACCATTTTTTTACCTAAAGGTTTCTACTAGATTAAAGACCCAAACTCGGAATCTATTAATCCTAGTTCTTTGCATGCATTTAGACACTAAGGTGATCAATCTTAAGTGATAAGAAACATGCAATTAGATAAGTGAAGCTCAAGGAATACAAAACATAAATTGAATAAAACTTATATTAAAAAGGACTTACAACCAAAGCAGCAATACAGCTTCAAAACAACCCAATATAGCAAGGTGGTGCAAACAGCTGGAGTAAAGTCTATGTCGCTCAACCGCAGGGGCGGCCTTCAGGACCGTAGGGGCAGTTTAGACGAAAACGCTTGAAGTTCTTCATGGCTGCAAGAGCGGCTTGGCATTTCCGCAGGGGCGGATCTTTAATGCTCTTAAAATGTTTGACTCTTCATCATTCTGTCGCTTCTGATGTCGAGCCGCAGGGGCGGTGACACTGGCTCTTCGGCTTCACAGCTCCGCAGGGTGGTCCGCAGGCAGTGGCGTAGGGGCGCCGGCTTCGCTTCTTTAAAGTGAGTCACCGCAGGGGCGCCCAGGAGAGGCGCAGAGGCGGTGACAGTCTTCGTTCTGGGCGTTGGTGAAGGAGCAGTGTCACCCGTAGGGGCGGTGACACTGCTCCGCGGGAGCGGTGAGGCACCAAAAGCTTGTCTTCGTGAGCGGTCTTCAATTCCCAAGTGCTTCTAACTTCTCTTTTAACTTCTTTTAGGTTTCTTCTTCTGGACTAAGAAGTTAGTAGCATAAACCGACTCTAATACAATAAAAAGACTCTAAAAACTAACCTAAATGATAGTGATTCCATCACCTATCAACCTTTGATGTACGGAAACCCTGGTTGCCCACTCCTCCGGATCACTCGACAATATCCTTAACTTGCAAGTCATCTACAAGAGCGGTATAAAACCGTTAGCTCGCATTCTAAGTATTAGACAAATAGTAAAGGCACCTACACATAAGTTAATATAAACACGCAACATGCTCACACACACAAGCCGGTTTATCATTATATCTTTACGTCATTCCATTACTAGTTCCATTTCTCAAGATTGTGACACGAGAAGTCTTATGACTCTTGCCCCTGTTCCCGTGTAACCAACAGGAGTGATGCGGTGCACCTCCTGTATACTATATGGAGTGGTGTAGTGCCCGCATACCGTGTATGGCCTGGTTGCAGAAACTTGCTAGTCTCCCTCGGGAGCTGGGTAGTGATGTCGCCGCCCAATACAAGTATACACTTGGGCCAACAATATATGTATATACAAGTCATCCTAATCCGGTTTCATGGTTATAACAAAACTAAAGCACACACCACCGTCACGCATCCAACTAATACGTGAAAGTAAGCTAAGTGAGTCCGGGGATTTACCTCATCGCAGTGCTAAACCAACAATACCACTCACGCTTCCCGTAGGAAGATATCCAATACCTGATCACAACAAGACATGTAATCAATAACACTCTCACATTCTAGAAGTCTTTAGACTTCTAGTTCTTATGGTCTTTACAAGACCATCTAAACTCTCAAGCTAGAATAGTATCCCTAGACCCCAATATACTATACTCTCATCAAGCACAAGCTAGAATATCACAACAGCCCACTCTCATACGAGATCATATTCAACGGCCAAGCTAGAATATGTCTAACCTTGGAGGTACAACAAGGTCAACACAATCGAGATCATCATAAGACACATCAAAGCCTCTAAGGTCTCCTAAGGTTCACAACCACTAGGTGGCATTCACAAGACTATCTTAGGTTCAACCTAGGCATGATAGTACCATGAAACAACCTCTCATATGAAGGAAGGAAGAAGAACTCGAGAGATAGAGGGCCTACTGTTGCAGAAACGCAGTCGTGGACTCAGAAGGCGCTGCTGCGGAAAGTTGTCACCACCCCCGCGGCTACTGTTGGCCTCCCCTGCAGCTGTTGGGCTGCTGGCGCCGCCCCCGCGGCTACTGTTGGCCACCCCACGGTTGTGGTGCTGATGACGCCCCCGCAGCGCTGTCCAGCCACGGGTGCGGTCAAACATTAGAAGGGCGATCCGTCAGGCTTCTCTTCGATGTGTAGGATGTGTCCTAGATTGATTGCTCCACCATTTATGTCCATCACTCAATCATCATCATAAATCATTGTCCCAAAACAATTCATACATATGCAAGTCAAAGAGAGGGGAAAACTTAAGAATCCATGGCTTCCACCATTAGAGCTCAAGGAGGAGGAAGATGAAGAAGGGAAGAAGAAGAGACTTACTGCTTAACTCGGATATGCACGACACTTCCTTGCTGGACAACTTACATATGAAGAAGATGAAGAAGGATCATCATGGAAGAAGCTACCAAGAGCTCAAAGCCAAAAGAGAGAGAAGGAGTGAGGAACGTGAAAATGAAAAGGGAAGAGAGAGAGAGAAGGTTGCCCCTTTTGGGGAAAGAATCAAGGGTCAAGGTAACAAGAGGTCAAAAGTAAAAGCGGGAAAAAGAAGGGTCCGAACGGAATCGGGGTAAAATTACATTACTCAACACATCGTGCGTGTGGAAAGACTAAGACGCGCCTATGGAAAGGCCACTAAACCACTCACTAACCGGAATTAAAATTCTGGGCTTTACACATGATTTTTGTGTGCATAATAATCTGCTTGTATTGCATAATTCTAGTGTGCATAATAATCTTCCTGCTTTACCTACTTTGAATTAATATTAGTTAACTAGGGATAGACCAACTCGTAATGTCATTCCAAATTCGAAATATCCTGATTTTAGATTCTTGGCATTCATTTAACTGAATTTAAATATGTCTTTTATGACCTTGTTATTCAAAAATTAGATCATATTGTGGACTATGCTTTTCTAATTGCTGAAGTTGTGAACACATATACTCCTGATTTTTTATGACCAACTGTTAGTTGTAAACATGCTGAAAACTGGAAAACTGCTATAAAAGGGGAGATTGAATCCATGCATGCTAATAAAACCTGGATTTTGGTTCCCAACCCTAAAATTGCTAGGATTATTAGATGTAAATGGATGTATAAACTAAAAGAAGGTGTTACTCCTAAAGAACCACCTAGGTATAGAGCTAGGTTTGTTACTAAAGGGTTCACCCAAGGAGAAGGTGAAGATTATAATGAAATCTTTGAACCTGTACTTAAGTATAAAACCCTACGTCTTCTTATTGCTATGCTAGATGTTTATGATTATGAAATTGAACAAATGGATGTTAAAACAACTTTTTTTGCATGGGGATTTAGATGAGAATATTCACATGAGTCAACCATAGGGATTTATAAATAAAACCAAACCTGATCATGTTTGCTTGCTGAAAAAGTCTATATATGGGCTAAAACAGTCCCCTAGACAATGGAATATAAAATTTGATAGTTGCATGAAAAGGATAGGTTTTACTAGAAGTGAATATGATGCATGTTTGTACTTGAAATTTGTTGAAACCGATTGCCCCTGCATGTGGTTTTATATGTTGATGATATTTTGTTGATATGCAATTCAAAAACTAAAATTACTGATATTAAAAGGGCTTTAAAATCCAGTTTTGACATGAAGGACCTAGGATCAGCTCAAAGGGTTCTAGGCATCCGGATAACTAGAGATAGATCAAAACGTAAAATCTGGCTTTCTCAAGGTGATTACATGCGTAAAGTACTTAATATGTTTAACCTTACCAAAGCTAATCCTAATAGTATACCCTTAGGAGGAAACCTTGACTTGACTAAAACCTACAATCTGCCATATTCTGAAAAATCTCGTTTGAAATATGTTCCGTATGATGCTACAGTAGGTTCAGTTATGTATGTCAAGATTTGTACGCGTCCAGATCTAGCTTTTGTTGTTAGTGTTCTCAACAGGTTCATGTCTGATCTTTCCAAAAAACATTGGGCAACAATGAAATTCCACTGAAATATATTGCAGGGTCTTCTGATTTAGCTCTTGAATATGGTCCTCATGATTCTAAAAATAATCTGTTGGGTTAATTTGATTCCGATTACGCTAGTACCAAAGACAATAGAAAATCTACTACTGCTTTTGTTTACACTTGGTGTGGCAACTGTATATCCTGGAAATTGCAACAGTAGTCCATTGTTGCTCTTTCCTCAACTGAACTCAATACGTTGTTGCCATAGAGGATTTTAAAGAAGCCATCTGGTTGCAAGGTATTCTAACTGAAGTTGAAAATAGGAAGTATGTTGCTACTCTCCACATGGACAACCAAAGTGCTCCATATTTGTGTAAGGATCCGGTATACCATGAAAGAATCAAACATATCAATGTGAGGTTCCACTATATTTGAAAAGAGGTAGAAGAAAATAACTTAATTGTTGAGAAGATAAAAGGTGAAGTTAATCCTACAAATTTTGGTACAAAAATTATTACTATTAACAAATTTGTTTTTTGCAGGAATTTTCTTCATTTGCAGGTACCTCCGTAATATAGCCATTTGGATATGATGACGGATATTCAAATCCATAATTTTTTGTTTTAAAAGTATCATTGCTTAGAATTAGGAGGGCAACTTGGTGAGATGTAATTTTTGCTATTTTAACCCATATTTTGATCCATTTTTTGTGCTAATATGAGTTGTTGGCATGCTACTCATAATGAGTTAGAAGCTCAGTCTTGTTAGGCCCGGAAAAAGGACTAAATATTGGCTCAGCTGGTATAAATCAGATTAAAAGATATGAGCTGCAAATCTAAATAAATTAATGTAGTGTTTTATGATCTTCTGAGTTGACCTAGCTTTACAAAGTGATGTCTCTCTCCCAACAACCATAACATTCATATCTGAAATCTTGCTCATGCGTTGAGCTCTCCACAACAGACAACTCTCTCTCGTTCTAAAACTTGTGTGAAAAGATTTGAAAGCCGTGTGTCGGTTGAGGTTCGTTGTTCTCCCCGGTGAAGCATAGACTGCCTACGTACAACAAAGACACTATGAAGATCAGTAACTTCTTCTCTTGTGCCTCCCTTTTGATCTTGTTCTTGTTTTAGATCTGTCGAGTTTCCGAGCTTTTTCTTATGTCAATCTTGTTGCTTCCTTGATTGTAACCTTGATACAACTCTTATATAGTGGATTAGATCTTGAGGATCTCGTGGATGTAGGTTTTAAACCAAACCACATAAAATTGGTTTTGTGTTCTTCTGCTTTTCGTTTTATTTTTGTTCTCAACCAACTTCACACGAATAGATCTATAGATACAACAACTAATTTTTTTATTAATTTATCAAAAGTTGTATTACTTTATTTTATATATATATAAAATACTTTGCATATATGATTAGCTTTTGTCCTTATATACCATTTTTAACACGAGTTTCGCATGATAAAAGTCCAATAATATGCATAAACTACTCAAAACATAGCAATACATAATAAAAAGGCTTAGAATTAGAAGAATGCAAACACACAAAGTATACATAGAGAGAATGATGAGGGTCCAAGCTAGCATGTACGACATAGAATCTTAGAGTGACTATACATAGCTAGCTCCAGTTTCCCTTTGAGTTACCAACACCAATGAGAGTATTGGTTTTAGTCTAGTATAAACGACTTCACAAGCTCTTTAAGTTCGTGTGGAGCATCGAGACTCACTGCATGTCCGCAATCCTTGATTATCGATACACTTGCTTTTCGCCCCAAAAGCCTATATAGAGTATACAACAAACACTTGTTATTTATTCAATCAAGATTTCTTTGTAATACTTGTATAGATGACAGAGGTATGTAGCTAAATTCATACCTTTGCAGGTGATATGCCATGTATGATGGGAAGAACCTATCTTGATCGCCCCATATTAAGAGTGATTCCTTCAACACATCAATTAATAGCACAAAACATCATTTTATTCTTAATATACAAACACTTTTTTCTAGCACATGCAAACATTTTCATTATTTGAAAAAATAAATAAATTGCTAGTTTTTTTATAGAACTGACCTGGGTGAGGGGACGAATGTGTTGAGAATCGGAGATTTTGTTAAGCAAGTAATCCACAAGTTCTCTTCTTTCTTGCTTATATTTCTCGTTGGCCACCTACAATTAACTCACCTACAATTTAATCTGCATCCTTGTCGTTATTTATTAACATATAAATGACACCATTGGTTCCCGTTACACTCGGGACACTAAAAAACGTTTACAAGTGATATTTTAGACGAATGCATATGTCTTTAAGATTCGTTTTTACTTTTCGAATTTGTAATTTCATTATTTTAAAGGTATCATCTTTGATGGTCTAAGACTCATGAAGTTGCCTTTTTTAAACTTCGAGGTCATTATATTTGTTTTCATTTTTAGTTCGTACATTTTTATAGACATCCCCCTTATAGTTAGAAACTTGTGTGACTAACTAATCAACAACTCTTTTTATTGATTATGAACTCCGGGTACTATTATGACCCGCTTTTAAAAGTGGTTCATCTTAAAAACTCTCCATTATTAAATAGAAAGAAACGGAGTAAGACATAATGTCTGTTCGTTGTGTAGTACTTCCCTTCGTTCCCACCATCTCTCTAGTAGAGGTTAAAATATTTTCAACCTCAATCAATCCATGCATCAAACAATCTCATAAAGTAATTCGTGAAAACTTGAAATAATACTTTAAATAAAAGTTATACAATTAATATTTTTGAGTTTATAATCATTTCATGGTCTTTTATATTAAAATTTATAAATTATTCTGAAATAAAATATTTTATTTATCACGTGTTCTTTTATATAGTAATAATTGTGTCTTAACACTTAAACATGACTGATAGTTGTACAATATTTTGTTAAAATAACGAAAAAATCACAACACATTAAAAATAAAAGTTTACAATATAAATTATCATAAATTTCAATTAATTTCATATAAAGTCCAATTCTATTTTCAAACCCTAAAATTTGACCAAAATTTTTCCGTAAACATTTATGTTATGTCGTATTTTGATCTATTTTTAAAACATCTATATTAAAAATATAACTGATGCACTTTGAACCCTTAAATGATAAATTTGACCAAAATTTAAACCCTAAAATTCAAGTTGGAGATCTAATAAGATTTTTAGAAATTTTCATTTCACATTTGTGATTATGATAAAAAAAAAAAATCAAAAAAAAAAAAGTTATGGTGCCTGTGACTTTATGTCCCGTTTATTAATTAATGACTTTTAAGTTGTACTTATTAAGATTATCCCTATTAATTAAAGGGACATAAAGATGTGACCTGGACGGATTGATGTAGAAAGAAATCGGGAAACCATTTGACGGGGTACTTGTAGGTCGCCAATTCTATTAATGCCCTTAAATCACTTGCTCCTTGAGGCACCAAAAGATCCTCTAGATTGCAGCCCAGTTTCTTAAGGTGAACCCTTTTCTGCTCCTCCGTGAACCCAATCGCACTACTAACAATCACTAGCTTCTCCACCACCTCTGGGTACATCTCCGCCATCCAATACCCAACCCACCCTCCATAGCTAAGTGAGTACACCGAACACCTCCCCACATTAAATCCTTTCTTTAGACCCTCCATCATACACTTTGCTTGATTCTCCACCGTCCGATCACCGCTTTTAGTGAACGATTTTCCGAAGAAGAGTAAATCCGGGACATATACGTTGAATGCGGAGGAGAGAGACCTGATCTGCAATTCAATTCAGCTCTGATTTATGAAAAACCAATCGAAATCATCAATGTATTGTAGAGAGGTTGCTACCTGTGGGTAGAATTGCCACCTGGCATCGCCGCCGAAGCCGTGGAGGATGATGAGGGTGGGTTTACGGTGGTGATGATAGGTGGGGGCCCAGATGTGGACTGTTGTGAGACCATCGAGATCGACGGTTGTGGGTGAGAGTCCACAGTAGCGGAAGTAGACGTTGAGTAGGTGCCCGCCAATTTTTACGAGGTTCGGGAAACACATCGTTTTGGCTAGCAAGGTGATTAAACGGCGGAGAACCGAGAGGAGTGTGAAGATGAGTCTTTGGATCATTTTGTGGTAGCCGGCGTTGACTTTGTTAGAGGGTGAGTCAGAGTTTCCCGTCAATTCAAGTGTTTTATAGATGTGGAGTGTTACATGGATATGATGATAGCGTAACTGCGTAAGAAATTAACTACTCCGTGACGGGACGTGTACGTAGTGTATAACATGCTAGCTCATTTTTACTCATCATCTTTCTATCGGCTGGTTTTAAATTATTATTAAATCTACCAAGTTGATGCAATATAATTATTTTATATTTTAAGCATAATTAAATACTAGTTTAATCCGTGCTTTGCAAGGAAAACATAATTATAATATTTTTACTATTATAATTTAATAATATATTTTTTCTTTGGTTTGTTAATGAAGGTAATATATTATAATTTTTGATAACTCAAATTTGAAACAAAAAAGGGAGAATTTGGCATTCTAAGCTTTTTTGAGTTTTTGTTTAAGAAAGTGTACCCCAAATTTTTTACCACTTTCATTTAATAGTAGGTAAAAATTATTAACCCTTCTATTTAAAAAAAATAATAAATGATGTTTGTTATTTGTTATATAAGTATAAGTTTTAATTTTTAATTATTGAATTTGTTTTCTTTTATTATTTTTCTTGCTTTTTTTATTTATTTTCTGGACTGAATTTCTCATACCAGAATTTTTCATACCAGAAATTTCATACCAAAAAGTTTTTCATACCAAAATTTATTACCAGAATTTTTTTTATACCAAAATTTTTTCATACCATATTTTTTTTCTAGTATGATTTTTCCGGTATGAAAATTCATACTAGAAAACTCATACCAGAATTTTCTGGTACGAAAAATTCATACCAGAAAACTTATACCAGAAAAAGCTCCTCTTCGTTGTATGAAGTAAAGAAACACAAGTATAATCCGGCCTCAGGTGCTGTAGGCACATTAATCCTAACATCTCTGCAACAGAAGGAATGGAACAACACCTGAGACAAATCACAATTCAAAATCACATTCCTTTTGTTGTGTCGAATCAACACACTAGCAGCAGTACAAGAGCCAGCAACATCTCGAGGTCTCTGTTCGCCGTAAGGAAGTGCCTTGTTGTGCCTCTCCTGCCGGAGCCACCTTCCTTCCCTGTGCTCCACCGTTGTCAACCACCAAACCCCTTTGCCTGCATCGATTCGCCGGAGAGCCACACCGGTGGAGCCGTCTCTATGTTGCGCTGCCGGAGCCGATCTCTGCTGCCGGCCTACTTCTCTCCTTCCGTGCTTCAGCGCTTGTTCATAGATTGAAGAGAGAGTCTTTAACATAATTAAATCGGGCCCCCTTACTTTTGATATAATTGCAAAAAAGTACCCATATTTCATAATTGTAATTTTGACCCCATCTTTTGAAGTTGCACTTTATACCCCTGCAGAAATTATTATTAGAAAATGGCCCACGTTTCGGGATTTTGAATTTATGCCCCTGCTGGAATATATATTTTATGTTTTGGCAAAAAGTTATTTTCGGGATATGGTTTAAGTTCTCGAGTTCCGTATTTACGGCCCAGAGTTTGGGTTGCGGGTTTACGACAAGTGTTGTGATGTTGTGTATTTTGCCCCGGGAATGGCTTAGCGGTATTGAACCTTATTTTGTTTATGGGATATTCTTATTATCGAAACGTAATATATTATGCCTTGTTGGGTTAAATTCGGTTTATGGCTCAAATTTTAGTTATAGTTTTATGACCAAGTTTATAGAAATTCATATTTTTCCCAGAAGGTTGTTTGAAATCGAGTTTTCCTTAGTTTTTATATTATATATATTCCGATCGAATTTAGCGTACGAGCTAAATTTGTCTAGCTTTGGTGTTAGGTCCAGAAGCGCCCCGATAAAGGCCAATGATTCCAAAGTCGACATCTATAGACCGTCTTCCGTCTTTTATCATCGTGTGAGTTACCTTTTTCCTCAATCTAGTTATGTGTAGTATTAGTATCATGCTAGGTTGGATCTAGCATAACTTAGAGCGAATGTCAAGTAGTGGTCTTGAACCTTAGGTATTTTGTGGATGGTTTATGAACTTGGTCAAGTTATATTCGATACGATCTTTGGATGTTCTTCTAGGCTAGGAGTTAGACCTAGCATTCTTGGATTGTGACCTCATATAGGTTTTTGAGACTAGAAGTCCGAAGGCTTCTAGCATATCGGATAGTTATTGATAGTGTATCTTGTTTGGCCAGGAGTTGAGCGTCTTCCTGCGGGAATCTGAGTGAGGATTTATTCGAGTTACCTTGGAATAAGGTAACTCTTCGGACTTACTTAGCTCGTATTCTCCGTATTAGTTTCGATATGTGATTGACCAAGTGTATGATAACGGGCGGTGACCGCTTGTCCAGTGCAAAATGGGGATGACTGGGAGGTGCCTTGCGACCAGTCCAACGGGTGATGCTGATCCGCATCAAGTACAAACCCGTATGGTGAAAGGGGAGAAGGGTGAGGGATTCTCGTGTCACACCATAAGTGGAATAGTAAGGGATGTGACTTAATAAAAATAAACAGATAATGAACCGGACTTGTGTGTTAGATCATGTTGGGTGTTATGATTCCCTATGTGTGTGTGTGTGTGTCAATACCATGATTCTAATGCCTTGAATTCTAGCTAACGGTTTTATACCGATATTGTTGTAGTTGCCCTGCAGGTTAGGGACGCAGCCAAGAGATCCGGAAGAGTGGACAGCCGGGGTCCGTACATTGTAGGATGGGTTTGTGGGTGGAGTCTTGTAGCTATATATATGTATTATATATTGTATGTTTTCGACGTTTAGTCGTTGGAGTTGTTGACTCGGCTGTGGTCTTTTAGTTGTATGCTTTTGGGATTCATATCATTGCATTAAAATATATTTTGGTTTTTCCTTTAATTTGTGTTTTGTTGTAAGATCCGGTGAAATTGTTGTCAGGCTAAGGGTCGGAACTCATTGTGAGGTCCCAACCCGTAGCGCCTCGAGTCCCGCAGATTTGGGGTGTTCCAGAATTGAAGATAAATTCAGCACTCAACAACCCGCGTGAACACAATCTAACACGCTTACACAAATACTCAATCAAAATTGAAGAGAATTGAACATGAAAATTGAAAATGGGAAGAAGAATCAACAACACTCAGTAGTCAACAACAACAACAACTAGTAACTCATCATCACTTGGCGGTGTGAACACTGAACAAAATGAACAACAATTCAATATCAACAACAATTAGCAATTCGGGCATTCAACAAGGCATTCAGCAGCAACAACATCAATCAACAATTTCAATTCAACAACAATCAACATAAGATTTGAAGATCAGAACTTGAGAAGGAGAAAACATGAAGACAGAAGAGTGCAAGCTGAGCAGCGGAAGGGCGGAGCAGGCTAAGCAGCGACGAGGACGGGGAAGGAAAGACTGCAGTGGAAGGGGCCGAAGGGAGGAGCAACGACGGCGACGGGGAAGGAAAGACGATGAGCCGACGAGGAAGGGCAGAACAAGCGAGCAGCGACGACGCCGACGAGGAAAGGCGGAGCAGCGGCGAGGAAGGGCGGGTCGGTCACCTCAAGGTCCTCAGTCCTCACCTGTGTGGCCGTGTATCGAGAGAGTTCGCTGAAGGCAAGCGCAACTGCGTTATGTTGTGTAAATGACAGACTTGTATACATGACAATAAAAAAACGGAACTTGCGTAATAAAAAAATGACTGAATGTGTTAACTACATAAATTGACATAACAAATGAAATTGTGTAACCAAACCTTGTGTAAATGACGGACTTCTGTAACCAACCCTTGTGTAAATGATAGACTTGTGTAACCAAACCTTGTGTAAATGACTGACTTGTGTACATAACATAATCGCACTACTAACAATCACTAGCTTCTCCACCACCTCTGGGTACATCTCCGCCATCCAATACCCAACCCACCCTCCATAGCTAAGTGAGTACACCGAACACCTCCCCACATTAAATCCTTTCTTTAGACCCTCCATCATACACTTTGCTTGATTCTCCACCGTCCGATCACCGCTTTTAGTGAACGATTTTCCGAAGAAGAGTAAATCCGGGACATATACGTTGAATGCGGAGGAGAGAGACCTGATCTGCAATTCAATTCAGCTCTGATTTATGAAAAACCAATCGAAATCATCAATGTATTGTAGAGAGGTTGCTACCTGTGGGTAGAATTGCCACCTGGCATCGCCGCCGAAGCCGTGGAGGATGATGAGGGTGGGTTTACGGTGGTGATGATAGGTGGGGGCCCAGATGTGGACTGTTGTGAGACCATCGAGATCGACGGTTGTGGGTGAGAGTCCACAGTAGCGGAAGTAGACGTTGAGTAGGTGCCCGCCAATTTTTACGAGGTTCGGGAAACACATCGTTTTGGCTAGCAAGGTGATTAAACGGCGGAGAACCGAGAGGAGTGTGAAGATGAGTCTTTGGATCATTTTGTGGTAGCCGGCGTTGACTTTGTTAGAGGGTGAGTCAGAGTTTCCCGTCAATTCAAGTGTTTTATAGATGTGGAGTGTTACATGGATATGATGATAGCGTAACTGCGTAAGAAATTAACTACTCCGTGACGGGACGTGTACGTAGTGTATAACATGCTAGCTCATTTTTACTCATC
This sequence comes from Fagopyrum esculentum, assembly GCA_033239045.1. NCBI lineage: Eukaryota > Viridiplantae > Streptophyta > Magnoliopsida > Caryophyllales > Polygonaceae > Fagopyrum > Fagopyrum esculentum. Next base: position 24,062,777 of record BSUD01000005.1, on the reverse strand, counting down.
ATCTTTCTATCGGCTGGTTTTAAATTATTATTAAATCTACCAAGTTGATGCAATATAATTATTTTATATTTTAAGCATAATTAAATACTAGTTTAATCCGTGCTTTGCAAGGAAAACATAATTATAATATTTTTACTATTATAATTTAATAATATATTTTTTCTTTGGTTTGTTAATGAAGGTAATATATTATAATTTTTGATAACTCAAATTTGAAACAAAAAAGGGAGAATTTGGCATTCTAAGCTTTTTTGAGTTTTTGTTTAAGAAAGTGTACCCCAAATTTTTTACCACTTTCATTTAATAGTAGGTAAAAATTATTAACCCTTCTATTTAAAAAAAATAATAAATGATGTTTGTTATTTGTTATATAAGTATAAGTTTTAATTTTTAATTATTGAATTTGTTTTCTTTTATTATTTTTCTTGCTTTTTTTATTTATTTTCTGGACTGAATTTCTCATACCAGAATTTTTCATACCAGAAATTTCATACCAAAAAGTTTTTCATACCAAAATTTATTACCAGAATTTTTTTTATACCAAAATTTTTTCATACCATATTTTTTTTCTAGTATGATTTTTCCGGTATGAAAATTCATACTAGAAAACTCATACCAGAATTTTCTGGTACGAAAAATTCATACCAGAAAACTTATACCAGAAAAAGCTCCTCTTCGTTGTATGAAGTAAAGAAACACAAGTATAATCCGGCCTCAGGTGCTGTAGGCACATTAATCCTAACATCTCTGCAACAGAAGGAATGGAACAACACCTGAGACAAATCACAATTCAAAATCACATTCCTTTTGTTGTGTCGAATCAACACACTAGCAGCAGTACAAGAGCCAGCAACATCTCGAGGTCTCTGTTCGCCGTAAGGAAGTGCCTTGTTGTGCCTCTCCTGCCGGAGCCACCTTCCTTCCCTGTGCTCCACCGTTGTCAACCACCAAACCCCTTTGCCTGCATCGATTCGCCGGAGAGCCACACCGGTGGAGCCGTCTCTATGTTGCGCTGCCGGAGCCGATCTCTGCTGCCGGCCTACTTCTCTCCTTCCGTGCTTCAGCGCTTGTTCATAGATTGAAGAGAGAGTCTTTAACATAATTAAATCGGGCCCCCTTACTTTTGATATAATTGCAAAAAAGTACCCATATTTCATAATTGTAATTTTGACCCCATCTTTTGAAGTTGCACTTTATACCCCTGCAGAAATTATTATTAGAAAATGGCCCACGTTTCGGGATTTTGAATTTATGCCCCTGCTGGAATATATATTTTATGTTTTGGCAAAAAGTTATTTTCGGGATATGGTTTAAGTTCTCGAGTTCCGTATTTACGGCCCAGAGTTTGGGTTGCGGGTTTACGACAAGTGTTGTGATGTTGTGTATTTTGCCCCGGGAATGGCTTAGCGGTATTGAACCTTATTTTGTTTATGGGATATTCTTATTATCGAAACGTAATATATTATGCCTTGTTGGGTTAAATTCGGTTTATGGCTCAAATTTTAGTTATAGTTTTATGACCAAGTTTATAGAAATTCATATTTTTCCCAGAAGGTTGTTTGAAATCGAGTTTTCCTTAGTTTTTATATTATATATATTCCGATCGAATTTAGCGTACGAGCTAAATTTGTCTAGCTTTGGTGTTAGGTCCAGAAGCGCCCCGATAAAGGCCAATGATTCCAAAGTCGACATCTATAGACCGTCTTCCGTCTTTTATCATCGTGTGAGTTACCTTTTTCCTCAATCTAGTTATGTGTAGTATTAGTATCATGCTAGGTTGGATCTAGCATAACTTAGAGCGAATGTCAAGTAGTGGTCTTGAACCTTAGGTATTTTGTGGATGGTTTATGAACTTGGTCAAGTTATATTCGATACGATCTTTGGATGTTCTTCTAGGCTAGGAGTTAGACCTAGCATTCTTGGATTGTGACCTCATATAGGTTTTTGAGACTAGAAGTCCGAAGGCTTCTAGCATATCGGATAGTTATTGATAGTGTATCTTGTTTGGCCAGGAGTTGAGCGTCTTCCTGCGGGAATCTGAGTGAGGATTTATTCGAGTTACCTTGGAATAAGGTAACTCTTCGGACTTACTTAGCTCGTATTCTCCGTATTAGTTTCGATATGTGATTGACCAAGTGTATGATAACGGGCGGTGACCGCTTGTCCAGTGCAAAATGGGGATGACTGGGAGGTGCCTTGCGACCAGTCCAACGGGTGATGCTGATCCGCATCAAGTACAAACCCGTATGGTGAAAGGGGAGAAGGGTGAGGGATTCTCGTGTCACACCATAAGTGGAATAGTAAGGGATGTGACTTAATAAAAATAAACAGATAATGAACCGGACTTGTGTGTTAGATCATGTTGGGTGTTATGATTCCCTATGTGTGTGTGTGTGTCAATACCATGATTCTAATGCCTTGAATTCTAGCTAACGGTTTTATACCGATATTGTTGTAGTTGCCCTGCAGGTTAGGGACGCAGCCAAGAGATCCGGAAGAGTGGACAGCCGGGGTCCGTACATTGTAGGATGGGTTTGTGGGTGGAGTCTTGTAGCTATATATATGTATTATATATTGTATGTTTTCGACGTTTAGTCGTTGGAGTTGTTGACTCGGCTGTGGTCTTTTAGTTGTATGCTTTTGGGATTCATATCATTGCATTAAAATATATTTTGGTTTTTCCTTTAATTTGTGTTTTGTTGTAAGATCCGGTGAAATTGTTGTCAGGCTAAGGGTCGGAACTCATTGTGAGGTCCCAACCCGTAGCGCCTCGAGTCCCGCAGATTTGGGGTGTTCCAGAATTGAAGATAAATTCAGCACTCAACAACCCGCGTGAACACAATCTAACACGCTTACACAAATACTCAATCAAAATTGAAGAGAATTGAACATGAAAATTGAAAATGGGAAGAAGAATCAACAACACTCAGTAGTCAACAACAACAACAACTAGTAACTCATCATCACTTGGCGGTGTGAACACTGAACAAAATGAACAACAATTCAATATCAACAACAATTAGCAATTCGGGCATTCAACAAGGCATTCAGCAGCAACAACATCAATCAACAATTTCAATTCAACAACAATCAACATAAGATTTGAAGATCAGAACTTGAGAAGGAGAAAACATGAAGACAGAAGAGTGCAAGCTGAGCAGCGGAAGGGCGGAGCAGGCTAAGCAGCGACGAGGACGGGGAAGGAAAGACTGCAGTGGAAGGGGCCGAAGGGAGGAGCAACGACGGCGACGGGGAAGGAAAGACGATGAGCCGACGAGGAAGGGCAGAACAAGCGAGCAGCGACGACGCCGACGAGGAAAGGCGGAGCAGCGGCGAGGAAGGGCGGGTCGGTCACCTCAAGGTCCTCAGTCCTCACCTGTGTGGCCGTGTATCGAGAGAGTTCGCTGAAGGCAAGCGCAACTGCGTTATGTTGTGTAAATGACAGACTTGTATACATGACAATAAAAAAACGGAACTTGCGTAATAAAAAAATGACTGAATGTGTTAACTACATAAATTGACATAACAAATGAAATTGTGTAACCAAACCTTGTGTAAATGACGGACTTCTGTAACCAACCCTTGTGTAAATGATAGACTTGTGTAACCAAACCTTGTGTAAATGACTGACTTGTGTACATAACATAAAAAGACTTGTGTACATAACATAAACAAACAACGTGAAAGTTTGAATTTCTTATTTCCGTAAAAAATGCTGAGAATATCGCAACCCAAATATCCGAGTTAGTCACACTTTATTTCCTTATTTAACGGTTTAGAATATTGATTAACATCTTTAATTAGGTAAAAAATTAAAACTAAATAGGAGAGAGAAGGATGACAAATTAGGTAGATCTTTAATTAGTTTCAATTAAATCTTTTTTATGAAAATAGTGGGTGCCTACTTTGGCTACACATAACAAAAGTACCTAGTTTATATTATATTATATAAACTATCTACTTAGTCAACTCATCCAATATATGTTTCCTTACTAATCAAATTACCGTTTCATTACTGAATTTGTTTATTTTATTTTTTTTTTTATTTTTTTTGTCTTTTTTATTTATCATACCAGAATTTCTCATACTAGAAAATTTTCATACCAGATTTTTTTTTGGGTCCCTTTTGTTTTTTTATAATTTTCTGGTATGAAATTCATACTAGAAACTCATACCAGAATTTTTTTTGTTTTCTTTTTGTCCTTTTTTATTTTTTATAATTTATATACCGGAATTTACATACCGGAATTTATATACCATATGATTATGATTACCCATATAATCAGAATATTCAACAATAAAATACTATATTCTTAGTGACAGTTTACACAACTTAGAAACTTCTGCTGCTTTCACTTTAATCTTCATTTTTATACCGGAACTCACCACCAAGAGTCTGACAACCCAAAGCATAGTTCCACACTTCCAAACTGGACATAAAAACGACCACAATGATTCTTGCAAAATCATTGCACATGTGAATCTCTTCTCCTCATGTATACAGTGAAACAACAAAGCAAACCCATAAAACACAAGCTCAAATAATGGCAAAAGGAAGACACTAGAGTTACCAAAGAGATCCTCTAGCATGTTGATAGAAACTTTGACATGAAAAACAGTGTAGATTTTGACATCAACATGTGGCTCTTGAAACTTCTCTTTAGGGATTATGCTTAAAAAAAACTATCCAAAACAATGCTTTTACGGATCTGAGCACACTGACCTGAATGTACAAATCCATCAAACAATATACATATATAATGTAAGAAAAGCTGAAGATTAGGTAGAATTTATAACCTGATATTATGTAATTCGGGCAACAAAGGCATCAACGATGACAAGGGAGTAAGTCTTGGTGTAACTTCCGGCCTCCAAGTAACTTATGTCTTCTCTTGGATTTCATAACCTTCAATCACACAACTTTTAGTTGCTTCACGGGGAACTAATAATGGAGCAACTGGGTGCAATCTCATTGTTTCCTTCACCACTGCCTTTAGATAAGTCAATTTTCCAAGATCTTCTTCTTTGATCATTCTCTTAGTGTTGTACCTATCTCATTAAAGTTCTTGTTTCCCCTTGCACTTGCTTCATAGCTTTTGGATTCTTCATAAGCTTCGTCATCCCCCAAATTATTGTCGCTGCACTTGTATCCGTTCCTGCTACGAATACATCCTGCGATATACAACAAGATTAGGTAGAATGTACAAGCCCATTCTAGAGCTAGATCCAGATCTAGATCTAGATCAAGAATGGGTTTGTAGCATGGGCCAGTAGCAACCGACGACGAGTGCACTAGTCACCTACCCTCCCTGCCAGCGACACGAACTTGTAGCCTGCACGCATTCGACAAGACGAGCTCTCCTACTCTCCGTACACAATCGATCGGAGCCCAAAGTCGAGCCTTCACCGATCTGATGTACGTTCCCCTCAAGACTTGTTGTCGGAGGCAAGGTTGAGTCTGCTTCGACTTTCTGCATAGACGGATCGACGGAGGCATCAAACCCGGGAGTCCTCTTCAGTAAATGGATGTCGGACCTCCTCCCCACCTCGGCCATGAACCCGCAAGCTAGATCCAGATCTATATATGGATCTAGAACTAGATCTTCACAACTAAATCCTCAAAGATCTAGATCTAGAACCCATCGTTTGACCAGATTCATCCTCAACCGCTTCAATTCACCACTTCTTATGGCTCCCAACATCGGGAGGTGTTGGCCTAGAAGAAGTTAAGGAAAGGAAGGTGTCGACTCTGAAGAAGGAGGCTGGAAATACTCCATCGTCGGTTATGGATCCTAGCTCCATCGTCCCCAATATCTTTGCCTCCTCAGCAACCATAAAATCTGAGAAGGCGAGAAGATCTGTGGAGAGGAAGTAGAGGGATGTGAATCGTGAGAAGGCGAGAAAAGATTTGGGGACGGACTACGTAAGGGGTAAATAAATCATAGGGGTACATTTACCTAATGAAATTATTGAATGAGCTAGTTACTAAAGGGAAAACTAGAAAAAGTCCATTTACTAAATTTGCCCAATTTTCTTTTTGTCCATATCATTTCCAGTTTAAAATTTTAATTGTGAAGGTAAGTGTGTCGTTTTATGAAATATTAATTGAAATTTGACAATGTTTAATATTTTGACAATGTTCCGATGAAGTGAATGCGTGATTTTTGTTGATAAGGTGAGGATACCATTGAAAGATTTGATTATAGGAAAAAAAAACGATCAAGTTTTTCGAAGAAATTGTCAAAGCCCTACCCTTTTGCCTCTAAGTAAAATCATTACTGGTGCTATTAAGGTCCTCAAGATTACATGAATATTTTAAATTAATAAATCTTTTAATCTAGTAGGATTAATCTAAACCCTCCATGTTTTTAAATACTTTTGTATTTCATTCATATCTCTCGTAACAAAACACAACAAAGAAGCGTTTGAGATAAACATAATAAGCGAGTTAAAATTGAATATTTAGTTTTTCTTTTTTACCATCACCAATGCGAGAATTCATTAATTTTATTATAGTACAAACGACTTCAAGATCTCATTAGCTTCGTCTGGAGCATCGAGATTCACTGCATGTCCGCAATCCTTGATTATCGATACACTTGCTTTTCGTCCCAAAAGCCTATATACAGGCATCAAATGCAAAACATAGATTATAGTACAAATATTATTATACAATTACAAATTGGTGTCATTTTCGATCAAGATTGGTTTGTTATACTTATATGTAACAAATGTATGTAGGTAGGTAAATTCATACCTTTGCAATTGATATGCTATGTATGGTGGGAAGACCCTATCTTGCTCACCCCATATCAAGAGTACTTCCTTCAACCCACCGATTAATTACACAAAAATTACTTTATTCGATCAAGATTAGGTCATAGTCGAGCAAGTTGATTGTAGAACTGACCTGGGTAACAAGAGGAAGATGTTGAGAATCGGGGATTTGGTTGAGCAAGTGATCCACAAGCTCTCGTCTTTGTTGCTTATACTTCTCGTGGGTCACCTGCAATTGAATCACAACATAAAATTTATATATTGGTATCCTTGTCCTTATTTATTAGTATTGTTCCGGACAAAAAAAACAACTTAAACCTCTTAATCCACCCCTAGTAACATAAAATCACCATAATCATCAATATAGAAGGAGATAGTGTACACGTGTCTAGTTGGTATTGCATTACAAGAATCAATTAATCACAACCATTCATGTAGGAAACCTAAGATCGGGACACCTGTCCTCAAATCCTCCGATTATCCCCTTCGATCCAAGAGAGGTTAAGCAAAGTTTGAACTGTAGAAAGAAAAATCTTGTTGAGGGCATAGTTTGGTTAGGATGCTTGCAAGTTGATCTCTAGACGGGATGAAGGCCACATGTATAACTTTTATGTGAACCATCTTCTTAGTGTTAGGATCATAAAGCTTGTATGCCTTTGACAACTTTATGATCCTAACACTAAGAAGATTGTAATTAGCCATGACGTAATCTTTGATGAGTAGAATTCTGGCCACAAAACAAGAGAGTTGTTGAACGTCAAGAGATACTAGTCGATTGTTTTGATGACAAATAGGAAAGTGAGCAGCAACACTGTGCAAGATCATGTGCGCAATAACAGTTTATAGAAATTGACAATTCTGCACAATTTCTTGGCTCACCGACAACACCAACTACTGAAGAGTGTTCTCAACGTGTTAGTAAAGACTAGGATGGATGATTGATTATAAAGTAAGTGGAATACACCGATTAGAAAATCCACTCATTCATTTTGTGTTGTTTTTGGATTGTGATCCTACAGTTTTTAAAGAGGTTGTTAACAAACCAAAGTGGAAAAAAGCAATGAATGAAGAAATTGCTTCTATTGAGAAAAATAACACGTGGAAGTTGGTTGATCTTTCACAAGAGCACAAGACAGTTGGAGTGAAGTGGGTGTACAAAACAAAATTGAAGGAAGAGCGAGAAGTTGATAAGTATAAGGCATGGTTAGTTGATAAAGGCTATAAGCAAGAGTTTGGGGTGGATTATACTAAAGTATTTTCCCGAGTTGCAAGACATGATACCATTATACTGAAGTATTTTCCCTAGTCGAAAGGCATGATACCATTATAATGGTGGTTGCTGTAGCTGCACATAACTCATGGCCCATCTTTCAATTGGATGTGAAATTAGCATTTCTAGATGGTGAACTTCAAGAACTTGTATTCATAGACCAACCCTTGGGTTTATTAAGCCTGGATGAGAGGAACATGTCTTTAAACTAAAGAAGGCTTTTTATGGGTTAAAAGAAGCACCATGTGCTTGGTACAACCGTATAGAAGTCTATTTCATGAAGGAAGGTTTTCATAATTGTCCTTTTGAGCATACACTATTTATGAAGAGTGGTGAAGGAGGAAAAATGCTAATTATATGCTTGTATGTGGATGATTTGATTTATACTGGTTCACCATGTTTGAAAAATTCAAGCAATTTATGATGCTAGAGTTTGACATGTCTAATCTTGGAAAGATGCACTATGTTTTGGGAATTGAAGTGGTGCAATCAACAATTGAACTTTTATCTCTCAAAAGAAGTATGTGTAGGAAATTCTTCACAAATTTAGATGTCAGATTGCAATTCTGTTTCTACACCTATTGAAGTTGGCTTGAAGCTTGTTCGAAATCCTGAAGGAAGGAAGGAAGGAAGGAAGGAAGGAAGGAAGGTTGACATCGTTTATACAAGCAAAATGTAGGGACCTTGATCTATCTAACAGGTACAAGACTTGACATGATGCATGTTGTAAGCTTGATTATAAGATACATAGAAAATCTTAAGGAGAGTCATCTCTTGATTGCAAAGAGAATACTTAGGTACTTGTGAGGTACAAACAATTATGGGATTTTCTCCAAGAAAGGAGAAGGAGAAAAAAATTAAATTTTCTTGGCTTTGAAAAATAGTGATTATGTTAGAGATATTGATGATAGAAAGATCACTTTAGGATATGTCTTTATGCTTGGTTTTGGAGTTGTCTCTTGGTCATCCAGGAAATAAGAAACGATGAGTTTGTCAACTACTGAGGTAGAATATGTCGCTGCAACAGCTTGTGCTTGTCAAGAAATTTGGCTCCAAAGAATTCAGAGGGGCGGAACTTAAAGCATGAAAAGGAAATGGAAGCTACTGCAATTTACCGTGACAACAATTCAACTATCAAACTGACTAAAAATCCTATCTTACATGGAAGAAGCAAGCACATATATGTGAAATTTCAATTTGTCCGAAATATCACAAAGGATGGGGTGATTGAACTTCATTACTACAAGAGTGTATATCACATTGCTGATGTGATGACAAAGCCATTGAAGACATTTGTTTTTCAAAAACTCAAGACAATGCTAGGTGTAAGAGATAAACTGAATGTTTCAAGACTTTCAGTTTAAGAGCGAATGTTAGAAATATTATTATCTATGTTATTTATGTTGAAAATGAGACGTTGTGTCACCGGAGATGGTGGATCAGTGGTAGGTGGTGGTGGTGGTGGATGTGGTGGGTCGATAGTGTTTGGATCGATAAGTGGTGGTGGTGGTGATTCTTCAGCCATTTTTTGTTTTATCTTCTGTTGAGGAGAAGAAGTGTTTGCTCTTATGTTGGCTTTGAGATCATAGTTGAATATACAGACCAAGACAAATATAAAGGGGCGTGTTATATATGCGGCGCCTGATATTCTTATTGTCGATAAAAATTGCAAAGCACTGACACCCAAATTAAACGTTGTCGGAAGGCACTAACATCCAAATATCAGGCGCAGGCGCCACGTGCTAAGCTAATGATTTTTTTCTTTTCTGTTGGCAAGGGAACATATAGGATGTAGATCTTAAGAAGAAGAAGAAGAAGAAGAAGAAGAAGAAGAAGAAGAAGAAGAAGAAGAAGAAGAAGAAGAAGAAAGAAGAGTATTTTGGGTTCACTCTTTTTCTTCTTTTCTTTCGAACATCATGGCACAAATTTTTGGTTGCTCAACGAGATTCAAATGAAGAGTTTAGTCATATTTAAAGAGATTTAGGTATATATGTTGTCTTGGTGGTGACTGTGGAACACGGAAAGAAGGCAAAGAGGAGGAGCCCTAGGAATAGGGGAGAGGTTAAGATTCAACAAAAGGGTTTTAGTCAGATTTGAAGAGATTCAATAAAAGTATTCTAGGCAGATTTAAAGAGATTCAACTGAATGGCTTGCATTCGATATTACTATCAAATTAATGTGCTAGTGACTTTTGATTTCCAGGAGAAGAAAATCATATTCCTTGGTGGTCCTCGATTCATCACTGACGAGTCTTCACTACATGAAGAGTAAGTCGAGTCAAAGAGAAAGTAGAATGAACTTGGTTAGGTTTCTTCTCATAGATTTCAATTAGTTTCAAACTAGCAAATGAAGCATAAATATGAACCATGGAGAAAGGATTTGAATAGAAATTGGGATTTAATTGATTGTGTTAAATATAAACAAATAAGAGAAGAAACCATTGTATCCCTCGCACCTTCTAAGACCGTGATCTATCCTGAACAAACCAAGAGGAAGGAACAATTACTTTAGATATGGGATAATGAGTTGGGCCTTAAGAAAATAGGAGTGTTGAACACTTATAAAATTACAAGTTTATTTAAAATGTTATAAGCTCCGAGGTTGGGCAATAAGCCCGACCGGGCCTAAAGCCTTGTTTGTACACGATCCGGTGGGACATCCGGGCGGGTCTAGTATCCCGGTCGGGCTTAATATATTATTCATAACCGCTCGTATTTACACCCGGGCTAGGTGACCACCCATGGATGAACGGGTCTAGGAAGTACATATATAGGAGGATAAGGGTGTCAATGGGTCGGGCTTGGTGTGGGGAGTCATGGAGTACCCTATCCATCTCCATCCCCGGTAGTACAATATCTCCATCCCCGTTCCCATCGAATATTCATTCCCATTAGGGAATCTTCATCCCCGTTTAATTTTGCTCATCTTTAAATTTTATGGATTTTCCCCATGAAATTTCCGGTCTCCATCCCCTTCCCGCTTAACATTTAGGAGTTTGATAAAGACATTAACTCGAATAATAAATATGAAATTAGGCCATAAAAGCCATAATTACTTTGTTTAACTATATCAACAATAAAACACGATAAAAAATCCATTTTTTAAAAATACAAATTTGCCAAAGTATGTATACATGTATATAAGGTTTCGTTCGTTCAAGTAAGATCGAACCTCGTAGTACAAACGAGTGTAAACTAAAATAATTACATTATACTAACATTTAGATTATGATCTCAAGATAGAATTTTATATTATTTTATTATTTTATTTTTACGGTTTATGGTTTATGTTGCACACCAGAATACATATCTGAGAGATTAAGACACATAAAAAAAACAGCATGTAGTGTGTCGTGCATTTGATCATCGTGATTTCATATTTACGATACATTAAAAAATTTACGAGGGTCCTCGTAAGATTGAAAATCAAATTAATATAGATTAACATTAGCATAATTTATACATGTAAGTATCAAATCTATATAACTTACTAAAACAAAGGACACTAGTGCCACATGTCAAGCAACGAGGATGCCACATCAGCTTTTTGGTAAAATATTTACTAAATTGCCACTGATGTTATAATTTATATTTTAAATAGTTAAAATGTTTATTGTTAGAAGATTAACCTCATCCCACATTAAAATTATAAAATTATAAAATTTTAAAAAATTTGTTAAAATGCCCAACAATATCCACAACAAATAATATTATAAAAATTAATATTTTTAAAAAAAATTGTAAAATATTCGACAATTTACCCCAGGCCAATTTTTTAAATTCAGTAATGTAAGTGAGATTGTTATAATCTAAAATAACTAAAAAGGTTTTATTCCATTTAAGTCAATGCATATATTCCATGTAAACTGATTTTTTATAATTTGAAATAGCAACCAAATCTTTAAAAGATATAGATCTTTAAATTTTACCCAAAAATTGAAAATTATTGAAAAGGTTTTATGGTATTTAAATCTGAATAAAAAAAATTAAAAAAGGAGAAGAAGATGAAGATGTACGTAACCAATATTTTAAATCTCAAGTCTATAAATTTTAATTGTATAACTTTTAATTTTTATTTACTTTTTATTTTTTAATTATTATAATTTTGATTTGATTTTTAATTTTTAATTCTTAATTAATCAGTTATTATGTTGTTTTAGTCAATTCTTCTATTCTATATTGATATAACTTACTAGAATAAATTACGCTAATGTCACGTGTCAAGCAACGAAAGATGTCACCTCAGCTTTTTTTAGTAAAAAAATTATTAAACTGCCATTTATATTAATCGGTAAAATAATTAAAATTTATATAGCCGGATTCTCTTAACAACTCCTCTTCATATCTAGATTGTTTTTTTTGCTTTTTAAATTTGATTTTAGTTAAACTTATTGTTATTAAATTAATAATTAATTTAATTGCATTGGTTGGTTTAACAAAAGTTCAATTTTTTTGTTTTTGTAAAATCTATAATTAAGACTTACTATGAAAGTTATGAATCTCAATTGAGATACTATCGAATTAATAAATATATATTTTAACGAGTCTTCCATCATACACTAGCCCACTATAAATATTTGGTACTCTTATCGTCACAAACCTACACAAATTTCATTGCTCCCTTTTAAATGTACGCTCACAAGGTTCCAAGGTAGATGATACATCTCATTCATGTTTAAGGTCACCGTTCTATTTTTATTTTAATGTCATTACGTTGATCATTTTACTTTCTTTATGTTTACAGTGATGGAACGAACAAATTGAGGTTTACAGTGGTGGTACGAAATTTGCTTGCTTATTCTTTATATTTACTTTTATAAAATTTAATTAATAATTATCAAGTTATCAATTATTAATGCAATCAAATTGAGGTTTCCTGTTCATTTAATATCAATGAATATGATTTAGTTTCCCTTTTATTTTAATGTGAAATTTGGTTGTTATATAGATTTGATTTAGTTTTTCTTTTCTTTTTAATATGAAAACCGGCAAAACTAAATTCTATAGATTTGCTTTGATTTTGAACGTATATTTTTCTTTTTTTTTCCTTAATTAAAATTTTGGTTATTTTGATTTTGTAACAAGAGTTGACCAACATTTATTTGAGATTGTAACCGTTTTATCAAATTTATTTTTTGACGTTAAATATAGGTTTAGTTAATCTTATATGTATTAAAGGAGAGACTCTTTTTGCCACGTGTCAACGCCACGTTTATCGAAGTTAAAAAATTATTTTTAAAAAGCTAATTAATTAAAAGTTAAATAATTAGAAGATTTACTAAAATAAATAAAACACTAATTATCTTTAGAAAATTTGTTGGATACATAATTTAAACAAAAAATTATAATTGAACTTTTTTTTTTTAAATTTCATATAATCTGACCAAATCCGAAAATTTAAACCGATTTTGTTTTAATAGTAGATTTTACTAAATAAATTAAAAATGTAATTACAATTTTCATGTTTAATTTTATTAAATATTTACCAATTCTCAACTTTACTTATGGGATGTCGTAAACTAAGCTTCCTTAATGTAACAAAAAATTTGCGGGTATAATATTATTTATTTGTAGAATAACGTTATATCTTGACTTTTTCGACCTATAAATATCATCTATTGTTAGTCCAATTTTCCATATAAATTAATAAGGTGATAACTTTTATCCATATATTTATGTATGGATTTATAAAAAATTAAAAATAACATAATATTATATATAATTCAATATTGTCAAAACCCGCACAATGTGCGGGTATTACACTAGTTTTGAATTGTAGCCATAATCTTAATTTATTTGTATTGATTCTGTTGAAGAAAAATCTTTAAACCGAAATCATGAATCTTTAGAAATTTATGTATATATTAAACCGAAAGTTGTCTCACGTATCTATTCATATTTTATTTTTTACAAAAATTTCATGTAATAAAATATAGTCAACGTTCTAAGTCAACCATCTCACAATTTCAATTCTTTTTTTTTTATTTTTTTGAATCAATCTGTAAAATCCGATTTTTATTAGACTACCTTAACAAATTTGATTATTATACAATTATGTAGCCTAAAAAATCCATAATTTTTTATATTTAAAAATTCATTTGATTTATACTTAATTAAATAGTACTTAAAGTGTTATGAGTCAATCATATTTTTTTAAAACTACCTTAACAAATTTTATGAATACACCTACAATGTAAGATTTAAAGTGTTAATATTTGATTGAAATTGTGATTAATTAGTATTATATCCGTGTTATTGCAAATAATAGATATAACATTTTATGTCCTTGCATCGAACCAATTATACACGTACACTATATTCAAATTATTTTTTAACAAATATCCGTGCAAGGCACGGGAACTAGACTAGTAAATATTTAAACTTAAAACACATTTTTCAAAATACTAAAGTTTGAAAATTTAGTAATCATTGACAATTTTTAAATTTAAACACAGTTTTTGAATTAAATTCGGATTAAACTTCAAACTACAATAAAAGTCTAATTAAATAAAATTTGTTTATTTATGCATGTGTGACGGGGTTCGGGTTAAGATGGAGGAGCAAGACGGAAGCCCCTATCTTCATCCCTCTCCATCATATGTGGGGCATTAATTTTTTCACCATCCCCATACTCATAGCCGTTTGAAATCTCATCTTCGTCCCCATACTCGTACCGTTTGAAATCTCATCTCCATGACAATTATACCCACCAATTCCAGGGACCCCAATCCCAATTACACCCTTACAGGAGTTATTGTACACGTGTTGAGTTTGTATTGGATTACAAGAATCAATCAACCAAGACCATTCACATAGGAACGATCGTGACGCTTGTACTTGTACTCAATCCTTCACTAATTAACTTACATTGCTTTTATTAAGTATTTATTTATTTAGAACTTAAAGCTTTATACATTGGTATTAATGAAAGGGAGAGGAAAACAAATATGCCTTGACATGACTGACATCTGCATTTTGTTAATCATCCCTATTAAATATTTTTAGGTTAATAATCATTTGTATTAAGTAAAGCAGCATAGAGATGTGACCTGGACGAATTGTTGGAGGAAGAAATCGGGAACCCATTTGAAGCGGTACTTGTAGGTTACCAATTCCACTAATGCCCTCAAATCACTAGCTCCTTCAGGCACCAGAAGATCCTCTATTTTGCAGCCCAGATTCTTAAGGTGAACCCTTCTCTGCTCCTCCGTGAACCCAACCCCACTACTAACAATCACTAGCTTCTCCACCACCTCAGGATACATCTCCGCCATCCAATACCCAACCCATCCTCCATAACTGAGGGCGTACACCGTACACCTCCCCACATCAAATCCTTTCTTTAGACCCTCCATCACACATTTTGCTTGATTCTCCACCGTCCGATCTCCGGTTTTAGTGAACGAGTTCCCGAAGAAGAGTAAATCCGGGATGTATACGTTGAATGCGGAGGAGAGAGTCCGGATCTGCAATTCAATTCAGCTCTGATTTATGAAAAATCAATCGAAATCATCAAGGATTGTTGTAGAGATATCGCTAATGACGGACCTGTGGGTAGAATTGCCACCTGGCATCGCCGCCGAAGCCGTGGAGGAGGATGAGGGTGGGTTTACGGTGGTGATGATAGGTGGGGGCCCAGATGTGGATGGTTGTGAGACCATCGACGAGATCGACGGTTGTGGGTGAGAGCCCACAGTAGCGGAAGTAGACGGCGAGTAGGAGATCGCCTATTTTGACGAGGTTCGGGAAACGCGTCGTTTTGGTTAGAAAGGTGATGAAACGGCGGAGGAGGGTGAAGATGAGATTTTGGAGATGGAGGGCGTTCATTTTGTGGTGGCCGGCGATGGAGAGTTTACGGCAGTTACAAGTCACAAGTGAAGTGTGGGGTTTGTTTTATAGATGTCCACTGCTCCGATGGTAGAGTAACTACTTCGTGACGGGACGTGTGCTACCTTGTTTTACTCATTTTGTCTTTCTATTGGCTAGTGTAACTCGTCCTACGTCTTTTAAAATGGGGTTGATAGAGACCTGAGAAAATATTAAATAATCACTTCGTTCATGAATAAATGTTGTTTTAACATTTTATACACTTATTAAAAAGAATATGAGATAAATTATTTTACCCATAATTATTTTATTACTTTTTACTTTATTAAAAATCACAACTAACAAAATATTAATGACTAGAAGAGTAAATATGTAAAGTGAAGGATAAAATATCTAAAATGACAATTATTTCTTAACAAAAGTATAATACTAAAACGACAATTATTTATGAACGGAGGAAGTAGTTAACGTAACTACGCATTTCGCGTGCCTAAATGATAGGGTCCTCTCTCAACTTTGTAAATGGGGTGCCTAATTGAAGTTTATGAAAAAAATATTAAAAACTAAAAAAAAATCTAACTACGCATATGGGGAGCTTAGTAGAAGTTTCCCAATAAAAAATTTTTTTTGGGAACTACTACGCTCCCTTATGCGTAGTTGAGGACCCTATCAACTACGCACGTGTGAAGTGCGTAGTTGTAGTGACTATTTAGAGATTATCACTGGTACGTTTAGAAACAACGTTTAAAATTATAATTTTATACAATAAGTTGATGCAAATGCTTTATATTTGTATAAATAAATATATAGTTGTTATATTAGAATCGAATTAAAATTATGTTAATAAAAAAAATTATATATATATATATATATATATATATATATATATATATATATATTTAAATATAAATTTATGCATTTTTTTTGACTTTGATGTTTTTACGGCGTTTGTGGAGGTGTTGGTTGTTCTCAAGACGTGGTTGTGTGACCGATGTATGAGTCTTCATGCTCTAAGTCGTGAATGTCGTCACCCAGATGACTCTATTTCATCTTTTGGTGAGGAGGGTGGATACATTGTGGGTATCTCGAGGCCGGTTGTGGGTATTTCGAGGCCGATTGTTGGAGATCAAGTTGGGGTGGATGATGCGAGTATGATTTTTGATGTAGATTTGTTGGAGAGGGTTATGCGAGTTCCTATTGCTACCGAGAAAAGCATTCATCATAATTTTCGTCTTGGCTTCTCTCAAGCGTTGTTGAGTTCTCTCTTGAAGGTGGTAGCTGAGCCCGGGTGTGTAGCTTCTAGGGTTATGTTGTTTTTACTTCCTCGGTGCACTTTGTAGGTGTTTAGACTTATGAGCAAGCGAGACAGAAGATCGGGAAGTAGAAAATCGATACAACATCAGCAGATTTTGCAGGCATTGTCTATTTGAAGAGACTGAGGGTGTTTCGAGTCTAGTGGAGGCCTTGTTAGACCCTTCGGAGCACATGCCTTTTGTGATGGTTGATGGTGGCTCAGGCGATAGAGATGGTTTAGAGAGATCTTAATATCAAGAAATGTCTCCGCAAGGTTTCAGATGGGCATTTTACGGCTGTTGTTAAAGTTTTGTGTTCTTTTGGAGTTGCTTCTTATAGTAGAGAGACTTTGAAGTTGTTAGAGGCTAAACATCCCTACAAGCCTTCCCCTTCTAAGTCTTGCACTACCTTTCATGAACAACCCCTCGTTGTTGATATCGATTTGGTATTTAAATGCATCGAGTCCTTTCCCAAAGGTACTTCTTGCGGTAGAGATGGCTTGAGGGCACAACACATCTTAGACACTATGTGTGGTGAGGGTTCTTTTGTTGCCACGAGTCTTTTGAGAGTGATCACCTCAGTGGTTAATTTATGGTTGGGAGGCAGGTGTCCGCTGAGTCTGGCCGAGTTTGTGGCTTGGGCTCTTCTAACGCCGCTGCTAAAGCTTGACAATGGAATTCAACCCATTGCAATTGGTACTATATTGGGACGGTTGGTGTCTAAAGTTGCTATAAAGGGTGTGTGCAAGGATATGGGAGGATATCTGGGAGATCTCTAGTTTGGAGTTGGTGTTTCGGGTGATGTAGAGGTTATTCTATAGTGTTAATAGAGTTTTGAGTGATCGTTATGCCAATGGTTCTCTAGTTATGCTGACAGTGGATTTTTCCAATGCCTTCAACCTAGATGACAAGACTATTTTGCTTAGGGAGGTTAGAGAGAGATGTTCGTCTATCTCCTTATGGGTTGATTTATTGTATGGCCAGACCACCTAGTTGTACATTGAAGATAGATTTATCTAGTCGGCTATTGGTGTGCAACAAGGAGACCCTTTGGGGCCACTCCTCTTCTCTCTTGTCTTGCACTCGCTTTTGCATAGGATCAGAGACAATTGCAAGCTTATTCTACATGCTTGGTTCTTGATGATGGTACCATTATTGGTTTGAGGAGGTGGCTAGAGCACTTAATATTATTCGAGAGTTTGGTCCAGGTTTAGGCCTCAAGTTGAATGTTCGAAAAACTGAGCTCTTTTGGCCTTCATGCAACGGGTCGAAACTTAGAGATAGGCTATTTCCACTTGACATTGCAAGGCCGGCATTGGGTGTTAAGTTGCTAGGTGGGGCAGTGAGTAGAGATGAGGAGTTTGTTAGAGAGCTTGTCATGAATATAGTTGTTAAGGCGGTTGAGTTGATGCATCTTTTTTCATAGTTGAGGGACCCGCAACGTGAGCTTCTCCTGCTTCGTTCTTGTATGCGTGTTGCAAAGATGTATTTTGACTTGAGAACTTGTCATCCGGAGCATTGGGAGAGTGCAACAGCTTATTTTGATGTTGGGCTTCGTAGATCAGTCAAGGATATTGTGGTTTGTGGGGCCCTTTTTTGGAGATCTTCAGTGGCGGGTTGCTTCTTTGTCTATTCGATTTGGGGCCTTGATTTATACTCTGCTATGGAGACATCTTCCTTTACTTTTGTTGCCTCTAGGGCCCAGTCTTGGGAGCTTCAAGGCCACATTTTGTGGGACAATGGAGTTGTTGAAATGGGCTCTGAGTTTTATGGAGATTTGGGCAATCTTCAGGCTTCTATTCTTGGTTTCAATCTTTTTGTCTATACAGTCAAGAATACCTTCCCCCCTAAAGCCCAACATGATTTGGCGAGTGCTCTCTTCGGTAAGACCGTGCAAGAGATGGAAGTTGCCTTTGATTTGACCCTTAGAAAAAAAACGGTTTTCAAGTGTCTTCAATCCATACATAGAAAAGATATTCTTCTTGCTAACTCATTGATGGACTTGGGCAATGTATACCCCCGATTGAGTATCGTTCGGTTCTTAAGTATCGCCTTATGATTCCTCTATACCCGGTTGATGAGATTTTCCCTATGCCCTATTGTCGAAGAATTCTAGATACTTTTGGGGAGCATGCGGTTCATTGTAAAGAGCTTTCTGGCTTTATAAGCATGAGTCGGTCCGTGATGTGTTGTGTGATGCGTTTAGGAGAGCGGGGGTCTCGGTTAAGAAGGAGACGCCTGTGTCCTTTTTGATTGACCAATGTGAGGGGATGTCCACATTGACGCCGGAAGATGTCTTGGTGTTTGGATGGGCGGGTGGAAAACATACTTGCATCAATATGAATGGAGCTTCCCCACTTGTTTGTTTGGGTAGTGGGCCTTTTGTGGTGGATAAGGCGGCGCTTAATGCGGATTCTGCTATGGTGACTAAACATGAGAGAGCTTGTTTTGAAAACCAACATGTGTTTCTTCCATTCGCTTTCGACACTTTTGGTTTCCTTGCGCCCGATGCTATTGAAATTATCAAGATGGTGCAACGGGTCTTGCATGACAACGTTATGTCTCCTAGGTCTTCTAATGTTGGTATTAGGAGGATCGGATTCACCATTCAGAAAGTATTGACAGTACAACTTGTTGCCCGTCTTCCTTCTAACTTGATGTAAACATGTTAGCTTTTTAAAATAAATCAACAATAACTGAACCCTGAAAAAAAAATGTCACTATTCAGGGGAAATTTAATAAAATATTTTATGGATATTCAAATAAAAAGACTAAGATTATTATTTAAGAAAATGTTTTAATATCTTCTAAAATATTATAATAATCAAATTTGTTTTGTACAAAATATTTGAACAAAAAAAATCTTCCAATCAATTTTAAAAAAAAAGTTTCTACCCAATTTGTGTATGTTGATAAGCATTGTCTTAGTCCTTTTCCAAGAAAGAATTGATCGGTGGGACCATTGTTAACAAGGACAGAAAAAGAAACACTGGAAATACATTTCTTAATCCATCCAACAAACTTGTTGCTAAATCCGAGTTTTTCTAAAATCCTAAAGATGAAATTCCAATCAACTTGGTCATAAGCTTTTTCATATGAAGTTTAATAGCCATTCATCCTTCCTTATCTTTTTTTTTATCTGAAGGAGTGTAAAATTTCATGTGCAATGAGGATGTTGTCTTGGATAGATCGATTTGTGACAAAGGTGCCTTGGAGCAGGTGCATGATTTTGGGCATAATGGATTCCATTCGATTTGTTATGATTTTTGCTTTGATTTTATATATTTTTGAACACAAACTAATAGGTTTGAAATGGTTTATTATAGTCGGGCTATCGGTCTTTGGGATAAGGGTTATACAAGTGTGGTTTATTTGTTAAGCATTTTTCCAATCCTAAAGAAGTTTTTAATTGTTTTTATACATCGTTTTTCACAATAAGACAATATTTTTGGTAAAACTAGCAGACATACCATCAGACTTAGAGATTTGTCACTAACAATGTCGAAAATAACATTTTTAGTTTTAGCATGATTAGGGGCCTTTATCAGATTTATATTGTCTTCATTGTTAACCTTGTTTTTAATTAGTAGAAGTTTTCTTCTAATAAGGAACTATCAAGATGTGTTTTAGAATATTTATCCATAAACTCCTTTCTAACTTCGGATCACATTTCACTTTCAGACGAGAGAACAATCCCATATAGTCGTAAGCTCTTTTAAGTTTTTGCGGTTTCTTCTTCCCGTGACAGTGCGGTGGAAGTACTTTGAGTTTGCATTAATACTTTTCAAATGTTTATTTATTGTTATTTGTCTCTAGTATCTTTGGTGAAAATAAAGTAAGCAATTTTGTTTAGTAAGTAAATTTCTTTGTAGTAGGTCATCTCTTTGGTTCAGAGTGGGCTGATTAGTGCTTTGAACTTCTTCGAGTTTTACTTCGATCTCCTTAAGTTGTTTAAATATGTCACCGAAGTTTGTTTTACTCCACGCTTTTGCTTTTGTTTTCATAAGGTGAGTTTTCTTTGTAAGATTGTACATTTCATTACTAGTATAATTGGATCGCCAAGTTTGTTTAAATAAATTTTTTGAAAGATTTACGCTTTGTCCACATCATTTCAAACTTAAAAGGTTTGGTGTGACAATTTTTTAGTGAGATATATCACGCGAAACTTGAGAGTGAACAAATAGAGTGAATGCTATTTAAAAAAAAAAGTGGATACGACTGAAGGATTTGGTTGTGTACCAGGACACGATCAAGCTATTTAAGAACGTTATTGAAACCATTACAATTTTTTCTCGACGTGAAAGAATGACCGGAAGTTGGTACGTCCTCGAGGTTGTAGATGTTTTTAAAGTTCAAAAGTCTATTGAATGTGATTGTATTAATTGGGGCACCATCAAGTTTTTTCAAATGTTGTTGAATTTCATTTAGGTCTCCAAGGATGATACAAGGAATATTAGAATCTAGGATGAAATTGGATATTGAGTCCCAAAACTAGTTTTTTGAGTTTTCTTGTGGGGAACATATGCAAAAATTATATTCATTTTATGATCCGTTATCTTACGGGAAAACTCAATGCAGATGAACCAATCATTTCTGAATTTACAAGAAATGGTTCAATTATGAGTTGAAACTCTTTCCAAAGGAGACATAAGACTCCGACACTTCCGCTTGCCGGATAATATATCATATTGTCAAAATTAGAAGACTTCCAAAGATTGTCATCTTATGATTTTTGCGATTTTTTTTTCTAGGGCAATAATGTTAATCTTGTTGATTTTACAAAATGCTTCGAGGTTTGTCCAAAGGTTACTCCGACCCATTACTCTAATATTCCTTAAACTTATTATCGCAAAGAAACAATTAAGATTCTTCTTTGTGGGCGGTAAAAGCCTTGTACCTTTTGTTTCCGACATTTTAGTGTGTATTTGTATCTAAGATCGTAGATTATGAATTCGAAAGGCTTGATGATAGTGTTCCTTTGATCCGTTTTTGTGAAAATAAAACACATAGACTTTGATCTAATCGGGTATTTTGTCTTAAGTTTTTTTTTTTGGTGGATATTTTGAGTATCGCCTCATAGGCAGAACTTAGTGGTACACTTAAATTTTTTTGTCATTTTTCTCCTTAGAATTTGTAGATTCGAAGGTAGGTAAGACTTGGTATCAATCTAAAACTTAAATCTAATTATTTTGAGCAAATTGGTAAGGTCGAGATTTAACATAGGGACAAACTTGTGACTTATAGGGTAGAAAAAATTTTCAGTTGAAAAGCAGGCCTTGGAAGCGAGGTGAGCTCCAATCAACTTGTTTGTTGTAATTTTAGTGCGATTTTTCCTTAGAATTATCTGACTCGAAGAAGATAATTGGTAGACTATTTCATAGGTGTTCTATAAACAGACCATAGAATGAGGAAACATTCAAAAATTGAAACAATTGGGATAACGAATTCAGATTATATAGTAGCAACGCAACAACAAAAACACTGAGATTTATATTGCAAATAAGTAGAAGTCATGTTGATATAGGAATTGAAAACATCAAAGATTATCAAATTCATATCACGAGAGAGAAATATTAGATAATGGTGCCTTAACAGAAGACAGACAAGGTTCAAAAGCATGGTGTAACCATCAGCAAAAGGAACTAGGCTCGTTGGTAGGAGTGTTCACATAGACAAAGAAGACTTGAACACCCCGTTTCTTTGCAAGTTAGGAGTTGTTTTTCTGATTCTTACGTGGATTTTTGTCTGTTGAACTGCACGCATGGGCAGAGGTTGTTAACATGGTCAAGGAGCCCGTGGTTTCCGCATCCTTCCGGAAAATCCTCGAACCAAAGATTGTAATTGGTAAGCACTTTTTTCTCGTTTGGGATAAAGATTTCACCGAAAAAATCACTATCCATGTCCAAGTTGATACAAAATCTCGAATATATATTTCCAGATTTTCGTTCATTATTTAAATTGTACTTGATGAAGGGCCCAAGTTTGCGTTTTCTAGTGATTGCTTTGATGACTTCGATGTTACATAGTTCTACCGGAATTTTCTGTAATTCTAACCTAGGTATCGATGTTGGAGATATTCTCCCAGTAAGGGTCAAAATTGGGACTCCAATTAATCTTTGAGAGTGAGAATCACAACTTGTCCAAAGACATGAAAAAGTCTCCCATCCCAAACTCGCTTCTTGTCGATAGGGTTAGCAAATCGAATTTTGAACCAAATGTTGGCATTTAGGATGAATTGTAAATCACCATGGATGAACTTCCATTCTTTAGTGAGTTTAAGCTTGATTTATGAGAATTCAATCGGATCACCGAAAATTTTATTGATCATGAAAAAGTATTTCTGTTTTAGGGCATCCTTACGAGACTTTTCCAGAATATTGAAGTAGGTCTCCATGTCCATATCCTCCTCCTCCTTGTTTCATTCTTTTCCTTTTTGGCTATTTTGTTCCTCAAACATTGGTTTCTTCCCTTGTTTCTCAGTAGAAGCTTTGGGGGATTCTTTGTGTGAGCTAAAATGTGGTTTTTTTCAGTGATATCAGCCTTTGTATTATTTTTTATTATTGGTTGGCTAACTGGTAGTTCAATATCGCAATTTTGGTTGTTTGAGTCACTAATGAGAGTGTTGAGTTAGAAATCCTTTGGAGGATCCATTTTGCAACAAATGGTGGGAAAGCAAGAGGAACAAGATCGAAAGATGGTCGTGAAAGGCAAGCACCACCCCATCAGAGAGAGAAGTGAGTGAAGGAAAAGAGAAGAGAGCAAGATGGTAAGGGGAGCAAACCAAGGAGTTCCATTTAGTTATTGTTGAAGGGGTTCCATAAAATCCACATTGAGGCGCCTCTTTGTATAGGGTAGTTGTTAGGGCACCACCAGCACCAGAAGGGAAAGATTTCCTCGACAACGACAACGGAAGGGAATAGTAATTCTAGGTTTCTTTGGCGCGTCAGGCGCGTAGTTTGTGGGGCTTAGAGGGGTTTTTAGGGGTGACATATCGTGTTTTATATTTGATATTAGGGAGACTATTGTCAATACTGTGATTGTTATATATATATATATATATGCCTAAATAATACCTTTTCAAAAGGATGTATAAATTACCCTATCACATTATCAATATGTTTGGAACATTGTGTTCGCTTCAAGAATGATGCACACAAAGTCTTAAATTTATATCTTGTAATAAAAACCTAAATCTACTAAGTGAACCAACAGTGTATGGTCATTTTGAGGTGAGGCAAATACTCCTTGGTCGAACATAAAGACTAAGGTGAAATCAAGTTGTGCAATGATTGAAAATAGTATGAACCTAGACTAAGAAAAGAGAAAGATTGAAAGAGATGAGAAAACATATATTTTGGTGGGTTTTGATTGATCAAAGATCAGTTTTGAAATGAACAAAATAAAATTAAGCAACACAAGAAAGACTAATAAGGAATAAGAGAGGAGCGAATTCTAGGACTCAAGATCTTTGGTTATGACTTTGGATTCAGCATTCTAAACACAAGACAAGGTTGGTGATTGCTAAAAGGGAAAGGTGTTTCTATGAGAATGATTATGGAGGAGGTCTCACATTCCACTATCCCGCTCCAAACCACCTATCACCGGGTAGGTCTCAAGACACTTAGGATGGGAATTACGCTCAAACCGGTCACTCTACCTAAGGGTTTGAACTAACCTTCACCGGGTAAGTCTAGGGTTAGGTTCAACTCAAGCAGGAAACCTATAACACTCAATCCAATAGAGGATTTTAAGCCTCTACTACCTAGAATTCATCATCGTCATACCTAAGCAAGGAAATTACCGGGTAAGTCTCATCCCTCACCTAGTGTGCTAACCTTAGGTGGGTCTAAAGCTAGATTTCACTGAACAAAAACTAGGTTTTGAACAATCTAACACCCGAGCATACAAACTCATCAATTTCGTAGCAACATAAGAAATCTCGGGTTGATCATATCAATCTCAGCCAAGATTTCATGAAGAACAAGCCGAGATTCTTAAGATGTTCAACTAAATCGTCCTAAACAACATACAACTCCAAACTATCATCATCCAAGCAACAATCATTGAACTATCACCCTAGAATCACAAGTATTTAACCTAGAACTTGCATTTCTAGGTCAAACTTCATCAAACAAAAAGTCATACAATCCATGGGAAGAAAAGAAAGAGAAAGAAAATGATACTCAACTAAGATGTGCTTCAAACTCCAAGAGAAATGTATTCAAAACACACAACAATCCTTCTTTCAATCGAAATCCAAGCTTGCGAAGCCCTAAGTTTTTCCTCTCCAAAACCCTCCCTGTTCAAAAGTCTCCTTTTTTGTTTCTAGAATGGCCTCCTTTGGAAAATGAGCATGTGGTTGGGAGAAAATGAGCACTCCTTCGGGGACCAGCTGCCAACTCATTTGTGTCTCTACCTTTTGGAGAAGTGCATTGTCCGCCTTAACTTGAAAGACGTCATGGGTTGTACAAACGCTAGACCTCGGTCGATTTGAGCGAAACCTCGGCTGATATTCTTGTACATTTCGGGACCGAGATTTTTCAAGTGTGCTACCGTGGAAATCTCGCCCAAGATCAATAATGCATACCCAATATGACATGGTCCTTCCTTTGCTCCAATGCTCGCTCCTTAGGTGAGTTTCTTTGCTTCCCTTGGTTCTTGAGTACTCGCTGCTTCGAAGCTTGATCCTCATGTGCACTAATTAAGTCCAAAGTTTGTTGATATGCCTGAAAATACGACAAAAGTTCGTGTAAACATCTTTTCTAGCATACTACGCAAAATCAAGAACAAATGTCACGTACTCAAGCCAATGCATGCAAAATAAAGGGAAAATCTACCTTCACGCAAGTCTAAACTAAGGTCATGAATCATGTTATCACATTGGATACAAATTGTTGTTTAAAGATAATAATTTATAATTGAATAAGTCCTTTAAATAATTTTTTTATACCATTGAGCGATTTTGTTTATAAACTTTTAATAAATATATAAATTCTATTTATAATATATTTGTTATAATAATGTTTTTTAAAGGATGTCAAAAGATAGCCAGTAAAAAAACAAGTATATAAATAATTAATAAAAAAACTGTTGATGCTAAAAAAATACAAAAATATAGTTTGATGTAATCTCATTTAAGTTATTACTGTTGTTGTTATCATATAATTTTATATTATTATTGTTTTTGTTGGTATCGGGAATCATTTTAATTTTCAGCTACTCCCTTTTGTCTCAAATGCACTGCTTAGTGACAAAACTGCAATTTATTATATTAATAAAACTTTAGTGATTATCACCTTCATTAGATTAATGAAAATAGATTTCTTTATCAAACTGTTTGGACTAACTTGTTTCTAGTACCAAATTTTATTCTCTAAATAATCCAGAATAATACTAAATTTTTCTTTCTTTTATTCTCCATCATTTCGTGTTTGGTTGAACAAGATTATTTATTAGTTAAAACTCTTTAGGTAATTTCTGTTTTTATGGGTATTTTTTGGGCAGAGTATTGAGTAGCTTTGTAAAATATGTAAATCTAATAAATAAACTACGAAGTAATTGATACACGGAGGTTTATGGATACATTTTTATAGGAATTTATCAAAAAGGACACATGTTAAAAATAATAATAAAAACATGTAAATGGACTTATGATAGATTCAAATTTATGAAAAAGATATATGAGAAGGAAATTTTTTGTAGGATAACCTATTTAAAATAGCTAAATGAAAAAAAAACTAACCACAAATTTTTCAAGTTTTATTTCTAACCACTTAATAAAAATTTTATTTTTATTTTCGAACGGTCAACAAGCATCTGGAAAAATTGAAATAATATTTTGTTATTTACATTCAACAGTAGAAACTAAAATCTAACAAGTTAATAGTTAGTTTTTCAACTTCATAATTTAAATAGGCTACTTACAAAACTCACCTATGAAAAACTTCAAATTTAGAAAAACTAGTTTAGTTCCCGTGCCTTGCATGGGTATTTGAAAATGTGTTTTTTTGTTTATTTTGCGTGAATAATTTTTTATAGATGCCATTTTCTTATTATATTTTGATGATTTGATTATGAATGTTTATGTAATAAAATATACGCTTATTAAATAATAACAACATAATTATTGACCTAGTTCGTCATATAAATTTGACTACATCTGGAAGCATAACAAACCAAAAGTGTTCATTATATCTATATTATAAAAACCACAATATTAATAAATGTCAAAAAATAGATATGTGATTTTAATAAATATCAAATAATAAACGACATCTACGCAATACAAAAATATATTCAAAATAAATTAATTCAAAAAATAAATAAATGTCAATTAATAAACTACATATATCCAAAAGATAACATTTGTCATGAAACCTCAAAAACATGCGCGATAGTCCGACTCTGGAAAAGAAGAAGATAAACTTGATATAAGTGTATATTTAAAAGTTATGATCGCTTGATATTATTGATAGAAAATGAAATAATTATAAACTCAGAAGATAACATTAATCTTCAAATTTTTTGTGTTTATTTATACAACTTCTCAAAGGGTCATGTTTTCTTGATAATCAATGTGGGATAGCAAATTCCATATTTTACAAAATAGTTATAGTTTAATAAAAAAAGATTTATTGGCTTAATTTGTAATTTGATAACATATTTAATCCGGAAAAGAACCGTGTAGGCGCCACGTGAACATTATTCAGATATGAATAGAGTTTATACTTAAACTTAACCAAAACACCAAGAAATGTATTATTTGTATACTCTTTAGACTCTCTATTTATACAAGTTCTAAAATCTTCAAGCTTAGTAGCTAATCGACGTGGGACAACAAAAACCTCAAAATATTTAACTAAATAGATCATTTTGATACTCATTTGAAAAAAGAAAAAAAAAATTTTCCTAAAAATAAAACTTTAGGGGTACGGTTACTTATATATAAGTAACGTGAAATTATTTAAAGTAAATAGAAATCAAACTTAACCAAAAAGCCAAGATTACTTTAGGGAAGAACATTATGACCCACATAATTGTAGGATAACGATCCAAAGATAAAATCTTCCCTAAAAATTAAAATTTAGGTGTACGATTACTTTAGAAAAGAACATTTTGCCCACATAATTGTAAGTTAACGATCTCAAAAATAAAAGGAAGGAGGGATAGAAGGATCACCAATATACTCCCTAAATCGTGTAGCGTAATCGTAAGGGTCCAACTGGCCGTCAAAGGTCGAAGGTGGAGGTGGAGGTGGAGGAGGAGGTGGAGGAGAATGCATCTGCTGAGCACCTGGGCGTATAAACCGGTGCGATCGGTCTGTATACCACGCCATATAATCGTCGGTGGCGGTATATCCAGGGCCGTAACGTGCAACCATCTCCTCAATCGTGACGTGATGGTGCTCCCATCTATCCCACGCCCAGCTACCTCGAGGATAGCCAACTCTGTAGCTCCTGGGATCCTCGACCCTAATGGCATAATCAGGCTGTATCAGCGGAGGCAGAATAGTCTGAATGTATCCAAAAGCCCTCATGTTCCTGTATGGATCGTAGGGCTCTGATATGTCCATAAAAGTCAACAGCCCGTGGAACAACGAACGCTGTAACTCTCTATCAGTGAAGTCCAACTGGCCGTATGGCTGCCAGTTCACCTGTTTAAAAAACAGACAACATTGTTAGAAAATAAACACGTTAGTTGACAAAAAGATTACAACTATTCAAATGTAGTGGACTTGCCTGATCAACACTCATCTCATCAAGCATCCGTCTGTAGTCACGGGTGTCCCTCCTAACAGGCCTGATCTCGAATCTCGCCGCCAATTCATCCCATGCTCTCAGCCCTCGACAACCTCCGGTGCAAAGCATGGAAAATATAGGTAGATCCATGCCTTTAACAAAAAAGAAATAAAAATTAGACAAACAATACAAATTAAGTTACGAGAATAATAATATGAGTATAGAGGATATATTTTATCTGCAGCAGCGTCAGACAACCGCAAATCTGGCGACAGTCGACCCTAGTGGCCTCGCCCATACGCCTATAGAGGTAGGCGAGTGTCGCCGTACCCCAGGATGTAGTAATCACCTGATCAAGATCCTCCACCAATATCAGTAAATCTGGAGAAATCTTGTGCTGCGATTTGTCGGTGAACAGCGTCGATCCCAGCAGGTACAACAACCACTTGGACGCTGCAGTCGTCGGATACAGTTGTGAATATCCGTCACACTGATCCAGTAAAAAAGAATGTGACAGCCCTCGACGACGTACATCTTTGGCAGTCATCTGCTCATCAGTAAAAGCAAAAAACTCCTGCACTCGGATGGCAGAATCAGCTCTGGCGATCACCTGAGTAACCGCCGTCCCGGATATGGGAATGCCTAGGATGAGATGGACATCATGGAGAGCAATGGTCATCTCACCCCAAGGCATGTGCAGCTGGTTCACTTCGGGCTGCCATCTCTCGATAAAAGCGTCCAGTAGACGCACATTCAGATACCTGTACATAAGACCCTGCAGATGGGTCAGTCCACTGGCGTGCGCTAAACCCGACCAAGCCTCCTCATCCAGTGGCTAGGCGTCTAGCTGGTTGGCTCTGGTATGATAGTGAAGCGTATCACGATCCTACATAGAAAAAGAAATTTAATATATAACTAAAAAATATTATAACATTAAAGATGCATTTATTAAACATATTTATTGCGTACTCACCATGCCATGCTAGACATGGATAGCGGTGTGAGCCTGGAAACTCCTGAGTATCTCTGGTATACGAGGTCCCCCTTCACAAGGACCTCGAAGATCGGGCTGAAAGGCCTGCCGAGTAGGAGGTACTGGTCTAGGACGATCGCCCAGAACACGAGAAAGTACCTCCTCAAGTACCTCCTCCACAGGAGCTGGCGAAGGTGGCCTCCTCCCTCGGCGTCTCCTCTCAGCTGCAGGCTGCTGCTGTGAAGAAGAAGGAGCATACTCTTGCTCCCGCTGGGAAGAAGAAGGAGCATCATGCTGCTCCTGCCGGGAAGAAGAAGGAGCAAACTGCTGCTCCTGCTGGTAAGGAGCACTCAGATCCTCGATCTGAGAATAATATCCGGCACCAAACGAAGCACCACCTCCAGTATAGGAGCTATGTCTGGCTCCGCTAAAAGCCTGGTGAGGAGGGCTCAGTGGAGCAATGTCACACGCAATACCAGATGTACTACGCCGCGTGACTCCCGACTCCTGTGTCGGGAACTGCTCCTCATCTCCAGAGTAAGGAACTGGCTCTCGTGGCTCGTGTCTAGAGTGGACATCCCGCTGTCCCCTAAGAGAACGCATGCCACTGTGGAATACTTTCCTGAAGTATCCCAATCCGCTGAACCTCTTGGAGTCCTTGTTTGGGTTCCTTTCCATCTGCAAACAAAAACAACAAATGTTAATAAAAAGGAAAAGAAATTAAAAAAGGGGAAAAAACAAATTTAAAAAATTTTTTTTTTTTTAATAGTTGTCCGTAGCGGACAACTTCCTTGTCCGTGACGGACAAGCGTCTTCTTCGTTCAGCAGATCGCGAACGCCAACAATGGCGTTCGCGATCTGCTCACTCAACCTCTCTAAAACAACTAATTAACTTCAACCCTAACTCATATTCATCGATTTTAGTAACATATAAGCCCCTAAACCTCTCTAAAACAACCCAAATCGAACAAATTAAACTCTAAACCTAAACCTAACTAAAACAAACAAATTTAAACGAAACTAAAACGAGAAAGTTAAGTTTTTACCTTATATTGCAGTAGAGAATACGAGAAATGTGGAGAGAGATTGCAGCCGAAGATCGAGCGAAGGATCGTCGTAGGTGTTCGTCGCGGCGAAGAAAGGAAGAGGAAGAAAGGGAAAGAAAATGAGCGTGGTTGTCCTTAATAGGGCATGTGACCTTTGTCCGTTACGGACAGTTCCACTCTGTCTGTGACGAACAGATCACTCCTTCAATTTACAACATATATTTCTATCTTTTAGATCAAGTAATAATGTGTACAACTTCATTAAATTAATGAGTTTAATTACCTGTAGTAACATTTTCGTTAAATTTTAATTTAGTAAGATCTTTGAATTGTAATAACCGAAAATTTTAAACTCCGTTTAATACTAAATTCAACCGGATTCCGATCCGCCAACTTTTATCCTTTTAAATAAAAATAAAATGATATTTAATTTCTATCATTTTATGTGACCTTGATTCACATAAAATGATAATTAGGTAACCCGTATAATAAGTCCGTACATTTAAAAACCGAAGAGCGGTTCCGTGCGGGTAACGATTTATTTTTCAGCCCATCCTCTAACGGGATAAGCGGGCCCAGCGGAGTAGGCCCACTAATTAACCCATCTTCCGGCCCACTTACTTAACCCTTCCCTAATTCCCCACTAATGACGTTTGACCCAATCTTAACCCTAACCTAAATTGAGAGTTGTACGCTCTATTCTCCTACCTCATTTGTGAGAGTACCGTATCAGCAAGCAACGAATTCGGCGTCAAAGACAACCACAACTGAGCTTGGAAGCACCGCCCATCGGTCCACCAAACGACCCTCTCCGCGCCGGAACTGCTACATCATTGTTGGCCAGCGAGACGAGGCCGCCAATGCCGTCGGGGTTCCTGCGAGTGATAACGAGACCGAAGGCAAGTACACACCCTCACCTACTCGCCGCCCTGCTTTTCGATCGACTTCTGAGCGATAAAATACATCCTACCGGCCACTATTGGGCGTACCTCTGCTCGGACCTTCACCTCGGCGCTCGAGGCGTTGCACCCGACCGGAGGGAGACGGTTGCTCGGCCTGTTGCAGACGGCGTCTCCGGTAAGCTCCGACCCGACTGCCTCCTTTCCCTATTTCGTCCCTAACCTCCTACACGTATCTAACCTGTTGATGAACGGGATTGTCGACCCTCCTGTTGACTGGTGCTACACGGGCTCGACAGAGCTCTATTCGGGACTGCTTCGATCGACTTAGGCCACATTTTCTTTTCCTGCAGAGGCGTGACCATTGTGTTGGACGGGTGAGTTTTCTTCCTCCGTGCAGTGTAGGTATAAGAATATATATATATTATGCATAAGTACAGTGTAGGTATAAGTATATATATTATGCATAAATGCAGTGTAGGTATAAGTATATATATATATTTGCATAAGTGCAGTGTAGGTATAAGTATATATATATTTGCATAAGTACAGTGGGTATAAGTATATATATATATATATATATATATATATTTGCGTAAGTGCAGTGTGTATATA
>BSUD01000005.1:23992192-24030165 GCA_033239045.1 Fagopyrum esculentum | reverse complement strand
TATATATATATATATATATATATATATATATATATATATATATATATATATATATATATATATATAAAAGTGTAGTGTATATATATAAGTATATATAGATGTATAAGTGTAGAGTGGTGAAGATAGGAGCCATTAAGAAGGGTAGGTACTTGGGTAGGAAACGTGTGGTATAATAGTAACCGGAAAAGGCTAGAGTTTATAGGTAGTTAGTACGACCGGAATATTGTGCACTAGATATGAAGGTTGCGGTGGTTTCTATGGGTGTTCAAATGCTATCGTTGATAACGAGTTCCACTTGTTAGAATATCCTAAGGACTCGTTATGCTAACATAAGCTAAGCTCGCTTAGGTTCTCGGTCTGTTACCTAGAATAATTGTGAGGATGTTATCTAAACTTAGGAATGGAATGACGTTGTTTTCTTTAACGAGTATGTTTATGATTTTGACCTTAGACCTAGTAGCTTAAGTGTAAAGGTCGGACCTTAGCAACCCTTTTGAAAATTCTAGAACCTTGTTAACTTTATAATCTCTAGTAAACTATCCTTGAGAACCAGATTATGGAAATGGGTTCTAAAAGAAATTTGTAGGAATTAAGAATAAACCTTGAGAACTTTCGGCACTAAGGGTAAAATGGTCTTTTACCGTAAGAGAAAATTTTCCGTAATTCCTTCGCATGAGGTTGGACATCTGGATGTGATTTTGATCCACGTGCCTTGTATGACAGGCGTTTGAGTTGCTACGGTTGCAAACCGAGTTGAGATTCTGAGAGTTGTGGTCTGATTCAGGTAAGTCCATGCGACTTACTTAGCCGGTTTCTGAATGTTAGTTGAATGATAATGGTGATGTGTGCGATGTGTGCTTATAATAATAACTTGTTAGGATGACCGTTGTTGTTATGTGTTAAGGCCCAAGTGTATGTATAACGGGCCGTGACATCACTGCCCAGCTCTGCCAGGAGACTGGGAGGTTCTCTATACCCAGACCATACAGGTACACGGTGAGATGCATCGGATCCACTCCTGATGGGTACACGGGGGCGGAGGCGAGGTTTGGGAATCTCTCGTGTCACAAAATAAGTATCATTAGAGTGAATGACTTAAATGAAGATAATAAATGGAATGTTTGAAAGCATGATGAGTGTTTATTATTTTTATGTGTGTGCTATTATTATTCTCCTAATATTTAGATAACTAGCTAATGGTTGTTTTGTTGTGTTTTTAGTTTTACTGCAGGTTAGAACAACAGCTGAGTAATCCGGAAGTAGTGGTCAGCTGGGTCTCCGTACTCTTTAGAGTGGGGGTTTGGATTGTTGCTTTGTTGTCTTTCCCTTTGTTAAGACAGTTAGTCTTTTCCGTTGTTTAAGTACGATAGGCTGTTAGACTTTGTTGCATTCATCCTTTTTTTTAAATACATTTTATGAATTTCGGTTTTTCTTATTTGTGTCTTGTCGCAAGGTCCTAGTAATATTGTTGTCAAACTGAGGTCGGGACCCATTGTGAGGTCCTAACCAGTAATACTCCGAGTTCTAAGAATTCGGGGTGTTACATGAATGAACATTTCTTTTGTTCAAAATTTATAGATTTCGTAACAAACATATAAAGTTTCAAGAAATAAACGTAACTTCCTATCAATAAACGTTTCTTTAGTAAGATCTTTGAATGAACATTCCTGTTAATCAAAATTACGTAACTTCCTATCAATAAACGTTTCTTTTGTTCAAAATTTATAGATTTCGTAACAAACATATAAAGTTTCAAGAAATAAACGTAACTTCATATCATACATATCTACGATCCAATGAAGGTTATGTTATTGAAAAGATTTAAACTTCCTTTTACAAAAGAAGATCAAATCAAAGATATTTTATTCAAAAGATTAACACCTTCTTTCAATAAAGAAACCAAACTTACTTACAAACATAACAATTACAAAGGAATCAAAGTTTCAAGATCAATGTTACATTTTTAAGAAATTCAAACATAAATACGATCAAATCAAAATGGCGTTATTGAAAACATTTAAACTTTCTGTTAACAAAAGACAATCAAAAGGATATTAAATTTCTTTCAAACAAACCAAATTTTATAACTTTAATCCAAACACAAATACAATTTTCATTTTATACATATAACAGTTGTCCGTCACGGACAAGTGACATTTGTCCGTGACGGACAAATGGGATCAAATTACTAAATCATGCCCATTTGTCCGTGACGGACAATGTAATAACCGAAATTTTTAAAACTTCGTTTAACACTAAATATAACCGGTTTCCGATCCGCCAACCTTTATCCTTTAAATGAAGGTAAAACGAGATTAAAAATTATCATTTTATGTGAATTAGGTCACATAAACTGATAAAATTTAATCTCGTTTTACCTTCATTTAAAGGATAAAGGTTGGCGGATCGGAAACCGGTTATATTTAGTGTTAAACGAAGTTTTAAAAATTTCGGTTATTACATCAGTGCCCCCTTAAAAGAAGTTTCGTCCCGAAACTTAGAATAATATACCCAAACACACGACTTTCTTGGTATATTTTAGTTTTCTAACATTTTCGTTTTCTACCATGCAATTACTCAAACATCATACTCAAACATGCATCATATAAAACGTAATCACCCAATCCAATATAAAAACCTGAAAGGTCAAACAACACAACATCCAAGTACTAACTCGTCGATACAGGAGTAACCTCTAACCCCGCAAAGAACTCGGGATAGTTACGTCTAAAACTCTCCTCGGTCTCCCAAGAGGCCTCATCAGCTCCTCGTCTAGACCACGGGATCCGCAACATAAGTATCTCCTTGGACCACAAGCGTCTAGTACTGTGCTCCAAGACAGCTATTGGGTACTCTACAATGGTATGATCGGGCTCAACTATCAGATCCTCATGGCTGATGACGTGTCTCGGATCCGGGATATACTCTCTCAATTGAGATACAAGGAAGACCGGATGAACACCCTCTAGTCTCGGTGGTAGTGCTAATCTGTAGGCCACCTCTCCAACTCTCTCCAAGATCTCAAAAGGTCCGACATATCGGGGACTCAGCTTCCCCTTAATGCCGAAACGTTTGACTCCTGTCGTAGGTGCCACTCTCAACCACACCTGAGCACCCACTCTAAACTCCAAAGGTTGACGCCTTTTTGTCGGCGTAGGATCTCTGACGACTCTGAGTTGCTAACATACGCTCCCGAACTAGGGCAATCCGAGCGATGTCATCCTGTATCTGATATGGAGCTACTCCATCAGCTCTGCTAGGCTCATCCCAGCATAAGGGCGTGCGACATCTTCGCCTGTACAAAGCCTCATAAGGGGCCATCCTAATAGATGCATGTCAGCTGTTATTATATGAAAACTCTACCAGTGGGAGATGATCTGGCCATACATGTCCCCAATCTAGTGCACACGCCCGCATCATGTCCTCTAAGGTTTGAATGGTCCTCTCAGACTGACCGTCTGTCTATGGGTGATAGGCAGTGGTAAAGTGGAGACTCGTCCCCAAAGCAGTATGTACCTGCTGCCAAAATCTCGAGGTAAAACGTCCATCTCTATCAAAGACGATAGTCCTCGGTACCCCGTGGAGTCTCACAATATGTCTGGTGAACTCCTCAGCTAGACGACTCACCGGCCACGTTTCCTTAATCGGAATGAACGTGCGGTCTTCGTCAAACGGTCTACCACTACCCAAAATAGCATCAAAACCTCTGTTGAGTCTCAAACTTGTGACAAAATCCATAGATATATCCTCCCACTTCCACTGTGATACTGGAAGTGGGTGGAGCTCTCCTCTGGACCTACGATGCTTAATCTTGACCTACTGACAGGTCGCACACTGAGCTACATACCGAGTCACATCGGGCTTCAAACCACCCCACCAGAAGGACCGTCTCACATCCTTGTACATTTTACTCGCTTCAGGATGTACTGAGTATGGGGTAGCATGAGCCACACCTAGTATCTTCTATCTCAACTCACTATCTGACGGCACACAAACGCGGTCCTGACGTCTCATCACTCCATGTGGAGATTTCTCATATCGATCTATAGTTCCTTAACTTGAGGTCCTAGTTAACCTAAAATTGAGTTTTATGTTTTGTGGTTTATGGGATCACTACGCTTCCACTGCGCTACTCTGATTAATATGTTTCCCCCAATTAATCCTAATGGTGTTCTCTGGGCGCATAGATGATTTACAGCAAGATCCTCTCAAACCACCCATCAGTCTAAAGCTGATTTTACTCGAGTAAAGTGAAGATTCGTACTCTAAGCCGCGAGTACTAGCTATCCAAATTCTCGAAATAAACTGTTCCCATTCGTCAAATCTATGGTCCTCGACCCAAATATAGTTTCATGATTGTTCTAGAGAACCCCCTAGCAAAATATTTTACCGGTCACGCCTCCTTGGAGAGATGGGACGTGCGGTCTTAGAATTTCCTAGAATTCGCTTATGTCTCGTCGGAACTCTACTTACCACTCGCCGAGACTACTCAATGTGGTTGTCCTTCTACAATTCCTTTTACCTTCAACGTAGGGTACATCATGTTAACCTTCAAGTCCTTATCCTGATCTATTTAAGATCTATTTAGGGTACATCACTTTCTACCTAGCTCCTCATTCCACAGGTGCGGTAACAAGCCTATATCGGAACAATAATACCAAGCACATGATGGTATCTCTTGCTTGTCTTGTGAACTCTTATATTATCTTATAACATTTTCCTTCTCCGATTCGGTCTCTAACTGTCAATTGATCATTACTACCCCTTCCGTGTTGGAACCTCAGTTACGTAGCACTCCCGCAAGGATTCCGTAAGGCATCCTCATCTCAACACTTATTTAAAGCTAGCATGATCCCCCTTTTGATACAAGAACTTCCTTCTCCCTAGTTAAGTTATACGCTTGGTTTACCCTTTATCCATCATCGGTCCGAGAGTACGACTTTTTATTAAAATCTACTTGTAGCCTTTCTATACCAAAAAAAAATCAGGTGCATATAATTTTCTTAAAATCAAATTCCTAGCATCGCATTTATTATGTTTCCCTTATACTCATGTCATTTTACTTTCTTTAAATCTTTACCACCAGTAGGATAGTTACATCCCTTTGAGTTTCTCGTATACGCCTTATGGACCACGTTGATTGGTCTTATTACTTTCATCAACTCTTATGTTATCAGCCGAGCTTGAATTTTCATTGGATTACCACCATTTCTCATTAAACTCTTATATAGACACTTTCCGGTAGTCCTCTTATTGGGGATATACCGGATCCATATAACAACCTTGAGTCATTCAACTTTACTTCTTCTCATGTCTATTCTAACCCATATGTAGGTTCAAACTGCAATCACCTCACAACTCGATAAGACATAGGACATGTTCACAATCATCTGTTTCTTCTTACTCTTCTAGTTCTTTCTACAGGGATCCCTTCATACTATATGTATCTTTCCTTAGTCCGTAGTAAGCAACTGCTCACAACAGTTCTCTTTCCACTATTACTATCACAAATGGTCATTACCGACCGTCAAGAGCTTCTCTTTAGTCTCTTAATTAGAGTTATCATATTGGACTCATTCAATGTTACCATCAAGGCTACTAGTACTGGTATTGATTTGACTTCACCAATGTCGTCGTTGATCTCTGAAAGAAATTCACCAGATGTCGATAAGATTTCTTTATAACCTAGTGGTTATTCTTCTTATCGGTCAACTAATCATCACTAGTTAGCCAGCACGTGCAAATTCTCTGTTGTTACCAATTAGCCTATAGTTGACCTTCTATAAGATCGTAGACTTACTTTTCTTCCATCTCTTATGAGGTTTGATATTCCAGTGAAAATATATCTCTTCCATATATACTCCTTTAGCTCCTTCTACATATTACACTCCTATAAGAGCACTATACTCTTACGAGTCTAGTTGTATCTTCGTCTTCCGCCAACGACCTTATCACTTTTCCTACGATAACTTGTAGGCATTTCTCCATGATTCTTTTTACCCGAGTTATTGTCCCCTTATTTGTTCTCTGTTATGACCTGCTAGTGTTATTAACTTAAATCCCTTCGTGAGTGAGAAGTTATTAGAGACCCTCTTTATCACCCAGACCATTATCCTACACCCTCCTTCCTTGGGGTGCTACTTTTACTTCCGCCTTCATAGAAATACGGTCTTTGTTGTATCCCGATCCTTGTTGCAATTCTTGTGTGTTCTAGGAGGTCATACCACTCCCATGTTGGTGAAATCTGCGTTCCACTTTCCAACAACCTGTAAGCTTCCCTTTTTCGGCTCTTTTATTCTCCGTATTTGGGTGGACAAGGTATCTCATCTTGACTCCTACGCTTATGATTGTCTCGGTTTCCCATCTTGATTGTGGTGGCAAGTAGCTTGTCGAGAGTGATCATCTTCCGCTCTGCTTCTAGCTTCAAACTTTCACTTTCTGATCCGTTAGTAAGCTTAGATTCAATGTCTCTTGTCTAGATCGCTGCTATATTTCACTTGGACTTTCATGCCCATGTGTGTTTCAGAAGGTATCCGCTTTGTTTGTAACGTTGCTTTACACCACACTTGAAAGAACCTAGGTGATGTCGCTCCCAATTTGCATAATTGTCGATCATCCAATGCCTTTCCGGAACTACTCTCATGTATAACCTTCATTTGCTTCCGTTAAGTTGACTCGGGATTCCCTGCTTTCCATGTTCATTGATGTTGTTCTCAAGTCCTCACTTTCCCGCCTCGACACTCCTCAGCAAGCTCGAAGGAGTTGCCCGCCATTCGCCTACCCTAATGCACATAAGATGTGCATACTAATCCTCACGTTGACACCCTTCAAAAACTTAGGTGTGTCGACTTAACGAGGATCTCATACTGTTATCTCCATTGAGGGCGTACTATAACTATAAATTCTACTAATCTTCGGCATATGCTCATCTACATCACCTATCATTATAATCAAGCTACTAAGTCCAAAGAGAGTAACAACCTAAAGTCCATACTAAGCATACGGAGATCCGCGGTAGTAGTGGTGGTCAGCCGGACTTTCTATTCCCAACCAAAATATGCATGCATTTGAAAACCAAAAGTCCTTTTTAAAACTCAGATCCCTTTTCGGGTTCCGCTTAAGTACTTATTCGGTCTTCCAGAAGATTTCAAGTGTCATTGTTGCCAACCTAGAGCTCTAATACTATGTTGTTACACCCCGAATTCTCAGAACTCGGGACATTACTGGTTAGGACCTCACAATGGGTCCCGACCTCAGTTTGACAACAATATTACTAGGATCTTGCAACAAGACACAAATAAGAAAACCGAAATTGCTGTAACCGAAAATAAGTTACGTACCTTTAAAATAAAATAATAATTTATATAATACGGAATATAATTCCGTATTATATATTTTTTCCCGCACATAACCAGAAGTCCGGAGCGACTAACGAGTTTTTGTATCCTTGTTTTAATGAGAGAGCAGGCCGGATCTAGCCCAACACCAGGCCCAAGCCCACCGGCCCACCTCCTTATGCTAATCTTTGTAATACTCGGAAAATTTAATTCCAGCTCAATACCCGGTCAAACCGGATTCCGATCCGCCAACCTTAATTCTTATAAATAGAAGAAAACGATTTTTAAATTCTATCATTTTATGTGACCTTGATTCACATAAAATGATAACATAAATAATTCCGTGAATGATTCCGTAAATAATTCCGTACTTTAACGGTTCCGAGCGAATAATTATTCTTTCAACTCCTTTGTTTTAATTGAAGAGCAGGCGGACCCTGGTCTGGCCCATTA
The DNA here is from genome assembly GCA_033239045.1 of Fagopyrum esculentum. Taxonomy (NCBI): domain Eukaryota; kingdom Viridiplantae; phylum Streptophyta; class Magnoliopsida; order Caryophyllales; family Polygonaceae; genus Fagopyrum; species Fagopyrum esculentum. The sequence continues at coordinate 24,022,375 of BSUD01000005.1, read as the reverse complement.
AAACCGGCCCAATAACACTATAGCCAGCCCATTTTAAATCTTACCCTAATCCTACTTTAACCTAATTACTAATCTAAACCTACATCTCTATTAGCTGCTACGTGAAGAGCCGCTTTCCCTACTGCCTTCACGCCTTCCAGCCCCCTTTCTGGCTAACCACCGCACCGCACCGCACCTCTGGCTAACCACCACACCGACTCGCCGGGAACGACATACCGGAGCTTCGCCTCACCGAGAAACCAGGGGACCGTACCTCCCGCTTCAGCAGCAACGTCACAGCAACACCTCAACAGGCCGCCGGTACGGTTGACCACCAGGTGAGCCGCCGTCCTTATCCTCTCTTCCTTTTTCTCTATTTACGGAAGCCTTCAGCCGGGACCGTGGGCCTGCACAGACTTGCCGGACCTTGACCAACCTCACAACGTTGCAGAAAGAAGAGACCCCGCTACTGCCGCTATAACCGCACCTCTGCTGGTTACGTCCACACCGATCCTCGCCGGAGTCTTCAACAGTCCCAACCTTCCTCCCCGCTGCAGACAGGTAACTCCAGCCATAGCCTTTTGTTCGTGAGGAGAGTCGGACCCCTCCGTTTTGGGCTTAGACGCCGGGAGATCGATCGCCACTACTGCCGCCTAGAGTTTGGACACCACCGCCCCGCCGGAGACGTCAGCAAGACCACTACTCCCTCCCAATTGCAGCCATAGTCGCCATCACGGGATCGGAACCGACTACTTACTCGCCAGGGTTCTTGCTGAGCTGTTTCGATCGACTTCGGCCTAGTCGCATTTACTGCAAAGACGAGACGAGGCGTGGGACGGGTGAGTCCTCCTCCTCCTCCTCGTTGTACTGTTGTAGACATGTATAGATTATATAGATGAAGGAAATAGTAGAGATTGGTAGTTGTATAAGTATCAGTACAATATATATATATATATATATATATATATATATATATATGCACAGTTATATAGATGTATGAGTTGAAGAAAAGGAGTATATATATATGTATATATATATATATATATATATGAACAGAGCAGTGTACGTAAAAATATGTATATATAGAAGTAGGATTTTGAAAGAAATAAAATACATAAATATATCTGTATCAACAGTGTACATATATACGTACATATAGATTTGCGAGTTGGAAGAGATGAATATATATATATATATGAATAGGTGCGGTGAATGTGTTTGTGTATATATAGATGTATAAGAATGGATATGGGTAGGCTTATATATAAGCGTAAGAGTGGTATGCATATGTAAGTATATATATATATATATATATATATATATATATATATATATATATATATATATATATATATATATATATATATATATATATATATTTGTAGGTATAAGTATAGTGTATATAGATATATGGGTTACGGATATAAGTACGAGTTGGGAGTTATGAAATTATGTAGCTATATATAAATACCGAGTAGTTACGGAATTATACGAGTTGAAGGAAAAGTTAGAGTATGTGCATGCGTATATATACATATGGGAGAGGGGGAGCGATATTCTTTGAGGAGTGGTTCCGAGTTAACTTATAACTTATAAGAATTGTCAGAGAGAAACAATTTATGGAAAACAAATGCTAAAAGAAATTAGTAGAGTTTAAGAATAAACTTTGAGTTTTTTTTCGACATTAAGGGTAAAATGGCCTTTTACCGTAAGAGAGTTTTTTTCCGTAATTCCTTCGTATGAGGTTGGACATCCGGATGTGTTTTTGATCCACATGCCTTATTTGACAGGCGTTTGAGTTACCACGAGTACGGACCGATTTGAGACTTATTAGAGTGTGATTTGACTCAGGTAAGTCCTTGCGACTTACTTAGCTAGTTTCTGGATGTTAGTTGAGTGATAGTGGTTGTGTGTGCTATGTGCGTGTTTTAATAATAATAACTTGCTAGGACGACTGTTATTATTACGTTTAAGGCCCAAGTGTATGTATAACGGGCCGTGACATCACTGCCCAGCTCTGACAGGAGACTGGGAGGTTCTCTATACCCAGACCAGGCAGGTACAAGGTGAGATGCATCGGATCCATTCCTGATGGTTACACGGGGGCGGAGGCGAGGTTTGGGAATCCCTCGTGTCACAAAATAAGTATCACTAGAGTGAAAGAGTAACTTAAATCAAGATAATAAAACGGACTTGTTTGAAAGCATGATGGGTGTTTATATTTTTATGTGTGTGTTTGTGCTGCTATTATTCTGCTAATATTTAGATAACTAGCTAACGGTTCTTCTTGTTGTTGTTTTTAGATTTACCGTAGGTTAGATCAGCAACTGAGTGATCCGGAAGTAGTGGTCAGCCGGGTCTCCGTACTCCTTAGAGTGGGGGTTGGGGGTTGTTTTTGTCTTTCCTTTCTTTTGGTTAAGACAGTTGTTCGTTTCCTTTGTTTAAGTACTTTAGGCTGCTAGACAGTGTTGCATTCATTACCCTAAAAATAATATTTTTATGAATTTCGGTTTGCTCTATTTGTGTCTTGTTGCAAGATCCTAGTAATGTTGTTGTCAAACTGAGGTCGGGACCCATTGTGAGGTCCTAACCAGTAATGTCCCGAGTTCTGAGAATTCGGGGTGTTACAACATGGTATCAGAGCTCTAGGTTGGCAACAATGGCACTTGAAATCTTCTGAAAGACCGAATAAGTTTTAAGCAGAACCCGAAAAGGGGTTTGAGTTTTAAAAAGAAAATTTTTGGTTTAAATGCATGCATAGTCTGGTTGGGAATAGAAAAGTACGGCTGACCACCACTACTACCGCGGATCTCAGTATGCTTAGTTTAGACTTATAGTATTGTACAATTATGTATGATATATAAATATCTATATATATGTAGCATGTTGTTACCCTGGAGGATATGGAATATCCTTTAGTTGAGTTATCATGATGCCATCATCGCCTCATGATAAAACGTTTGGAGATCTTAAAGGGTATCTGTAAGAAGATAGTGGACTCATATCCCAGATTGGAACATTACATTATGGCGGACGCCGTGGTGGGTTCTACAATTGTCCGAAGAACGAGTGGTTAAGGAGTTGAGGATTACTAGAGGATGTTAACAACAAGAACAATCGGGCGAGAAAAGAATATCAAGCAATTCGAATATAAGTAATAGAAAACCGTACAAGGATTTTAGCGGTATGATGACGAGAGGTGAAACTCAAGATGCATGAAAGGACTAATAAGAGCGCGGATTGAAGAGGACAACATCAAAACACCATTCAAACAAAGTATAGTACAACTACACTTGGCGGGTTAAAGGACACTACAACCAAGGTGGATGCTACCATAGACAAGTATGAGCATGAGAGTACAGAGAAAATAGAGTGTTGACCCAGATGTAAAAGATTAATGGAGTACCAAGACAGAGATTACGATCGAGTTTAAAAGACAAAAATTTATAAATTTCATAACCATGGAGATGGGTTGACTCCTTTAGAGACACGAGAATGTTGAAGGAAAGCACGACACAAGTATCGAAGATGGTAGAAGTCTGAAATTGAGACAATGGATTTCCATGAAGGTAATGTTACAAAACAACATCCACCGAGGAATAAGCATGTGCGGGAATGATCATGATGGACTTGAGGGATCATAATAACTATTCAATCACCAAGAGACTTAAGTTAACCATACTAGTGGTTCACTACAAAGAGCTGCAGGTAGACGATAACTTAGGAAAAAGGAACCGCGAAGATGGGTTGTAAGCTATCACGTAAGGTTTGATAAACCCATAGATGGCAGGTGAATAATGCAACTAGACTCGGATAAAGTGATCTAAATGTGTATAAACGGATAACCTATAAGGGATAAGTTTTCACCTTGTATATCCGCATCGAAAGAGATAGAGGAAAAGTAAGTCTACGATCTGGTAGAAGACCAACTACAGACTAACTAGTAATAACGGAGAATTCACACGTCTGAGTTGACCCGTGATGACCGGTTGGTAGATAAGAAGAATAACATCAAATTTACTAAAGAATGTTACTAACATATGAGGAATCTCTACAAAAGATCAACGACGACAAGTGTAAAGTTAAACCGATACAAGTACTAGTACCCTTAATAGTAACATGGAATGAGTTCGAGCTAATATCTCTAATTAAGAATTTAAGAGGAAGATTTTGACGGCCGGGAATGACCCCATAGGTCTTTAAAGAGATTAAGGAAATGGTTGTGAGCAGTTTCTTACCTTCTGGATAAGAAAAAGGTACAATTCACGGTAGTACTAATGGATTGCATAAGGAGAGCTAGAGGAGTAAGAAGAAGCAGATGATTTTAATTATGTCCAACGTCAATCAAGACAGAAGGTGCTTAACATGCCACACATATGAGACTGATGGTGCTCTCCCGAGGTCTACAGAGGAAGCCTTTTTGACTAAAGATGTCACACAGAATAACTACAGTTATAGAGACGCAACAACATAGAGATTATAACCTTAGTGTCTTTGTAATATGTCTCATCGAGTTGTGAGGTGATTGAAGATGGAATCTGCATGTTGGCTAAAATAGACATGAGAAGGAGTAAAGTTGAATGACTAAAGGTTGTTAAATAGATCCGGTATTACCCCAATAAGATAATCACCGAAATGTGTCTATATAAGAGTAATGAGAAATGGTGGTACTCTGATGAAAATTCAAGCTCGACTGATGACATAAGAGTTGATAAAGTAATAAGACCAACCAACGTGGTTTGTAAAGCGAGTACGAGAAAACTCAAAGGGGTAACTATCCTACTGGGGGGTAAAGATTTAAAGAAGGTAAAGCAACACGAGCATAAGGACAACATAATAAATGCGAGTCGAGAACTTTGATCTTTGAGAAAATCATATACAACTGAGATTTCGTATACAAATGACACCAATAGGTGTTTAATAAAAGTCATACACATCGGACCGATAACGCTAGGAGGGATAAAGTGTAAACTGAAAGAATAACTTGACCAGTAAGAAGGTAAGTCAGGTATCAAAAGGGCGGGTCTTGCTAAATTGAAATAGAGTGTTGAGATGAGGATACCCTTGTAGAATCTATGCAAGAGTACAACGTAATGGAAATTCTAACATGAAATGAGCAGTAATGATCAACTGAAAGTTGAGACCGATTCAGGGGAGAAAATTGTTATAAGACGAGTCACCTAGCAGAAGAGTTCACAAGACAAGCTTGAGAGACCAAAATAGATAAAATGTCAATCCGGATATGAGGGTCTAAGGTGCATGGAATGGGGTACCTACAATGGAGTGTAGAAGCAAAATGTAGACTTTACAAGTGTGGAGAGGTTTTGACCTCCTCAAATATATAGGAATGTGAAAGAAATCACAATGCCGGTATGAAAGAGTCGAAGCCCTATAGTGGAAACAACGGAGTTTCATGAAGGCAATATTGCCAGTAACACCAGCAAAGGAATGTATATATAAGAACGGCCCTGGTGAGCTCGAAAGTCTAAGGCAACCCCAATTATCACAGGTTCTAAGTCATCAACACTGACGGTCCATGCAAAGGGAACTGCAAGGGGATGATAACTAAATTCATCAGAACTACAAAGACACTTACCAGCTATCGTTGAAGACTTGGAATGATTATTTAGGTCAAGATGAATGACCCAGTTGGGCTCAGGAAGTAGAATTAGCTAAGGAAGCAGAAGTGTGGAAGATAAAACGAATTATCAAAGCGTGAAAGGATTAACCGAGCAGATGATGCTCACCAAGAATTTAACGCCAGTATAGGTATGAGAAGAACAAGTCCGGGATAGTGAGATGAGTCAATTATAGACTGACCGACGTCAATTGAGGACGTGTAAGTGTTGGTTGATATTGACGAGTAGGTACCGTTAAGAAGAGATATTAGTGATTGCGAAGTTAAGAGATAACTTTACCGATGCCTTGAAGGACTCCCGAGTAGGCAACGACAACCTTCTAGGATGATTTAAGGATATGGAGCGAATCGGGTTGGAGGTTACTTTCTGGTTGGTTAAGAACAGACTACGGTTGAGTGAGAGAGTAAGGGTTTGTTTGAAGAGAATCTTGCTAGTAGTAGGAGGGAAGTATAGGCGGGAGTCGGGTAAATCATGTTGACCCTCAGAAAGACACCATTTTGACTATTGGGTGTTACACCAAAAGCGTGGTAGGCCCATAACCCACAGATGAAGAAAATCAATGTTAGGTGAATTATGATTTCAAGTTAAGGAATTAGAAATTTATATGAAAAGGGTCCACTTGGGTGTGTGATTTGTTTTGCGTTATATAATTTAAAAGCTTGACAAGAAGTAGGTGAAAACCCATTCATTAATGAACGATCCTATTAGGTCACATTGAGGAAACCGGGTCAAGCGGTTTGCATTACAAAGTGCATTAGGCACTTAGTAAAGTGCCGACAGAAGTTTAAGATCATTATTTCAGAATCGATAGTCGGGAACTTTTGAAAGGAAAAAAGCAAGTGGGCCTAGTGGAAGGAAATTTGGTAGAGTCATCAAAAGAGCTGGAAATAAGTTTAGAAAACCAAACCGTTGAGAGGGTACCAACCGAATCCGAGACATGTCATTAGCTATGAAGATAAGAAAATTTAGCCGGTTCATGCTTTTGTAGAGTTCCAGTGGTTTAGACGAGGAGCTGATGAGGCCATTTGGGAGACAGATGAGAGTATTAGACGTAATTATTCCGAGTTTTATGCGGGATTAGCTACTACTTTTGTACCGACGAGTTAGTACTCGGATGCTGTGTGGTTTGACTTTTCATGTTTTACTTTGGATTGAGTGATTATGTTTTAAGTAATGTGTGCCTGAGTTTGATGATTGAGTAGTTGCATGTTAGAAAATGGGATTTAATAAAACCAAGTTATACATAGAAAGTCGTTTGATTAAATACATTATTCTAAGTTTCGGGACGAAACTTATTTTAAGAGGGCACTGATGTAATACTCGGAAAATTTAATTCCAGCTCAATACCCGGTCAAACCGGATTCCGATCCGCCAACCTTAATTCTTATAAATAGAAGAAAACGATTTTTAAATTCTATCATTTTATGTGACCTTGATTCACATAAAATGATAACATAAATAATTCCGTGAATGATTCCGTAAATAATTCCGTACTTTAACGGTTCCGAGCGAATAATTATTCTTTCAACTCCTTTGTTTTAATTGAAGAGCAGGCGGACCCTGGTCTGGCCCATTAAAACCGGCCCAATAACACTATAGCCAGCCCATTTTAAATCTTACCCTAATCCTACTTTAACCTAATTACTAATCTAAACCTACATCTCTATTAGCTGCTACGTGAAGAGCCGCTTTCCCTACTGCCTTCACGCCTTCCAGCCCCCTTTCTGGCTAACCACCGCACCGCACCGCACCTCTGGCTAACCACCACACCGACTCGCCGGGAACGACATACCGGAGCTTCGCCTCACCGAGAAACCAGGGGACCGTACCTCCCGCTTCAGCAGCAACGTCACAGCAACACCTCAACAGGCCGCCGGTACGGTTGACCACCAGGTGAGCCGCCGTCCTTATCCTCTCTTCCTTTTTCTCTATTTACGGAAGCCTTCAGCCGGGACCGTGGGCCTGCACAGACTTGCCGGACCTTGACCAACCTCACAACGTTGCAGAAAGAAGAGACCCCGCTACTGCCGCTATAACCGCACCTCTGCTGGTTACGTCCACACCGATCCTCGCCGGAGTCTTCAACAGTCCCAACCTTCCTCCCCGCTGCAGACAGGTAACTCCAGCCATAGCCTTTTGTTCGTGAGGAGAGTCGGACCCCTCCGTTTTGGGCTTAGACGCCGGGAGATCGATCGCCACTACTGCCGCCTAGAGTTTGGACACCACCGCCCCGCCGGAGACGTCAGCAAGACCACTACTCCCTCCCAATTGCAGCCATAGTCGCCATCACGGGATCGGAACCGACTACTTACTCGCCAGGGTTCTTGCTGAGCTGTTTCGATCGACTTCGGCCTAGTCGCATTTACTGCAAAGACGAGACGAGGCGTGGGACGGGTGAGTACTCCTCCTCCTCCTCGTTGTACTGTTGTAGACATGTATAGATTATATAGATGAAGGAAATAGTAGAGATTGGTAGTTGTATAAGTATCAGTACAATATATATATATATATATATATATATATATATATATATATATATGCACAGTTATATAGATGTATGAGTTGAAGAAAAGGAGTATATATATATGTATATATATATATATATATGAATAGAGCAGTGTACGTAAAAATATGTATATATAGAAGTAGGATTTTGAAAGAAATAAAATACATAAATATATCTGTATCAACAGTGTACATATATACGTACATATAGATTTGCGAGTTGGAAGAGATGAATATATATATATATATGAATAGGTGCGGTGAATGTGTTTGTGTATATATAGATGTATAAGAATGGATATGGGTAGGCTTATATATAAGCGTAAGAGTGGTATGCATATGTAAGTATATATATATATATATATATATATATATATATATATATATATATATATATATATATATATATATATATATATATATATATATATTTGTAGGTATAAGTATAGTGTATATAGATATATGGGTTACGGATATAAGTACGAGTTGGGAGTTATGAAATTATGTAGCTATATATAAATACCGAGTAGTTACGGAATTATACGAGTTGAAGGAAAAGTTAGAGTATGTGCATGCGTATATATACATATGGGAGAGGGGGAGCGATATTCTTTGAGGAGTGGTTCCGAGTTAACTTATAACTTATAAGAATTGTCAGAGAGAAACAATTTATGGAAAACAAATGCTAAAAGAAATTAGTAGAGTTTAAGAATAAACTTTGAGTTTTTTTTCGACATTAAGGGTAAAATGGCCTTTTACCGTAAGAGAGTTTTTTTCCGTAATTCCTTCGTATGAGGTTGGACATCCGGATGTGTTTTTGATCCACATGCCTTATTTGACAGGCGTTTGAGTTACCACGAGTACGGACCGATTTGAGACTTATTAGAGTGTGATTTGACTCAGGTAAGTCCTTGCGACTTACTTAGCTAGTTTCTGGATGTTAGTTGAGTGATAGTGGTTGTGTGTGCTATGTGCGTGTTTTAATAATAATAACTTGCTAGGACGACTGTTATTATTACGTTTAAGGCCCAAGTGTATGTATAACGGGCCGTGACATCACTGCCCAGCTCTGACAGGAGACTGGGAGGTTCTCTATACCCAGACCAGGCAGGTACAAGGTGAGATGCATCGGATCCATTCCTGATGGTTACACGGGGGCGGAGGCGAGGTTTGGGAATCCCTCGTGTCACAAAATAAGTATCACTAGAGTGAAAGAGTAACTTAAATCAAGATAATAAAACGGACTTGTTTGAAAGCATGATGGGTGTTTATATTTTTATGTGTGTGTTTGTGCTGCTATTATTCTGCTAATATTTAGATAACTAGCTAACGGTTCTTCTTGTTGTTGTTTTTAGATTTACCGTAGGTTAGATCAGCAACTGAGTGATCCGGAAGTAGTGGTCAGCCGGGTCTCCGTACTCCTTAGAGTGGGGGTTGGGGGTTGTTTTTGTCTTTCCTTTCTTTTGGTTAAGACAGTTGTTCGTTTCCTTTGTTTAAGTACTTTAGGCTGCTAGACAGTGTTGCATTCATTACCCTAAAAATAATATTTTTATGAATTTCGGTTTGCTCTATTTGTGTCTTGTTGCAAGATCCTAGTAATGTTGTTGTCAAACTGAGGTCGGGACCCATTGTGAGGTCCTAACCAGTAATGTCCCGAGTTCTGAGAATTCGGGGTGTTACAACATGGTATCAGAGCTCTAGGTTGGCAACAATGGCACTTGAAATCTTCTGAAAGACCGAATAAGTTTTAAGCAGAACCCGAAAAGGGGTTTGAGTTTTAAAAAGAAAATTTTTGGTTTAAATGCATGCATAGTCTGGTTGGGAATAGAAAAGTACGGCTGACCACCACTACTACCGCGGATCTCAGTATGCTTAGTTTAGACTTATAGTATTGTACAATTATGTATGATATATAAATATCTATATATATGTAGCATGTTGTTACCCTGGAGGATATGGAATATCCTTTAGTTGAGTTATCATGATGCCATCATCGCCTCATGATAAAACGTTTGGAGATCTTAAAGGGTATCTGTAAGAAGATAGTGGACTCATATCCCAGATTGGAACATTACATTATGGCGGACGCCGTGGTGGGTTCTACAATTGTCCGAAGAACGAGTGGTTAAGGAGTTGAGGATTACTAGAGGATGTTAACAACAAGAACAATCGGGCGAGAAAAGAATATCAAGCAATTCGAATATAAGTAATAGAAAACCGTACAAGGATTTTAGCGGTATGATGACGAGAGGTGAAACTCAAGATGCATGAAAGGACTAATAAGAGCGCGGATTGAAGAGGACAACATCAAAACACCATTCAAACAAAGTATAGTACAACTACACTTGGCGGGTTAAAGGACACTACAACCAAGGTGGATGCTACCATAGACAAGTATGAGCATGAGAGTACAGAGAAAATAGAGTGTTGACCCAGATGTAAAAGATTAAAGGAGTACCAAGACAGAGATTTACGATCGAGTTTAAAAGACAAAAATTTATAAATTTCATAACCATGGAGATGGGTTGACTCCTTTAGAGACACGAGAATGTTGAAGGAAAGCACGACACAAGTATCGAAGATGGTAGAAGTCTGAAATTGAGACAATGGATTTCCATGAAGGTAATGTTACAAAACAACATCCACCGAGGAAGAAGCATGTGCGGGAATGATCATGATGGACTTGAGGGATCATAATAACTACTCAATCACCAAGAGACTTAAGTTAACCATACTAGTGGTTCACTACAAAGAGCTGCAGGTAGACGATAACTTAGGAAAAAGGAACCGCGAAGATGGGTTGTAAGCTATCACGTAAGGTTTGATAAACCCATAGATGGCAGGTGAATAATGCAACTAGACTCGGATAAAGTGATCTAAATGTGTATAAACGGATAACCTATAAGGGATAAGTTTTCACCTTGTATATCCGCATCGAAAGAGATAGAGGAAAAGTAAGTCTACGATCTGGTAGAAGACCAACTACAGACTAACTAGTAATAACGGAGAATTCACACGTCTGAGTTGACCCGTGATGACCGGTTGGTAGATAAGAAGAATAACATCAAATTTACTAAAGAATGTTACTAACATATGAGGAATCTCTACAAAAGATCAACGACGACAAGTGTAAAGTTAAACCGATACAAGTACTAGTACCCTTAATAGTAACATGGAATGAGTTCGAGCTAATATCTCTAATTAAGAATTTAAGAGGAAGATTTTGACGGCCGGGAATGACCCCATAGGTCTTTAAAGAGATTAAGGAAATGGTTGTGAGCAGTTTCTTACCTTCTGGATAAGAAAAAGGTACAATTCACGGTAGTACTAATGGATTGCATAAGGAGAGCTAGAGGAGTAAGAAGAAGCAGATGATTTTAATTATGTCCAACGTCAATCAAGACAGAAGGTGCTTAACATGCCACACATATGAGACTGATGGTGCTCTCCCGAGGTTTACAGAGGAAGCCTTTTTGACTAAAGATGTCACACAGAATAACTACAGTTATAGAGACGCAACAACATAGAGATTATAACCTTAGTGTCTTTGTAATATGTCTCATCGAGTTGTGAGGTGATTGAAGATGGAATCTGCATGTTGGCTAAAATAGACATGAGAAGGAGTAAAGTTGAATGACTAAAGGTTGTTAAATAGATCCGGTATTACCCCAATAAGATAATCACCGAAATGTGTCTATATAAGAGTAATGAGAAATGGTGGTACTCTGATGAAAATTCAAGCTCGACTGATGACATAAGAGTTGATAAAGTAATAAGACCAACCAACGTGGTTTGTAAAGCGAGTACGAGAAAACTCAAAGGGGTAACTATCCTACTGGGGGGTAAAGATTTAAAGAAGGTAAAGCAACACGAGCATAAGGACAACATAATAAATGCGAGTCGAGAACTTTGATCTTTGAGAAAATCATATACAACTGAGATTTCGTATACAAATGACACCAATAGGTGTTTAATAAAAGTCATACACATCGGACCGATAACGCTAGGAGGGATAAAGTGTAAACTGAAAGAATAACTTGACCAGTAAGAAGGTAAGTCAGGTATCAAAAGGGCGGGTCTTGCTAAATTGAAATAGAGTGTTGAGATGAGGATACCCTTGTAGAATCTATGCAAGAGTACAACGTAATGGAAATTCTAACATGAAATGAGCAGTAATGATCAACTGAAAGTTGAGACCGATTCAGGGGAGAAAATTGTTATAAGACGAGTCACCTAGCAGAAGAGTTCACAAGACAAGCTTGAGAGACCAAAATAGATAAAATGTCAATCCGGATATGAGGGTCTAAGGTGCATGGAATGGGGTACCTACAATGGAGTGTAGAAGCAAAATGTAGACTTTACAAGTGTGGAGAGGTTTTGACCTCCTCAAATATATAGGAATGTGAAAGAAATCACAATGCCGGTATGAAAGAGTCGAAGCCCTATAGTGGAAACAACGGAGTTTCATGAAGGCAATATTGCCAGTAACACCAGCAAAGGAATGTATATATAAGAACGGCCCTGGTGAGCTCGAAAGTCTAAGGCAACCCCAATTATCACAGGTTCTAAGTCATCAACACTGACGGTCCATGCAAAGGGAACTGCAAGGGGATGATAACTAAATTCATCAGAACTACAAAGACACTTACCAGCTATCGTTGAAGACTTGGAATGATTATTTAGGTCAAGATGAATGACCCAGTTGGGCTCAGGAAGTAGAATTAGCTAAGGAAGCAGAAGTGTGGAAGATAAAACGAATTATCAAAGCGTGAAAGGATTAACCGAGCAGATGATGCTCACCAAGAATTTAACGCCAGTATAGGTATGAGAAGAACAAGTCCGGGATAGTGAGATGAGTCAATTATAGACTGACCGACGTCAATTGAGGACGTGTAAGTGTTGGTTGATATTGACGAGTAGGTACCGTTAAGAAGAGATATTAGTGATTGCGAAGTTAAGAGATAACTTTACCGATGCCTTGAAGGACTCCCGAGTAGGCAACGACAACCTTCTAGGATGATTTAAGGATATGGAGCGAATCGGGTTGGAGGTTACTTTCTGGTTGGTTAAGAACAGACTACGGTTGAGTGAGAGAGTAAGGGTTTGTTTGAAGAGAATCTTGCTAGTAGTAGGAGGGAAGTATAGGCGGGAGTCGGGTAAATCATGTTGACCCTCAGAAAGACACCATTTTGACTATTGGGTGTTACACCAAAAGCGTGGTAGGCCCATAACCCACAGATGAAGAAAATCAATGTTAGGTGAATTATGATTTCAAGTTAAGGAATTAGAAATTTATATGAAAAGGGTCCACTTGGGTGTGTGATTTGTTTTGCGTTATATAATTTAAAAGCTTGACAAGAAGTAGGTGAAAACCCATTCATTAATGAACGATCCTATTAGGTCACATTGAGGAAACCGGGTCAAGCGGTTTGCATTACAAAGTGCATTAGGCACTTAGTAAAGTGCCGACAGAAGTTTAAGATCATTATTTCAGAATCGATAGTCGGGAACTTTTGAAAGGAAAAAAGCAAGTGGGCCTAGTGGAAGGAAATTTGGTAGAGTCATCAAAAGAGCTGGAAATAAGTTTAGAAAACCAAACCGTTGAGAGGGTACCAACCGAATCCGAGACATGTCATCAGCTATGAAGATAAGAAAATTTAGCCGGTTCATGCTTTTGTAGAGTTCCAGTGGTTTAGACGAGGAGCTGATGAGGCCATTTGGGAGACAGATGAGAGTATTAGACGTAATTATTCCGAGTTTTATGCGGGATTAGCTACTACTTTTGTACCGACGAGTTAGTACTCGGATGCTGTGTGGTTTGACTTTTCATGTTTTACTTTGGATTGAGTGATTATGTTTTAAGTAATGTGTGCCTGAGTTTGATGATTGAGTAGTTGCATGTTAGAAAATGGGATTTAATAAAACCAAGTTATACATAGAAAGTCGTTTGATTAAATACATTATTCTAAGTTTCGGGACGAAACTTATTTTAAGAGGGCACTGATGTAATACTCGGAAAATTTAATTCCAGCTCAATACCCGGTCAAACCGGATTCCGATCCGCCAACCTTAATTCTTATAAATAGAAGAAAACGATTTTTAAATTCTATCATTTTATGTGACCTTGATTCACATAAAATGATAACATAAATAATTCCGTGAATGATTCCGTAAATAATTCCGTACTTTAACGGTTCCGAGCGAATAATTATTCTTTCAACTCCTTTGTTTTAATTGAAGAGCAGGCGGACCCTGGTCTGGCCCATTAAAACCGGCCCAATAACACTATAGCCAGCCCATTTTAAATCTTACCCTAATCCTACTTTAACCTAATTACTAATCTAAACCTACATCTCTATTAGCTGCTACGTGAAGAGCCGCTTTCCCTACTGCCTTCACGCCTTCCAGCCCCCTTTCTGGCTAACCACCGCACCGCACCGCACCTCTGGCTAACCACCACACCGACTCGCCGGGAACGACATACCGGAGCTTCGCCTCACCGAGAAACCAGGGGACCGTACCTCCCGCTTCAGCAGCAACGTCACAGCAACACCTCAACAGGCCGCCGGTACGGTTGACCACCAGGTGAGCCGCCGTCCTTATCCTCTCTTCCTTTTTCTCTATTTACGGAAGCCTTCAGCCGGGACCGTGGGCCTGCACAGACTTGCCGGACCTTGACCAACCTCACAACGTTGCAGAAAGAAGAGACCCCGCTACTGCCGCTATAACCGCACCTCTGCTGGTTACGTCCACACCGATCCTCGCCGGAGTCTTCAACAGTCCCAACCTTCCTCCCCGCTGCAGACAGGTAACTCCAGCCATAGCCTTTTGTTCGTGAGGAGAGTCGGACCCCTCCGTTTTGGGCTTAGACGCCGGGAGATCGATCGCCACTACTGCCGCCTAGAGTTTGGACACCACCGCCCCGCCGGAGACGTCAGCAAGACCACTACTCCCTCCCAATTGCAGCCATAGTCGCCATCACGGGATCGGAACCGACTACTTACTCGCCAGGGTTCTTGCTGAGCTGTTTCGATCGACTTCGGCCTAGTCGCATTTACTGCAAAGACGAGACGAGGCGTGGGACGGGTGAGTACTCCTCCTCCTCCTCGTTGTACTGTTGTAGACATGTATAGATTATATAGATGAAGGAAATAGTAGAGATTGGTAGTTGTATAAGTATCAGTACAATATATATATATATATATATATATATATATATATATATATATATGCACAGTTATATAGATGTATGAGTTGAAGAAAAGGAGTATATATATATGTATATATATATATATATATGAATAGAGCAGTGTACGTAAAAATATGTATATATAGAAGTAGGATTTTGAAAGAAATAAAATACATAAATATATCTGTATCAACAGTGTACATATATACGTACATATAGATTTGCGAGTTGGAAGAGATGAATATATATATATATATGAATAGGTGCGGTGAATGTGTTTGTGTATATATAGATGTATAAGAATGGATATGGGTAGGCTTATATATAAGCGTAAGAGTGGTATGCATATGTAAGTATATATATATATATATATATATATATATATATATATATATATATATATATATATATATATATATATATATATATATATATATATTTGTAGGTATAAGTATAGTGTATATAGATATATGGGTTACGGATATAAGTACGAGTTGGGAGTTATGAAATTATGTAGCTATATATAAATACCGAGTAGTTACGGAATTATACGAGTTGAAGGAAAAGTTAGAGTATGTGCATGCGTATATATACATATGGGAGAGGGGGAGCGATATTCTTTGAGGAGTGGTTCCGAGTTAACTTATAACTTATAAGAATTGTCAGAGAGAAACAATTTATGGAAAACAAATGCTAAAAGAAATTAGTAGAGTTTAAGAATAAACTTTGAGTTTTTTTTCGACATTAAGGGTAAAATGGCCTTTTACCGTAAGAGAGTTTTTTTCCGTAATTCCTTCGTATGAGGTTGGACATCCGGATGTGTTTTTGATCCACATGCCTTATTTGACAGGCGTTTGAGTTACCACGAGTACGGACCGATTTGAGACTTATTAGAGTGTGATTTGACTCAGGTAAGTCCTTGCGACTTACTTAGCTAGTTTCTGGATGTTAGTTGAGTGATAGTGGTTGTGTGTGCTATGTGCGTGTTTTAATAATAATAACTTGCTAGGACGACTGTTATTATTACGTTTAAGGCCCAAGTGTATGTATAACGGGCCGTGACATCACTGCCCAGCTCTGACAGGAGACTGGGAGGTTCTCTATACCCAGACCAGGCAGGTACAAGGTGAGATGCATCGGATCCATTCCTGATGGTTACACGGGGGCGGAGGCGAGGTTTGGGAATCCCTCGTGTCACAAAATAAGTATCACTAGAGTGAAAGAGTAACTTAAATCAAGATAATAAAACGGACTTGTTTGAAAGCATGATGGGTGTTTATATTTTTATGTGTGTGTTTGTGCTGCTATTATTCTGCTAATATTTAGATAACTAGCTAACGGTTCTTCTTGTTGTTGTTTTTAGATTTACCGTAGGTTAGATCAGCAACTGAGTGATCCGGAAGTAGTGGTCAGCCGGGTCTCCGTACTCCTTAGAGTGGGGGTTGGGGGTTGTTTTTGTCTTTCCTTTCTTTTGGTTAAGACAGTTGTTCGTTTCCTTTGTTTAAGTACTTTAGGCTGCTAGACAGTGTTGCATTCATTACCCTAAAAATAATATTTTTATGAATTTCGGTTTGCTCTATTTGTGTCTTGTTGCAAGATCCTAGTAATGTTGTTGTCAAACTGAGGTCGGGACCCATTGTGAGGTCCTAACCAGTAATGTCCCGAGTTCTGAGAATTCGGGGTGTTACAACATGGTATCAGAGCTCTAGGTTGGCAACAATGGCACTTGAAATCTTCTGAAAGACCGAATAAGTTTTAAGCAGAACCCGAAAAGGGGTTTGAGTTTTAAAAAGAAAATTTTTGGTTTAAATGCATGCATAGTCTGGTTGGGAATAGAAAAGTACGGCTGACCACCACTACTACCGCGGATCTCAGTATGCTTAGTTTAGACTTATAGTATTGTACAATTATGTATGATATATAAATATCTATATATATGTAGCATGTTGTTACCCTGGAGGATATGGAATATCCTTTAGTTGAGTTATCATGATGCCATCATCGCCTCATGATAAAACGTTTGGAGATCTTAAAGGGTATCTGTAAGAAGATAGTGGACTCATATCCCAGATTGGAACATTACATTATGGCGGACGCCGTGGTGGGTTCTACAATTGTCCGAAGAACGAGTGGTTAAGGAGTTGAGGATTACTAGAGGATGTTAACAACAAGAACAATCGGGCGAGAAAAGAATATCAAGCAATTCGAATATAAGTAATAGAAAACCGTACAAGGATTTTAGCGGTATGATGACGAGAGGTGAAACTCAAGATGCATGAAAGGACTAATAAGAGCGCGGATTGAAGAGGACAACATCAAAACACCATTCAAACAAAGTATAGTACAACTACACTTGGCGGGTTAAAGGACACTACAACCAAGGTGGATGCTACCATAGACAAGTATGAGCATGAGAGTACAGAGAAAATAGAGTGTTGACCCAGATGTAAAAGATTAATGGAGTACCAAGACAGAGATTACGATCGAGTTTAAAAGACAAAAATTTATAAATTTCATAACCATGGAGATGGGTTGACTCCTTTAGAGACACGAGAATGTTGAAGGAAAGCACGACACAAGTATCGAAGATGGTAGAAGTCTGAAATTGAGACAATGGATTTCCATGAAGGTAATGTTACAAAACAACATCCACCGAGGAATAAGCATGTGCGGGAATGATCATGATGGACTTGAGGGATCATAATAACTATTCAATCACCAAGAGACTTAAGTTAACCATACTAGTGGTTCACTACAAAGAGCTGCAGGTAGACGATAACTTAGGAAAAAGGAACCGCGAAGATGGGTTTGTAAGCTATCACGGAAGGTTTGATAAACCCATAGATGGCAGGTGAATAATGCAACTAGACTCGGATAAAGTGATCTAAATGTGTATAAACGGATAACCTATAAGGGATAAGTTTTCACCTTGTATATCCGCATCGAAAGAGATAGAGGAAAAGTAAGTCTACGATCTGGTAGAAGACCAACTACAGACTAACTAGTAATAACGGAGAATTCACACGTCTGAGTTGACCCGTGATGACCGGTTGGTAGATAAGAAGAATAACATCAAATTTACTAAAGAATGTTACTAACATATGAGGAATCTCTACAAAAGATCAACGACGACAAGTGTAAAGTTAAACCGATACAAGTACTAGTACCCTTAATAGTAACATGGAATGAGTTCGAGCTAATATCTCTAATTAAGAATTTAAGAGGAAGATTTTGACGGCCGGGAATGACCCCATAGGTCTTTAAAGAGATTAAGGAAATGGTTGTGAGCAGTTTCTTACCTTCTGGATAAGAAAAAGGTACAATTCACGGTAGTACTAATGGATTGCATAAGGAGAGCTAGAGGAGTAAGAAGAAGCAGATGATTTTAATTATGTCCAACGTCAATCAAGACAGAAGGTGCTTAACATGCCACACATATGAGACTGATGGTGCTCTCCCGAGGTTTACAGAGGAAGCCTTTTTGACTAAAGATGTCACACAGAATAACTACAGTTATAGAGACGCAGCAACATAGAGATTATAACCTTAGTGTCTTTGTAATATGTCTCATCGAGTTGTGAGGTGATTGAAGATGGAATCTGCATGTTGGCTAAAATAGACATGAGAAGGAGTAAAGTTGAATGACTAAAGGTTGTTAAATAGATCCGGTATTACCCCAATAAGATAATCACCGAAATGTGTCTATATAAGAGTAATGAGAAATGGTGGTACTCTGATGAAAATTCAAGCTCGACTGATGACATAAGAGTTGATAAAGTAATAAGACCAACCAACGTGGTTTGTAAAGCGAGTACGAGAAAACTCAAAGGGGTAACTATCCTACTGGGGGGTAAAGATTTAAAGAAGGTAAAGCAACACGAGCATAAGGACAACATAATAAATGCGAGTCGAGAACTTTGATCTTTGAGAAAATCATATACAACTGAGATTTCGTATACAAATGACACCAATAGGTGTTTAATAAAAGTCATACACATCGGACCGATAACGCTAGGAGGGATAAAGTGTAAACTGAAAGAATAACTTGACCAGTAAGAAGGTAAGTCAGGTATCAAAAGGGCGGGTCTTGCTAAATTGAAATAGAGTGTTGAGATGAGGATACCCTTGTAGAATCTATGCAAGAGTACAACGTAATGGAAATTCTAACATGAAATGAGCAGTAATGATCAACTGAAAGTTGAGACCGATTCAGGGGAGAAAATTGTTATAAGACGAGTCACCTAGCAGAAGAGTTCACAAGACAAGCTTGAGAGACCAAAATAGATAAAATGTCAATCCGGATATGAGGGTCTAAGGTGCATGGAATGGGGTACCTACAATGGAGTGTAGAAGCAAAATGTAGACTTTACAAGTGTGGAGAGGTTTTGACCTCCTCAAATATATAGGAATGTGAAAGAAATCACAATGCCGGTATGAAAGAGTCGAAGCCCTATAGTGGAAACAACGGAGTTTCATGAAGGCAATATTGCCAGTAACACCAGCAAAGGAATGTATATATAAGAACGGCCCTGGTGAGCTCGAAAGTCTAAGGCAACCCCAATTATCACAGGTTCTAAGTCATCAACACTGACGGTCCATGCAAAGGGAACTGCAAGGGGATGATAACTAAATTCATCAGAACTACAAAGACACTTACCAGCTATCGTTGAAGACTTGGAATGATTATTTAGGTCAAGATGAATGACCCAGTTGGGCTCAGGAAGTAGAATTAGCTAAGGAAGCAGAAGTGTGGAAGATAAAACGAATTATCAAAGCGTGAAAGGATTAACCGAGCAGATGATGCTCACCAAGAATTTAACGCCAGTATAGGTATGAGAAGAACAAGTCCGGGATAGTGAGATGAGTCAATTATAGACTGACCGACGTCAATTGAGGACGTGTAAGTGTTGGTTGATATTGACGAGTAGGTACCGTTAAGAAGAGATATTAGTGATTGCGAAGTTAAGAGATAACTTTACCGATGCCTTGAAGGACTCCCGAGTAGGCAACGACAACCTTCTAGGATGATTTAAGGATATGGAGCGAATCGGGTTGGAGGTTACTTTCTGGTTGGTTAAGAACAGACTACGGTTGAGTGAGAGAGTAAGGGTTTGTTTGAAGAGAATCTTGCTAGTAGTAGGAGGGAAGTATAGGCGGGAGTCGGGTAAATCATGTTGACCCTCAGAAAGACACCATTTTGACTATTGGGTGTTACACCAAAAGCGTGGTAGGCCCATAACCCACAGATGAAGAAAATCAATGTTAGGTGAATTATGATTTCAAGTTAAGGAATTAGAAATTTATATGAAAAGGGTCCACTTGGGTGTGTGATTTGTTTTGCGTTATATAATTTAAAAGCTTGACAAGAAGTAGGTGAAAACCCATTCATTAATGAACGATCCTATTAGGTCACATTGAGGAAACCGGGTCAAGCGGTTTGCATTACAAAGTGCATTAGGCACTTAGTAAAGTGCCGACAGAAGTTTAAGATCATTATTTCAGAATCGATAGTCGGGAACTTTTGAAAGGAAAAAAGCAAGTGGGCCTAGTGGAAGGAAATTTGGTAGAGTCATCAAAAGAGCTGGAAATAAGTTTAGAAAACCAAACCGTTGAGAGGGTACCAACCGAATCCGAGACATGTCATTAGCTATGAAGATAAGAAAATTTAGCCGGTTCATGCTTTTGTAGAGTTCCAGTGGTTTAGACGAGGAGCTGATGAGGCCATTTGGGAGACAGATGAGAGTATTAGACGTAATTATTCCGAGTTTTATGCGGATTAGCTACTACTTTTGTACCGACGAGTTAGTACTCGGATGCTGTGTGGTTTGACTTTTCATGTTTTACTTTGGATTGAGTGATTATGTTTTAAGTAATGTGTGCCTGAGTTTGATGATTGAGTAGTTGCATGTTAGAAAATGGGATTTAATAAAACCAAGTTATACATAGAAAGTCGTTTGATTAAATACATTATTCTAAGTTTCGGGACGAAACTTATTTTAAGAGGGCACTGATGTAATACTCGGAAAATTTAATTCCAGCTCAATACCCGGTCAAACCGGATTCCGATCCGCCAACCTTAATTCTTATAAATAGAAGAAAACGATTTTTAAATTCTATCATTTTATGTGACCTTGATTCACATAAAATGATAACATAAATAATTCCGTGAATGATTCCGTAAATAATTCCGTACTTTAACGGTTCCGAGCGAATAATTATTCTTTCAACTCCTTTGTTTTAATTGAAGAGCAGGCGGACCCTGGTCTGGCCCATTAAAACCGGCCCAATAACACTATAGCCAGCCCATTTTAAATCTTACCCTAATCCTACTTTAACCTAATTACTAATCTAAACCTACATCTCTATTAGCTGCTACGTGAAGAGCCGCTTTCCCTACTGCCTTCACGCCTTCCAGCCCCCTTTCTGGCTAACCACCGCACCGCACCGCACCTCTGGCTAACCACCACACCGACTCGCCGGGAACGACATACCGGAGCTTCGCCTCACCGAGAAACCAGGGGACCGTACCTCCCGCTTCAGCAGCAACGTCACAGCAACACCTCAACAGGCCGCCGGTACGGTTGACCACCAGGTGAGCCGCCGTCCTTATCCTCTCTTCCTTTTTCTCTATTTACGGAAGCCTTCAGCCGGGACCGTGGGCCTGCACAGACTTGCCGGACCTTGACCAACCTCACAACGTTGCAGAAAGAAGAGACCCCGCTACTGCCGCTATAACCGCACCTCTGCTGGTTACGTCCACACCGATCCTCGCCGGAGTCTTCAACAGTCCCAACCTTCCTCCCCGCTGCAGACAGGTAACTCCAGCCATAGCCTTTTGTTCGTGAGGAGAGTCGGACCCCTCCGTTTTGGGCTTAGACGCCGGGAGATCGATCGCCACTACTGCCGCCTAGAGTTTGGACACCACCGCCCCGCCGGAGACGTCAGCAAGACCACTACTCCCTCCCAATTGCAGCCATAGTCGCCATCACGGGATCGGAACCGACTACTTACTCGCCAGGGTTCTTGCTGAGCTGTTTCGATCGACTTCGGCCTAGTCGCATTTACTGCAAAGACGAGACGAGGCGTGGGACGGGTGAGTCCTCCTCCTCCTCCTCGTTGTACTGTTGTAGACATGTATAGATTATATAGATGAAGGAAATAGTAGAGATTGGTAGTTGTATAAGTATCAGTACAATATATATATATATATATATATATATATATATATATATATATATGCACAGTTATATAGATGTATGAGTTGAAGAAAAGGAGTATATATATATGTATATATATATATATATATATATGAATAGAGCAGTGTACGTAAAAATATGTATATATAGAAGTAGGATTTTGAAAGAAATAAAATACATAAATATATCTGTATCAACAGTGTACATATATACGTACATATAGATTTGCGAGTTGGAAGAGATGAATATATATATATATATGAATAGGTGCGGTGAATGTGTTTGTGTATATATAGATGTATAAGAATGGATATGGGTAGGCTTATATATAAGCGTAAGAGTGGTATGCATATGTAAGTATATATATATATATATATATATATATATATATATATATATATATATATATATATATATATATATATATATATATATATATATATTTGTAGGTATAAGTATAGTGTATATAGATATATGGGTTACGGATATAAGTACGAGTTGGGAGTTATGAAATTATGTAGCTATATATAAATACCGAGTAGTTACGGAATTATACGAGTTGAAGGAAAAGTTAGAGTATGTGCATGCGTATATATACATATGGGAGAGGGGGAGCGATATTCTTTGAGGAGTGGTTCCGAGTTAACTTATAACTTATAAGAATTGTCAGAGAGAAACAATTTATGGAAAACAAATGCTAAAAGAAATTAGTAGAGTTTAAGAATAAACTTTGAGTTTTTTTTCGACATTAAGGGTAAAATGGCCTTTTACCGTAAGAGAGTTTTTTTCCGTAATTCCTTCGTATGAGGTTGGACATCCGGATGTGTTTTTGATCCACATGCCTTATTTGACAGGCGTTTGAGTTACCACGAGTACGGACCGATTTGAGACTTATTAGAGTGTGATTTGACTCAGGTAAGTCCTTGCGACTTACTTAGCTAGTTTCTGGATGTTAGTTGAGTGATAGTGGTTGTGTGTGCTATGTGCGTGTTTTAATAATAATAACTTGCTAGGACGACTGTTATTATTACGTTTAAGGCCCAAGTGTATGTATAACGGGCCGTGACATCACTGCCCAGCTCTGACAGGAGACTGGGAGGTTCTCTATACCCAGACCAGGCAGGTACAAGGTGAGATGCATCGGATCCATTCCTGATGGTTACACGGGGGCGGAGGCGAGGTTTGGGAATCCCTCGTGTCACAAAATAAGTATCACTAGAGTGAAAGAGTAACTTAAATCAAGATAATAAAACGGACTTGTTTGAAAGCATGATGGGTGTTTATATTTTTATGTGTGTGTTTGTGCTGCTATTATTCTGCTAATATTTAGATAACTAGCTAACGGTTCTTCTTGTTGTTGTTTTTAGATTTACCGTAGGTTAGATCAGCAACTGAGTGATCCGGAAGTAGTGGTCAGCCGGGTCTCCGTACTCCTTAGAGTGGGGGTTGGGGGTTGTTTTTGTCTTTCCTTTCTTTTGGTTAAGACAGTTGTTCGTTTCCTTTGTTTAAGTACTTTAGGCTGCTAGACAGTGTTGCATTCATTACCCTAAAAATAATATTTTTATGAATTTCGGTTTGCTCTATTTGTGTCTTGTTGCAAGATCCTAGTAATGTTGTTGTCAAACTGAGGTCGGGACCCATTGTGAGGTCCTAACCAGTAATGTCCCGAGTTCTGAGAATTCGGGGTGTTACAACATGGTATCAGAGCTCTAGGTTGGCAACAATGGCACTTGAAATCTTCTGAAAGACCGAATAAGTTTTAAGCAGAACCCGAAAAGGGGTTTGAGTTTTAAAAAGAAAATTTTTGGTTTAAATGCATGCATAGTCTGGTTGGGAATAGAAAAGTACGGCTGACCACCACTACTACCGCGGATCTCAGTATGCTTAGTTTAGACTTATAGTATTGTACAATTATGTATGATATATAAATATCTATATATATGTAGCATGTTGTTACCCTGGAGGATATGGAATATCCTTTAGTTGAGTTATCATGATGCCATCATCGCCTCATGATAAAACGTTTGGAGATCTTAAAGGGTATCTGTAAGAAGATAGTGGACTCATATCCCAGATTGGAACATTACATTATGGCGGACGCCGTGGTGGGTTCTACAATTGTCCGAAGAACGAGTGGTTAAGGAGTTGAGGATTACTAGAGGATGTTAACAACAAGAACAATCGGGCGAGAAAAGAATATCAAGCAATTCGAATATAAGTAATAGAAAACCGTACAAGGATTTTAGCGGTATGATGACGAGAGGTGAAACTCAAGATGCATGAAAGGACTAATAAGAGCGCGGATTGAAGAGGACAACATCAAAACACCATTCAAACAAAGTATAGTACAACTACACTTGGCGGGTTAAAGGACACTACAACCAAGGTGGATGCTACCATAGACAAGTATGAGCATGAGAGTACAGAGAAAATAGAGTGTTGACCCAGATGTAAAAGATTAATGGAGTACCAAGACAGAGATTACGATCGAGTTTAAAAGACAAAAATTTATAAATTTCATAACCATGGAGATGGGTTGACTCCTTTAGAGACACGAGAATGTTGAAGGAAAGCACGACACAAGTATCGAAGATGGTAGAAGTCTGAAATTGAGACAATGGATTTCCATGAAGGTAATGTTACAAAACAACATCCACCGAGGAATAAGCATGTGCGGGAATGATCATGATGGACTTGAGGGATCATAATAACTATTCAATCACCAAGAGACTTAAGTTAACCATACTAGTGGTTCACTACAAAGAGCTGCAGGTAGACGATAACTTAGGAAAAAGGAACCGCGAAGATGGGTTGTAAGCTATCACGTAAGGTTTGATAAACCCATAGATGGCAGGTGAATAATGCAACTAGACTCGGATAAAGTGATCTAAATGTGTATAAACGGATAACCTATAAGGGATAAGTTTTCACCTTGTATATCCGCATCGAAAGAGATAGAGGAAAAGTAAGTCTACGATCTGGTAGAAGACCAACTACAGACTAACTAGTAATAACGGAGAATTCACACGTCTGAGTTGACCCGTGATGACCGGTTGGTAGATAAGAAGAATAACATCAAATTTACTAAAGAATGTTACTAACATATGAGGAATCTCTACAAAAGATCAACGACGACAAGTGTAAAGTTAAACCGATACAAGTACTAGTACCCTTAATAGTAACATGGAATGAGTTCGAGCTAATATCTCTAATTAAGAATTTAAGAGGAAGATTTTGACGGCCGGGAATGACCCCATAGGTCTTTAAAGAGATTAAGGAAATGGTTGTGAGCAGTTTCTTACCTTCTGGATAAGAAAAAGGTACAATTCACGGTAGTACTAATGGATTGCATAAGGAGAGCTAGAGGAGTAAGAAGAAGCAGATGATTTTAATTATGTCCAACGTCAATCAAGACAGAAGGTGCTTAACATGCCACACATATGAGACTGATGGTGCTCTCCCGAGGTCTACAGAGGAAGCCTTTTTGACTAAAGATGTCACACAGAATAACTACAGTTATAGAGACGCAACAACATAGAGATTATAACCTTAGTGTCTTTGTAATATGTCTCATCGAGTTGTGAGGTGATTGAAGATGGAATCTGCATGTTGGCTAAAATAGACATGAGAAGGAGTAAAGTTGAATGACTAAAGGTTGTTAAATAGATCCGGTATTACCCCAATAAGATAATCACCGAAATGTGTCTATATAAGAGTAATGAGAAATGGTGGTACTCTGATGAAAATTCAAGCTCGACTGATGACATAAGAGTTGATAAAGTAATAAGACCAACCAACGTGGTTTGTAAAGCGAGTACGAGAAAACTCAAAGGGGTAACTATCCTACTGGGGGGTAAAGATTTAAAGAAGGTAAAGCAACACGAGCATAAGGACAACATAATAAATGCGAGTCGAGAACTTTGATCTTTGAGAAAATCATATACAACTGAGATTTCGTATACAAATGACACCAATAGGTGTTTAATAAAAGTCATACACATCGGACCGATAACGCTAGGAGGGATAAAGTGTAAACTGAAAGAATAACTTGACCAGTAAGAAGGTAAGTCAGGTATCAAAAGGGCGGGTCTTGCTAAATTGAAATAGAGTGTTGAGATGAGGATACCCTTGTAGAATCTATGCAAGAGTACAACGTAATGGAAATTCTAACATGAAATGAGCAGTAATGATCAACTGAAAGTTGAGACCGATTCAGGGGAGAAAATTGTTATAAGACGAGTCACCTAGCAGAAGAGTTCACAAGACAAGCTTGAGAGACCAAAATAGATAAAATGTCAATCCGGATATGAGGGTCTAAGGTGCATGGAATGGGGTACCTACAATGGAGTGTAGAAGCAAAATGTAGACTTTACAAGTGTGGAGAGGTTTTGACCTCCTCAAATATATAGGAATGTGAAAGAAATCACAATGCCGGTATGAAAGAGTCGAAGCCCTATAGTGGAAACAACGGAGTTTCATGAAGGCAATATTGCCAGTAACACCAGCAAAGGAATGTATATATAAGAACGGCCCTGGTGAGCTCGAAAGTCTAAGGCAACCCCAATTATCACAGGTTCTAAGTCATCAACACTGACGGTCCATGCAAAGGGAACTGCAAGGGGATGATAACTAAATTCATCAGAACTACAAAGACACTTACCAGCTATCGTTGAAGACTTGGAATGATTATTTAGGTCAAGATGAATGACCCAGTTGGGCTCAGGAAGTAGAATTAGCTAAGGAAGCAGAAGTGTGGAAGATAAAACGAATTATCAAAGCGTGAAAGGATTAACCGAGCAGATGATGCTCACCAAGAATTTAACGCCAGTATAGGTATGAGAAGAACAAGTCCGGGATAGTGAGATGAGTCAATTATAGACTGACCGACGTCAATTGAGGACGTGTAAGTGTTGGTTGATATTGACGAGTAGGTACCGTTAAGAAGAGATATTAGTGATTGCGAAGTTAAGAGATAACTTTACCGATGCCTTGAAGGACTCCCGAGTAGGCAACGACAACCTTCTAGGATGATTTAAGGATATGGAGCGAATCGGGTTGGAGGTTACTTTCTGGTTGGTTAAGAACAGACTACGGTTGAGTGAGAGAGTAAGGGTTTGTTTGAAGAGAATCTTGCTAGTAGTAGGAGGGAAGTATAGGCGGGAGTCGGGTAAATCATGTTGACCCTCAGAAAGACACCATTTTGACTATTGGGTGTTACACCAAAAGCGTGGTAGGCCCATAACCCACAGATGAAGAAAATCAATGTTAGGTGAATTATGATTTCAAGTTAAGGAATTAGAAATTTATATGAAAAGGGTCCACTTGGGTGTGTGATTTGTTTTGCGTTATATAATTTAAAAGCTTGACAAGAAGTAGGTGAAAACCCATTCATTAATGAACGATCCTATTAGGTCACATTGAGGAAACCGGGTCAAGCGGTTTGCATTACAAAGTGCATTAGGCACTTAGTAAAGTGCCGACAGAAGTTTAAGATCATTATTTCAGAATCGATAGTCGGGAACTTTTGAAAGGAAAAAAGCAAGTGGGCCTAGTGGAAGGAAATTTGGTAGAGTCATCAAAAGAGCTGGAAATAAGTTTAGAAAACCAAACCGTTGAGAGGGTACCAACCGAATCCGAGACATGTCATTAGCTATGAAGATAAGAAAATTTAGCCGGTTCATGCTTTTGTAGAGTTCCAGTGGTTTAGACGAGGAGCTGATGAGGCCATTTGGGAGACAGATGAGAGTATTAGACGTAATTATTCCGAGTTTTATGCGGGATTAGCTACTACTTTTGTACCGACGAGTTAGTACTCGGATGCTGTGTGGTTTGACTTTTCATGTTTTACTTTGGATTGAGTGATTATGTTTTAAGTAATGTGTGCCTGAGTTTGATGATTGAGTAGTTGCATGTTAGAAAATGGGATTTAATAAAACCAAGTTATACATAGAAAGTCGTTTGATTAAATACATTATTCTAAGTTTCGGGACGAAACTTATTTTAAGAGGGCACTGATGTAATACTCGGAAAATTTAATTCCAGCTCAATACCCGGTCAAACCGGATTCCGATCCGCCAACCTTAATTCTTATAAATAGAAGAAAACGATTTTTAAATTCTATCATTTTATGTGACCTTGATTCACATAAAATGATAACATAAATAATTCCGTGAATGATTCCGTAAATAATTCCGTACTTTAACGGTTCCGAGCGAATAATTATTCTTTCAACTCCTTTGTTTTAATTGAAGAGCAGGCGGACCCTGGTCTGGCCCATTAAAACCGGCCCAATAACACTATAGCCAGCCCATTTTAAATCTTACCCTAATCCTACTTTAACCTAATTACTAATCTAAACCTACATCTCTATTAGCTGCTACGTGAAGAGCCGCTTTCCCTACTGCCTTCACGCCTTCCAGCCCCCTTTCTGGCTAACCACCGCACCGCACCGCACCTCTGGCTAACCACCACACCGACTCGCCGGGAACGACATACCGGAGCTTCGCCTCACCGAGAAACCAGGGGACCGTACCTCCCGCTTCAGCAGCAACGTCACAGCAACACCTCAACAGGCCGCCGGTACGGTTGACCACCAGGTGAGCCGCCGTCCTTATCCTCTCTTCCTTTTTCTCTATTTACGGAAGCCTTCAGCCGGGACCGTGGGCCTGCACAGACTTGCCGGACCTTGACCAACCTCACAACGTTGCAGAAAGAAGAGACCCCGCTACTGCCGCTATAACCGCACCTCTGCTGGTTACGTCCACACCGATCCTCGCCGGAGTCTTCAACAGTCCCAACCTTCCTCCCCGCTGCAGACAGGTAACTCCAGCCATAGCCTTTTGTTCGTGAGGAGAGTCGGACCCCTCCGTTTTGGGCTTAGACGCCGGGAGATCGATCGCCACTACTGCCGCCTAGAGTTTGGACACCACCGCCCCGCCGGAGACGTCAGCAAGACCACTACTCCCTCCCAATTGCAGCCATAGTCGCCATCACGGGATCGGAACCGACTACTTACTCGCCAGGGTTCTTGCTGAGCTGTTTCGATCGACTTCGGCCTAGTCGCATTTACTGCAAAGACGAGACGAGGCGTGGGACGGGTGAGTACTCCTCCTCCTCCTCGTTGTACTGTTGTAGACATGTATAGATTATATAGATGAAGGAAATAGTAGAGATTGGTAGTTGTATAAGTATCAGTACAATATATATATATATATATATATATATATATATATATATATATATGCACAGTTATATAGATGTATGAGTTGAAGAAAAGGAGTATATATATATGTATATATATATATATATATGAATAGAGCAGTGTACGTAAAAATATGTATATATAGAAGTAGGATTTTGAAAGAAATAAAATACATAAATATATCTGTATCAACAGTGTACATATATACGTACATATAGATTTGCGAGTTGGAAGAGATGAATATATATATATATATATGAATAGGTGCGGTGAATGTGTTTGTGTATATATAGATGTATAAGAATGGATATGGGTAGGCTTATATATAAGCGTAAGAGTGGTATGCATATGCAAGTATATATATATATATATATATATATATATATATATATATATATATATATATATATATATATATATATATATATATATATATATATATATATATATATATATATATATATATATATATAT
>BSUD01000005.1:23964321-23991983 GCA_033239045.1 Fagopyrum esculentum | reverse complement strand
AGTTTCTGGATGTTAGTTGAGTGATAGTGGTTGTGTGTGCTATGTGCGTGTTTTAATAATAATAACTTGCTAGGACGACTGTTATTATTACGTTTAAGGCCCAAGTGTATGTATAACGGGCCGTGACATCACTGCCCAGCTCTGACAGGAGACTGGGAGGTTCTCTATACCCAGACCAGGCAGGTACAAGGTGAGATGCATCGGATCCATTCCTGATGGTTACACGGGGGCGGAGGCGAGGTTTGGGAATCCCTCGTGTCACAAAATAAGTATCACTAGAGTGAAAGAGTAACTTAAATCAAGATAATAAAACGGACTTGTTTGAAAGCATGATGGGTGTTTATATTTTTATGTGTGTGTTTGTGCTGCTATTATTCTGCTAATATTTAGATAACTAGCTAACGGTTCTTCTTGTTGTTGTTTTTAGATTTACCGTAGGTTAGATCAGCAACTGAGTGATCCGGAAGTAGTGGTCAGCCGGGTCTCCGTACTCCTTAGAGTGGGGGTTGGGGGTTGTTTTTGTCTTTCCTTTCTTTTGGTTAAGACAGTTGTTCGTTTCCTTTGTTTAAGTACTTTAGGCTGCTAGACAGTGTTGCATTCATTACCCTAAAAATAATATTTTTATGAATTTCGGTTTGCTCTATTTGTGTCTTGTTGCAAGATCCTAGTAATGTTGTTGTCAAACTGAGGTCGGGACCCATTGTGAGGTCCTAACCAGTAATGTCCCGAGTTCTGAGAATTCGGGGTGTTACAATCTTAACCCTAATTTTAATCTTACGCTAACCTAATCCACTCCCCTTACTCTGCTGCACATATCGACACTTACCTCTCCAACGAACTGCCGCACACAGTGCCTCCCCTCGCCTTGCTGCTGCTGCCGACGAACCGCGTACCCACCCACCTCGCTGAAGACGATGGAATAGAGGATCGATGGTGCTGCCGCCTCGGACCTTACCCCTTGCGCTCCAGGCCGCCGTACGGATCTGTCGAGAAGGAGACGACAGTAGACCGACTTCTCCACTGCTGCAAACGAGAACCTGGTAAGACGCATTTCCTTCTGGCTTTCCTCCTCATGTGCAGACCATAACAGCTCCCTCCCTTGATCTAGTGCAGTTGTCCCTAACAACCTACCTCCACAGGGTTGCAGCAACGGATCCAATGGTTGCATTACAACCGCTGCAGCGCCTCCCATAGATACGAGTAAGTTAGTATACTCCCTCCCTACCTTCTTCTGGCTGGCTGTTACAGTATCTCAACTCCTCTCTTGTGCCGGATGGACCCCTTCTCGGCCTACTCTGATGCGAACAGGGAGATAGTATAGAGTCGAGCCTAGTCCGATCCCTGCGGTGACCAACCCTCTAGTGCTGCGAACCGGAGCTTGACGCTGAGCCATCCCTCATTTAATCCAGCTCGTCGCGAAGGCCGCCTTTGAGTCGGATCGAAGCAGATCGTTGGTAGTCTTAGGTACTGCCTCTTCTACGATTCTTTTCTTGTAAACAGTAAAGGATTTTACAGAAATTTAGAGTATGTATGTAAGGTTGAGAGTTATAAAAAAATGTGGATATGAATAAGTGAGATGGACATGTATCTTATACATAATTAAATAAGTTTGGAGAGTTGTGTAAGTTTTATATACTAGTAATGATGGTATGCTAGTGAAAGTATATATATAGATAGATATTTATAAGTATAAGTATAGTATATATATATATAAGTAAGTATATATATGTATATGTGTAAGTATAAGTATGTACAAGTGTAGATATACGAATAGGTATAATGTATATATATATATATACCTGAGTTTTTAGACATAACGGGTTAAGAGTAACGTATTCGATATGTACACATATACATGTATAAGAATAGAGTACCCGGTAAAGGGGTATTATGACCTCCTTTGACGAGTGTTTGAGATTAGCCTTATAACCCTAACAGATTGTCCTGGAATAAACAGATTATGGAAAAACGTTCAAAAAAAAAAGAAATATAAGAAGTTAAGAGGTGACTTTGAGAATTGTCGGCACTAAGGGTAAAACGGTCTTTTACCGTAAGAGAGGTTTTTCCGTAATCCCTTCGCATGAGGTTGGACATCTGGATGTGTTTTTGATCCACATGCCTTATTTGACAGGCATTGGAGTTATCACGAGTACAGACCGATTTGAGACTTGTTAGAGTGTAATTTGACTCAGGTAAGTCCTTGCGACTTACTTAGTTGGTTTTTGGATATTAGTTGGGTGATAATGGTTGTGTGTGTGCAATGTGTGTTATTATAAAAAAAAATAACAACTTGTTAGGACGACCGTGGTTATTATGTGTTAAGACCCAAGTGTATGTATAACGGGCCGTGACATCACTGCCCAGCTCTGCCAGGAGACTAGGAGGTTCTCTATACCCAGACCATACAGGTACACGGTGAGATGCATCGGATCCACTCCTGATGGGTACACGGGGGCGGAGGCGAGGTTTGGGAATCCCTCGTGTCACG
The DNA here is from genome assembly GCA_033239045.1 of Fagopyrum esculentum. Lineage (NCBI taxonomy): Eukaryota > Viridiplantae > Streptophyta > Magnoliopsida > Caryophyllales > Polygonaceae > Fagopyrum > Fagopyrum esculentum. The sequence goes on along the minus strand of BSUD01000005.1, from coordinate 23,989,495 downwards.
AAATAAGTATCATTAGAGTGAATGACTTAATGAAGATAATAAATGGATTGTTTGAAAACCATGATGAGTGTTTATTATTTTATGTGTGTGTGTGCTATTATTATTCTCCAAATGTTTAGATAACTAGCTAATGGTTGTTTTGTTGTGTTTTAGATTTACCGCAGGTTAGAACAACAACTGAGTGATCCGGAAGTAGTGGTCAGCCGGGTCTCCGTACTCTTTAGAGTGGGGGTTTGGGTTGTTGTTTTGTTATCTTTCCTTTTGTTAAGACAGTTAGTCTTTTCCGTTGTTTAAGTACGATAGGCTGTTAGATTTTGTTGCATTCATCCTTTTACAAATATTTTTTTTTATGAATTTCGGTTTTCTTATTTGTGTCTTGTTGCAAGATCCTAGTAATATTGTTGTCAAACTGAGGTCGGAACCCATTGTGAGGTCCTAACCAGTAATGTCCCGAGTTCTGAGAATTCGGGGTGTTACAGACAAATGGGCATGATTTAGTAATTTGACATGCGCCAAATAGCCTGAACGTCTTTTAATAGGTTTAATTGATATTGATTTACAAATTTACCCTTATACTAACCTTAAATAGGAATCTTAATTGATGTTTGAAAATTAATTTCATTTAACCTTGGTCATACAAGGTTATTTTTTGGCCCTTTTTAATCTCAATTAATCCCTTCTATAATTTTTTTTTCCATAAACTCCACCTTCATCCAAACTCTTACACAAATTTAATCTCCTAAATTTAATCTAAATGAACCTCCTTTAATCTCCAACCAAACACACCTTAAATAGATCATTTTGATATTCATTTGAAAAAAAAAATTAAAAAATTTTCACGAAAAATAAACCTTTAGGGGTACGGTTACTAAAAATAAACCTTTAGGGTACGATTACTTATATAAAAGTAACGTAAAAATATATAACGTAAATAGAAATCGAACTTAACCAAAAAGCCAAAATTATTTTAAGGAAGAACATTATGACCCACATAATTGTAGGTTAACGATCCCATAAATAAAATATTCCCTAAAAATAAAACTTTAGGGGTACGATTACTTTAGAAAAGAACGTTATGCCCACATAATTATAAGTTAACGATCCCAAAAATAAAATATTATTCCAATATATATAATAATTATACTTGAACTTAACCAAAAGGCCAATAAATGTATTATTCGTATAATCCTTAGATTCCCTATTTATACAAAGTTCTAAAACCATCAACCTTAGTAGCTAATCGATGTGGGATAACAAAATCCCTCAAAAAGTTTAATAAATAAAAGTTCTCTGACTTAAAATATAGTTTAAAAAATAAATATTCTCTAGCTTAAAAGTTTTTTTAGAAGTAAATATATTTTCAAAACAAATCGGTTCCAAAATATTTTTTGGAATTATAAAGAAAAGATATAATGACGTTAATTATGAAAGCTCTATTTTAGAAATATTGTCTGCACAGTGCGCCACGTCAGCGAGCATATAAACTCTCTAAATAGATCATTTTGTAACGACCAATTTTTTTCCGTTATGCTTTGATAGGGTTAGAGAAGTTTAGGAAACGAATAAAAATTTAGTGAGACTACGACATACCAGTTTATTGATGGAAGTCGTTTAATTAAGTACCTTGTTCTAAGTTTCGGGACGAAACTTATTTTAAGGGGGTACTGATGTAATATCCGGAATTTTTATTCCGTTTAATTCCGAATCAATTCGGACTTTGAGCCGTTGACGGTTCCCATTCTATCTAGTTTTTTTTTCTTTCTTCACAAATTTTATCATTTTATGTAGAATTTAATTCACATAAAATGATAGATTTATATCAAAACCTAATTCTTATAATTAATCCTTAACGACGGCTTTAGACGAGATCATGACAAGGCTGAGACGAGGCTGAGACGAGACTGTGACATAGCTGTGACGAGACCATGACGAGTTATGACGAGGCCATGACAAATCTGTGACAAGGCCATGCATGGGCTTGACAAGACCATGACGAGTTTTGACAACTCAGCCCATCCTTAATTTTAACAGCTCCAGCCCACTTCCTCCTTTAATTTTTCAGCCAGTCCTTGCCCTGCTGCAGCCCGTCTGTATGGTGAGTGTGCCGGCCCAACAACATATCCAGCCCAGCAAGTGAAGAGAGAAGCAAGTCATCAATCGCCAGCCCAAGAGCGCTCCATCTCCCTTGCAGCTACCACGTCCTCTGTAGACGTTACAAATGAACGTAATTTCCCACGTTTCACGCCTCCCTTTACTCCCTCTGTTGATACCTTCCATACCCATCAGATCTTCTCTACACACTTACCACAATCGCAGCAGCAAGCAGCCAGACGCCTCCTTCTGCACACAGCTAGGGACGCTTCAGCTCCGTCCTCTCCGTCTACTTGCACGCTGCACCTTCCTCCTTCTGTAACAGATCCTCACTCCCCTCTTCACGCCTAGTCAGTGCAAACATCACCCACCGATCTGCCCCTGGACGAGCCTTCTATAACCAGCAATCAACCGGACTGCACCTCCAGATGACGAGCTGCTGAAGCCTCCTACTTCCGCCTCTGATCTGGGTCGTGTAGCAATAGACAGGAAATCTCGCAACAACTTCAGCAGCCCCACCGCAACCCTTGCAACCTTCTTTGTCGACCCTCCTCTCCAGTCGCCTTCCAGCCCTGGAGTCGTGCACAAGCAGCACTTGGGCGTCGTTCTGCGCATAGGAGCCGGCAAGACCAACAGTCAGGAGCAACAACGGGAGCGTTCACCCTTCTGCACATCCCTTGCAACCTCGTGAGCCTCGTGGGCGATTTTATAGTTGAGTGTAACCATGCTCTTTCAACCTTGCTTTCCTTCAATCATATGTGTACTTATAGCTGATGCTAAACCATCTTGGAACCCTGTATTTCAGTCAAGAAAACAACAGCAGAGAGTTGTTACGTTTTTCTCAGTTTTCGAAAGTGACGAGCAGTCAACTTCAGTTCCAGATTTGGGTAAGTTATACTTCTTCTTTTTGGCTGAATTTTGTATATGTTGTAGTCAGTAGTACATAGTAGATCATACTAAAAATTGGGAAGAATCAGAGTTACGGTTTGAGAGTTATGATGTTGCAAAGTGACCCCTCATGCAGTTTTTTTTATAAATGTGTTGAGTTAAGAAAAACAACATGGGATGCTGTTTTGGGAGATAGTTTTGAATATGATTTTGATCTCTGTTTGACTTGAATTTTGGATATGATTTAGTTGACATATTATAGTAGAACATATCAAAATTTGGGATAAATCCAGCGAGTGGTTTAGGAGTTATGATTTTTCAAAGTGTACTTAGATGTTGGCTAAGTATAGGAAACTTCAAGTGTTGTAACCAACTTTGGAAATTTTTGTAGAAGTGAAGGGTGAACAGTTTTAAGAAATTCTTACTTCTAGGAGTAGATGAGGTATCATAGATGATCTAGAGAATTATTTCGGAATTTTTATAAGATTATTCGAATTTTATATTTGAAGCTGTAGTGGGACTTTAGTGACTTTTCGGGAAATAGAAAATAGGTAGTTTTTCTAGTTGTTACCTAAAATCATTCTAGGGAGTAGAATATGGTTAGTTAGCCTCAAATTATAATTTAAGTACATATTCCAAGTTTTTGGAACTTCCGGGACTAAGGGTAAAATAGTCATTTTACCTTAAATAAACACTGTAATAACTTCTGCACATGGAATCGTACATCTTAGGAGTTTTATACTTCTAAGTACCCCGGGATAATGTGTTGACCCACGTGCCTCCTTTGACAGACAACTGAGTTCCTGCCGTTACTGATTGAGTGTTGTTAAGAGAGACGAGATTGGATTCTGGTAAGTCCACGGACTTACTTAGCTGGCTTCTTGTATGAGTGTAATGTGTATGAGTGGTGTTTGTTAGTTATGATAAACAACGAAACCGGATTAGGTCGACTTTATTATTTATGTAATTGACCCAAGTGTATAATAACGGGTCGTGACATCATCTGCCTAGCTCTTGCGAGAGTCTAGGAGGTTCCCTGCGACCAGCCCAGTCTGGTAGACAGTCAGATGCATTAGTACTATTTCGCGTTGGTAAACGGGGACAGGGGCGATGTTTGGGAATCCCTCGTGTCACAAAATAAGTATCATTAGTAATGACCTATCACCTAATTAAAGATAATAAAAGGATTGAGTGTTGCATGTTGATTGTGTATGATGTGTGATTGTGCTTTTACCTTTATACTTATGCATAGAATGTTAGCTAACGGTTTTATACCGCTTGTAGATGCCTTGCAGGTTAAGACAGTTGTAGAGAGATCCGGAGGAAATGGTCAGCCGGGTCCACGTGCTCATTTAGTTGGGGACGAGGTTGTCTTATGTACTTCATATGCGTCGTTTTAGTACCTTTGATTTGTAAGGCTGATACATATTTTTTCATGTATATATTGTTTAAAGTTTTCAAATGTTTTTAATACTTTTGTGCCTTGTTGTAAGATCCTAGTAAAATTGTTGTCAAACTAAGGTCGGGACCCATTGTGAGGTCCTAACCAGTAGCTCCCCGAGTTCTTAGAATTTGGGGTGTTACATATTTGATATTCATTTGAAAAAAAGAAAAAAAAATCATCCCTAAAAATTAATTTTTAGGGGTACGGTTACTTATATAAAAGTAACGTGAAAATATTTAACGTAATAACCAAAGGTGAAGATTACTTTAGGGAAGAACATTATGACCCACATAATTAGGTTAACGTTCCCAAAAATAAAATCTTTCCTAAAAATAAAACTTTAGGATACGGTTACTCTTTCCTAAAAATAAAATTTTAGGGGTACGATTTACTTTAGAGAAAAACATTATGACCCATATAATTTTAGGTTAACGATCCCAAAAATAAAATATTATTTCGATATGAATAACAGTTATAGTTGAACTCAAGTAAAAGGCTAAGAAATGTATTATTTGTATACTCTTTAGACTTCCTATTTATAGAAGTTCTAAAACCATCAACATTAGTAGCTAATCGATGTGGCATAACAAATCTTTCAAAAAATTTAATGTAAAATGAATGATGCTGATAACAAAAGATTCCTTAGCTTAAAAAATAGTTTAAAATTAAAGATTTTTTGTTCCAAAAAAAAGTTGGTTGGGACAAAAAAAGCTACGTGAAATTTTCTAATAAGAGATTGTTAGTTTAATAAATAAAAAATTTTTGGCAAAATAAATATTCTCTGGCTTAAAATTTTTTTTTAAAATAAAGATATTTTTGAAACAAATCGGTTACAAAAAAATTTTTGGACTTAAAAAGAAAAGATTTAATGACGTTAAATGTGGGAGCTCTATTTTAGAAATAATGTCTCCACAGTGCGCCACGTCAACGAGCATATATACTCCCTATTTATACAAGTTCTAAAACCATCAAGCTTATTTGCTAATCGATGAGGACAACAAAAACCCTCAAAAAATTTAACTAAATATATCATTTTGATATTCATTTGAAAAAAAAAAAGAAAAAAAATCTTCCTTTTAGGGGTACGGTTTAATAACCAATGGCCAAGATTATTTAGGGTGGTATTAGAGCCAGGTTGCTGCAGCAGAAGACCGACCCTCTGAAGCGCAGGATAGCAGTCCTTGCAGCCCAAAACCTGGACACGCCGAGCCCGCCTCCTGTGCAGCCAGACGAACCTCATCTCAGCCCAATCGGATCTCAACAGTGAGACCAAGAGGAGCTGTCCAACCACTGCAGTAGTGGAGCCGATTCTAGCCTCGATTCCGTAGTCCGATGGTGCTGAGCGACACCAGTAATTTCCGTGGATCCATTGGTGTAGCAGTCCGGTATGAGATCAACCTCCCTTGTTTCATGTTATTGGAAAGATGAAGTTATGTATGTGTATAGTGATCTTCATAGGGTTCGAACCTAGGACATGTAGGCTAGGATTTTGTGGATTTTAGGGTGCAGTGGGACTCGAACTGCTGACCTCTGGGTATAAATAATGGGAACAGGTGCTGCCCTGGAGAATCGAAATCAGGACCTCCTGCACTCCTTGTATTCCAGCCTTGATCTGCTGACTTTAGGACCTAGTTTCGATACCTTAGATCGAGAATCCACCGTTGAATTTTTAATATGTTTGAGATAGAAATATGAAGTTTACTGTGTTAAATTTTGAGAGAAAGTTAACGGTCGGATTAAAACTTATAAGGTTTCAAAGTAGGACATATGGGCTGTTTTTACAGCAAAGGGAAAATTGACTAAGTATGGAAAATTTCAGCTTTTACCTCAACTTTGGAGATTTATGAAAGGACTATGGTTACATATTTTGGAGAGATCTTTACCCCTATGTTTAGTATGTATACCATAGAGAAGCTAGGATTTTATCTCGGAATTTTATACCCTTATCAAAGCCGTGTATATGAACCCAAAGTCGAACCGTAACGACTATGGTATAAATTAAGAATGTTGGATAACTCTTATAAAACCTTACTAAATCCTCACCAAAATTTTCAAGGAGAACTAGATTATGGACATAGGTTCTAAAAGAAAATATTAGAACTAAATGAAAGACTTTGAGAATTTTCGGTACTAAGGGTAAAATGGTCTTTTACCGTAAGAGAGCTTTTTCCGTAATTCCTTCGCATGAGGTTGGACATCTGGATGTGATTCTGATCCACATGCCTTATTTGACAGGCGTTTGAGTTACCATGGGTTCGGACCGAGTTGAGATTTGAGAAAGCGATTTGGATCAAGGTAAGTCCTTGCGACTTACTTAGCTGGTTTCTGGATATTAGTTGGGTGATAATGGTTGTGTGTGTACAATGTGTGTTAAAATAAATAACAACTTGTTAGGACGACCGTGGTTATTATGTTTTAAGGCCCAAGTGTATGTATAACGGGCCGTGACATCACTGCCCAGCTCTGCCAGGAGACTGGGAGGTTCTCTATACCCAGACCATACAGGTACACGGTGAGATGCATCGGATCCACTCCTGATGGGTACACGGGGGCGGAAGCGAGGTTTGGAAATCCCTCGTGTCACAAAATAAGTATCATTAGAGTGAATGACTTAAATGAAGATAATAAATGGATTGTTTGAAAGCATGATGAATGTTTATTATTTTATGTGTGTGTGTGCTATTGTTACTCTCCTAATATTTAGATAACTAGCTAACGGTTCCTCTTGTTGTGTGTTTTAGATTTACCGCAGGTTAGACCAGCAGCTGAGTGATCCGGAAGTAGTGGTCAGCCGGGTCTCCGTACTCCTTAGAGTGGGGGTTGTGTTTGTCTTTCCTTTCTTTTGGTTAAGATAGTTGTTCGTTTCTTTTGTTTAAGTACTTTAGGCTGCTAGACAGTGTTGCATTCATTACCTTAAAAATACTATCTTTTTATGAATTTCGGTTTTCTTTATTTGTGTCTTGTTGCAAGATCCTAGTAATATTGTTGTCAAACTGAGGTCGGAACCCACTGTGAGGTTCTAACCAGTAACGTCCCGAGTTCTGAGAATTCGGGGTGTTACAACATGGTATCAGAGCCAGGTTGGCAACAATGACACTTGAAATCTTCTGAAAGACCGAATAAGTCGTAAGCAGAACCCAAAAGGGGTCTGAGTTTTAAAAGGAGAATTTTTGGTTTTCAAATGCATGCATAGTCTGTTGGGAATAGAAAAGTACGGCTGACCACCACTACTACCGCGGATCTCAGTATGCTTAGTATGGACTTTAGGTTTTATTTTAGTTGGACTTGTTAGGTTGATTATAAAGATATGTAGTATAAATAAATATATGCAGAAGATTAGTAAAAATTTATAGTTATATTATGCCCTTAATGGAGATAACCGAATGAGATCCTCATTAGTTGACACACCTAAGTATGCTAAGCTTATGAGCATTAAGTTAGGCGAACATCCGATCAATCTAGTGAACTCGTTGAGGAACATGGAGATGGAAGAATGAAGACTATAAGATAATACCCACGAAAATGGCAAGCGGAATCTGAGTCAACTCAACGGGATCAAATGAAGGATATACAAGAGAGTAGTTCCGGAGAAGCAAGGGATGATCGCCAACTAGGGAATTTTGAGAACGACAACTTAGAGACTCTTCCAAGTTGTGTAAAGTGACTTCACGAACAAAGAGGATGACGTCGAAAATTGCCATAGACATGAAAGTCAAAAGGAAGATATAGTAGCAATCAAGAAAAGAGACATAAAATTTAAGCTCACTGACAGATTAGGAAGTGAAAGTTGATGCCAAAAGTAAGGCGAAATATGATCACTCTCAACAAGCTAATTGCCACCACAATCCAGTTTGATAACCAAGACAGTCAAAAGTATGGAAGTCAACACGAGATACATTATCCATCCAAATAGAAAGAATTAAAGAGTTGCAACTGGGAAACTTACGCGTTGCCAAAAAGGGAAAGGTGAATTTCACTAACGTGGAAGTGGAGTGATCTCGTAGAAAACAGGAGAATTTTGACATAGACCGTAATACACCAATAACCAGCTTCTGTAAAGGCAGCATTACAAGCAACACCCAAGGAAGAAGAGTGTGTGAGAAGAGTATTGGTGAACCCGAGGGACCCCAATAACTTCTCATTCAAGAGGAATTTAAGCTAACAACACTACAAGTTCATAATAGAGAACCGCAAATAGACGATAACTCAGGTAAAAGAATCACGGAGATGTACCTACAAGCTACCCTAGAAGGATTGAAAAGTCTGTTGATGGAAGAAGAATGATACAACTGGACTCGTAAGAGTATAACGATCTTACAAAAGTGTAGATTGTGGGAGGAGCTAAAGAAGAATAAATAAAGAGACTGGAGAAGATATATTTCACCAAGTATATCAAGCCTCAAAAGAGATGGAAGAAAAGTAAGTCTATGATGTTGTAGAAGGTTAACTACATCCTACTTGGACAACTTAAAAAGTTACATGCGCGGGTTAACTAGTGATGGTTAGTTAACCGATAAGAAGAATAACCACAAGGTTATAAAAGAATTTTATCGACATCTAGGGAATTTCTTTCGGAGATCCACGACGAAAATGGTGAAGTTAAATCAATACAAGTACTAGTAGCCTGGATGGTAACGTTAAATGAGTCCAATATCATAACTCTAATAAAGAAAATTTAAGAGCAGCTCTTGACGGTCGGTAATGATCCTTGATGATAGTAATGGTGTAAAGGGAATTGTTGGGAGTAGTTACTTACTACTGACTACAAAAGATACATATCGGAGTTAGAATGAAGGGATCCCTGCAAGAAGAACTAGAAGACTAAGAGGAAACAGATGATTGGAAACATGTCCTATGTCTTAGCATTCCACACAAGTAAGACTGATGGTACTCCTTCGAGAAAAAGTAGAGTCAGACTGTCTAGGTTGATAGGGAAAACCCTTGTGATTAAAGTTGTGGCACATAATAATTGAAATGGTAGAGGCGGCACAAACATATAGAGTATGACTTACAGTCTTGGTGAAATGTATGATCGAGATGTGAGGTGATTGCAAATGGAATCTGCATGTTGGCTAGAATAGACATGAGAAGGAGTAAAGTTGAACACTAAAGACTGTTATATGGATCCGGTATTACCCCAATAAGATGATTACCAAAAAGTGTATATATAAAAGTTTAATGGAGGTACTCCAATGAAAATTCAAGCTGGACTGATGACATAAGAGTTGATGAAAATAATAAGACTAACCCAAATGGTCCATAAGGAGTATACGAGGAACTCAAAGGGATTTAACTATCTTACGGGTGTAAAAAAAATAGTAACTAAGTGATGTGGGACAAAAATAAATATTCTCTAGCTTAAAAAAAATAGTTTACAAAATAAATATTCTCTAGCTTAAAAGTTTTTTTTATGAGTAAAGATATTTTCGAAACAAATCGGTTACAAAAAAATTTTTTTGGACGTAAAAAGAGAAGATTTAATGGCGTTAATTGTGGGAACTCTATTTTAGAAATACTTCCTCCACAACGCGCCACGTCAACGAGTATATATACTCCCTATTTATACAAGTTTTAAAACTATTAAACTTAGCAACTAAGTGATGTGGGACAAAAAATGTAACACCCCGAATCTGCGGGATATCGGGATGCTACGGGCAGACCTCACAATGGGTCCCGACCCTTAGCTTGACAACAATTTCACCGGACCTTTCCAACATGGCACAAATAAAGGCAAAAACCGAAATACATTTTATGCAATGAAAAGAAAAACCCAAAAGAATGTAACAACAACTTCAGCCGAGGTACAACTCAAACCAAACGCCAAACAAGCGGCACACGAAACGTAATAACCGAAAGACAAAACACATGACAACTCCAACTCAAAGCCCTTCCTAAAATGTACGGACCCCGGCTGCCCACCCTTCCGGATCTCTCGGAGCATGCCTACCCTGCAAGGCAACTACAACATTCGGTATAAAACCGTTAGTTCACATTCCAAGCATTAGAATTAAAGGGAAAGGCACAAACACAAGTAAATCATCATAGTCACACAACATACTCAGAAGCACACAAATCCGGTTTATTATCTTTATTATTATTAAGTCATATTCCGTTCTAATTCAACTTCTTTTGTGACACGAGAATCCTCCAAAACTCGCCTCGGTCCCTTCTTCCGGCAATGGAACGGTCGGATGCCTCCGACCGTCTAACCAGCACGGGCCAGTCGCCGAGATCCCCCTAGCTCTCACGGGGAGCCAGGCAGTGATGTCACCGCCCGTTATCATACACTTGGGCCAACTAATATATAAAGGTCGGTAATCCTATTTCCGGTTGAGTTGTTATAAACAGTAAAATAATAAACACACACCACCCAACACACAATAATGCTAATACAAAGAATACGAGCTAAGTAAGTCCGAAGACTTACCTCGTCCCAAAGATAATCCCGCTATATCCCGCTCTCAGCTTCCCGCAGGAAGACACTCAATGCCTGTCAAAAGGCACACGATCAACATCTCTCTCACATGCTAGAAGTCCTAAGACTTCTAGTACTAATGATCTCACAAGATCATAAATTATAACCATGATAGGATAACAACCTCCTAATCCTCACGATCTCACAAAGTCATAAGCTTGACAACACATGCTAGGATAAGCCAAGCCTAAACTCCAAAATCCCACAAGATCATACAACCCTAACCTCGAGCCTCAAAACACTCACAAGATCAACCATATAACTTATAGCCTTATAACAACTTCACAAGATAACCAAACACCTCAAGTCTTAGCACAATCATAAATCCTCAAAACTCACCTAAGGTTCATAACCACTATTTGGAATTCACTCTAAGTTATGTTATATCCAACCTAGCATGATACTAATAAACATAACTAGATCGAGGGGAAGGAATACTCACACAACGTCAAAAGACGGAAGTCGATCTACGGATGTCGAGATTGGAATCGTTGGCCTTTATCGGGGCGCTTCCGGTCCTAACACCAAAGCTAAACAAATTTAGCTTATATGCTAAATTTGAACGGAATATATAACTTATGTAAAATCTAAGGTAAAACTCGTTTTCAAAACCAAGGTTAAAACCGCTTATATACTTTCCGGGACAATTTATACAATTTTTGGAAACTTGGTCATAATCCGCCAATAAACCTTCGGGCCATAAATCCGAAATAAATCCAACAAGGGAATAATATATATGGTAGATATAAATATAAGAATATCCTGGCAATTAAAATCCAATGTTAAAACCCGCTAACACATTTTCCGGGGCAATTCATACAATTTCATAAACTTGGGTCATATTCCGTAAATAAAACCTTGGGCATTTTCTGTAAATAATTCCAGCAGGGGTATAATTGCTAAATTCTGAAAACCTGGGTAAAAATATGCAAAATACAAAACAGGGGTCACAACTGCAATTTACACAAAAAAGGGGGCCGATTTTATTAACCCCTAGAGTTTCTTCATGTGCTACAACACGCAGGGGAGGAGAAGTAGTAGCGCCGGCCGCTTGGCCCCTGTGGTACAGCGCGTCCAAGGCGGCAGCAGACACTGCGCAGGAGCTCCGGCGGCGAGGGATCCAGGCGGCTGACGAGGACGGTTCCGAAGGCGCAGACGCTGGCGGATCTCCCGGTGGTGGGGAACACAGGCGGAGCTCCGGCGAGGAGAAGACAGGGCAGAGCTTCATTAATAGATCCGGTTCAAGGTAGGGAAAACAGGGCCGGCGTCTTCGATGGCCTCCGGCTAGGGCAAAGCGAAGGTGGCGCGAGGCGGTGAAGGCATGCTCCGGTGGTGCAGATGCGTTTTCCCTGGCGGTTCTGTTCTTCTCCAGCAACCAAGAAAAAGAAGAGAAGGAGCTTGCGAGAGAGAGAGAGAGAGAGAGAGAGGGTTGCTGATGGAGATCCATTGAGGCTGTGTGTAGGGAGATGAAGAGGGTAGTTGAGATGAGCAGAGGAGAGTCCGAGAGAGAGCAGAGTAGAGTGAGGGAGATAGAAGAGAGAGCTGCAGTGGTGTCCTTGAGAAGCTGAGAGGTATAGGTAGCGTGAGAGAGGGAGAGAGACAAAGACAGGAGGCTGGGGAAAGGCGTGTAGGGGTGCTTGCTCACGGGTAGGTACAAGCATAGGTTGGGCGAGCAGCAGGGTGCAAGACCGAAAGGTCGGTAGAGTGATGAGTATCTCAACAGCCTGAGGAGAGAGAAAAGAAATAATAGAAAGACAAAGAAAAGAATAAAGAAGGGGTAAAGAATGAATTCGATCAAAACGCGTTTGGAACGGGATTTTTGAACCGTAAGAAATTCCGATTTTTATTTCCGAAAATAAAAATACGGGCATACTCGAATATATCCAATATATAAATATATTCGGGAAGATGTTTTACGTCGTAAAATAATTTTAATAAAATATTTAAGGTAGAAAAAAATTATCGCTAAAAGTATGAATATTAATATTGAAGCGCACCCATTAAACGGGGCATTACATAAAATCCTCACAAAATTTAACTAAATAGATCATTTTGATATTCATTTGAAAAAAAAAATTTTCCTAAAAATAAAACTTTTGGAATACGATTACTTATATAAATGTAACATGAAAATATTTAACGTAATTATCAAATGTCAAGATTACTTAGGGAAGAATATTATGACCCACATAATTGTAGGTTAACATTCCCAATAATAAAATCTTCCTTAAAAATAAAACTTTTCATAATTGTAGCTTAACGATCCAAAAATAAAATATTATTCCGATATGAATAATAATTATAGTCGAACTTAACCAAAAGAATAAGAAATGTATTATTTGTATACTCTTTAGACTCCCTATTTATACAAGTTCTAAAACCATCAACTTTAGTACCTAATCGATGTGGGCTAACAATATCCTTCAAAAAATTTAACGTAAAATGGATGATGCTGATAACAAAAGATTCCTACAAAAAAATTTTGGACTTAAAAAGAAAAGATTTAATTGCGTTAATTGTGGGATCTCTATTGTAGAAATATTGCCTCCACTGCGCGCCACGTCAACGAGTATATAGACTCCCTATTTATACAAGTTCCAAAACCATAAAAAACTTTAGGGGTACGAGTTACTTATATAAAAGTAACGTGAAAATATTTAAGCTAATAACCAAAGACCAAGATTACTTTAGGAAGAACATTATGACCCACATAATTGTAGGGTAAAGCTCCAAAAATAAAACTTAAGGGGTGCGATTACTCTACCCTAAAAATAAGACTTTAGGGGTACGATTACTTTAGGAAAGAACATTATGACCCACATAATTGTAGTTTAACGATCCAAAAATAAAATATTATTCCGATAAGAATAATAATTATAGTTGAACTTAACTAAAAGGCTAAGAAATGTATTATTTGTATACTTTTTAGACTCCCTATTTATACAAGTTCTAAAACCGTCAAAAAATTTAACGTAAAATGGATGATGCTGATAACAAAAGATTTCTAAAAATTTAACGTAAAATGGATTAAGTTTAGTAGCTAATTGATGTGGGACAACAAAATCCCTCAAAAAATTTAACATCATTTTGATATTCATTTGAAAATAAGAAAAACATCTTCTCTAAAAATAAAATTTTAGGGGTACGAGTTACTTATATAAAAGTAACGTGAAAATATTTAACGTAATAACCAAAGACCAAGATTACTTTAGGTACAATTACTCTTCCCTAAAAATAAAACTTTAGGGATAAAGTTACAATTACTTTAGAAAAGAACCTTATGACCCACATAATTGTAGGTTAACGATCCCAAAAATAAAATATTATTCCGCTATGAATAATAATTATAGTTGAACTTAACCAAAAGGCTAAGAAATGTACTATTTGTATAGTCTTTAGACTCCCTATTTATACAAGTTCTAAAACCATCAACTTTCGTAGCTAATCGATGTGGGAAAATCTTTCAAAAAATTTAACGTAAATAGATGATGTTGATAACAAAAGATTCATAGCTTAAAAAAATAGTTTAAAAATAAAGATTTATCTGTCCAAAAAAATAGGTTGGTTGGAACAAAAAAAAAAAAGTTACGTACAATATTTCAATTAACAGTTTGTTAGTTTAGTAAAAAAAAAATTCTCTCGCTTAAAAATAAAGATTTATTGGCCAAAAAATTGTAGGATCTACATTTGATTACTGATTCCACAGCGCGCCACGTCATCCGACTATGTACTCTCTTTTAGTATCTATAACTAGTATATTACCCGCACCTTGCGCGGGATTGCGTTTTAATATATTGTAAATTTTTATACTTTATTACAAACAATTTGCGGAGAATAAAATTACATTTATTATTATACTAAGAGTTAATTTGTTGGATGATAAAATTACAGTCATATAAAAAACAATATTTTTAATCAACACAATATTTTGAAAACCTACTATATGATGAAATTTTTTTAAAAAATAATAAACAAAAAAAAAAGATATTCAAGCAGCTCGAGAAAAAAAAAATAAATGTTTTGAAAACCTGCTGTAAATATTAATAATATACCTACTTATACTAAAAAATCTGATTTTTAATCAGCTCAAAAAAATAATAAATTTTTTAATTCAAACAATATTTTGAAAATATTTTTTATTTATTAAAAAATTAAACAGCTCGAAAACCTTTTTGTATGATAAAAAAATTTTGAAAACCTTTTTGTATGATAAAATACACAAAATTTTAATAATTAAACAGTGCACGGGTAGTTATACTAAAAAACCTTTTTGAAAATATTTTTTATTTATTAAAAAATTAAGCAGTGCACGGACATTTTCAATTAAACGTAAGATCTAATAATACACAAAATTTTGAAAACCTTTTTGTATGATAAAAAAAATATAAAAAAAAGAAAATAGAAAATATAATTTTCAAGTAGCTCGAAACATTTTTTTTTTATAATTTTTTAATGAGAAATCAATGTAAAACATATTGAAACCGGAAAATTTTAATAATTTATAATTTTTTCTTAAATTAGAAAATCTGATTTTTAGAAAAATATTTTGAAATCTTCTGTTTGTTGAAAAAAAAATAAAAATAAAATAATTGAAAACAAAAAAATCTATATTTTAAGAAAAATTGTATTTTCCAAAGCAAATTGAAATCAAACAGTGGTTTAAAAAACAATATTTTTAATCAACACAATATTTTCAAATCAAATAGAAAGCTTCTCTGGTTGTGGATGATTCATCGATGAAACATAATTTTTGCGGAAACAAAGTTGCAGAGAGGGTTTCAAACCGGAAAACAATAGTTTTCTTTAAAAAAAATAAAACGAATCAAATAGATCGAAAGCAACAAAAAATCACTATTTTTCATAAAAGATCAAACGAAAGCAATACAAAAGAAGGTTTCAAACCGAGAGCAATACAACATAAATGTAATAACCGAAAATTTTAAGTTCCGGTAAATGGAAATTTAACAAGTCCGATGAGATCATGGTAAATAAATAAATCTGTAAAATTAAACGAGTTTAGTTTTATCATTTTATGTGACCTAGATTCACATAAAATGATAAATTAAATTCCCGGGAATAATTTACGCTTTTAAAATAAAATCAATTATAATTTATAAATACGGAAACTAATTCCGTATTATATAAATTCCCGCACTTTAACGAGTTCCGGATCCTGTTCTAAAAAGAGCGAGATTGGAATTAACCCGCTACTAGGGCCAAATTTCCGGCCCAGCCCAGCCAGCCCATTCCTAATGACTAATCTAATTAACCTAATTAATTAAACCTAATCCTAATCCTACGTTAAACCTACCGTCTAATCGAACTCACCCTCTGCAAACACATCGTCTTCCTGGCCGCTGAGAAGAGGTGATCGCAACAACCGCCGCCAAGGGAATCCGCCTCGCCGACGCCTGGGGAGGGAAGGACCGCCGCTGCTGCAACGCCAGTCACACCACCGCGCCGCCCTGTCGTCGGTAAGTCGAACCGATCCCCTTCTCCGCTAAGTTTCCTTGATGCTCGAATCTGTTCGGAACTCACAGCGGTGTTGTTCACTCCCAGGAAATTGCACCGCAGTCCGCCACCGTCCTCGGCTACTGCTTCCGTCGTCCACCCAGTGCGCCGCCAGCCACCACCGAGCCTGCAGTCCTCCTCCGGTGCCTTCTGTTGTGATCGATTCAGCCGACTCCGCAGCCTTCGATCGTAGGTAAGGTGTAGCGCATACCCCTTCATTGTCTCCTATTCCGTATGACTAATCGACTAGATCGGTCCCTCACGGATCCTGCAGTGATAGCCGGCCAGCAGAACGGTACAAACAAGGGAGTATACGAGCCATTTCTCTGCAGCCGAAGGAGGCGCCGGAACCCGCCAACCCTTAACGCCGGATTGCAGATTTCGTAAGCTTGCTCCTCCTCTCTTCGATTTCACTGTCACCCATGTGTTTGTGGACTACTGTTGTTGAGCCTAAGCATAAATAACGTAAATGAGCTGCTGAGTATGTGCATAAATGAATGGAAGGGCTGCTGTAAATTAGTTTCAATTCTTCAGCTTTTAGGTTTCGAACAGCCCACCTTGTCGAACAATTATAAAATGTTTGGATAAAGATCCACCGTTGAATTTTGGATATGTTGTAGACGGATATAAGTAGTTTATCATATTAAAATTTGGTGAGAAATGAACGGTCGGATTGAAAGTTACGAGCTCCCGAAGTTAGGTAGTTGAGCAGTTTTATTGAACTTATAAAATTGGCTAAGTATAAGAAAGTAGAGTGAGGAACCGACTTTGGGAATTATTATAAAAATATCGGCTGAACAGTTTAGTGAAATTCTTTCTTCTAAGGCTAGATAGAACCTCATAGATGATCTAGATAATAAATTCGGAAATTTTATAAGCCGTTAAGAATTTTATATTTAGAGCCGAAGTTAAACCTTTTTCGGTTCTTCCGGAAAATTGAAACATAAGAAAAATGTCTTTTTCGCACCTAATAAAATTCTAAGAGTTAGGATATATTTTAGAACTTCAAATAGGAGTTTGGACATGAATTTTAGGGTCTTCGAGAAAATCGGAACGAAGGGTAAAATGGTCATTTTACCCTAAAACTAATAATGTAGCTAGTACGTCTTAATACTTATTTAATCTCAGAAGTTTTAGACTTCTATCTACGTGAAAGTGTGCTAATACACTTATCGCCTTTAACAGGCAACTGAGTGGGTACAGTTACAGTGCAAGTGATTACTAAAGAGTCGAGCATTATAACAGGTAAGTCCTTTGGGCTTACTTAGCTAACTGCTAAATATGAGTATAAATGATGATGGTGGTGTGTGATTGACATGTTAGAGAGATAGGTTATGATATATAAATACCGACCTGTATTTTGGCCTAAGAGTAACGGGCGGTGGCATTCCGCTCAGTAGCTCGCCGGGCGCTGGGGGTTTCTTTCGGGACTAGTCTACACATGGTTTGTAGTGACGCTACCAAAGGAAGTCAGCTATACCTACACCAGTTGGATAAGGAACGGAGGCGAGAACTAAAAATAGTTCTCGTGCCACAACTTAAATTGAATAATGTGAATCACTTAAAGAACAGATAATAATTTGTTGAGTGCCAGCATGATGTTTGTTTATTTTTGTTCTGCGTGTGTTTGTGCTGTTATCATTTTGCTTATATTTGGTTAGTTAGCTAACGGTTGATATGTTGTTTAGATTTGACACAGGTTAGAGCAGATGCCGAGTGATCCAGATGGTAGTGGTCAGCCGGGGTGTCGTACTTTAGGACGTTTTTGCAGTTTTTGCATTTGTGGGTTTGTCAGTTGAACATCGTTTCCTTCCGTACTTTGATATATTGCTTTTCCGACTGTAGTTGATCTGGTCACATTCATGCATTGATAAAAACTATTTTATGATTTTTAGTTTTTCCTTATCGGTGCCTTGTTGTAAGATCATGTTAAGTTGTTGTCAAACTAAGGTCGGGACCCACTGTGCGGTCCTAACCAGTAACTCCCTAAGTTGTAAAATTTGGGGTGTTACAACATGGTATCAGAGCTCTAGGTTGGCAACAATGGCACTTGAATCTTCTAAAAAGGGTCGTATAAGTAAATAAACAGAACCCGAAAGGGGTCTGAGTTTTCCAACGAAAAATTTTGGTTTTAAATGCATACAGAGTCGGGTTGGGATAGAAAGTACGGACGACCACCACTACCTCTGCGGATCTCGGTAATCTTAGAATAATTATGGACTTGTAATGTTATGATAGATTAGCTAGTTATAACTATAGTGATTACTATTCGTGCAGATGGCACGTACTAGGGCTGCACAAGTGACTGGCCGAGGTAGGGGTCGTCCCCCCTTCCCCCAGTCAGACAGGATCGAGCTGATAGCACCCCTACTGTCAGAGGGCGTGGTCGTGTGGGTAGACCTCCACTAGGGAGAGGTCGAGGACGAGTCCCTCGAGATGACCCACCTGCAGCAAACGTACCAGAAGTTGCTGTAGAGGAAGTAGCTGAGAGTGTAGGCCCCGAGGTCAGGCCTGTGCCCGCCGCTAGGTCGGGAGCACAGGGAGCTCGTTCTACTGAGTCGGGACGTGTCTCCATTGGAGCATCGGAGTATAGAGAGTTCAGAGCCTATGTTGAGCGCAGGGAAGAAGCTGCCAGAGTGGAGAGGCTTACTCAGGTACCATCAGTGGAGCCGGCTAGGTCAGCTCAGGTGACACAGGGAGTGTCTCAGGTGCCGGCTGTATCTGAGAGGAGGGCTGCTGTTGATAGAGCACCTACTGGGGCCAGGGCACCGAGACCGGATGAGTGGTTGAAGGCTTTCAACTCTCAAAAGGTCCCCTCATTCAGCGGAGAGATAGGGCTAGAGGTGGAGCACTGGATAGGGAAGATTGAGACTGCTTTGGAGGCAATACGTTGCCCCGTGGACCGACAGGTGGATTTGATACAGACCTGCTTCACAGATGATGCTCATTCATGGTGGCGTACCATTCGTAGCCGAGTCACCAGCTGGGAGCAGATGAAGACCATTGTTAGAGACAGGTACTGCCCAGTTTCGCTGAGGAGGGAGAGATTCCAGGATTTCATTGAGGCGGGATTCGAGGATATCCCGATTGCTGCAGCCATAAAGAAGTTTCAGAAGGAGTTGACTTTGCTTGGACCGTCTGCACCTCCAGAAGAGCAGCATGTTTATCTTTTCTCCAGGAGGTTGAGAGAGAGTACCCGATCCTACCTGGCTGGATTCCGCTGTGAGACCTTGTCTGATTATCAGGATAGGGCCTCTGCTTATGAGAGAGATAGGCCAGCTTCTAGGAAAGCAGCACAGTCTGGTGGGCCGGATAAGCGGCAGAGGACAGGACATGCTGGTAGCAGTGGGGCAGTAGCAGGCCATAGTAGAGGACAGACTCAGGGGAGGTCCAGTTATCACTCTACAGTCCGGACACCCAGTGGAGATCGACAGTGCTTTAACTGTGGTGGCCGTGATCACATTAAGCCAGACTGCCCGAAACCACTGGTCACTTGCTTTACTTGTGGAAAGCCGGGACACAGGGCTACTTTCTGCCGTCAGGGCAAGGCTTCTTCTTAGCAGGGATCTTCGCCTGCAGGTGCTGAGAAGAGTGTACAGAGACCCCCTCAGTACCGAGCTCCGAGTCAGCAGCAGCAGCAGTACCGGGCGCCAGGACATCCTGCTTCATACAGTGCTGCACAGGAGTCAGGTCGTGGCAGAGGACGTGGTAGTACCACTGACACTAGAGGAGGACCATCGAGAGTGTTTGAGCTGAGGAGCACTGAGCAGCCTGCAGCACCTCCGACCACAGGTACCATTTGGATCCATGACTTACCTGTGCGTGTTTTATTTGATACGGGTGCCACGCACTCCTTTATATCAGATGCATGTGTAGATAGGTTGTCCTTAGCTACAGTAGAGGGTGTACCTTTCGTGGTTGGGTTACCAGATGGGGGTAAGGTTAGAGGATCTCGAGAGATTTATGATTGCCCTATTCACCTGGGAGGCCGGATTTGGTTAGTAAATTTTCTAGTCATGCCCCTAGCACATGAGGACGTGATACTAGGGATAGATTGGATGACTAGACATGGAGCCGTCTTGGATATTGGTAGGAGGACTGTGACTGTTGCCACGGAGGAGGGCCACAGAGTTATATTCCGAGGTTGGGACCTCGGAAAGTCCGGCACAGTCATCAGTGCAGTGAGGGCAGCCAGATTGATAGCACAGGGTTGCGAGGCCTTCTGGTGTTATGCCATGAAGGAGCGCAAGAGCCTGACAGTAGAGGAGATACCAGTCGCATGTGAGTTTGCAGAGGTCTTCAGGGACGACTTACCAGGGCTACCCCCACAGAGGAGTGTGGATTTTAGCATCGAGCTAGAGCCGGGCACGAGACCGATCTCGAAGGCCCCGTACCGCATGGCCCCGATAGAGCTGCTTGAGCTGAAGAAGCAGTTAGAGGAGTTAGCAGAGAAGGGCTTCATACGCCCTAGTGTTTCTCCCTGGGGCGCACTAGTGCTGTTTGTGAGGAAGAAGGATGGATCGATGAGACTGTGTATCGACTACAGAGAGTTGAACAAGGTCACCATCAAGAATAAGTATCCATTGCCTCGCATAGATGATCTGTTGGACCAGCTGCATGGAGCATCAGTGTTCTCGAGGATAGATTTGAGATCGGGTTATCACCAGCTGAGGGTGAGAGACCAGGACATACCTAAGACGGCATTCCGGACTAGGTATGGTCATTATGAGATGTAGTGATGCCATTCGGGCTCACTAATGCGCCAGCAGTATTTATGGAGTTGATGAATGGAATTTTCATCGACTTCTTAGACCAGTTTGTAGTGGTCTTCATTGACGACATTCTAGTTTACTCTAGAAGTCGAGAGGAGCATGCCGGACACTTGAGGACAGTGTTGCAGATTCTACAGGATAGTCAGCTATATGCTAAACTATCCAAGTGTGAGTTCTGGATGTCAGAGGTGGCATTCCTTGGCCATGTAGTGACTGCCGAGGGAATTAAGGTCGACCCGGCGAAGATTGAGTCAGTGTCTTCTTGGCAACCTCCGAAGAATGTGAAGGAGGTTCGCAGTTTCCTTGGATTGGCAGGGTATTACCGTCGGTTTGTGGAAGGGTTTTCCCTGATCGCCCGACCACTCACTTCCCTCCTAAGGAAGACTACTCGATTCGTCTGGTCTGAGCCGTGTCAGCAGAGTTTTGATGAGCTGAAGAGGAGATTGACGTCTGCTCCGATCTTAGCACAGCCTGAGGGTACAGAGGACTTCGTAGTGTACAGTGATGCATCCAAGCTGGGCTTGGGGTGTGTCTTGATGCAGAGGGGTAAGGTTATAGCATATGCGTCTCGACAGCTGAAGACGTATGAAGAGAACTACCCCACTCATGACCTAGAGTTAGCAGCAGTAGTGCACGCTCTTAAGATCTGGCGTCATTATCTCTATGGAGCGACCTGTCAGATCTTCACAGACCATAAGAGTCTGAAGTACATATTCACTCAGCGAGAGTTGAATAACCGCCAGAGGCGGTGGCTAGAGTTGATCAAGGATTTTGACCTTGAGATTCTTTACCACCCTGGAAAGGCGAATGTAGTTGCCGATGCTTTGAGTCGGAAGACGCCTCAGGAGAAGGCGATAGCCCGGTTGACAGTACAGCCCCAGCTACAGAGAGACTTAGCTTGGTTAGAGATAGAGATCCAGTTCCCGGATACAGCTCATCAGTTAGCCACCATAGAGTTACTCCCTGACCTGTTGGGTGAGATCCGACAGAAGCAGGAGACCTGTCCGATGTTGACCCGGATCCGAGACCGGATGGCACGAGATGAGGCACCTCAGTTCACTATTGGTGCCGATGGAGTGATGAGACGACAGGACCGTGTTTGTGTGCCATCAGACCGTGAGCTGAGGCAGAGGATACTAGGTGAGGCTCATACTACCCCTTACTCTGTACATCCAGGAGCGAGTAAGATGTATAGGGACTTGAGACGTTCCTTCTGGTGGGGTGGTTTGAAGCCTGATGTGGCCCGTTATGTAGCTCAGTGTGCGACCTGTCAGCAGGTCAAGATTGAGCACCGTAGATCCGGAGGAGAGCTACACCCACTGCCAGTACCACACTGGAAGTGGGAAGACATTTCGATGGATTTCGTCACTGGATTGAGGCTCAGTAGAGGCTTTGATGCCATTTGGGTGGTAGTAGACCGCCTGACGAAGACCGCACGTTTCATCCCGATTAAGGAGACGTGGCCGGTAAGTCGTCTAGCAGAGGAGTTCACCAGACATATTGTGAGACTCCATGGAGTACCGAGGACTATTGTATCCGACAGGGATGGACGTTTTACCTCGAGGTTCTAGCAGCAGGTACATACCGCTCTGGGTACGAGTCTTCACTTTACCACTGCCTACCACCCACAGACAGACGGTCAGTCAGAGAGAACCATCCAGACCCTGGAGGACATGTTACGGGCATGTGTGCTAGATTGGGGACAGGTATGGCCAGATCACCTCCCACTAGTAGAGTTTTCATATAATAATAGCTGGCATGCGTCTATTGGGATGACACCTTATGAGGCTTTGTACGGCCGGAGATGTCGTACACCGCTATGTTGGGATGAGCCTAGCAAGGCTGATGGAGTGGTACCAGATCAGATACAGGACGACATCGCCCGGATTGCCTTAGTCCGGGAGAGGATGTTAGCAGCTCAGAGTCGTCAGAAGTCCTACGCCGATAAGAGGCGTCGACCTTTGGAGTTTAGAGTAGGTGCACAGGTGTGGTTGAGAGTGTCATCTACGAGGGGAGTTAGACGTTTCGGCATTAAGGGGAAGCTGAGTCCCCGGTATGTCGGACCATTTGAGATCGTAGAGAGAGTTGGAGAGGTTGCCTACCGACTAGCACTGCCACCGAGATTAGAGGGAGTACATCCAGTTTTTCATGTATCTCAGCTGCGAGAGTACATTCCGGATCCGAGACACGTCATCAGTCATGAGGATCTGATAGTGGAGCCTGACCATACATTTGTGGAGTACCCCGTAGCTGTCTTGGAACGCAGTACCAGACGTCTGCGATCCAAGGAGATACCTATGCTGAGGATCCAGTGGTCTAGAAGAGGAGCTGATGAGGCCACTTGGGAGACTGAGGAGAGTGTTAGACGTAACTACCCCGAGTTCTTTGCGGGGTTAGAGGTTACTCTTGTTTGACGGGTTAGTACTCGGATGTTGTGTTGTTTGACCTTTCAGGTTTTCATGATTGTTTTGAGTGTTTCTGTTTCTCTTTTGTGATACTTGTTTGTTTGCTGCCTGAGTAACTGCGTGGTAGAAAACAAAGGTGTTGAGAAAACTAAAATATACCAAAAATTTAAGTTTCGGGACGAAACTTCTTTTAAGGGGGCACTGATGTAATAACCGAAAATTTTAAGTTCCGGTAAATGGAAATTTAACAAGTCCGATGAGATCATGGTAAATAAATAAATCTGTAAAATTAAACGAGTTTAGTTTTATCATTTTATGTGACCTAGATTCACATAAAATGATAAATTAAATTCCCGGGAATAATTTACGCTTTTAAAATAAAATCAATTATAATTTATAAATACGGAAACTAATTCCGTATTATATAAATTCCCGCACTTTAACGAGTTCCGGATCCTGTTCTAAAAAGAGCGAGATTGGAATTAACCCGCTACTAGGCCCAAATTTCCGGCCCAGCCCAGCCAGCCCATTCCTAATGACTAATCTAATTAACCTAATTAATTAAACCTAATCCTAATCCTACGTTAAACCTACCGTCTAATCGAACTCACCCTCTGCAAACACATCGTCTTCCTGGCCGCTGAGAAGAGGTGATCGCAACAACCGCCGCCAAGGGAATCCGCCTCGCCGACGCCTGGGGAGGGAAGGACCGCCGCTGCTGCAACGCCAGTCACACCACCGCGCCGCCCTGTCGTCGGTAAGTCGAACCGATCCCCTTCTCCGCTAAGTTTCCTTGACGCTCGAATCTGTTCGGAACTCACAGCGGTGCTGTTCACTCCCAGGAAATTGCACCGCAGTCCGCCACCGTCCTCGGCTACTGCTTCCGTCGTCCACCCAGTGCGCCGCCAGCCACCACCGAGCCTGCAGTCCTCCTCCGGTGCCTTCTGTTGTGATCGATTCAGCCGACTCCGCAGCCTTCGATCGTAGGTAAGGTGTAGCGCATACCCCTTCATTGTCTCCTATTCCGTATGACTAATCGACTAGATCGGTCCCTCACGGATCCTGCAGTGATAGCCGGCCAGCAGAACGGTACAAACAAGGGAGTATACGAGCCATTTCTCTGCAGCCGAAGGAGGCGCCGGAACCCGCCAACCCTTAACGCCGGATTGCAGATTTCGTAAGCTTGCTCCTCCTCTCTTCGATTTCACTGTCACCCATGTGTTTGTGGACTACTGTTGTTGAGCCTAAGCATAAATAACGTAAATGAGCTGCTGAGTATGTGCATAAATGAATGGAAGGGCTGCTGTAAATTAGTTTCAATTCTTCAGCTTTTAGGTTTCGAACAGCCCACCTTGTCGAACAATTATAAAATGTTTGGATAAAGATCCACCGTTGAATTTTGGATATGTTGTAGACGGATATAAGTAGTTTATCATATTAAAATTTGGTGAGAAATGAACGGTCGGATTGAAAGTTACGAGCTCCCGAAGTTAGGTAGTTGAGCAGTTTTATTGAACTTATAAAATTGGCTAAGTATAAGAAAGTAGAGTGAGGAACCGACTTTGGGAATTATTATAAAAATATCGGC
>BSUD01000005.1:23826696-23964311 GCA_033239045.1 Fagopyrum esculentum | reverse complement strand
TTTGGGCTTACTTAGCTAACTGCTAAATATGAGTATAAATGATGATGGTGGTGTGTGATTGACATGTTAGAGAGATAGGTTATGATATATAAATACCGACCTGTATTTTGGCCTAAGAGTAACGGGCGGTGGCATTCCGCTCAGTAGCTCGCCGGGCGCTGGGGGTTTCTTTCGGGAC
Source organism: Fagopyrum esculentum (assembly GCA_033239045.1). Lineage (NCBI taxonomy): Eukaryota > Viridiplantae > Streptophyta > Magnoliopsida > Caryophyllales > Polygonaceae > Fagopyrum > Fagopyrum esculentum. The sequence goes on along the minus strand of BSUD01000005.1, from coordinate 23,964,133 downwards.
TAGTCTACACATGGTTTGTAGTGACGCTACCAAAGGAAGTCAGCTATACCTACACCAGTTGGATAAGGAACGGAGGCGAGAACTAAAAATAGTTCTCGTGCCACAACTTAAATTGAATAATGTGAATCACTTAAAGAACAGATAATAATTTGTTGAGTGCCAGCATGATGTTTGTTTATTTTTGTTCTGCGTGTGTTTGTGCTGTTATCATTTTGCTTATATTTGGTTAGTTAGCTAACGGTTGATATGTTGTTTAGATTTGACACAGGTTAGAGCAGATGCCGAGTGATCCAGATGGTAGTGGTCAGCCGGGGTGTCGTACTTTAGGACGTTTTTGCAGTTTTTGCATTTGTGGGTTTGTCAGTTGAACATCGTTTCCTTCCGTACTTTGATATATTGCTTTTCCGGCTGTAGTTGATCTGGTCACATTCATGCATTGATAAAAACTATTTTATGATTTTTAGTTTTTCCTTATCGGTGCCTTGTTGTAAGATCATGTTAAGTTGTTGTCAAACTAAGGTCGGGACCCACTGTGCGGTCCTAACCAGTAACTCCCTAAGTTGTAAAATTTGGGGTGTTACAATAAATCAATACAACGAAAGCAAACGAAGTTTACATCAAACCGAATAAAAGAGAACTCCGCAAAAAACCGAAGCCGAAAAGCATATGCTTTAAATTGAAAAATAAAATTCTTGTTGGTTATTGGAATCAATACAACGAAAGAAACAAAAAGTTAAAATACGGACATACAAATAGCAAATGAATACAGTGTGAGGAAGAATTTCCTCCGGAGTTTGGAACAATGTAAAGATGGAATGAAAAAATCATAGAACTACAGAGCGATAAACGTGGATGAGTTGAGGAGAGAGAACATATGAAGGGTGAAGGGTGAAGAATGATCCGTGTTTATAAGGGTGAAGAATGATCCGCATTTTTTAAAATTTGCTAACAACTTTGAGAGATATTATCATTTCTTTTAAAAACAAAATTTGTTAAAAACTTTTCTTATAAAATCAAATTTGACAGATAATATCACAATTTTTATTTTTTATAATATAAATAAAAACAAATTTTCCTAACAACTTTTCTTATAATTTTTTTTAATTTAAATAAAAACAAAATTTAAATGTAGATTTGCTAACAACTTTGAGATATAATATCATAAATAATTTTTTTTAATGTAAATGAAAACAAAATTTGCTAACAACTTTGAGAGATATTATCATTTATTTTAAAAACAAATTTTGCTAAAAAATTTTCTTATAAATTTTTTAACTGACGTTAATTCTGTGGGCGACACGTGGCATTAAAATTTCGTTGGGCTGAGGTTAATCGTCGGCGCGACATGTGGCAATAGAGGCTTCTGCTTTAATATATATAAGATAGACTAGAAAGTGAGAAGTATTAAAAAAAGACTTGAAAAACATGAGAGAAAGAATTAGAAATCAAGTTTACATTTGAATCGGAAAAATCAAAAACAACATTGTATTCGGTTAGAGATAGAATTATCATTAGGTTAAATTTATATATACATTACCATTTTATCCTTACGTTTATGCTATTTTAGCGATATGAAGTCAATAAATAAACAAGCTTTATGATTACTAAGTTCTATATGGTACAAAGCAAACGATTCATAAACACTCTTCCGCCTAAACAAACTTATAAATGTAATCGTGCCGACATGGCAACGTCTATGACACCACACTACGGGAAACGGCTATGACACCAAACTACCGGAATCCTATTATTGTCACCCTACTGGCGTGTTGTTATCGGCACCAAAAACCTATTAGCGCCCTAGAATGCCAACCTACCGGCGTCATAGGGCCGAACCTACCGGCATGTTGATTTCGCTACCCTGAACCTATTAGCGTCGTAGGATGCAAACTTAAAGGCACGCTAGGACTGAACCTACCGACATGCTATTATCATCAAACTACTAGCTCCATATAGGTGCCAACAACACAAAGACCAAAGAAAGGGAGGAAAGTTCATCAATGTAACGCCCCAATTTTAGGCGCGTTTACTATATTTATTTTACCGACTTTTACCGATATTTTTTTTAGTTTGTATATTTTATTAAAAGTATTTTTCGGAGTAAAGTATATTTCTACGAGTATATTCACATATATATATTTATATTTTTTCTCTTTGATTCATATTTTTAATACCGTAAATTATTTTACAGAAAAGTCAAATAATTTTTCCGAATCCGAAAATCTCGTTCCGAATATTTTTGATCGAGTGTATTGATTCCCGTATTCCTATTTTAATATATTTTCATTATCATTATTATATATTTTCCCACCTCTTCCCCATGCTTTGCTGGCGCCAATCCCGCTCAGCCTCTCCCGTGATACCGTATACCGCCCACCCAACAAGGCCTGGCCATCTTCTCTGCAGGTCTGCCTAACCCTACTCTACACTGCCCAGACTGAGCGCCTAGCCTGTAATCAACCCAACTCTTCGTTACTCCCTCACACTCAAATCTTCCTAAGTTCATTCAATCCTACCCTGCTTCATCCTTCATCTCATCTCCCTCACTATCTCAGTGCAACGCCCAACCCCTCCTCTGCTCATTCTGTTGAGCTTGCAGCAAAGGAATCAAAGCAGTGCAACACCAAGCCTTCCTTGGCTTTCTTCCTATGTTCCCGCACCTCAACCGAAACTTCTCGATGAGCCACAACCTCCTTCAAGCCCTCTGTTTTCCCTCATCTCGAATAGCTCAACAGTCAACAGGTCGCCGGAGTCACTGCTGTCTTCGATGCGACGCACCACCGGAGGACGCCATCGGAGCCGCCGTCTCCACCCTATATCCTTGCCTACGCTGCCCTGAAACTCCGCCTGCGCAGCCCTGAGTTGTCTGGGTGTTGTTTTCCCTCGTCCGCCCTAACACCGGAGCCGCAACCACCTTGGAGCAAGCTGCTTCGCCTCATGCCGGAGCCGACAGGAACCGAAGCTGCCGGCATTTCCCTTGTCCTTTCCCGCCCTACCGGATCCAAGCGGAGCCGCCGGCTCTGCCGCCTTCTCCTCCAGCGTGCTGCCTTCGATCACCAGTAGGTTAAAGGAAACCCTTTTGGGTTATTTGCAAACGGCCCCCTCTGAATCTAGTGTAATTACAGATTTTTAACCATATTTTATAATTGAAGAATTGACGCAAATTTGTGAATTTAACAAAAGTGCCCTCTGCATGTGTAATTACAGAAACGGCTCAAGGTTTGATTTACAGAAAATGTCCCAAGTTTCTAGAATTGTATATTACCCGGAAAATGTTCTTACGATTTTAAATTTGGGTCTCACTTGAGTTATATTCTTATTTATATATACCATATATATTATGCTCATGTTCGATTAATTCCGGGTTATGACTTGAAGATTAATTTACGGGATTTTAATGTTGGCTTTGAAAATGAGTTTTACCTTGGGTTTATGATTTTATACATTTTGTCCGGAATATATATTTACGGTTTTAACTTGGGTTTTAAAAGTGGGGTTTTCCTTCAATTTATATATGTTATTATTCTGTTCAAGTTTAGCGTATGAGCTAAACTTGCTTAGTTTTGGTATTAGGTTTTGAAGCGTCCCGATAAAGGCCTAACAAGTCCAAGTTCGACATCCATCCATCGTCTTCCGCCTTTTCGGCATCATGTGAGTTACCTTTCCCTCGATCTAGTTATGACTATTATTAATAGCATGCTAGGTTGGATCTAGCATAACTTAGAGTGAATACCAAGTAGTGGTTATGGACCTTAGGCGAGTGCTTGAGGATTGTGAAATGTTTTATGACTTGAGGTGTTGATGTTATCTTGTGAGGCTTGTTAGGTTTGACAATTGGAGTATATGGTTGTTGAGTTTATGGGCTAGGATCTTCTTATCCTAACATGGTGTTGTTCCCGTTGAGTTTGTTTGGACTAGGCATGTTATCCTAGAAGTCTTAGGACTTCTAGCTTATGGTGAGTGTGATGTGAGCATGAGGGATTCTAGGATGCGGTCCTAGAATTGAGAGTCAAATGGTCTTGCGTAGATCATTTGTATAGAAGTCTAAGACTTCTATTGTGAGTGAGTTGTTGTTGACATAGTATCTTCTTGTGAGCAGGTTATGGGCTTCCTCCCTAAGGAAGCGAGAGTGTTGTGAGTTGAGTGTGGTGACGAGGTAAGTCTCCGGACTTACTTAGCTCGTATTCCTTGTATTAGCGTTGATGTGTGTTTGGTGGTGTGTGTTTATTGTTTATGTTATAACAACTAAACCGGAAATAGGATTACCGACCTTTATATATTATGTTGGCCCAAGTGTATGATAACGGGCGGTGACATCATCTGCCTAGCTCTTGCGAGAGTCTAGGAGGTTCTTGGCGACTAGCCCGTGCTGGTTAGACGGTCGGAGGCATCCGCACCGTTCCATGCCGGTAAGTAGGGACCGAGGCGGGACCACGGTGGTCTCGTGTCACAAAAACTAAGTTGAATTAGAACGGGATATGACTTAATAATAAAAAGATAATAAACCGGAATTGTGTGCTTTGAGAATGTTGTGTGTTTATGATGATTTACTTGTATTTGTGCCTTTCCATTGATTCTATTGCTTCGAATATGAGCTAACGGTTTTATACCGACTGTTGTAGATTGCATTGCAGGTTAGGATTGCGGCCGAGAGATCCGGAAGACTGGGCAGCCGGGGTTCCGTACATTTTAGGATTGGGTTTTGGGTGGAGTCGAGTTTGAGTATTGTAATTATTGTATGTTTTATGGCGTTAGCCTTTGGGGTTGTATTTTCGGTTGAAGTCCTTTGTTGTATTCTTTCGGGTTTTTCTTTTCATTATATAAAAATGTATTTCGGTTTTGGCCTTTATTTGTGCCTTGTTGCAAGATCCGGTGAAATTGTTGTCAAGCTAAGGGTCGGGACCCATTGTGAGGTTCCAACCCGTAGCATCCCGAGTCCCGCGGATTTGGGGTGTTACAAAAGTGGTATCAGAGTCCCTAGGTTGACAACATTGGCACTCGCAATCTTCTAAAGGCCGAATGAGGAATAAACAGAACCCACACGGGTTCTGACTTTTCGTTTTCAAAATCACATGCATGAGTCGGGGTAGAATGTACGGACCACCACTTCTTCCGCGGATCTCGGCAGCTTAGTTGATTGGATTTGTATATATATGTAGGTATGTAGGTATGTATAATATATGTGGATTGTAGTTGCATGATGACTTGATTTATATGTATAGTGAATATATGTGGACTATAATACATGTTTGGACCTTGTATTGATGTATTGGATTTCCGGATGTGATATATTAGTAGTTATGTGGACATAGGACATATATATGCTTATATACGGACTCTTATATATATAGTAATATATAGTATGGGACCTTATAGTTAGGACGACAGAAAGATATCATCACCTTTAAGACGACGTTGTTGGCTTAGGATAACATTCATACGTGGAGGAGTACGCTCAAGTATCAAGTTGAGCGTTTCGTGTTGACGAACACCATGGTGTTTCTCGGATTCCTATAAAAGGACATCGAAGAGGAGTAGAGATGATGTAAACAAAGGACAACCAAGTAAAAGAAAACTCGAGACGACTTAAGGGGGGTCAAGATGGGAGCAATACAAGAAAAAGGGAGCAACATTAAAGTGTAGAAGCAGTTCTAAAGAGGCCATGATTGGACGACGACGAGACCAAGAGAGAGAACGAACTTAAGTTCTTCGAGAAGAAGCGTGGACAACTAAAGATGTAAATCGAGGAGGAGATGAGTACGTTCTAGCAAGGTTAAGGTGGTGTTCTATTAAGATGCAAAGCTTTCCTTAGACGTTTCTAAGCATTGGAGGGTAGAGGAGAAAAGTGAACGAAACATGTGGGAAGGATTTAAATACCGTAAGTTAAACTTGCGAGGTACCAAGAAGTGAAGAGTAAAAAAAATACGAGGGTAACGAGGAGGATCACATGGTGAAAGATCACATAGTAGAATTACCTTGCGGAGTCAATCATTTTCCGTCATTGAGATGAAACTGAGCAACATTAAGAAGGAGGAAGGGTGTGTGGATGATAATCTTTAGAAGATGAAAGATAAAACAAGGAGTTTTGATTGAAAGACCAACCTAGAGAAGAGAGAGTAGTTACCAACCATAGAGATGTGGGGAAGATGCACTTACAAGATATTATGAAGAACGGTTAAGCCTATGAACGGGAGTTATGCGACACAACAAGGCCGAGAAGGTATAGTTACCTTATAGAAGAAGAAGGAAGCGTGGAGCGTATAAAGAGTTAACGGAGTGTGTGAAGGGTGAAATGAGCAAGTGAAGTTTAGGACAGAGTGCCCTGAGAGGGTAGCCTTCAGGAGAATGGTAACATGGAGGGTAAGTAGAATGGTAAGTCATTGACATTGGATGAGAAGAGTAATTGATGAGAACCAAGAACGCACGTGTGAGGGTTGGCTATTGATGAGCGTATATAAGAAGATTAGGCAAGACAATGGCATGAAGGATCGGTAACAAGAGCTTGGAGGATTTCTTGTGGTTCGGTGTAAGTAGTGAGGAAGTATGTCAACTAAGTACAATTCTCTTAATCAAGTAATATCGCATGGGATCAAAGAAACTGAATGTAACAGACCTCCTAGGGAGGGATTGTAATGACCCTTTGCGACCTTCTTCGGTCATGAGAACGACATATGGGAGAGCGACCCAGATTAGAAGTTTTAAGGTTTGATCATGGTAAAGGGAACCAATAGATCAAGAGAAAGGTAAGGTTTTCATTATTTGTGGTGCGTAGACGGGAGTATAATATGATGCATAATATGTTTGTTCTAATGAAATGATAGTATTTTTTCGCGAGCAAAAGCTGAGTCAGATGTTTCAAACTCACACGGAAGAGTCATGGTGGCTATAGCGTGAAAGGGAGAACCTAGATAAGGGCAACGCTGTGAGCTTAGAGTTATGATATTAGTACTTGGTGAAGTAATGAGTGGATCTTTCAGTGATTGTGGATGACTTTTGCCTAGCATTTTTCCACGGGGCATACTAATATGGTTGTGAAGATTGTTCATGGAATACCAAGAGATGCTTAAGGTGACCAACATGAGTAAGAGAAGACCGAAGTTTTGAAGTTTGTTGTCGATATGAGATGTACAAAAAGTACATGAATGGTTGAGGTTAGAGCCTCTGCGGTCGTTTGACGTTGCATAAGGAAATGAAGTGTAAGGTTCTACACGTACTCGAAGAAAGGATGTCTATAGCGAATTCTGATACGGGATACGGAGAGCTCCTCCCATATGTTGGGATGTCAGTGAAAGCGAAAAAGTTTATGTCATTTTGTTCTAAGACATGATTAAGTCTTGTAGTAAGTACATTTGTGATTGAACACATGCGCGAGATCAAGAAAGGTTATTATCACTGTTCTTGTAAAGCGAGAAGATGAATTAAGTTGAACTATTGCTTAACCAAGGCTTCAAGAGCCGGAAGACTCAAGCAAGTCTCTCGAGTTCTGGAGATGAAGGATCTTGGAAAGAGGACGGTGTACAGTGTAGCTACGGATGGAACGTTACACGTATTAAATGACACCACCCTAACAGATCGGGGTGGACCACTTGTCAAGCGTTGGGACCAGGTTGTGCCGGTCATTACGATATGAGAGGGGTAGAGAAAAGATGGAACCCGGAATAGATCGGATTCCAATGCATCAGATTACCATTAAGCTTGATTTGAAGTTCATGTTGGAAATGTATCTTGAACTCTTTATTTGAAGTTCATGTTGAGATATATCTTGAATTCTTGATTTGAAGTTGTTATAGAGGACACCAATTTGCGAAGAGAGAGACGGTTATCTCCGTTTGTACATCGATTTCTATAAGTTGAGCAAGATGACAATGAAGGACCAGTATCTCTTACAACGTTTAGGAGATCAGCTCGATCAGCTGCAAGGGTCGGTAGTCTCTTCTAATATTAAAATTTAATTGTCACCGTTTGAGAATTCGAGACTCAAATATTGCAAATACGGCATTTTGGACCAACCAGATTCACTAGAGCGAGAAGTCGTATGACAAGTTGTCTCGAGATGGCAAACCCCGAGATATATGGAAGGAGTTACAAGTTATCTTAGATGTGTTGAGCTTTACCAGATATGTGAAGGGAGAAGTTGGGTAACACCTTTTATGGTAATCTACTACGGATGATGATGAAGTATTGAATGAGACGAAGAATTGACAATAGAGTTGTTGAGAGTTAAGAGAGGATTCATTGGTGAAACTGTTTTGATTTACCTTGAGGTATTACGGGTTTGAAGTGTACAAGTGATTCTCTCAAACAAGGTTTTGGTTAAGTATTGATGCAAAGGGAGAAACAACATACGGGTCTTGATAGTAGAAGTAGTATGGAGTAAAGTACTTCCTCCGTTACTTGGAATTGCAACAAGAATTGAAGAAACATAACATCAAAGTTTGGTTCGACAAGGACCAAAGCCAACGGTAGAGATTGGAAGTTTGATCTCTTGGTTAGAGACAATGAAAGAGAAACATAATCGAAATATTGCATTGAGAAAGACCCGAGAAGGAAGTTGAGTTTCCGATATATCGGACCTTTTTGAGATCTTAGTGCGAGTTGGATAAGTGGCTTACAAGTTGGCGTTCCCACCAAGAGTATAGGGTGTTCACCAGGTTTTTCTGGTGTGTCAACTGAGTCATGAGGGTCTAGTCGCAAACAAGGAACCGATGAGGCTAACTGGAAGACATAGGATAATATCTTTGGTTGAGTTTTACGCCGAGCTAGTAGCATCGATAGAATCGACGGTTATACCTAATTATTTCCTTGGTTGAATTATGTGCATGTGTGATATTATGTGTAGTTGTGCCCGTGCGGGAATGTGTTCTATGATCTGTTAGATCTTGATGTGGTAGTTTGAGTAGATTGTGCGTATAGATCGAAGGTTTAAGCCTTCTTAGTTTGAGAGTTTATGCCTCGGCCTTAAGGACCGAGAAGTTCGACGCATCGCAAGTTTCGGGACAAAACTTGTTTTTAGGGGGATCTGATGTAACACCCCAATTTTAGGCGCGTTTACTATATTTATTTTACCGACTTTTACCGATATTTTTTTTAGTTTGTATATTTTATTAAAAGTATTTTTCGGAGTAAAGTATATTTCTACGAGTATATTCACATATATATATTTATATTTTTTTTCTCTTTGATTCATATTTTTAATTCCGTAAATTATTTTACGGAAAAGTCAAATAATTTTTCCGAATCCGAAAATCTCGTTCCGAATATTTTTGATCGAGTGTATTGATTCCCGTATTCCTATTTTAATATATTTTCATTATCATTATTATATTTTTTCCCACCTCTTCCCCATGCTTTGCTGGCGCCAATCCCGCTCAGCCTCTCCTGTGATACCGTATACCGCCCACCCAACAAGGCCTGGCCATCTTCTCTGCATGTCCGCCTAACCCTACTCTACACTGCCCATACTGAGCGCCTAGCCTGTAATCAACCCAACCCTTCGTTACTCCCTCACACTCAAATCTTCCTAAGTTCATTCAATCCTACCCTGCTTCATCCTTCATCTCATCTCCCTCACTATCTTAGTGCAACGTTGTTCGCCCCTAAGCGTGCGTGCAAATAAGTTTTAATTATAAAACTAGAATCAAGCAAGCGAACCCGCAGTGTACGGATCGATATAGTTAAGTAAGGATTCCAAAGTATCGAACACAGGGATTTGGGTGGGAACAAATTCAATTGCAGATTATCAAGCGAGTAAATATGAGAGTTTTTGCAAATATTGGGAAAACAACAATCCTAAAGATCCAAGTATCCAGCTGTGGCAATCGATTCAAGATTCACTATTGATATAAGACAGAGTTGAGATATGAAAAGGTATGCTAATGTAAGGTAATCGTACGGTGAAGTTCCAAAAACCTTATATGACTCACCTACAAGACACTCTCTATACAGGTTGTTGAGGCTTCAATATAGAAAGGTTCTAAAGGTAAGAATTAATGTCAAATACCCAAACTTGTAATCCAAGGATCAAGACTAACTTAACCGATCGAGGTTGTGACACTCACAATCGAGGTAGAGGTTGTTGAGGCTTCACTACCACCTAGAAAAGGCAAGCCTAAACTAAGTTAAAGCAAATCTGTAACTTTGGATTAAAGTAAAAGCAGGTTCGTAAACTTAAGGGAAATTACGGGTGGATCTTGAGATTCCATGGTCGTGGAACTCAAGAACAAACCGTGATTTAGGGTTCGTCGACGATTCTTTCAAACTCTCAGGGTCTAATCTGTTTACGATCGATCTATCATCATCTTAGCCACAACTATCAACCCTTCACCTTATAATTGTTAAGGGTTTTTAGCCAATAACATTCATATCGATATCAATTTCAAGAATTAAAAGATTGAAAGATGAAAACTTCCGAAAACCTTCAATAAACTTCAAATCAATCTCAAAGTCACAATCAAGAACAAATATCGTCACAAGATTCGGAATAGAGCAAACAAACACAATCTTAGGAAAGAAGGAAGAACGGGATGTCAATCCGTCTTCTAAATCAAACCTAAACAAGAAGAGAAGTCTTCTTGCAAGAAATCTTCCGAATCTTTGATCTTCAGCAATCTCCACCAAAAGTGCGAGATTAGGGCAAATCCAAACACGAACGTCGATCTCCAACGAGATGTAAAAATGCGTCTAAACGAGGGTAAGCGTTGATCTAAAGCGAGTAGCAGCGATGTAAACGCGTCCAAGCCGAGGTGACGGAATCTCCCTTCGTCCGTCTTTTTATAGGGTAAGATAAAATATCGGCCCGGCCCAAATCTTCAAAAGATCGTGGCTTCAAAGTGTGGCGAAAAAGATCGCCAAGATCACGGTCGTGGAAGTTTCCACGACCGTAATTTAGAGCGTGGAAAGTGTCACGGTTTGAACCATGGATTCCACGACCGTAATAGTTACTGGAATGCATCACGCCTCTCTTGCAAGGTTCCACGGCCGTGGAACTGAACGTGGTTTGTAGTACGGCCGTATTTTAGAGCGTGGTTTAGGGCAAGAACGTGATTCTTCCCTAGCCTCGTGCATTCCTGAAGTTGAACTCCTTTTTGCTCCTAAAAATGTCCTCGATTCATGGACATACTAGATCAACTCATCTTTGCTAAATTCCGTTCGGAAATGACTCTCAATCACCTATAATTAACATAAAGCTAGTGTAGACATCCATATTGACAATATAGGCAAACTAGCTCACTAATGTAACAATGCTTAATCAAAGACTATCAATATGAATCAAATACGTTTAGAAAACGTGCCTAAAGTATCACAATATTTCATGCTAACAAATAACCCCATACTTGCAACTTGCTTGTCCCTAAGCAAGGTCTCTCAAAAAGCTTTTAAAACAAGAGTTAGGATGAAATATGTGTACCTTCTCAAAGCAATACTTCTTTTTGATGAATGTGCCTTCTAAAGAATAGATCATTCTCAAACCTTGCTTCAATCGTTTATCAAACTTTCATACACTTAATCAAAGAGTAAAAAGCAAAGAAAACTCATGAATCAATCAAACTTCTATACAAGCATCATAACCTTCAAACATTATCAAAATCAATCATAAGAAATTTCAATTTAGATCACCAAGTCATATAACATTCTTTTGATCTTAAGGACTTTCAAAGAAAAGGTCTAGAATGTGGAAGGGAAGGAAACTTTTAGGGAATGTGGTGCATGAATCCGGGAAAGTGGACAACTACTCCTTCTTCTTCTTTTGCGGTTTCCGCAGCACTTTCAACTTAGAGCTTCGCTCTCTTCCTTTCATTTTTCGACTTTACTTTTGGAGTTATGGATAGAGGTGCACAAAAACCGAAGCCTAGGAGATTGGTGTTTCTCAATTTTCATGAGATGCCTCAAACCCTTAGCGCACATACCATAATCCGCTAGGAATATCGCTCAATCCGACTTTGGCAAGACACAAACACCCGACTATGTGAATGGTGCCGAGTTACTCATCGTCATGATTGACTTCCCGAAACCTACAATTTCTTTCTATTCTTTTGATTGCAAATAATTGCTCTCATGGCCCTCCCACATCAAACATGCCTTTTTCATTCACTTCTCCAAATTCCCGGATAGGTAAAGGAGGCTAATATTTCAATGAAGAGCTAAAATGATCAAAAGAAAGAAGAAAGAAAAATTGAATTGCCTTAATCATCTCAACAAGAAGTATAAGAACTATAGTGTGATTTCAACTTCAATTTCTCAACATGATTTAGACAATATTCATCACATTATGAAACTTGCAAAAGAGGTATAATTCATTCATTCAAATTCTTTTCAATTCACTATTCTTTTAAGCATGCAATTGTCATCAAACTCAATTCACAAGTAGTGATTATCATGGAAATCATCTCAATTCATTAGAAGCACAAAATTTTTCAATTTTTATGGGTTTTTCATGCAATGCAATAATGAAACGTGCAACATATAATGAGCATGCAATGATAGTCTCGAATAAAAGCAAACATAGTGAGTAGAAGTTATTACAAACTTTTATAACATCCCACCCCATACTTAGGACGAACATTGTCCCTAATGTTCAAAAGAAAGAAAGAAAAGAAAAAGAACTCACAAAGTGGTGGCGAAATGTCTAAAGCGAACGGTCAATCATCAAATCCTCATCACTGCGGCGCTGGTGGAGGTAGAAATGGAGAGAAGCTAGGATCATAAAATCGCCCAAACTGCTGGCGGTAGACATCCCTCATCATGTGGTCAAGGTCGTCTAAGCGTCCGTCTCTAGCATCGGCTCGGATCTCCAATGCTCCTACTCTCTCTGAAAGGCCAGTAGCCCAATCCGGCATCTGCTCGTACCATCCCGGAGCCTGACTGTACCATGCTGGAGCGTCGGATGGTGCTGGTGCTGCTGGCTGCTCTGTGGACCAAGGAGGGGGAACGCCATACCATGTGGGAGGTGTGGTCATCCATGTAGGCCTCTCACTCACGCTAGCGCGGCGAGAAGACGAGCTTGAAGCTCTAGATGGACGTGGAGAACGTCTCGGTACATCGGAGGCCGCCTCCGGTTGATCCGAAAACGTGCCAAACTCCTGCTCGGCTCCTCCTCCACCTTCAAACTGATCTCTCATATCCTCCTCCTCAACAACCGGTGGTGGGACATACGGGGGAGCTACTATCCTGTTCGCATGCATAGCAGCGAACGTCTCCTTCCAATTATGGCATCCCGCCATAATGGAGTACTCCGGAAGCCACTCTATACCCCTACCCGTCCTACTCTCCCAAGGCATGCCCGCATAAGGCGGACCTCTATGTGTGGGGAAGATGAGACCCCTAGTCATGAAAGCATGTAGCCCTAAGGGAACGGCCGGTATGCGGGTGCAAGCAGAAAAATCAACACCCAAGCTCCTAGCAATGTGGGTAACTATCCCACCATATCATATGTTGCCCTTCTTCTTGTTCTTGAGCTTGCTCATCGTAGCAGCCAAGAGAGTGGCACAATCAGCCCGGCGTCCATACAGCATGGAATACAGCAAAAAGAGCTCATCCGTCTTGATCTTTTGGGGCGTCTCCGTCCTAGGAAAGAGACACTCCGAAAGAACACGGTGATCTATCTTCAAGGCTAGGTGGTACATCAACCTAGCCTTGGTATCAGCGGGTTGCCAACGGTCCTCGTCGGCGTAAATCATCGCAACCTCCTCCCAAAAGTCCTTGGCGTAAACGCCACTAGGAAATCGACCATTAAAGGTCTCATGAAACCCGAAAAAGGTCCCAAACTCACGGATGCTAAAATGATAGTCTCTCTCCATAAGACGGAAAGAGACGGTCCTGTCTACATGGCTGTGTTCGAAAGACGTCACAACCTCCCGTGTAATCTCCTCATAAGCGTCTTCTCGGATAGCCGAGAAGACAACTAGTCCGGCTCTATCCAAGAGCCAAGTAAGATCATCCACAATGTTGAGAGGAGCTAGATCCTCCAACAACAAGTATCTAGGGCCAATCACAGCCCTCTCCTTGATCCTCTCGAGTGCATAGAGATGATCCTCATGTATGGTCGGGACTCTAGGGTGAGGAGGTGAGGATGGAGGTGAAGGTGAGGATGGAGGTGAAGGGGAAGAGGGTGGTGGTGCCCTAGAGGATGAGGAGGAGGAGGGATTACCCTTCCTTTTCTTATTCTGATCATTCTTCTTCTCTTTTATCCTTCCCGAAACTCTTCTCACAAAGTCCATTCTGTTCAAAATTACGGGCTGTTCTATAGAAACCACGGCCGTAATTCCTCCAGAGACCGTGATTCGTCTGAGAAAGTCGCAAATCTCAGCAAATCAGCACTCAACCTCAACAAACAGGCAGTCCTAATCTAATTTCTTCCAATCTCAATCAGTTCTTCCTAAAATCTCTAACAAAAACGAACCAAATTGACAAGATTCAAGAAGAGAGGAAAAACCTATTTTTCGGATTGAAAAATCCGAATTGCGCGTTCCTTGGTGAATTTCCGCTCGATTTGTCGCTTGGATCTTGTTGGTGGTCGAGTTTGCTTCAGTTTAGGAGGAAGAATCGTTAAAAACGATTAAGAAACGAGGATTTGAGAGAGGGTCGTGGATTTCGGCTATTAGGTCGTGGAAGAGGGGTTTTGGGGTGATTTTTGTGAAGAATGTGGTTTATATAGTCACAGGCAAAATTTTTGAAAATCACGGTCTGTCGGGGTGTTCCACGGCCGTGGAACTGTACGGAACCGTAGTTTTGGTGATTTTTCAAAGGCTTTTGGAAATTACGGGTACTGTAGCTGTCACGACCGTGGTTTAGGCCGTGGAACTCTCTGTAAAGCTCCAAAGTCCAGATTTCGTCACTTTTCTTCAACATTATCCTCCCCTTTTCCTTTTCCATCGTTCCTACATCCAAAAACACGAACATACCGGAAGGAATCGAAGGCAAAAACAAAGCAAAAACGTCTATTCTAAGCTAAACTATGAATCGAAAACAAAAACAAGAATGCATTACCTTGGGTTGCCTCCCAAGAAGCGCTTTGTTTAAGGTCCGTAGCTAGACCAATCTCGCACTTATTCAAGTGCGGTAGGCGCGAACTCTTCAGTTTGGAGTTCCGGCGTATACTTCTTGAGTCGTTGGCCGTTCACCTTAAAGCTTCCGCTCGTTTCACCCCATACTTCAACTGCACCATGGGGGAAAACATGCTTAATTAGAAAAAGTCCGGTCCAACGAGATTTAAGCTTACCTGGAAAGAGACGAAGCCTTGAATTGAAGAGGAGAACTTGATCTCCTTCTTTGAAGTCCTTTGGAATGATATGCTTATCATGCCAACGCTTTGCTCTCTCCTTATAGATCTTAGCGTTTTCATAAGCGTTCAAGCGGAGTTCATCCAGCTCATTGATGTCTAGGAGACGCTTCTCTCCCGCTTCTTTCATGCTGAAGTTCAACCACTTGATAGCCCAAAACGCTTTGTGTTCCAACTCTACCGGTAAGTGACAAGACTTCCCATACACAAGGTTGTATGGTGTGGTTCCTATGGGAGTCTTGTATGCAGTCCGGTATGCCCACAATGCATCGTCAAGTTTCAAGGACCAATCCTTCCTAGTCCTTGAAACCGTCTTCTCTAGAATTCCTTTGATCTCCCTATTTGAGATCTCAACTTGTCCACTTGTTTGTGGATGATAAGGGGTAGCAATCTTGTGAGTAACCCCATACTTATCTAGAAGAGCTTCAAAGCGCCGGGCAATGAAGTGAGAACCTCCATCACTAATGATCGTCCTTGGCGTCTCAAATCGTGGGAAGATGGTCTTGTTGAAGAACTTAACCACCACCATGGCATCATTTGTGGGAGAGGCAATTGCTTCCACCCATCTAGAAACGTAGTCTACCGCCAATAGTATGTATTGGTTTCCACAAGAAGATGGGAATGGTCCCATGAAATCAACTCCCCAAACGTCGAAAATCTCCGCCTCTTGGATGTTGTTGAGAGGCATCTCATTCCTTCTAGAGATATTGCCTGTTCTTTGACAAGCATCACAGCAAGAAACAAAGGATTGCACATCTCTAAACAAAGTAGGCCAAAAGAATCCAGATTGCAATACCTTTGCGCTAGTCTTGTTCGAACTAGCGTGTCCTCCACAAGGTAGTGAATGACAATGGCGGATGACACTTTGCATCTCATCTTCCGGCACACATCGCCGAATGATGCCATCCGGACCTCTCTTAAAGAGGAGAGGCTCGTTCCAATAGTATTCCCGGACGTCCTTAAAGAACTTCTTCCTTTGTGCGTAGGATAGTCCGGGAGGTATCTCTTGACAAACCAAATAGTTAACAAAATCAGCAAACCATGGTTCCTTACCTTTGGAGATCACATCGATGCACTCTTCAATAAGGTGTAGGTGTTCATCCGGGAAGGAGTCATCGATGGGCAAATGGTCGTTCTCTAGATGTGTTAGGCGACTCAAATGATCCGCAACAGAATTTTCTGAACCTTTCTTGTCGCAGATCTCAAGATCGAATTCTTGTAGGAGAAGAATCCATCTAATTAGCCTTGGCTTCGCATCTTTCTTCGCAAGGAGGTACCGGATCGCAGCATGATCCGTGTAGACAATCACCTTTGCACCTACAAGATAAGATCGAAACTTGTCAATAGCATAGACAATGGCTAAAAACTCTTTCTCGGTGGTGGCGTAGTTGAGTTGCGCTTCATCTAGCGTCTTGCTAGCATAGTATATGGCGTGGGTTCGCCCTTCCTTTCGTTGTCCAAGAACAGCTCCAATAGCTACGTCACTAGCATCGCACATAACCTCAAAGGGAAGAGTCCAATCTGGAGGTTGGATAATAGGTGCTGAAATTAGAGCTTGCCGGATTGTGTTAAACGCATCCAAACATTCCTGTGAAAACTCAAAAACTGCATCCTTCATCAATAGATTAGTGAGCGGTTTTGATATCTTAGAAAAGTCCTTAATGAAACGTCTATAAAATCCAGCATGTCCTAGGAAACTTCTTATCCCTTTCACCGAAGTTGGGGGAGGAAGTTTCTCTATGGTCTCTATCTTAGCTTTATCTACTTCTATCCCTCTACTAGAGACTAAGTGACCTAATACAATTCCTTCCTTAACCATAAATTGACACTTTTCCCAATTAAGAACTAGGTTAGTGTCTTCACATCTTTGCAGAACAAGAGAAAGGTTAGAAAGGCAATCGTTAAAAGAGGAACCGTATACGGAGAAGTCGTCCATGAAGACTTCCATGATTTCCTCTATGTATTCGGAGAATATGGCCATCATGCACCATTGGAAGGTGGCTGGGGCGTTGCAAAGCCCGAACGGCATTCTCCTATAAGCAAACGTACCCCACGGGCACGTGAATGTGGTCTTCTCCTGATCATCCGGATGTATCGGAATCTGAAAGAAACCACTATAGCCGTCAAGGTAGCAAAAATGTGAATGTTGTGCTAACCTTTCAAGCATTTGATCAATGAACGGCAATGGGAAGTGATCCTTCCGCGTTGCATTGTTGAGCTTGCGGTAGTCTATGCACATCCGCCATCCAGTCACGGTTCGGGTAGGAATGATTTCGTTGTTCTTGTTGGTGATGACCGTCATTCCTCCCTTCTTCGGAACTACTTGAACTGGACTCACCCACTTACTATCGGAAATAGTTTAGATGATACCTGCATCAAGAAGCTTAAGAATTTTCTTCTTGACAACCTCCTTCATGGTCGGATTCAACCGCCTTTGAGGTTGTCTTGAAGTTCTAAAATCTTCCTCCATTAGTATCTTATGCATGCATAGGGAGGGTTTAATTCCTACTAAGTCCTCGATAGTATAGCCTAAAGCTTTCCTATGTTTCCTAAGGACAATCATGAGCTGATTATGTTCATCTATGCTTAGTTCGGAACTAATGATAACCGGAAAGGTAGAATTAGGTCCTAGAAAAGCGTACCTTAGATGAGTAGGAAGTGGTTTTAGTTCAATCGCTTTCAGAGCTTCCAACGATCCTTGAGGAGCATCCGATGTCTCCTTAGAAGTCTCTAAGGGTATTGAGTGTGTGGGAGAAGAATCTAAAGAAGTTGAAGAAGTGTCTCGATCACCCCTTTCCACGGCCAAAATTACGGGTGCATTATGTTCTCCACGGCCGTGGTTTAGGGCGTGGAAGGTAAATACGGTTGTCATGTCTTCTCCACGACCGTATAACTCCCTAGAGTGGGACACGGTTTTGGTTGTGAAATCCATGGCCGTGGAATACAGTGTATGACCGTGGATTCTCACGTTTTCAGCTTCATCGTGGAGTTTTTCAAACTCCACTTCATGCATCTCTTCTTGTTCTTCTGTTCGCTCCAAACGGTGTGTGCAAGCTTTAAATTTATAACCCTAGACTTAAGCTTAAAACAAGGATGCGAACCCGCAGTGTACGGGTCAATCGTAGTAAAAGCAAGAAAATTCCAGGGGTCGATCACAGGGACTCGGTGAAACAAAGTCAACACGGTATGCTATGTCAATTCTGACCACAAGAGCGATTAACACAATCAAAGATGAATAAGATGTCAAATAAAGCAAACATGCAATTCTAGGGATTAAAGCATCTAGTTGTGGTTCCAACTCAAGATCTATAGATAAGCGGACAAAGCTGAGATTTTTGCGTGGGGAAGGCGTTTCTAAAGTGGAGTAGATCACCGGGTAAGTCTCACTACACACTAATCCTAAACCATAATTCCTATTACCGGGTAAGTCTCAAGGAATCAAGATAAAGAACTATAGCCTCAAACTAACATACCATCTAAGGGAATAGAATCAACCTTTACCGGGTAAGTCTCAGGCTAACTCACAAAGATGGGATGGAAGCACACTCAAACCCCAATAAAGGATAAACCTTTATTACCTACGCTTATGATCGTTGGTACACAAACTAAGGAATTACCGGGTAAGTCTCATCCTAAGCTTGCATTGAACTAGAAAGGTATAATAAGAATAGGATTTGGCAAACTCTAACACTTAACTCTCAGTTTAGGATAGGATAAGTCACCTCGGTCAGAAGAATTCCACCCCGGCCGAGATGTTCATCAACCGAACGAGATGCTTAGGGTTAAGGTTAAAGACTCGAACTTTCAGGATCCTACTGGAATCTAAGATTATTCTATCATTGTTTTTCCCACAACCTTCAGCCAATCACCCTAGAATCACACAAGGAAATTAGCCACTCATCATCATAATGAAAGTATTAAATATATGGGAAGGAGGTGAATATTTGAACAAAGAAGAATTTGATGAAAAGACTTCAACAACTGAATCAAATATCACAACAAAAGCGTTCCTTGGATAGCAATCCAACAAGACAAGACAACAAGGAAAGGAATTGAAGACAATCTTACAAAACCCTCCAAAAAGCTATAAAAGCTATGATCTTTGATCTTCCTTCAACCTTCAAAAAGGTTCTTCAACTCTCTCAACTTGGAGTAGGCTACTGCTGTGTATGCTGCGTTCTATGCGGGATTGCGCTGATAGCGGGTGTTGGATTTGTGGAAAATCCAACCCTTTTTATAGGAAAATAAACCTCCAAAAATAATAAATCTTAAGAAGATATTATCCCATAAATATAGGTAAAATATATGATTCTGCATATCTCCTTCCTTCCAGAAGCTCAGCCCAAAAATATAAGATCACTTTCCAATTTTAAAAGATCTCAGCCAAGAATAAAATATTCTCGCCGCGTCCTAGGTATTCGCCTCGGTCGAGTCGGCGTCTTTGGATCGCCTCGGTCGAGGTGGTCCTCTGGTCAACCGAGGTGATCCATAACTGAATGTAGAATCTCTCAAAACTGGTCCAAAGTAAATCTTTAATCCATGGCTATGCTTCCTGGATGATTCCTTTTTGCTCCTCAATGTAGCTCCAAATGACTCATGACTCTTTTTGCTCCTTTTTGATGCAAAACGTACCATATTACCTGCAATTACAACGAAACTAGGTGTAGACCTCGATTCTCGCAAAGGTAGATGAAATGGTAGTAAAATCACATAATGTACATACAAACATGCAGATTATGAAAGATAAGACGTCCAAACAAACCCCAAAATATAGACTATAATTCATGCTATCAAAATACCCCATACTTAGCCCTTGCTTGTCCCCAAGCAAGTTCCTCATATAGAAAACAAGATAGAATGGATTATAAGTTAAGAAAATCAATGAAAAAGTCTTTCAAAAACATTTTATGGCGTGCAACTATCATAGATCACTCTAAGAGAATACTTCCTGGAATCAAAAACTCAATATGATCAAAACATTTTATAAATATAGGAAAGTTGTTCATCTTTGCATAAAATCATAGAATGCATAATAAATCATAATTATCAAAATTAATCATGTATAATCCGATTTAAACCGCTAAGTCAATCAACAAGCTCAAGGTCTCAAGGGCTTCCCAAAAGAAAAGGTCAAGAAACGTGTAGGGTAGGGATGTATGTAAGGTAATGTGGTGCTAGAATCCGGGAAAAGGATGAACTTCACTTCCACTTTGACTTTCAACATCTTCCATCAATAAGCTTTGCTTATTTCACATTTTTTTCCTTTTTTACTTTACTTTTTGGGATGCATGGACAGAGGTGCACAATAACCGAAGCCTAGGAAATCTGCAATCATCAATTTCTTGAGATGCATCAAACCCTTGATGCACATACCATGACCCGTTAGGAATATCGCTCAATCCGACTTTGGCAAGACACAAACACCCGGCTATGTGAATGGTGCCGAGTTACTCATCTTCATGATTGACTTCCCCAAACCTATTATTGCTTTCTAATACTTTCACTTCCAGCCACCTTCAACTTTAACTTGCTTTCACCACTTTGCTTGCTTCCAAATTCCCGGATAGGTAAAGGGAGGCAAAATGTATATGAGGGGCTAAGCATGATCAAGAAGAAGAAGAAGAAGAATGAATTGCCTTGGTCTTTCCAATAAGAAAGTGAGAGAACTTATACTGCGGTGTCAACCTTCAAATTCAACATAATTTGGATAAAAACAAAGTATTAAACATGCCAATAATTTCAAACAAAGCATTTAGCAACTTAAACATATCATAAAATCTTTCAAACACATAAAGAATTTAAAATCAGTCAGTAAACAAGATCTTCACTGAGATCATATCCAGATAAGTAACACAGAAATCGTTTTCGAAAACTCTCAGTTAACCCACCTCAGTCGAGATGTTCTTGGTTCAACCGAGGTGAAACACCTCGTTTTGCCAGAACTGTCCCGGTCGAGGTCGAAAAATTTTTTTTTTAAAAACCATATATTTTTCGGTTTCGACGTTTTTTCTCAATCAAATAATCTGTAGGTATGCATGCAATCTCAGATAAACATATAAATGCAGAATGAAGCATAAATATGAAAATATCCGGTCAATAAAATACATCATAAGTGTCGAATACATCAAGTAGTCACGTAGTCAAATAATACAGACAAATACCCCATACTTGAGACACACTGTCCCAGTGGGTATAATAAAAGTCTAAATGAAAGAGGACTCACCGGATAAAGAGCCGAACTGCATAAAAATATAATAAATAAAACCCTGCAGCTCCTCAGTAGTCTCGATCCGGTGGTGGTGGTGGTATGTAGGGGAACTGAGTAGGATCATAGGGATAGCCCATGACATGCTGGAACTGTAGCTGAGCCATCATGTGCTGATGATGCTGCCGCTCCTGCATCTCGCGGATGTCCAATGAAAGTGCAGCATATGAGTCGATAACCTGATCCGTCAGGTCATCGATCCGTCGGTGTGCAGCTCTGTCCCTAACTCCCCTCCTCCTGCGCCTAGTGGGCCTGACTGGAGAAGTCTTAGCTGGCGCTGGCTCAGTGTCCTCCTCGTCATCATCTAGATCAATAATGGGAGGCGCGCTCGTCCCAGCTGTATCTGTACCTGTGTCCATCGGGACGCCGCCTCCTCTCTCATCAACTGTCTCGTCGTCGTCGTCCTCATCAGCCTCCTCAGCCTCCTCCTCAGCAGGGGCAGCTGCTCCCTCTCTATAGTCCTCCATAAGCGGGGCCCATGCTGTCTGCCAGAAATGCGGATCGAAGACCGAGAACTGTGCAGACCATCTGATGCCCTGAGGTGCAGTCCGCTCCCAAGGCATAGCAACGTAGGGTGTAGTCAGTCCACGGGGAACTAGAATCCGCCGTGTAATCATCTCCTGAAGTCCGAGCGGCTTGGCAGCCGCCACCATGGTACACCTACTCAGATCCATATCCTGATACCTAGCGATATGGGTCACTATCCCTCCGCAGCATATATCTCCCTTCCCCTTGGCCTTGATCCTGTGCAGATCCTCTGCCAGCATCAATCCAAAGTCAGGGTATCCCCCTGTGACCATGCAGTATAAAGAGAAGAGCTCCCCCTGTCGGACCTTCTGGGGCGTCTCAGTACGCGCCAGAAGCGTCTCGCTGAAGATCCTGTGTGCCAACCGAAAAGCTAGATGATAGATAAGCTTCGCCCTGAAATCACCAGGGCGCCACCTGTCTACATGACTCGTAATGTGGGCAATCTGACCCCAGAACTCTCTAGCTACAGCTCGGGTCGGGAAATCTACAGCGGTGGGGGTAGGGAAGCCAAAAATGTCTCTCCAGTAGTCAAGAGGTACTAGGTAGTTCCGGTTCATCAACCGGTACTTCACAGCCCCCTCTGTGGGGAGGTAAGTGAAGGAACTGACAAACTCGAGGGTAGGCTCAAGGTAGGCTGGGGCCCGGATCTCAGTAAACTGATCCAGCCCGACTGTGGTGATCATCCTCCTAAGCTCTCCATCTACGTGGAGACAGTCAAAGGCAGAAACGTCCAGAAATCTGGGAGCGATAACTGGACGACTAGCAATGCGGTCATAATCTACCCGGTGTCTCTCATGGATCACCGGGATAGAAGGTCGGGATGAGGAAGAAGAAGAGGAAGGAGAGGATCTATCTCTAAGGGCTAACAATCTGTCAGAACTCATTTTCAAAACACACTGTCAGACTACCTCGGTTGACTGACAACTCCAAGAATCACCTCGACCGAGGTGCAGACCGACTGGACCAAGGCGAAGACAGTTCGATTTCCACTCTCTGATTTTCAGTTCTTTTCCCCCTAAAATCACTACAAATGCTTCCTAAGGGGTACTTATGGATTTCCTCAACAAAATCAAGGGCAACCAAAGCCCAATACGCAGTGAACGAGTGAGTTAGGGTTTTCGAACGTTTTTACCTCGTTTCGGTCGAAACGCTCAAATTTCTTGCAGATCTGTAGTTGCAATCGATCCTTCTACCCTTTAATTGCAGTTTGGAAGCAGAAATCGTCGGAAACGAGTGAGAAATGGGAGAGTGAGGTGCTGCTGTTCCGCCGCGGTCGAAATGGGTAAATAAAAAGTGAAAAGTAATTTTTCCCTTTTTATACTGTTACTGGATCTGCTGTCACCTCGGTCGAGATGGTCTCGACTGGCCCGAGGTGGTATGGACCAAGGCGGTTCTGCAGAAACCCTAGTCGCCTCGGTTGCCTCAAGAATCAACTCGGTCGAGATGCTCTGACAGTGACCGAGGTGCTTCTTTCTTCTCAGAATCTCGAACTTCTGTCCATCCAGATGTGCTCCTTCCTGTTGTCTGTCCAGAATGCCAAAAACAAAGCAAAGCAAAGCAAAAACAAAAACTATCTAAGCTAGACTAGAAAACGGGAAAGAAAGCAATACCTTGGGTTGCCTCCCAAGAAGCACTTGATTTAAGGTCGCTAGCTGGACCATGATGCGTCTCAAAGGAGGTAGGAGGTTCCCTCACCCCATACTTCACCTCCATCGTGGGGTGAAGTAAGTAGATCCATCAAACGCTCCAAGACGTGTAAGTGCTCGTCGGGGAATGAATCGTCTATGGGTGGGCTATCCGTCTCGCGGGAGGATTCCGGTAGCCGGCTGAGGTGATCCGCAACTGAATTCTCGGATCCCTTCTTATCGCGGATTTCTAGGTCAAACTCTTGAAGCAAGAGAATCCATCGAATAAGGCGCGGCTTTGCATCTTTCTTAGCCAACAAGTAACGAATGGCTGCATGGTCGGTGTAGACAATGACTTTCGCCCCTACTAGATAGGAACGAAACTTCTCGAAGGCATATACAACCGCCAATAATTCTTTCTCGGTGGTAGCGTAGTTGCGTTGTGCTTCATCTAGCGTCTTGCTAGCATAATAAATGGCGGTGGTCCGTCCATCTTTCTTCTGCCCAAGCACCGCTCCTACGGCCACATCGCTAGCGTCACACATGACTTCAAAGGGCAAGGTCCAATCAGGAGGTTGGATAATGGGAGCGGAGATCAATGCTTCCTTAATCCTGGAAAAAGCATCAAGACACTCCTGCGAAAACTCAAAAACAACATCTTTATTCAAGAGGTTAGTTAGAGGTTTAGAAATCTTGGAGAAGTCCTTGATGAATCTCCTGTAGAAACCTGCATGCCCGAGAAAACTCCTCACACCTTTAACAGAACAAGGAGGAGGGAGTTTCTCAATAGTCTCGATCTTAGCTCGATCGACCTCAATACCTCGATTAGAAACGAGGTGTCCTAGTACAATGCCTTCATTAACCATAAAATGACACTTCTCCCAATTCAAAACAAGGTTAGTGTCTTCACATCGTTTAAGTACTAGAGAAAGGTTAGATAGGCAATCATCAAAAGAGGAACCATATACAGAAAAATCATCCATAAATACCTCCATGATCTCCTCAATGTACTCGGAAAAGATAGCCATCATGCATCGCTGGAAGGTAGCTGGTGCATTGCATAATCCAAATGGCATCCTCCGATAGGCAAACGTCCCCCAAGGACAAGTGAAAGTGGTCTTCTCCTGATCATCCGGATGGATAGGAATCTGGAAGAATCCACTATAGCCGTCTAAGTAGCAAAAGTGTGAATGCTGGGCCAACCGTTCGAGCATTTGATCAATGAAGGGAAGCGGAAAATGATCCTTCCGAGTTGCCGTGTTCAGCTTCCTATAATCGATGCAAACTCTCCAGCCCGTAACGGTCCTCGTTAGGATCAACTCGTTGTTCTTATTCGTCACAACGGTCATCCCTCCTTTCTTCGGAACGACATGCACCGGGCTAACCCACTTGCTGTCCGAGATAGGATAGATAATACCTGCATCCAATAACTTAAGAACCTCCTTCTTCACAACCTCTTTCATGATCGGATTTAACCGTCTTTAAGGTTCCCGTGAAGTTTTATAATTATCTTCCATTAGAATTATATGCATGCAGAAAGAAGGTTTAATGCCAATAAGATCGTCCGTGGTGTACCCTATGGCTTTTCGATGCTTTCTCAGGACATGCATTAGCTTAGTTAGTTCAGAATCGGAAAGGGAAGCACTAACAATAACGGGATAAGTAGAATCCGGTCCAAGAAAGATATACCTCAAGTGACTAGGGAGTTGTTTAAGCTCCACAACTGGGGGTGCTTTCTGAGAGGGATCTGTGCTTCCCCTTTCCAGTGGAGTGGTGTCAGAAACTGGATTAAATGCAATCTCAGTTTGAATCGTCTCGCTGTCGACCTCGGTCGAGACGCAAAGGCGTTGACCGAGGTGTTCTTCAGACACCTCGCTCAGTCCAGAAAGTGCCTCGGTCGAGGTACTGCTACTGGATCCGAGGCTGGAAATCTTCGTTTCCTGGATCAGCTTCTCAGTTGTAGCTCCTGGATCTTCTTCCAGTGCTTTTAAACTCCGTATATCTGCATCACAAGAAGCATCTATACCTTCCTCCATTAAACTGAAGCTAATAACTCTTTCGAGTGGATCGTTAATAAGGATAGAGCTCACCAATTCTCTTGATTCTTCTTCATCGTAGATGTTGAAGATATCATCAGTTAGTTGCTCTCCTTTCATGGCTGCAAGTAGTGCGAACTCCACCTCATCGCCACCAACGTTGAATTTCAACTTGGCATTCTTGCAATCCACATTGCAACCCGAAGTTGCTAGAAATGGCCTCCCGAGAATGATAGGAACAGGATAATCTGCGGGAATGTCAAGTACGACAAAATCTATAGGTAGATAGAAGTTACCTAACTTGACCGGAACGTCCTCCAAAATGCCCACGGGATGGGTGATGGAGCGATCCGCCATGTAAAGTCGAATCTTGACCGGCTTGGGCTCTCCAAGACCGATCTTAGTGCATAGCTCCAGCGGGATGATGCTCACGCTGGCTCCTAGATCACAAAGGGCTTCACAAGTGACATCCCCAACTTGAATGGGAATGCAAAATGAGCCGGGATCTCTCAACTTAGGTGGCATCTTCTCCTTCATGATCTTGATAAGCTCTGAAGATTTAGATGTCATCCTAACTTCACCAACATCCTCCAGCTTCCTCTTCCTTGATAAGATCTCTTTTAAGAACTTCCCATAGGCGGGCATACCTAAAATAGCATCAAGGAAAGGAATGTTAATATGTAGCTTATTCATCAAGTCAAGGAACTTACCGAAGTGCTTGTCTAGATGTGCTCTGGCTCTGGACTGAGGGAATGGAAGTGGTGGTTTATATGCAGGGGGTGGAACATAAGTTTCTGTCGTTCCTCCTACTTTCTGTTGCGCCGCCTCGGTTGGCATCTCGGTCGAGGTGTTCTTCGACTGGATCTGGACCGAGGTGGTTTGCGTCGAGCGAGGTACTGGATCTGCAGTTTTGAGCCCACTCCTCGTCGTGATGGCCATGCACTGGCCCTTAGGGTTGGTTTCCGTCTTTGCTGGAAGCTTCCCTGGATCTCTTGGCGCTTCATTCGCCCTATTAGCAAGTTGTTGTTCGAAGGACTTTTGGGCCCTCGAAAATGAAGTCATAGAATTCTCCATAGCACTAAGCTTGATCAAGATTGCCTCCAGGACTGCGTCCTTCTTTTCCGGCTGAGACGAACTTGATCCTTGCCCTTGGCTCTTCAATGAAGTAGAAGAAGAAGAAGGGGAGGAGAGGAAAGGATTAGAGGAATCATTAGAGTTGGAGTTTGAACGATTGTTACCGTTGTTTTGGTTATTCGCCCTCCAATTGTTGCTATTGGATCCTCTATTGTTGTTGTAGTTGTTGTTTCGGGGTCCGTTGTTGTTGTTACGGTACCCGTTATTGTTGCTGTTGTTATTCCTTTGCCCTTGCTCTTCCTTCTTAGTTTGAGCCATCAATAGCTCATTCAATTGCTTCACGTCGTTCTTCAAGGACGTGAGTTGGTTGTTGTTGGGTTGAGTCTCTTGAAAGTTGACTCTTTTAACTCCACCTTCAGCTCCTTGGTGGGTGTACTTCTCCATGTGCAAGGCTTGCTTCTCAATGAAGTCCCAAGCCTCGTCAACCGCCATGTCCATGAATGTACCGGCGGAGAGTAGTTGGAGATTGAACTGGGTGTTTCCGTCCAGCCCTTTGAAGTAGATCTCCAACAACTCGATCTTTGGAATCCCATGATGTGGGCAATCCAAAAGGATATCCTTGAACCGCTCCCAAGATTTGGACAAGCTCTCCTTGTCCTTCATGATGAAAGCATTGATCTTCCCTCTCATTTCAGCAGTCTTTGAGGGGGGAAAGAATTTGGTCAAGAATTCCGTAGTCATCTCTTCCCATGTGCTGATTTTTCCTGCAGGAAGAGATTGATACCAAGTAAGAGCTCTATCTTTAAGAGAAAAGTAGAAAGGTCTTAGCTTGTAGTTGTTATTTTCAATTCTGGGAGGTCGCAAGGTCTCCATCAAGATTTCGTAGTTTTGAAGATGTTGATGCGGCGACTCCTTCTCTAGCCCTCCGAATTGACATTGGCGAATCATGGCTAGAACTTGCGGTCGAAGTTCGTAGTCATGATCTGCTGGATCTCCTAGGTTCACTCCTGGACGCCTCAGCTGTTGATTAGGGTCCATCCTTTGACCTAGGGTTTGTGGAAGTCCTGCAAGAAGAACATCTCGGACTGGTATCCGAGGTGGATGTACATCGACCGGGGCGTCAGGTACTGGAATCTCCTCGGTCGAGGATCAACTACTGGATCCTGCATCGGTCGAAGTAGAATCTGGTTCCGAATTGCTGCAATCTCAGCTTCGATTGCTGCGGTTCTGGCATGATTCTCTTCTTTCTCTTGCCTTAGCTCTTCTTTACTGAGACGTAGTAGCTCCTGCGCCTCTCTCAATTGGGCCGCAAGATCGTGATCGTCTTGTTGGGCCATCTTCGCTTCTCTTAAGCGTCGCTTGTACGTCTTTTCTGGTTCGGGATCGTAAGGAACGATTTCCTTCCCAGTGCGGGTTCTTCGCATATACCTAAGAAAGAACCTGCGAAAGTCACTCAAGTAGAGTGGTTAGACAAAAACGGGGCAAGCGCCCCAAGAGCAAACCGTACCGGCTCGGTCTAGACCAAGTCCCCGGCAACGGCGCCAAAAACTTGTTCGCTCCAAACGGTGTGTGCAAGCTTTAAATTTATAACCCTAGACTTAAGCTTAAAACAAGGATGCGAACCCGCAGTGTACGGGTCAATCGTAGTAAAAGCAAGAAAATTCCAAGGGTCGATCACAGGGACTCGGTGAAACAAAGTCAACACGGTATGCTATGTCAATTCTGACCACAAGAGCGATTAACACAATCAAAGATGAATAAGATGTCAAATAAAGCAAACATGCAATTGTAGGGATTAAAGCATCTAGTTGTGGTTCCAACTCAAGATCTATAGATAAGCGGACAAAGCTGAGATTTTTGCGTGGGGAAGGCGTTTCTAAAGTGGAGTAGATCACCGGGTAAGTCTCACTACACACTAATCCTAAACCATAATTCCTATTACCGGGTAAGTCTCAAGGAATCAAGATAAAGAACTATAGCCTCAAACTAACATACCATCTAAGGGAATAGAATCAACCTTTACCGGGTAAGTCTCAGGCTAACTCACAAAGATGGGATGGAAGCACACTCAAACCCCAATAAAGGATAAACCTTTATTACCTACGCTTATGATCGTTGGTACACAAACTAAGGAATTACCGGGTAAGTCTCATCCTAAGCTTGCATTGAACCAGAAAGGTATAATAAGAATAGGATTTGGCAAACTCTAACACTTAACTCTCAGTTTAGGATAGGATAAGTCACCTCGGTCAGAAGAATTCCACCCCGGCCGAGATGTTCATCAACCGAACGAGATGCTTAGGGTTAAGGTTAAAGACTCGAACTTTCAGGATCCTACTGGAATCTAAGATTATTCTATCATTGTTTTTCCCACAACCTTCAGCCAATCACCCTAGAATCACACAAGGAAATTAGCCACTCATCATCATAATGAAAGTATTAAATATATGGGAAGGAGGTAAATATTTGAACAAAGAAGAATTTGATGAAAAGACTTCAACAACTGAATCAAATATCACAACAAAAGCGTTCCTTGGATAGCAATCCAACAAGACAAGACAACAAGGAAAGGAATTGAAGACAATCTTACAAAACCCTCCAAAAAGCTATAAAAGCTATGATCTTTGATCTTCCTTCAACCTTCAAAAAGGTTCTTCAACTCTCTCAACTTGGAGTAGGCTGCTGCTGTGTATGCTGCGTTCTATGCGGGATTGCGCTGATAGCGGGTGTTGGATTTGTGGAAAATCCAACCCTTTTTATAGGAAAATAAACCTCCAAAAATAATAAATCTTAAGAAGATATTATCCCATAAATATAGGTAAAATATATGATTCTGCATATCTCCTTCCTTCCAGAAGCTCAGCCCAAAAGTATAAGATCACTTTCCAATTTTAAAAGATCTCAGCCAAGAATAAAATATTCTCGCCGCGTCCTAGGTATTCGCCTCGGTCGAGTCGGCGTCTCTGGATCGCCTCGGTCGAGGTGGTCCTCTGGTCAACCGAGGTGATCCATAACTGAATGTAGAATCTCTCAAAACTGGTCCAAAGTAAATCTTTAATCCATGGCTATGCTTCCTGGATGATTCCTTTTTGCTCCTCAATGTAGCTCCAAATGACTCATGACTCTTTTTGCTCCTTTTTGATGCAAAACGTACCATATTACCTGCAATTACAACGAAACTAGGTGTAGACCTCGATTCTCGCAAAGGTAGATGAAATGGTAGTAAAATCACATAATGTACATACAAACATGCAGATTATGAAAGATAAGACGTCCAAACAAACCCCAAAATATAGACTATAATTCATGCTATCAGCTTCTAAGGCTTCAATTGCCTCATTGCACTCTTCTTCTTCCCCTACATTGGTTAGACTCATAGTGATAACTTTTTGTAAAGGATCGTTAAAGAGAATCGCACTTACCTCCTCCCTAGATAACCCTTCTTCATCTTAGATATCGAATATATCCTCATCAAAGATTGGCTCCTTCACTAGAGTGGAAAGAACGAACTCTACTTTCTCTTCTCCTATATCAAAAGCGAGTCTACCATTCTTGCAATCGACTATGCAGCCGGAAGTTGCATGAAACGGTCTTCCGAGTATGATCGGGACCGGACTATCTACAGGAATATCAAGCACGACAAAATCAATGGGGACAAAGAATTTACCTAGCTTGACCGGGACGTCTTCTACAATACCGACGGGGCGAGTGATGGATCGATCCGCCATGTACAACGTCATCTTTACCGGTTTAGGGTCGCCTAAACCGATCTTCCTGCACAACGCAAGTGGTATGATGCTCACACTTGCTCCTAAGTCACATAAAGCGTCATATGTGACATCTCCCACTCCAATGGGAATGCAAAATGACCCTGGATCCTTCAGCTTTGGGGGCATTTTCTCTTTCATGGTCTTGATGAGATCCGAAGAATCCGAACTCATCTTGACCTCACCGAAGTCTTCTAGCTTCCTCTTGTTGGAGAGGAGCTCCTTCAAGAACTTGCCATAAGCTGGCATACCTACAGTAGCATCAATAAATGGTATATTAATATGCAGCTTGCTCATGAGTTCTATGAACTTACCGAATTGTTTATCTAGGCGCGCTCGCGCTCTAGATTGAGGGAATGGTAGGGGAGGTTTGTAAGTTGGAGGAGGAACGTAGACATCTTCCTTCTCCTTCCCCTTTTCTTTGTTTTTGTCCTTTTCTACGGAGACTTCAACAAACTTAGGTTGCGGATCGGTGGTAGTCACTCCGCTCCTAGTTGTGATTGCCATAACCCTTCCCTTAGGGTTGTCCTCCGTCTTTCCTGGAAGCTTCCCTTGATTCCTAGGAACTTCCTCCGCATGGTTGAACATTTGGTTTTCTAAAACCTTTTGAGCTTTATCAACCTTGGAAATTTGATCATCAACCTTAATGATGCGGTTCTCCAACCCTTGAAGCTTTCCCAATATCGTTTCCAACATGGGATCGGGCTTCTCCTTTCCCGAAGTGTTTCCTCCATTAGATGATTACCCCTGGCTTCTCAAAGGAGTAGAGGAAGAGGAAGGTGGAGTTAGTGAATTAGAATTGGAAGGATTAGAGTGACCGGAGTTTTGTTGATTGGAGCGCCAATTGTTGTTATTTGAACCCCTATTGTTGTTCCAATTGTTGTTCCGGTTGTTGTTGTTTCCATTCCAATTGTTATTCCGGTTGTTGTTCCGGTTATTGTTGTTGTCCAAATATCCAACTTCCTTGCCTTGTTGCTTTGGGAAGTTGGATGTAATAACCGGAATTTTTAAACGCCGTTAAACCTGAATTTAACCGATTTACGAAACGTCAATCTTAAATAAATGGGTACATAAATAATTAAATAAAATAAAACGAGTTTAAATGTTATCATTTTATGTGACTTTAAGTCACATAAAATGATGAAACTTTGTAACCGAAAATAATTTACGTACCTTTAAAATAAAATAATAACTTATACTAGACGGAAAATAATTCCGTAAATATTCCGCAATTTTTCTTTCGTTTCCGGACGAATAACGAGCATTTTTTTTTCAGCCTCTTGTGTTAATTGAGGAGCAGGCCCAACAGCTGGCCCAATTACCCAGCCAGCCCAACTTTAACCTTAACCCTAATTCTAATTCTACGTTTAAACTATCCTAACCCTAATCAACACTAATCTGCCGCTGCACTTGCCCCTTACGACTGGAGAAGACGAAGATGACGTCCGCCCTGCCTTCGTCGCCGCCGTTGCCCTGCCTCCGTCGCCGCCGTTGCCCTGCCTCCGTCGCCGCCGTTGCACTGCCTTCGTCGCCACCGTTCGATCTGCGCAGCAGCCTTCAAACCGAGCCAGCGTCACTTCGAACAGGTGAGCCACGCCCTACTTCTCCTCTTCTCCTTGGTTGCGGAACCACCAGGCGGAACCTAACCTGAGCCACGCGCAGCCGCCGGGAGTTCGTCCGCCGACCGCCAGTGGTAGCGCTCGACACCAGTGCGGCAGCAGGACCGCAACCCTTTCGGACTCGTCGCCGGCAACGAGACCGAGGCTGCATCCGTCGTCTTGGTGCGGCGGTTCCGTCGTCCTCGAGTGCGACCCAAGCCGTCGAACCCAGGTAAACTTGTCTCTCCCTTCCAGCCTTCTCCTACCTTGCTGCTGCCTTCCGACGCCGGACTTCTTGAACCTGCAGGGAGCAGTTAAACACCAGCCTACCTAGCGAGAGTCTCTACTTAGAGTGCGGTGCGACGTCGGACCCGTCACGGCTGCAGACAAGCTAGGCACTCAACCGCAGCTCCGTTTAGGCCATCTAGTGTCTCGTAGGGAAGGTGTGCTGATCCGGGTTGAGTTAACCGAGTGAGTCCACTGTCTGTAGAAGCTTTGTGTTTGAGTATGTATATATTTATAGCTGTGGTTAGAAGTGCTGAGTTATGACAGTGTATGAGTATGTATATATGTATATATATATATATATATATATATATATATATATATATATATATATATATATATATATATATATATATATATATATATATGTGGTTAGAAGTGTTGAGATGTGATAGTGTACGAGTATATATATCGACATGGATGAGGAAGGTGAAAGAGTGCGGAATATATATATATATATATATATATATATATAAGCATACGGAAATAAGTGATGACGGTATAGGCTAGCTACGTTGAGCATAAAAATTTGGCATGGTTAATAAATGTATATAAATACGTGTAATTATAAAACATATTTATCTATATATATATATATATATGTGTAATTATATATAAAACACCCTTATAGGTAACACTTCATGAAATATATATATATATATATATATATATATATATATATATATATATATATATATATATGGGAAATAATTAAATGTATATAAATATGGGAATAAGAAAACGGTATATACATAAGTCTTTACATAGAGAGGTACCTTTTTTTTTTATACGCGGATACATATATGCGTAATGGTGGAGTAATAACCGGAGAGGAAGTAATGTTGTTTTAGGTGACGAATATTTGAAAGTTATCCTATAACCTCTAGAAACTATCCGAGAGACACTAATTATAGAAAAGCAAGCTAAAAGAAATTAGTAGGTTTAAGTATAAACTTCGAGAACTGTCGGCCCTAAGGGTAAAATGGTCTTTTACCATAAGAGAACTTTTTCCGTAATTCCTTCGCATGAGGTTGGACATCTGGATGTGATTTTGATCCACGTGCCTTATTTGACAGGCGTTTGAGTTACCATGAGTACGGACCGATTTGAGACTTGTTAGAGTGTGATTTGACTCAGGTAAGTCCTTGCGACTTACTTAGCCAGTTTCTGAGTGTTAGTTGAATGATGGTAGTTGTGTGTGCTATTTGCGTGTTTAATAATAATAACTTGCTAGGACGACTGTTATTATTACGTTTAAGGCCCAAGTGTATGTATAACGGGCCGTGACATCACTGCCCAGCTCTGACAGGAGACTGGGAGGTTCTCTATACCCAGACCATGCAGGTACAAGGTGAGATGCATCGGATCCATTCCTGATGGTTACACGGGGGCGGAGGCGAGGTTTGGGAATCCCTCGTGTCACAAAATAAGTATCACTAGAGTGAACGAGTAAATTAAAGCAAGATAATAAAACGGACTTGTTTGAAAGCATGATGAGTGTTTATATTTTTATGTGTGTGTTTGTGCTGCTATTATTCTGCTAATATTTAGATAACTAGCTAACGGTTCTTCTTGTTGTTGTTCTTAGTTTTACCGCAGGTTAGACCAGCAGCTGAGTGATCCGGAAGTAGTGGTCAGCCGGGTCTCCGTACTCCTTAGAGTGGGGGTTGGGGGTTGTGTGTGTCTTTCCTTTCATTTGGTTAAGACAGTTGTTCTTTTCTTTTGTTTAAGTACTTTAGGCTGCTAGACATTGTTGCATTCATTACCCTAAAAATATTATTTTATGAATTTCGGTTTCTTTATTTGTGTCTTGTTGCAAGATCCTAGTAATGTTGTTGTCAAACTGAGGTCGGGACCCATTGTGAGGTCCTAACCAGTAATACTCCGAGTTCTGAGAATTCGGGGTGTTACATTGGTCTTGATAGCCTCCTTCAACTCTTTGATTTCATTGTTGAGGGAGAAAATCTAATTTTGAGCTTCATGTGTGAGCTTTGCTCCTTACTCCACACGATTTCCCTCCACTTTCCGGTGGGAATACTTCTCTATGACTCTTGCTTGCTTCTCAATGAAGTCCCAAGCGTCATCTTCTCTCATGTCCATGAGCGTTCCACATGAGAGGGATTGGAGGTTGAATTGCGTTCCCGCATCCAGCCCCTTGTAGTAAATCTCCAGCAATGCAAGCTTGGATATGCCATGATGAGGGCAATCCAATAACAAGTCCTGAAACCTTTCCCATAATTGAAACAAACTTTCGTTAGTCCTCATGGAAAATGCATTGATCTTACCTCTAAGTTTCGCCGTTTTGGATGGAGAAAAGAATTTGGTGAGGAACTCCGCGGAAAGGTCTTCCCACGTGTCTAGTTTCCCCCTAGGAAGAGCTTGGTACCAAGATAACGCTTTCCCCTTCAAGGAGAAGAAGAAAGGCTTGAGCTTATAGTTGTTGGTAGTAGCGCTCTTCGGTCTCATTGTCTCCATCATACACTCAAAGTTTTGCAAGTGTTGGTGTGGAGATTCAGCGCTTGTCCCGCCAAATTGGTTTTGACGAACAAGAGTAATAACTTGAGGGTTGAAGCTAAACCCTTGCACATCTTCAGCATCAAAATTCACGCCCAAACGGCGTGGTTGTTGTGTTGGATCCATCCGCTGGCCAAGAGTTCTCGGCTCATCATCTACACGTTCGATCCTCACATTCCTAGGCGGAATGCGGCGATTAGCAGCTCCCCGTGGATGGAAAGGATTCACATTGATCGTGGGATCAATCTCCTCTAGCGGTGGCATGGAAGAATCACTATCATCAGCGGATGAGTGACTTCTTCTTCTAGATCTTGATCCCCTCCTTGACGATTTCTTGCTTCCCTTATTCTTGAGGTCGCTTAGTTCTATCCTCATTTGGAAAATCATATCCTGTAGATTGTTAACTTGGGATTGATGACGATCCATCTCATCCCGGCGAATGTTCTCATTCCATTGGAGTTGAGCTTCCTTCTCCGCTAACTCCGCTTGAAGATCACGTTCGTGTTCTTCAGCCATCTTCTTTTCCTTGCGCTTTTGCCTTAAAGTTTTCTCTAGCTCTTGATCAAGGGGTAAGAGATCTTCGGTGTTCCTAGACTTGCGCATGCACTCAAAGTAATATCAAATAACGAGAGCAAGCTCCCAAGCTTGACAACCGGCTACCGAATTCGGCCGAAACCAAATCCCCGGCAACGGCGCCAAAAACTTGTTCACCCCTAAACGTGCGTGCAAATAAGTTTTAATTATAAAACTAGAATCAAGCAAGCGAACCCGCAGTATACGGATCGATATAGTTAAGCAAGGATTCCAGAGTATCGAACACAGGGATTTGGGTGGGAACAAATTCAATTGCAGATTATCAAGCGAGTAAATATGAGAGTTTTTGCAAATATTGGGAAAACAACAATCTTAAAGATCCAAGTATCTAGATGTGGCAATCGATTCAAGATTCACTATTGATATAAGACAGAGTTGAGATATGCAAAGGTAGGTTAATGTAAGGTAATCGTACGGTGAAGTTCCAAAAGCCTTATATGACTCACCTACAAGACACTCTCTATACAGGTTGTTGAGGCTTCAATATATAAAGGTTCTAAAGGTAAGAATTAATGTCAAATACCCAAACTTGTAATCCAAGGATCAAGACTAACTTAACCGATCGAGGTTGTGACACTCACAATCGAGGTAGAGGTTGTTGAGGCTTCACTACCACCTAGAAAAGGCAAGCCTAAACTAAGTTAAAGCAAATCTTTAACTTTGGATTAAAGTAAAAGCAGGTTCGTAAACTTAAGGGAAATTACGGGTGGATCTTGAGATTCCACGGTCGTGGAACTCAAGAACAAACCGTGATTTAGGGTTCGTCGACGATTCTTTCAAACTCTCAGGGTCTAATCTGTTTACGATCGATCTATCATCATCTTAGCCACAACTATCAACCCTTCACCTTAGAATTGTTAAGGGTTTTTAGCCAATAACAGTCATATCGATATCAATTTCAAGAATTAAAAGATTGAAAGATGAAAACTTTCGAAAACCTTCAATAAACTTCAAACCAATCTCAAAGTCACAATCAAGAACAAATATCGTCACAAGATTCGGAATAGAGCAAACAAACACAATCTTAGGAAAGAAGGAAGAACGGGATGTCAATCCGTCTTCTAAATCAAACCTAAACAAGAAGAGAAGTCTTCTTGCAAGAAATCTTCCGAATCTTTGATCTTCAGCAATCTCCACCAAAAGTGCGAGATTAGGGCAAATCCAAACACGAACGTCGATCTCCAACGAGATGTAAAAATGCGTCTAAACGAGGGTAAGCGTCGATCTAAAGGGAGTAGCAGCGATATAAACGCGTCCAAGCCGAGGTGACGGAATCTCCCTTCGTCCGTCTTTTTATAGGGCAAGATAAAATATCGGCCCGGCCCAAATCTTCAAAAGATCGTGGCTTCAAAGTGTGGCGAAAAAGATCGCCAAGATCACGGTCGTGGAAGTTTCCACGACCGTAATTTAGAGCGTGGAAAGTGTCATGGTTTGAACCATGGATTCCACGACCGTAATAGTTACTGGAATGCATCACGCCTCTCTTGCAAGGTTCCACGGCCGTGGAACTGAACGTGGTTTGTAGTACGGCCGTATTTTAGAGCGTGGTTTAGGGCAAGAACGTGATTCTTCCCTAGCCTCGTGCATTCCTGAAGTTGAACTCCTTTTTTCTCCTAAGAATGTCCTCGATCCATGGACATACTCGATCAACTCATCTTTGCTAAATTCCGTTCGGAAATGACTCTCAATCACCTATAATCAACATAAAGCTAGTGTAGATATCCATATTGACAATATAGGCAAACTAGCTCACTAATGTAACAATGCTTAATCAAAGACTATCAATATGAATCAAATACGTTTAGAAAACGTGCCTAAAGTATCACAATATTTCATGCTAACAAACGCCCAACCCCTCCTCTGCTCATTCTATTGAGCTTGCAACAAAGGAATCAAAGCAGTGAAACACCAAGCCTTCCTTGGCTTTCTTCCTATGTTCCCGCACCTCAACCGAAACTTCTCGATGAGCCACACCCTCCTTCAAGCCCTCTGTTTTCCCTCATCTCGAATAGCTCAACAGTCAACAGGTCGCCGGAGTCACTGCTGTCTTCGATGCGACGCACCACCGGAGGACGCCATCGTAGCCGCCGTCTCCACCCTATATCCTTGCCTACACAGCCCTGAACCTCCGCCTGCGCAGCCCTGAGTTGTTTGGGTGTTGTTTTCCCTCATCCGCCCTAACACCGGAGCCGCAACCACCTTGGAGCAAGCTGCTTCGCCTCATGCTGGAGCCGACAGGAACCGAAGCTGCCGGCATTTCCCCTGTCCTTTCCCGCCCTACCGGATCCAAGCGGAGCCTCCGGCTCTGCCGCCTTCTCCTCCAGCGTGCTACCTTCGATCACCAGTAAGTTAAAGGAAACCCTTTTGGGTTATTTGCAAACGGCCCCCTCTGAATCTAGTGTAATTACAGATTTTTAACCATATTTTATAATTGAAGAATTGACCCAAATTTGTGAATTTAACAAAAGTGCCCTCTGCATGTGTAATTACTATACGGCCCAAGGTTTGATTTACAGAAAATGTCCCAAGTTTTTAGAATTGTATATTACCCGGAAAATGTTCTTACGATTTTAAATTTGGGTCTCACTTGAGTTATATTCTTATTTATATATACCATATATATTATGCTCATGTTCGATTAATTCCGGGTTATGACTTGAAGATTAATTTACGGGATTTTAATGTTGGCTTTGAAAACGAGTTTTACCTTGGGTTTATGATGTTATACATTTTGTCCGGAATATATATTTACGGTTTTAACTTGGGTTTTAAAAGTGGGGTTTTCCTTAAATTTATATATGTTATTATTCCGTTCAAGTTTAGCGTATGAGCTAAACTTGCTTAGTTTTGGTATTAGATTTTGAAGCGTCCCGATAAAGGCCTAACAAGTCCAAGTTCGACATCCATCCATCGTCTTCCGCCTTTTCGGCATCATGTGAGTTACCTTTCCCTCGATCTAGTTATGACTATTATTAATAGCATGCTAGGTTGGATCTAGCATAACTTAGAGTGAATACCAAGTAGTGGTTATGGACCTTAGGCGAGTGCTTGAGGATTGTGAAATGTTTTATGACTTGAGGTGTTGATGTTATCTTGTGAGGCTTGTTAGGTTTGACAATTGGAGTATATGGTTGTTGAGTTTATGGGCTAGGATCTTCTTATCCTAACATGGTGTTGTTCCAGTTGAGTTTGTTTGGACTAGGCATGTTATCCTAGAAGTCTTAGGACTTCTAGCTTATGGTGAGTGTGATGTGAGCATGAGGGATTCTAGGATGCGGTCCTAGAATTGAGAGTCAAATGGTCTTGCGTAGATCATTTGTATAGAAGTCTAAGACTTCTATTGTGAGTGAGTTGTTGTTGACATAGTATCTTCTTGTGAGCAAGTTATGGGCTTCCTCCGTAAGGAAGCGAGAGTGTTGTGAGTTGAGTGTGGTGACGAGGTAAGTCTCCGGACTTACTTAGCTCGTATTCCTTGTATTAGCGTTGATGTGTGTTTGGTGGTGTGTGTTTATTGTTTATGTTATAACAACTAAACCGGAAATAGGATTACCGACCTTTAAATATTATTTTGGCCCAAGTGTATGATAACGGGCGGTGACATCATCTGCCTAGCTCTTGCGAGAGTCTAGGAGGTTCTTGGCGACTAGCCCGTGCTGGTTAGACGGTCGGAGGCATCCGTACCGTTCCATGCCGGTAAGTAGGGACCGAGGCGGGACCACGGTGGTCTCGTGTCACAAAAACTAAGTTGAATTAGAACGGGATATGACTTAATAATAAAAAGATAATAAACCGGAATTGTGTGCTTTGAGAATGTTGTGTGTTTATGATGATTTACTTGTGTTTGTGCCTTTCCATTGATTCTATTGCTTCGAATATGAGCTAACGGTTTTATACCGACTATTGTAGATTGCATTGCAGGTTAGGATTGCAGCCGAGAGATCTGGAAGAGTGGGCAGCCGGGGTTCCGTACATTTTAGGATTGGGTTTTGGGTGGAGAGGACCATTCAGACCCTAGAGGACGGTCAGACCGAGAGGACCATTCAGACCCTAGAGGACATGTTGCGAGCATGTGTGCTAGATTGGGGACAGGTATGGCCAGATCACCTCCCACTAGTAGAATTTTCATATAATAATAGCTGGCACGCATCTATTGGGATGCAACCTTATGAGGCTTTGTACGGAAGGAGATGTCGTACACCGTTGTGCTGGGATGAGCCTAGCAGGACTGATGAGGTAGTACCAGACCAGATACAGGAGGACATCGCCCGGATCGCCTTAGTCCGGGAGAGGATGTTAGCAGCTCAAAGTCGTCAGAAGTCCTACGCCGACAAAAGGCGTCGACCTTTGGAATTTAGAGTAGGTGCACAGGTGTGGTTGAGAGTGTCACCTACGAGAGGAGTTAGACGTTTCGGCATTAAGGGGAAGCTGAGTCCCCGATACGTCGGTCCATTTGAGATCGTAGAGAGAGTCGGAGAGGTTGCTTACCGACTAGCACTGCCACCGAGATTAGAGGGAGTACACCCAGTTTTTCATGTATCTCAGCTGCGAGAGTACATACCGGATCCTAGACACGTCATCAATCATGAGGATCTGATAGTCGAGCCAGACCACACTTTTGTGGAGTACCCAGTAGCCGTCCTAGA
Organism: Fagopyrum esculentum; assembly: GCA_033239045.1. NCBI lineage: Eukaryota > Viridiplantae > Streptophyta > Magnoliopsida > Caryophyllales > Polygonaceae > Fagopyrum > Fagopyrum esculentum. The sequence goes on along the minus strand of BSUD01000005.1, from coordinate 23,923,927 downwards.
ACGTAGCATTAGGCGCCTGCGTTCTAAGGAGATACCGATGCTGAGGATTCAGTGGTCTAGACGAGGAGCTGATGAGGCTACCTGGGAGACAGAGGAGAGTATTAGACGTAACTACCCTGAGTTCTTTGCGGAGTTAGCCGCTACCTCAGTACCGACGGGTTAGTACTAATAAGATACCTCTTACGACTTTTGTGATTTTTTTTTTTAAATGATTGTGTATGTTTATGTGCTCGATGACGTGAGTAGTTGCTTGCTAGAATATAATTCTTGAGGGGAAATGTATGGGGTAGGTACCTTATCCTAAGTTTCGGGACGAAACTTATTTTAAGGGGGTACTGATGTAATATCCGGAATTTTTATTCCGTCTATTTCTGTTATAAACTCGATCTCAATCAGTTTATGCATATCCGTCTACTTAGTTAGACATATTATCATAGGATTTATCATTTTATGTTATTTCCTTCACATAAAATGATAGAATCTTTTAAATAGTTTATCATTTTATGCAGACTACTTCCGCATAAAATGATAGAATTCTTAACCGATCTTAATCTATAATAAACTCCATATCCGCCTAGTCCGTTTATTTATGTGTCGGGATCTTGTCCAGCCAGAAACTCGCTAAAGTAAGGAGCCCAGCCGCAGCCCAGTTTAGCCCATCTGTTACTCTATATTTCAGCTCAACGGATCCAGCCCACTGCTGCCTTGTCTAACGTTGCCAGCTCCAGCCCAGAAGCTGCCCACTGCTGCCTTGTCCAGCGTTGCCAGCTCCAGCCCAGAAGCAGCCCACTGCTGCCTTGTCCAGCGCCAGCTCCAGTCCACTGCTTACCTTGGCCGCAACATCAGCTTCAGCCCAACAGCCCAGCGCCTCCTCCAGCTCAGCAACGCCAGCCAGTTACAAGAAGATCTCAGCAGCCGTTACACGGGATTAATGCAGACAATCAGGCTCCACAAACTCAGCAGTAACGCTTCTTCCCTACCTTCATACCTTCATTCTGATTCTGGAAATCATACCGCTCCAGCCATCTACAGATCATCCAGTACTCCCCTTACAATCTGCAGCAGACCCAGAAAACGCACAGTGAAGAGGCCAGAGAATCTCATAGCCGAAGATCTCTCGTGCCCACACCGCCTTCTGCTCCAAGAGGTGAGTCTTCGTCCCTCTTCTCCCTTCCTTCAGTCCTTTCCGGATCTGGACGTGACCAACGTACACAGAGAGTAGAACCCTCATAGCGTAATGTGTACAGGACCGGTGAACTCCCCATCCAAACGTTTCAGCAAACAACGTGTAAAGCTCCTTTGCGGCTGAACCGGACTTCCTTCCTCACATACATCTATAGTGACCTTAGGCGCGGCTGCAGATCCAAATAATCGAACTAAGGACCTGCTGAAACGGGTAAGTCGCTGTTGTACCATTTTTGTTGCTGAGTAAAGAGTATAACGTAGGGTAGAAGATACATGAATGACGGGAGAAATGTTGTGTGTTTTACAGTCTAGAGTGACTGAGGTTTAGAGAGGATCAATTAGTTCGAACCTGGGGTATACGGGACTAGAAAGTAGGACTAGAATGAAAGACTGCTGTAATTGGGAACAATAGAAATAAGGGGCTGTTGTAAAATACATTTTATTCCTTCAGCTTTTAAGTTATAAACTGCCATCTTGCCGACCAATGTTTGAGCGTTTGGATGAAGATCCACCGTTGAAAATTTGATAGATGACAGAGGGATGTATTTAGTTTACTCTATTAAAATTTGGGAAGAAATGAACGGTCGGATTAGAAGTTATAAGCTTCCGAAGTTAGGTAGTTGGGCAGTTTTGGTAAACATAGATTTTTGGCTAAGTATAGGAATAATAAGTGTAGTAGCCCACTTGGTGAATTTTTATAAAATTAATGGCTGAACAATTTGGAGGAATTCTTCCTCCTAAGGTTAGATAGAACCTCATAGATGATCTAGAGATTTAATTCGGAATTATTATAAGCCGTTACGAATTTTATATTTAGAACCGAAGTTAGACCTTTACGATCTTCCGGAAAATGGAAACATAGGAAAAATGTCAGCTTGGAACCAAACAGAATTGTAGGAGTTAGAATATGAATTTAGAACCTCAAATAGGAGTTTAGACATGAATTTTAGAATTTTCGGGAGTTTCGGGACCAAGGGTAAAATAGTCATTTTACCCTAAATTAATACCGTAACTAGTTATGTCTTAATACATTATTCAATCTTAGAAGTCTTAGACTTCTAACGACGTGAGAATGTGCTAATGCACTTATCGCCTTTGGCAGGCAACTGAGTTGCTACAGTCTACAGAACGAGTGGTGTACAAAGAGTCGAGCTTTATATCAGGTAAGTCCTTTGGGCTTACTTAGCTGACTTCTAAATATGAGCATGAATGATGATAGTGGTGTGTGATTGAAATGTTTAGAGAGATAGGTTGTGATATATAATTACCGACCTATACTTGGCCTAAGAGTAACGGGCGGTGGCATTCTGCTCCGTTAGCTTGCGAGCGCTGGGGGTTTCTTTAGGGACTAGTCCATACTCGGTTTGTAGTGATGCTACCGGCGGAGGTCAGCTAGACCTACACCCAGTTGGATAAGGAACGGAGGCGAGAACTGTTAATAGCTCTCGTGCCACAACTTAATTGAATAATGTGAATCACTTAAATAATAGATAATAAACGGTTGAGTGCCAGCATGATGTTTTGTTTATTTTTGTTTCTGCTTGTGTTTGTGTTGTTATCATTCTACTTATATTTGGATAGTTAGCTAACGGTTGATGTGTTGTGTAGATTTGCCACAGGTTAGAGCAGATGCCGAGTGATCCAGATGGTAGTGGTCAGCCGGGGTGTCGTACTTTAGGATGTTTTACAGTTTCTTTATTTGTGGAATTTACAATTGGACTTTGTCTCTTGTCGTTCTTTCCGTACTTTGTTATATTACGTTTTCCGGCTGTTAGTTGATCTGGTCACATTCATACATTGTTAAGAACTATTTTATGATTTCTGATTTTCCTTATCTGTGCCTTGTTGTAAGATCATATTAAGTTGTTGTCAAACTAAGGTCGGGACCCACTGTGCGGTCCTAACCAGTAACTCCCTAAGTTGTAAAATTTGGGGTGTTACAGGTGAAACGTGTCGGGCGAGATTATATGAACAGGCCGAGATTATGTAAACTCAAAATGCGGAATTATGAATGATATGGCAAGATAAGAGATGAATAATGGAATGATTATATGGAAATATAGGAAGAAAAAACTTAATGTTTAGACTTGCAAAGAACATTGACCAATGGATCAAAACCCTCAAAAAAGAATCACCTTAACTCTTAGCTTCTTTCTTTAACCTTACACAAGCCTTCTAGATAAGAAAAGCACAAGGAGGGACTAGTTTGACTAGTAGAACAAATATTCAATAAGATTAACATACACAAGAACAACCTAGCAAAGACTCACAACGATTCAATCAAAGGCTCTATATTTGGATTGAATAGGAATGAATATAACACAAACTTCGTAAGCAAAACAACGAGTTCACACAATATTGTGGAAGAAATAATTAAATTCAATCTACCTATGAATCTCGACTTCTATGTCTATTTATAGGCGAGATTCTCCTTGAAAAATAAAAATAAAAGATAATCTTAAAAGATAGGATCAAAAACCAAAAAGATACCTTCAAAAAGTTTAAGAGCTTTAAAGGTATTAAAATAACCAAAAGATAACTATATCTAATAAGATCTCGACGGGATCTTATTGATCTCGATAGACAGTAAATTTCGGTCTAAATCTCGGATGAGATTTTATCTCAGGGCTGAGTTTTCTTCTCTAGTTCTCTTAAGTCTTGTTCTAGCCACTTTCTTTGCTTCCTTGGTCATCTTTACTCTTGTAAGGATCTTCAACAGTAGACAACAATGTTACTAAGAAAGACTTATGCATGCGTAAGGTCTCCTTGGATGCACATGATGTCCATAAGCTAGCAAACTCTTCTTGGATGGCCTTTGAAGATGACAACTCCTTCTCCTTCAATGCCTTTGATGTAGCTCTATTGATAGGTCATTTAGGTGGTGTTGGAGATGGTCTCACATCAAGATGGCATCACTTACTTAAGAAGTATGCAACTAATTGTGTGGAAGGCTCGCCATTTTTGCGTCGAAGGTGTAGTATAATGTTTAGAATGTGAAAACGTTCTTTTTTATTGTTGAAAGAAAGCAAGTATATACAAAGAATCATACACCTAAAATAAACCTACATGAAATGTTCAAGGCTGGAAATAAGAGAGTGCAATATATACTTTCCTATACATAAGGATGCTACATATTTATCTAATAGAAAGATGTATGTGGAAAGAAATCGAGAGATTGGTCATGAAAAATTGTTTGTGGATTTTTTTAATCATCCGGTTTACACATACATCCAACTTCGTTGTAAATTTTGAATGAGAAGACATATTTTCAATCGAATAATAGAGAAGGTGCAACGTGAGGTGTCATACTTCAAGCCAAAAGTAGATGTAACTGAAAGAGTTAGGGTTGCAACATATCAACTTAACGGGTATATTCATATCGGTGAAACAACTACATAACGATGCTTTGAGACATTTGTGGAAGGAATAATCTCCCTTTTCGGAGAAGAGTATTTACGAAGGCCAAATGAAGAAGACTTATGGAGATTACTTCATGTTGGAGAGCAAAAGGGTTTCCTGAAATGTTGGACAGTATCGCTTGCATGAATTGGGAGTGAAAATTTTTTCCAATCGTTCGACAAGGGCAATTTGTTAGTAGGTGTAACAAGAAACCTACAACCATTCTTGAAGTTGTGGCCTCCTAAGATCTTTAGTTTTGACATGCATTTTTCGGAACTCCACGTACATACAATGACATAAATGTTTTTGACCGCTCTCTAGTATTTGATGATATATTAGAAGGTAGAGCTCAACCGGTTCATTTTACCGTCAACAATCACGAGTATGATGTGTTATAATCTCACTTATGAAATTTATCCACTATGGGCTACATTTATTCAATCGATTAGTGTTCCTCAAGGCCTTAAATTAAAATTATTTACTAACCATCAATAGTCGGTAAGGAAAGACGTTGAACGGGCTTTTGCAATTCTACAAGCCTGGTTTGATATAGTACGTGTACCATGTAGTTTATGAATCCATATCCTATTGAAAAAGTAATGAAAACATGCATCATATTACAAAACATGATCGTAGAAGATGAATGTGATACATATGTCAATTATGACGATCCATCACAATAAGATGAAATTCAAAACCAAGTTTGTAATATCACTATTTTTAATTAATGTAAAGCATTTTTTACATTAATTTTTTAAAGTTATTTTTATACATTATTAACCTATAATAATATTTTTATCAAAGGGAAATAATAATTATTTTGATAATGGATACAAATTATGAAAGATAGCTTTGGTAGGTATGAAGCATGTATGATAACACAAAAAACCTTTATATAGTTTATGGGTTGTGAAAAATATCCTATGAGAGTTTCCTAACCTTAAATGTCGGAGAGAGAAAGTCGAAGTAGAATAAGAAACTTTGGTTGAGTATTTGGGTTATGATGCTCTTAAAGGGCTATCTATATATCTTTTGGTGGGAAGGAGAGTCGGTGTTTTTCGCCGCATCTAGTAACGCTATTTAAATATGAAAAGAGATAAGTAGTCATCAAACGGTGGATAACCCGATCCCTTACATCATGGCTAATCAGTTTATAACACTTCTAGGAGGGTCAAATAATACATGATAACCAATCATAAAGTTGAAAGCAAGAGAAGTAAGAAAATCCGCGACATGCCTCGCGGTAGACATGTTAGAAATGGATATTCAGTCCCTTTTAATCAAGTCTTGGCATCTAAGTACTAGACTAGCAAGCGGATTTCTACGGTTTGATATCTTTATCGAGGAGCCCGACAACCAAGAGAGAGTATGGTTCTAGCTCAACCCTCCGGTAACCATACTCTCAAGCCAACATTAGTCCTTGGAAGACTCCCCATAACTCAGTCATGGGGACCATACATATACAATGTTGTAGATGAATCCCCGTTGCCAGTAGCCACTAAAATGCTTAATAACTCCAACCGTAGTAGCGTGTCCGTCTTCTTTCACAACCCCGTCCGAATTGATCTTCACGATACTTTCTCTAGGTTTAGTCCAGTTGACGGGGACGTAGCTCCTAATCTGGGCCATAATCTTCCAATTTTTCTCTTTCCATGCTTTAGCATACTCTGACACTATGTTGCACACAAATTGACGCCTATCCCCTTTGAACTTCCTGCTCTTGAAAACGTCTACATTGCACCACTTCCATGTCCACCATAAACTCACTAGTTTGGGCCATAATCTTCCAATTTTTCTCTTTCCATGCTTTAGCATACTCTGACGCTATGTTGCACACAAATTGACGCTTATCCCCTTTGAACTTCCTTCTCTTGAAAACGTCCGCATTGCACCACTTCCATGTCCACCATAAACTCACTACAAACAGAGAACAAAAATTACTTCTAATGTAGGTTGTGAAGTTGCTCGATAAGAACTCATTGCCGGATCGTGCGTCAAAGGGCCCATTTCACATTTGCCAAAAGGTGAGATTCCGTCTCAGGCATCTATTTGCAACACAAGTAGATATCCGATGAGGCAACATATATTTTGCCCAGTTCACTATTCATGGCAATCCCTCCCTTCATGAGTTTCCAAATGAATGTTTTGACCCTTTCCGGGACGTTGATTTGCCAAATATTCTTGTAAGCAACCCAATCCACAGAGGAGTAATCATAATTAGCCATGATCAGCTCATACGCAGAGGAGGAAGAGAAGAGCTCATCGGGAATGCGGCTTTAGCTCATTTCATTGTCATAATGTCATTGTTGCCAACTCCTAGAAATCCCAAGAAATGACTAACAAGTTTATTTGCCGCCAATTTCAAGCATGTGTTTATCTTAAATATGGGCGAGAAAATATCCCACTTTTAACCGTTTTCAACATCCTAAAAGTTATTGTTGTATATCTTTGCTCATCAGCAAAAAGGGTGATAATATTTGAAAGAAGAGGAGAGCCCAAAATCCATTTACCTTCCAAAAGGGATATATATATATATATATATATATATATATATATATATATATATATATATATATATATATATATATATATATATATATATATATTTATATATATATAAATAAATAAATGTATGTATGTGTATGCATGTATATATATATGTATGTGTGTATATATATATATATGTATGTGTATATATGTATATATGGAATGCATTGTAAACACAATTAAATATGGAAATTAATTTATTATTTCTTATTATTCTGAAAACAATTGATTGTTGTATATCTCTGCTCATCAACAACAAGGGTGGTAATATTTGAAAGAAGAGGAGAGCCCAAAATCCATTTACCTTCCAAAAGTAATATATATATATATATATATATATATATATATATATATATGTGTATGTATGTATATATGTATATGTATATATGTATATATGGAATGCATTGTAAACACAATTAAATATTGAAAATAACGGTTTTTAACACTATAGCTGCGCTTACTTTATATATGAAATGCAATATAAACACAATTAAATATGAAAATTAATTGATTATTTCTTATTATTCTGAAAACAATTGATTATTGTCCATCCATTCATCGCTCAATCTTAAAATCACATATTAAAATAACAGTTTTTAACACTATAGTTGCGCTTACTATATATATGAAATGCAATATAAACACAATTAAATATGAAAATTAATTGATTATTTCTTATTATTCTGAAAACAATTGATTATTGTCCATCCATTCATCGCTCAATCTTAAAATCACATATTAAATTGAACATACCACTTTTTAAAATTGATTATTTTGACATGTTTTGCTTTGCAAACTAGAAAATCATGTCCGTGCTACGCACTGGACTACTAATATTATTTCGTTGTATTTTGTATCTATTGTTCTTTTATTTTGTACATTGTGTGATTATTATAAATTCATTAATTATACTTGTCATTATAAAATTATTATAATATGACTTACTTTGAGTTATTTAATTTTATACATTAATATTTATAATTTAATATCTATAATTTATTTTCCAATTATTTATTTAACATTGTGAATTTTATAATGCTTACTAATATATAAAAATTTTGTTAGGAAAGATTCTTATTTTACATGTAGATAAATTTTATGTTACCATAACTTTTAGTCTCTCATTAAATTTAACCAAACAAATATAAAAATATTAAAAATTAAAGAATTTATGCAGCAAAATACTTATTTTACATGTTAATAATTTTTAAGACCTATAATAAAATTTTACTAAATAAATATGATTTTATTAAATGAGCGAAACATGTGTTCTAAAACCCTATTTTATGTAGATAAGGATGCTTGGGCCTACTTGTATCCAATGTCAAACACCTTTTGCCTCTTCCACTTTTTGGCCGGCTCACTCCACACCCTCCAATGCCCTCCACACCTTCAATTCCTTTTAACTTCACTTTCCCACACATATAAATATATATGCACTTAAATTCCTATTTGTCCTACAAACAACATATCCACCACGCCAATGGCCATCCAAGGCTACCCAATGGGTCAATACACCTCCCAAAGGCCTCTAGCCATGGTCCTAGCCATGATCTCTGCCGTGGTCTTATCACCCTTGTACACGAGCCGACATAGCCACAAAACACGGTATGATCATAGATGGAACTCCGGCTTCATTCTCCCTATAGTGTTAATCGTACTCATAATAGCTATTAAAAGGACTTCATCATCTTCCTCCTCATCACCATCATCGATTATCCCTAAACCGGATCGCTCAAGGGTACTTCGGAACGGAGGATCGCCTTGGGGTTAGCTAAAATTCTTGTTATGTTGTTGCTTGTGCTCTCTTGACAACAATCGGTACAACACTTCTTGTGGAAGCAATAAGGATATCTTGAAATTCCCTCGTCGTCTTCCAAGCTTTGTTTTCAATCGGTGTAGAATTTAGATTAGATGCAACTCTTAGCCTTCTTTTCAATTAATAAAAGCGCGACTAGATGCGCCGGAGACCACTGCCTCTCCTTCCAACCAAAAAAAAAGATTAGATGCAACTCTTGCAAATGGGCCTATGGCAGCATGCAATTTGGGCCACATATTTAATATTTTAATGGGCTGCCCTAATATTTGTTTAGTATAATTTGAGATATCGTATTCACATAACATGCAACTTCAATATTCTAATGTTATTTCAATAACAAGGTTTTTAATTCAGATCTAAGTTTTCAATAGTCTTTGTTATATACTTCACTGATCACACATGTCACCTTTTCTACATGATTTAATAACCTTTTTTTTAAATACTTATCCTTATTCTTTCAACATAGGATAATTAAACCTAGTGAAACCCAAATTCATTCCGGACTTTTCATCCGAATTTCGGACATAAGGTCTTGTCCATACGATGTGAGTCGGATTACGGATTCTATATTTAAAAAAAAAATAAAATATGCAAGATAAAGTATTACAAAAAAAATAAATTGATCCAATAATTGTAGACACTTAAACCTTACATTAATTATAATACTCGATAAAGCTTAAATTCACATACTTTTTGTCATTCAAGTTACTCTATCTTTCTCGATAACTTGTATAAATAAGATTTGGTTTCATACGGATACCATTAAAACCCCGTTTGGTTGTAACTGCGGAACGAAAATGGAATGAAAACGTATCCGGTCCATATGTGTACTCTTGTTCATGATTTTTTGGGAATCATTTCTTGTGGTTCCATTCTCCCCATTTTGTTTGTCTATAGGGTATCAAAACTGATTAAATTCTACCACAATTAGTTAAATACAAGGAACGATTAAAAAAAAAACAATTCATTAATAAAGGTATATATATATCGACTAGATTCATTTTTTTTTCCGAAAATAAAATCAAACTTGGCCCTAAATTTAAAAATACTCAACAAGCTAAAGAAAAGCATGGGCCATTTTATTTCTCGTTGTTAGAAAATTTCTTACACCTTGGCTTGCAAGCCAAACTTTGATAAAAAGTACTTGGCAAAGAAAAAAAAGAAGAAATATACTCCATGGTTTATCCGAAAAAAAAAAAAAGGAATCAGAAGAATTATATGACAAATATTTATACAAAATTATGTATAATGTTGTTTAAGAAAAATTGTTAACATTCCCAATTTCCCACCCAAAAAAAAAGAAGGAAAAATTGTTACACCTTGGCTTGCAAGCCAAACTTAGAGGCCAGAAAATAAATAAGGGAATCTGAGATATTAAATTACAAAGATCTGTAAACACAAATTCGGATTAAGAAATAAAAACCCTCCAACCCAGTATTTACAAGAAAACCATCGGCCAACCACGGAATAAGATCAACAATTGAGGGGTACTTTTGTAATCTGATTTGTGTATATATACTTCTCTCTCGTCATACCCTCGTCTCTCCAAAGATTTCAGTGAAATCGCCTTTCAAAGCACAAACCCGCAAGACTCCGGTCTCTGTGTGTTTTTCGAAGCAGAGAATACAAGAACAGCATAAGCTCGTTAAAACCCTAATCTATTCTCTTTCGTTTTCGTTTTTGTTTCTTCCATTCAGTTTGCCGCAACGCAACACGGTATAAATACTTTCCAATCACCAAAAACCCTACACAATTTGTTGATTTACTCTACTCTAAGCCCTAGCGGATCCGTCCTCGTTGTCTCCCACCTCCAAATCTCGTCCTTTATCTTTCTACGTATGTCCTGAATCTGGATCAGTTTGATTGTTTTGGAGCATTATTGAAATTGAACGAATTTTTCTAAGTTGTACACGAGGCAAAATTGCTGTCAATTTAATTGGCGTCGAACTGGAGTTGCGAGGTAAGCACGGTTCTTGATAAAGTTTCGAGATTGGGAGGGAGTTAGGGTTTATCCGATCCACAATGGATGACCTAGAGAAGGCGATAGTTATCAGCTTTGACGAATCCGGAACCGTTGATTCTGGTCTTAAATCACAAGCAGTAGACTTCTGTCGGAGGATTAAGGAGTCTCCGTCGATTTCAACCGTCTGCGTCGAGCGTCTATGGACATCCAGTTGGTTCCAGGTTCAGTTCTGGTGTTTGCAATGCCTCCATGAAGCGGTTAGGTTTCGGTACTCGTCGATGAGTCAGGAGGAACGGTTGTTTATTCGTAAGTCCTTGTTTGCAATGGCGTGCTATGAGAGTGTTGATGGTGAGAAATCCGGGGTTAGGGTTTTGGACAGTCCTGTGTTCGTTAGGAACAAGCTTGCACAGGTTATTGTTGCTTTGATTTACTTTGAGTATCCTTCTGTTTGGTCGTCCGTGTTCGTTGATTTCATTCCTCACTTAAGTAAAGGCGCTATTGTTATTGACATGTTCTGCCGAGTTTTGAATGCTCTTGATGAGGAGCTGATTAGCTTGGATTACCCTAGGAATGCGGAAGAGACTGCAATTGCTGCACGGGTTAAGGATGCTATGAGACAGCAGTGCGTGCACACTATCGTTAGTGCATGGTATAACATTTTGTCTATGTATAAAAATTCAGATGCAGAGCTCTGTGCAAGTGTTCTTGACTCAATGAGGAGGTACATTTCTTGGATTGATATTGGGCTGGTTGCTAATGATGTGTTCATTCCGTTGTTGTTTGAGCTCATGTTGGTAGAGAATTTGTCTGGGCAGCTTCGTGGTGGTGCAGCCCTTTGTGTGTTGGCAGTGGTTTCCAAGCGTATGGATCCACAAGCAAAGCTTAACCTTCTACAGAGTTTGCAGATTCGCCGAGTTTTTGGTTTGATATCTGGGGATGCAGACTCTGAGTTGGTATCCAGCATAGCTGCATTGCTCACTGGTTATGCCACTGAGGTTTTAGAATGCTCCAAGCGGATGACTAATGAAGAAGGCAAGCGTCTTTTGTCAGATCTCCTAGATGAGGTCTTGCCTTCAGTTTTCTTTGTGATGCGGAATTGTGAGGTTGACACTACTTTCAGTATAGTACAGTTCCTTTCTGGGTATGTGTCTACGATGAAGAACCACTCCACGTTGACAGAGAAACAGCTTGTTCATGTGAACCAAATTTTGGAAGTGATTAGGTCTCAAATATGTTATGATCCTGATTACCGTGATCACCTTGATAGCTTAGATATGATTGGTAAAGAAGAGGAAGAGAGGATGCTTGAGCATAGGAAAGATCTTTTTGTTCTACTTCGTAGTGTGGGCCGTGTGGCACCTGATGTCACACATATGTTTATTAGGAATTCATTAGCCAGTGCTGTTGCATCTTCGTCTGATAGAAATATTGAGGAAGTTGAAGCTGCACTCTCTCTTCTTTACGCCCTTGGAGAGTCAATGACTGATGAGACAATGAAAAATGGGAATGGATTCTTGGGGGAGTTGGTGCCCATGCTTTTATCTATGAGGTTCCCTTGTCAGTCTAATAGGCTGGTTGCTTTAACATACTTGGAGACAATTTCAAGATTTATAAAATTTGTTCAGGAGAACATCCAGTATATACCAATGGCTCTTGCTGCTTTCCTCGATGAAAGGGGCATTCACCATCCAAATATCAATGTCAGTCGGAGGGCAAGTTATCTGTTCATGAGGGTTGTAAAATTGCTGAGATCAAAGCTTATACCTTTTATAGACACAATTTTGCAGGTCTCTTCTAAGCAAAGATTATGTACTTTATGTTTCATCATGATCAAGATTGTCTACCGTCCAATTTTCTTTTTACTGAACTGTCTTTTTGATATGTTCTTAGAGTTTGCAAGATACAGTTGCTCAGTTTACTAGCATGGGGTCTTCAGCAAAGGAGGTTTCTGTATTTGAAGATGGAAGTCATATTTTTGAGGTAATTGTTTCCTCCCCCTGTGTACATAATGATTTCATGTTAGTGATATAACTGTTATTAATGGGATATTTAGATTCTATCTTTCTTTATTGGGGTCAGTTCAGAACGGTTATCATTTTGCAGGCAATTGGTATATTGATCGGGATGGAAGATGTACCCTTGGAAAAACAAACGGACTATCTATCTTCGTTGCTCACTCCCCTATGTGGACAGGTTGAGTAAAAGTTTATTCAAGCCTTGACTAAGATTTTGATACACGCTCTTCATCTTTGATTCGCAATATAAGATGATTTCTTGTGGTTCAGGTTGAAGTATTCCTTGTCAACGCAAAAGTACAGAATGTTGACGATACTCCAGCAAATTTTGTGGCTGTCCAACAGATAATTATGGCAATCAATGCACTTAGCAAGGTGCTTTCCTAAACGATTGAATTTCTTAAATGCTGGTGTAGCAGGAAAGCAAATACATCTTTTGTTTCTGGTTTTAGTGAATGTAGTACATGTTTTTAGCATAAGAACTACGCTGGAGGATATTTTAGTTGTCTTGTTTTAAATGTTGTAATTCTATATTGCTTTCATGATTCTCAAATTCGTCCTTTCTTGCAGGGATTCAATGAGCGTCTTACAACTACAAGCCGTCCTGCTGTTGGACATATGTTTAAGCAGGTTGGTCGAGAACTATATAATTGTTTTATTCTGTGAAATACTCAAACTATATATATATATATATATATATATATATATATATATATATATATATATATATATATATATATATATATTCAGTAATGCTGTTAATTTGCTTTCCACCTGAATCTACTATGCGGTTCAGTTCTCATTCTTCTGATTCAAATGGTAATGACTTAGTGGTGAAGACAGCTTATGCACTGTTCAAGTGTACATATTAAATTCAAACTAGATTCTTCAATATCACCCTGCAAGTAGTAAAGGAAAGTGAATTTGTTAAATTTACTTACATCAAGTGTGGAGCTTCCGTAGAATGACACCATTTGACGTGGAAACCTCATATGAAAGATTCAGTAAATTGCTATTGATGTTGCATTATTACAATAGTAAGGCCGGAACTTTGAAAAAACACCTGCTAATGTATTTTATTGATTATAACAAAGGATACAGCTGGCTTCCCTTAAATGACATTCAATTTGTTCTTTTAGTGCTTATAAATTTCGATTTTGTACCTAACTTTTTATTTATGTTTGTTTTATTTATTCTGTAGACCTTGGATGTGTTGGTCCAATTACTTATTGTTTTCCCTAAAGTGGAGAGCTTACGGAGCAAGGTGAGTACTTGTTATTTTGTAAAACATTAATGAGAGGATATGGACACCTGGTAACCTGTATTGTGATTGGTCAGGTCACATCATTTATCCATCGGATGGTAGAGACTCTAGGTGCATCCATTTTTCCTCACCTGCCTAGGGCATTGGAACAGCTGCTTGCAGAAAGTGAGGTAAAGAACACTGTTCTTTTCTTCACGGGTTATTTTGTGTCTCACCATTTCTGTTTCTGCCAAACCTCTGTACTGTAATTACTTCAGGCTTCTCTTCATATTAAATAGGGTTCTGCAAATATTTAATTGATTGTGTAGTTTGGTTTGATATAAGCTCGCTGCGCAGTTTGTGGAGGGATAATTACATTAGGATCGAATTAAAAAGCCTAGCATTAGTCAGTTCAAGTGAAGTTTTTGACCATTGTGAAGTTTATGATATGGAGTTCCAGGGAAATATTCTTGAATTTTTCATGCTTCAAAGCACATCCAGTGCAAGGAGCTTCCTAGTATAAACTTTAACAAGTCTTTCACCAGTGCAGAGTATAAAGAAAATTTGGACCTAAATCATCTGTTACAGTCTATTCACTGTCAATAAGTATTCAATATTGATGCCGGCTTGTCTTTCAACATAAGTTAACAGTCCAAATCAAGAATTACAGGCCAGTCGTTCTGCCTTTTGTTCCATTGCCAAGTTTCTGAACTTACGAAGTCGCGTTAATGTGGTGAAATAAATTGTTAGCATACCCCAATCTATTTTTCTCAACATATTGACAGTTAACCCCTATTGCAGTTCATGCTACTGAATCATAATTTGTTTTAGAGACTTAACTACAGTGTATTCACTATAATAGATATTGTGTTTCAACCAAAGGGAACAGTCCAAATCAAGAATTATAGGTCACTTGTTCCACCTTTTGTACCATTGTCAAGTCTATGAACTTATGAAGTCGCATTTATGCGGTGGACCAATTTGTTAGCATATTCCCAAACCATTTTTTTATCAACATGTCATTATTGGGTTTTAGAGACTTAACTACAGTCTACAACTACCAAATGGGCAGGCTAAAGAGTTATTTATATTTATGATTTCAACCTAGATTTATCGTCCAAAGGATAAAACATGTACATGGTTATCTAGTTGTAAACGAACCTCTATAAACCTTTCAACATGCACCTCATGTGGATTGCTGAGATTTTAATTTCGAAGGTACTTGGCACGCCCTATGGAGTTGGGGTGTCTTATATTCTTCGGATTCTTGGTTGCTGTTTGTTTGCTATCAACATGTCCTCAGTTATAAGTATTGGGCATTACTAAAAAAAAAAAGAAGCATTGGTTTGTGATTTGACCTTCTTTTTTTTTCATTCTTCCCTTGGCAGCCAAAGGAGATGGTTGGTTTTCTTGTATTGCTTAATCAGCTTATATGCAAATTCAGCACCTCCGTGCATAATATATTGGAAGAAGTATTTCCTCTGATAGCTAGTAGGATATTTGCTGTCCTGCCACGAGAAGACTTTCCTTCAGGACCTAATACTGAGGTATTGATACTTCTATGATATGATTTTTTATTTCTCTTTAGAAACCTTGTGTGTCATGCAGAAGATGCTTCTTATTAGTACAGAGTAGATAAAATGAACAAAATGCTTGAGTTCATTGGTTGTGATCTTGTTCTTTGTTTTCCTTATCTCTTGTTTCTTGACAATGGATTTGCTTGTAGACAATCTGCGAGTTTGATACATGTGATTGTAGCAATATCTTAATGCTAAATAGCTAGCTCTGGAGCCTGGACTTCCAAATGCTAGATTCTATCCTGATTTACAAACAAAAATTGTAAATTGAATTGTGGATGTTATCAATCATCTGAACTTTTGGTGACTTTGTCTTTGTCGTTATTTTCTCTTTTGCTTTTTTAAGGTTTATCTCTTCCTTATAATCTGGCTTTTGACATCATTTAGTGCAATAGGAGATTATAATTCCTGTAGTGTTGGAAAATAAGATTATAAGCTCTCATAATAGATAATCTTGTTGTACCGAACATATCCTGTGGTGGTCATACTTCTACATGGAGTATAAAAAAGGAACTACTTTATTTAGCGATTTGGACAAGGAGCAGTTGTGTACTGGTTTCGTGACAGAATATTTTTTATTAGGTTACAATCAAATTTTGGTCACTAAAGTTGGCAGAGAGGATTCACCGGAAAAGGAAAGAAGCTCTCTTTTGTAACATTTTTATCAGTATATAATTGCTGACTTGTTTCTATTGGTTGTTGCAGGAGCTTCGAGAATTACAAGAGCTTCAGCGGACCATGTACACGTTTCTTCACGTGATCACTACGCATGACCTGGGGTCCGTTTTCCTTCTACCTAAAAGCAGGCCTTATTTGGACCCAATAATGCAGCTGCTACTCTATGCATCTTGTAACCATAATGATATCGTTGTAAGGAAGGTATGTTACATTGTTTGGTTAGTCTACATGGATCTACTATGTTCCTATTGCTCATAGGATTTCTCTGGGTAAGCTTCATGGAACTACAGTGATCTGACATTTTCATCTGTTACGCTGAACAGTCATGCGTGCAAATATTCATCAGGCTAATCAAAGATTGGTGCTGTGGACCTTTTGGAGAAGAGAAGGTATATTGTTCTCTGTTTGACCCTTACCAACTCTGTTTCATAAAGGTCTAATTAGTGACTGATTTACCAGGTTCCAGGCTTTGAAAGGTTCATCATCGAGGTTTTTGCAATGAATTGTTGCTTGTATAGTGTTCTGAACAAGTCTTTTGAGTTCCGTGATGCAAATACTGTAAGTGACCAGATTACAGCCCATACATTAATAGATTTCTGCTGTATATAATTAATTGATTAATTATTTTATTCCTTTCGGTTATTGCATTTATTTAAGAACATTCCTGGTGGATCTCTTTGTTTCAGAAACATTAATGCTGTTATTGATTTGAGCTTTAGTATGTAATGGTTTTATTGATTTCTTTAGATTTTACATTCCTCCAAGATGTGTTGAAACTGTTAAATGATAACTTGCAATGGATGTGAACCTTTTCTGTTTGTTAGGAAGTTAAATAATGGTCGACCATTATATGTAGTTCCACTGACCGAAAAGTTCATTCTTTTAACTGCAATGACAAAATCATAAGGTTGCAGTTTTTGACACCCCAATTTGAGAAACTATGTGTCCTATTCCTGTCATCGAGACGGAAGGCTGGGAAGTGGCCCTGTAACCTGTTCCTGATATCCAACATTGTATGGAAATGTGTACAGATCTAGTAAAAGTCTGTTCTTTAAATAAGTTTTACAGTTGAGTTTTTCGATTATTTTCTCGGACTTATTTAAACTTCTTATAAGGTTAAATCTTTCTAGATGTTGAAAGTTTTTTCTGTATAGCATTTTCTGTTATAATAAGGAAAAAAAAGCAAGGGTTGCTGCTCAGGAATTACAGCTTTAGTAGTCTGCAATTGAATCCGTTAGTGACTGAATTTACATTCTGTACAACATCCCCCCAATTAAGTAGATCTCCTGGCTCCAACATTTTTAAGACCTTGAACATGATTATCACTTTCTTGCATCACTTCTATTACTGTTCATAATTTATTCTTCACCAATGATTTGCCTTTTTAAAATTTCACGCTCCTTGTTTTTAATGACAGCATTTGTTATTTGGAGAAATTGTAACTGCCCAGAAGATCATGTATGAGAAATTTGGTGATAAGTTTCTATCACACTTTGTGTCAAAAGGGTTTCTCGCAGGACATTGCTCTCAAGATATGGCTGAGCAATACCATCAGAAGTTGCAGGTCAGGACATAGATTTCCTTCCCTTTCTAGGAGCCAGTAACTATAATGCTTATAAAATAACCTCGTGGTAACCAAATCTGTGTTCACTTTGTTACAGGGCAATGATATAAAGGAACTCAGATCGTTTTACCAGTCTGTTATAGAAAACATGAGATTTCAGCAGAACGGAAGCGTTGTCTTCAGATAGCATCTTCTTTTAGAGGCCTTAATTTCACTTGAGGGCAAGAATTTTGCATGATGTTTTTGTATGTCACATATCATCCTCAGATGCAGTGGTTGATTTCTTCTCTTTTTTTTCAAACAGGTTAGTTATTTCATTTCGGTTCTTTGCTGTATATCTTATTAGGTGCATTCTTTCCTCCATCTAATTTTATTTTTGGCGAGATCTTCAGGTTTCTTTCTTCAATGTACATATAGTGGACGATCTTTTACAGATGACGAGGTATATAGATTATCTTTTCAGTTTGTACGTCTTTTGTCGGGATTGGAACTTTGTTGACAATGCGTTGATGCTTTTGGCCTTGAACAGGTGTATGTTTCGAAATATGGTTCTCTACCCCTTAACTATGAGCAAACCCGGGGCGGTGTGTTTTACTGATGGCGTAACGGAGAGCGCGAGTTTTAACTCCAAATTGCCGAAAAGTTTCTGGTTGGTTGCTTTATCCAATTGTTATCGAAAGCAAGAGTACTTGGCCTTTTTAGGTGACTACTGAGAAGAGGGAGCAAAATGAAAAGAAGCTCTCATGGAGGTTTTAGTGTTCTTGCTTTTCTATGTGCACATAGAAAATTGGGATTTTCTTAGTCCCATTGAAGTTTTGGTGCTTCACTTGGCTATGGTTTTTTGAGCCATGTTTTTACAGATCAGAACTACTCTTTCTCGTGTTTTATTTTTCTTTTTTCCTTTCATTTATTTTCTTTAACTTGTTACTTAAGTACATTATTAAATTCTTTGACCGTCTAATCCATGGAAATAGTGAAAAAAAGGTTTGGTCATTGGTTGAAACGTTTTGTAATCGACCCGTATATTTTAGTGTTGGATAATCATATTATCATCACTATTATTATTATTAGTTGAATAACACTAATAACAAAAGAAATTATATTATTTTAAACTAAATGATAAGTGTTTTAATTTATAAATAGTATCCTTGTTGGCCCAAGAAATTGGGTAAATAGCACCCTATTTATGATGAGGCCCGGCTCATGTACATGTGTAGTAGGTTCTGCACAGGGTTCCAATTTCTCATGTACATGTGTAGGAAGCCCATTTTCCCCTCGATGTTTAGGGGAGGACTTGGGCTTCAATTTTGGTGTTCCTGTTACTGACTTTATTTTCATGCGTTAATAGATAGAAAATCTATAATTTTAGTTTTGAACGGGGCCTCGTAAATCATTGAGCCAGACCTGTTTATGATCACAAGAGCAAAAGGGTGGCCATACATTAATAGTATAGAGTGAAAGTGATGTATAGAAGTGTTTCGATCATATGACTAAATTGTTGGTGTGTTTGAATAGGGTTGCGTAAAAAGGCTACAATAATTAATATTGGAGTTAATAGGTATTTAATGAGAGTGGTTGAGATTAGGCTAGTAGACTTGGTTTATTCCAAATGATTTGTTGTGGATATTGACATGTTTCGATACATCTTAATCATGTCATGGATGAAACTTAGATATTTTCCATATTCTCTCTAACAAGCCACATATTATTTCTATCTTTAATTTCTAATTTTTTTTAGTATTAAGATTCCGCTATATTAACTTCTTTTTCTTTTTGCTAAACATGAGTTTAGTGGTATACCCAATAACATTTTTTTGGTCGTCATTTGGCTCGTCTGGTCTACCGACGATCGATGTTTTATGTCCAATTTGTATAATTTCCAACGCAGATTCAAACTCGAATATCTTGGATAACGGTAAACAAGTTTAACATTGTTTTATTATGGCCAAATTACTAAATAGGTCTTTTACCATAATTACTCTATTAAGGGCCCGTTTGGTTCCAACTCCGGAAACGGAAACGGAATGGAAACGAATTTAGTCCATATGTATATCCTTATTCATGAAATTCTATGGAATCATTCCTTGTGTTTACATGCAAAATACACTTACCTCCCCATATTTTGTTACCCTATAGGGTATCAAAAGTAATCAAATTCAACTTCAATTACTTCAAATCACAAGGAATGATTCCAAAAACTTTCATGAACATGGATATACATATAGACTAGATTCGTTTCCATTCCGTATCCGATTCCGGAGTTCAAACCAAACGGTCCCTAAGAGTATCCGCAGCATAAACGCATTTTGCAAATATACCTAAATTATTTTACTGTTCATACATACGGGATTTGAGAGTTTGATTTCTCCAGTTCTTCGATTCACAACTCTTGTGCTTGGACCTTCTCTTGTTCTTCCTCCACCTCCCATCATTAATTGAAAAGACCTCGTAATTCGGTGACACCTGCTTCTGAACGAGACTTACTTGAACCAAACCGATCCTAACCAGCTTAAAATCATTGTTTGAAACTACAAAAACCAAACCCTAGAAAAGTATTGATGATGTTCCAATCTCCTATACAAACAATTAGGTATATACATATCGAATTGTTCCAAAGAATGGCGATTCTTGATTCAACTGATGCGATGTAGACTACCTCATTTAGGGCTCCAACGATGTGTGTAAAACTATGCACGCCTTCAAGTGATAAGCCTGTAACATGTGCTCTAGTGGCACCATCGTAGATAGAGAATAGGTGGATGTTGCGAAAGAAAAAGTGTTCAGTACTTTCATTGATTTCCTAGTTGTTGATTTCAAGTGTCAAGTGATAAGTCTGTAACATGTGCTCCATGGCCCCATCATAGATAGAGAATAGGTGGATGTTGCAAAAGAAAGAAGTCTTTTGTACTTTCATTGATTTCCTAGTTGATGATTTCAAGTGTAAGTCGATGAAGGATGGAGAACAAATTATACCAGAAACTCAACCATAAATCATACTAGAAATTCAACAAAAAAACCTAATCAAAAATCATACTAGAAACTCATGCTAGAAACTCAACCATAAATCATACTAGAAACTCAACTAGAAGCCATACCAGAAACTCAACTAGAAACCATACCATAAAATAAGCCAAAAACCATACTGGAAACTCAACCGAGTAAACCATACCAGAAACTCATACTAGAAACTCAACCAGAAACTCATACCAAAAACCATACAAAAAACTCATACAAGAAACACATTACCAAAAACTAGTTACAATAAAAAAATCATACTCTCTCACTATATTCTCTCTCCATATTTGTCTGTATCTATTTTTTAATAGAGGGGGTTAAAAATGGATCAGCTACTTTTACCTAACATTAATAAAACTGGTAAAAATTAGACGGGTATACAAAACAAAAGTTTATAAAAAAGAGCTTACTTCACCGAATTCTTTTCTTTTTATTATTAGATTGACATTGAACATATAGCAAATACCATCAAGTATGAACTATTTATTTCTTTTAAAAAAAGTATGACTATTTATAATATTTTGTTCATTATAGTCGATCTCTGAGTTTATCTAGCTATTTTTATAAGCATGAAAATCAACAAACTTTTGATACTAAATAACAATATTTTGTTTTTTAAACTTTTGCTTTGTGTTTTTTTTTGTATACCATGTTTATATTTATGTTAAATTGTGTTAAATTATTTTATCATGTTCGCACAAACTTATGATCTTACGATCCAATATACAAAACATGCTATGAATCCTACAATCCGACACTTATATTCCAACCTTGATAAACTTGATTATTACATTTTAGTAATTTTGTAGACTTCTTCTTTATTTCCATCTGGTTTATCTCATATATCAATATGAGATCACAACAAGATTCGCCACAATCATCGTAACTAAACATTTTGTGTTCATCATGTCAATACATTCAATGACATAGATCAAGAATGAATGAGTGACATGAAAATTACATGCATTGTGATCTCATAACAATCCTATTTTTAACTGATCCTACTTTATTCGAAAATTACTCCAAAAATAAACTTAAGTTCAGAAATATAATTTATGAATCAACTCATAAAACTTTATTATGTATAAACTGGAAGGTATAAAACATCATTTCAAACTCCCACTAATTTAAGGGATTGCAAAACCTATCAAACCTCATATGATCAATAGACTATATCCGAAAGTGTACACACCCAAAATACATTAGACTCCCTATGACAGTTGTATAGGGTATCTCTTATATTCTTAAAACCTCAATGATTTCCTTAGGACATACGTTAGAGCCAAAATTGCTAACATTTAGCTCTTTTGTGGCAACTTGATGACACTTTGAGAATTATCTTATAGTATCTTTTGCCTAAACAAACGAATTGTCCCCAAGATCTTTCATCTCAAAACTCCTAATGAGAAATCTCTTGGTTTCGGCCAATAAGTCCATATAGTTGCAAATTTGATAGTATATCATCGATATATATCTACTTACTCCCACTAAATTATAAAATACACAATTTTCAACCTTATTTACCTCAAATCCGAATGAAGTAACAACCTTATGAATTTTATAATTTCATGTCTTATACTTGCTTAGACCGTAGATGGAATTATTATTTTCAAGCCATAGTTTTCAAATCTTTAGATTCAAAATTATAGTTAAACCCCATAATTGTATCATCACTAGATGTAGAAACACTAATTTATTCCATCTCATGTAGCTCTAATTCAAAATGAACTACACATGCCATTACTATCCGAAATGAGTCAATCATGAATCTGAATGAATATCTATTCAATGTTAATGTCTTCCTTACGAGTGAATCATTTCAAAAACCCTTTTGATAATGTGATAAGATCTCAAAAGGCGTTATCTTCAGTGTATTTCATCTCACCCTATATGACACTATTCTAGATCAGAGAACTAGAACTTTGATAACCTTGTGAAGATTCATTGGATCATCCGCTGATGCGCCTATATAATCTTCTTGTTCCGTATGATACACGGTATATAAATCTCGCATCTAATTCACAAGAACTACTTGTTCTAAAAGATATACAATGTATTATTTAAGATTCAAAATGATCTACACATGCCATAAATTGAATATAATTATTGAAGAGCGTTAGAAAGTATATTCAAACTGCTTTCAATATTAACTTTAGAAAGAGATGTTAAACTCTTTTATTAAGGGACAACTACATCAACAAGGATGATCCTCAATTCTTTTTCCCCTCCAAACTCAACATCCTCAAGAAAACGCATTTTCCATATTAAAATTGACGGGCAATGAAATCACAAAATTTAGGCTCTACTTAAAAATACTCATACTTACAGTGATACTTGAATGTAATCACCAAGTGTTTCTAGATAGTGAAACTATGTTTACTTGAGAGTAAGCCAAATTACGAAGATGTACTATTTATACGCCGAGCGTGATATGTGCAAAATCCTCTTAATTGTATAAACCTTTTACAAAAGAAGCAACTTTATATTTGCTTATTATGCTTCTTTTGTTTTAGACCCTTAATATCTTTGTTTGTCTATCCTTTCCTCATGAGGAGTAAACGAATGAGAGCACCTTTTTGTTTGTCGCCTTTTGTAAAGACTTATACCATCTCAGTGTTACTCATTAAGATTTTCTTAGTTCTCATCTCCTCTTGAGAAGCCTCAAATGGTGTTCATAATGATCATAAGACCTTCACAAATAATACATTCTCACATCTAGAAGATTATCTTCTCTTCGAAAGATCTAAAATCTGTAGCATAATGGGTCTTTTATCCTTAATGTGAGGTTAAGACTCATACACCAAAAATAATATACCCTATTATTCAACCTCAACAAGTTGTCCTTATTAGGAGGCCAACAAGTAAGCAGATAAATAAACAAATTTACTAAAAGAGAGATAAAATTTATCATTCACAATATGAAACATAATCAATCAAATACAAAGATGAATTGGTATTAACTACTAGTGATATCAAGTGCAACATCAATATCCAGTCTTTGGACATTGATATTAACCGCTAATGATACCCTTGTCGTGATAGTCAAACATTGACAATAAGTTGTGAGCAATAATAATATAATCTTTTGATAAATTATTATCCCCATGTATGACCTTATAATTGTCACAGTTCACCATCGTAAACATGTATGTAATCCGGCCAAGTTTTTATACAACCTTTGGCTGAATACAACTCGCATGGATCAATATGGACATACCATTTGTCATTTTCTAATGAATAATTTATACAAGAGAGGTCACTTTAGTGACATCATGTTTCGATCATTGTACCTTAAAAGTTAAACTTGTACAATCAAATATTTGTGTGTTGATTAATAACAAGGATATTGTATTCATGTACTCCAAATGCATATTTAAATAAATAGAGCAACATAATGTACAAAATACAAATAACTAGACTCTCCATCTTCAAAACCTTTTAATACTCACCATTTGAAATCCCTATAACAATTCATTTACTAAATATGGACATACACCCACAAATAAAAAGTATACAAAAAAGTAGGTATGTAGTATATCAAACACACTCCATAATTTTATCAACTAAACCCCCCAAAACACCGAGGATCAAAATCATGCTAGCTTTATTAAGGAATCAAAATTTACTTACCTGGTTCTATAGCACAACAATCAAATTGATCTTTAATGCATAATCTACATTCTAAATGAGCGCCGTATGTATATCGTCTTTCTCAACCAAATCTCATTAGGATTTCTTTAGGTTTTCTCTCTTATGGGTAGAGAACTGAAAACGGCTGGTTAATTTGACGTATTGAAGATTATAACTTAATATCCTTTATATATTGACCTAATAGAATCCCATTAAACTTATTGAGCCAAAATTTGTGGTCCATTCATTAAGCTCATACTGCTTAATTAGAGTCTGCAGACTTTACTTAATTGAATCACTTTAAATTACCCACAAACAAATAACCATATAATATAACTGTGTATTATATTTGTAAGTCCATATAATAAAATTTATGAATAAAATTTACAATGAATACACACACACACACACACACACATATATATATATATATATATACATATAATATAACCCGTAGCCTGAGGCAACCTTATAATCCCCCGTGTTAGAGTGAGCCCACGTAATGCAGTCTCTTCCATCACTCTCATCCTTAATAAATACCGCAACTAGTTTTAGAAGAATACCTGCAGGGAGAAGGTTGGACAATATGGACCTGTTCCAGCCATTGCCCGTGAAGCAAAATTCCTGAAACGAGGCAGACAACATCGTCTCATCAATCAAAATGAGCGCACCATGGATTAACTAAGTCTCAATAAGTCAGGCGTCCGTCCAGAATCAGATAGTCATACCATCCCCAACCAACCAAGAATAACCGGATTAATAACTTCATTAACTGCCCAAAATATTGTATCTTATAATCATGGACACATACATGTGTTTAGTTGTATGGATAAATCACCATATATTTAATAATTTATCTTTTTTGTAATGTTGATGTTAATATGAGACAAAAATATCGTTAGCACTGGTAATAATATACCGGTCCTGTAGTTAAAAAAAGGGCTTAGACTGGTTTTCCGGTTGCCTACGTATCCTCTTGGGGTTAATAGGATTCAAAGCCCACGTAGTTCTCTTACCTTTTTCGGATTTCCTAGTTGTATCCGTTATCCCGCTTACCTTTCGGCCTTGAGCTCGGAAGTCGTGCCCGTATCATCGGAGTTGATATCCAATTTTAAGTCATATACTAGGGCATTCCGTTGTTTCCGCTTCTCCACCCTTATCCAATCTTGAAAATAAACTTCTGCCTCCAACTTTTTGGGCTTCAATTGGGTTCTATTTTAATTGAGCATGTTCCCTCGTTGGCTAAATGTTTGCTCCACGGAAACCGTTGATACGGGCACGATCATGAGTTATTGTATATTTTTTGTTAAAGTTCGACATTTCGGGGCTACTTTCTTCCACCATTCCAAAATTTCAAAAGAATCTTCACTATCAAGTTGGATAATCTTGAAATTTTGCACTTGAAGATGAATGTCTTGGTGTTTTTGTCTTTTAGTTAAAATTTGTTGTTCTTTTGAAAGAAAAGAAGATGAAGAAGAAGAAGAGGGTGTAGGAGTAGGTGCGGTAGAAGAAATTATGGCATCTAAACCCAAACAATCATAATAAACAACCAACAAATCAGAAATACCATCAAGTTTAAGTATAAGATAAAAAAATGACGGTTATAAAATATATCAAGGGAATTTCGTTGTAATACTTTTTCCATTTCGCTTTCATGTCAATGATAACATTTATAAGGGTTGGAAAAGCCTCGAAAACGTTTACGGCTATCTATAAAAATCTACAAGAAGTTGGGAGTGTAAACATAACTCATGACATTAGTTGCATCACTTAAAAGCTTTAGAACATTTCAAATATCAATGCAAGTTTGCCAAACATTTTCATCATCAAGAATTGACCAAAGAATGTTTTATGCGGAAAAATCATGTAAAAGTTCTTCGTAACGAGGGTTTGACCAAGTAATTTGTAAGTGGAGTTCCCACGAGTTCTAAATTGGATGACATTATCACATAACATATTGTTCTCCAATTTTTTTTCTCAATTCGGAGGAGTGGAAAATATGATCAATAACGTCAATGATGGGGGTTAGTATAATCGCTAAAATCTTAAGTCCATCTTGAACACATAAATTTAAAATATGACATGCACATCTTTGACGAGTAAAAGGAGTTCAAAAACATTGTTCCGCCGCTTCGACCAAATGGTTTACGACGACGTTAACGGATGCATCGTCAAAAGAATATGAAAAAACTCGACCTTGTAAATGAAATTCTTGTAAAATCGTTTTTATCAAGTTTGAAATGTTTGTTGCATCATGTATTTGGTTGAAATGGCAAAATGCAAAACCATATTTATGCAAAAACATATCGTTATCAATAAAATGTAAAGTAATGCTCATGTAAAAATATTTTGCGATTGTGTACTCCAAACATCACTACAAATAGAAACTTGATGCCAAAAAGATGCCAAAATTGCCATAATTTTTCTTTCTTTTGTAGGTATGATTTGGAAACTAATTTGAAAATGGTTTTGAGAGAAGTTGGTTTACAAGAAGGTTGAAGATATTTAGTTATATGCTCGAACTTCTTCATATTCCGAATAAGAAATTGAAAATGCATGAGCAAATATAACATCGGCTAATTCTAAACTTTCTTCACTATGGTTATACATAAATAGAGAAGATTGAGAGGAAGAAGATGCAAACCCGTTGGACAATTGTGATTCTCCCCGTGATATTCCTAGCTTTTTGGGATGGATTTTTTGCATGTGCGTTTGCAAAGTCCCGTAGCCGCCCTTCGCCTTCCACTTGTACACCTTTGAAAAAAAGTTGCATAAAACTTGACAATAATCGTTCACCGGCTCACCCTTCGTGTAATGCTTCGTAAGAATATCGGATGTACGCATTTTCGGTGGGAATAATTGTCATTGTGCGCCTTTTGACATTTCGGGTATTTGAGTTTCACTTCCTTGGGTGGTAGAGAATATTTGTTTGGGTAAAAGTAAATTTATAGAAATAAAAAGAAAGTAGCATAACTGATTCTGTTAAGACCTAGTTATACTCTCAAAACATAGTCTATGTACATGCGTGTGACTTGTGGTCTGTGACTCAAAATAGCCCTCATGATATTCCAGATAGGCGTGCAAACCTTCTGAATATACCAACTACCTGATATCAATAGTCATGAAAATACATTCAAACATGGCACAAACTCATGAGGCTCGTCCACTTCGGCAAAACCATCAACAAACAAAGACATTCACAAGCCAAACAAGTGCCCAAATCCTGGGTCAATGACCAGTCCACCTTCGGCAAACCCATCAACAGACTAGAGTCGAGAGATGAATTCGATAAAGACGTGATAGAGAGTAGTAGAGAGTTGTAGGAAGATGATGTGAGATAGAAAGTAGTAAAGAGTTGAGTATTTATAGAAAAGGGTTGAGTTTTTTTTAAAACCAACCAATTTTTTTAAAAAATAAAATGCCACTAGTAGCCGTTGCACTGGTGGGCCTAACGACTCTTTGACGGAGACAACAAATAATCGTTGCATAACGGTTTTTTCTGGACCAAAGCGGTGTTTTAACCGCCGTTTTAATTTTTTTTTCCCAAACATAAACCTAAACCGGACACTATCAAAAAAAAGTTAACCGAAAACCTTAAATCGCCAGTTTAAAAACTGGCGGTTTTAACGGGTTTACCCGAACTCAAGTCTAATTGTGCGCATTGTGAATCATTGAGCTCTCCTGTAAATCAAGAACTATTCATATATATATTTTTTATAAACTAATTCACACGGCAACAATTTTGTGCATAAACCCTTTTCTTCTAACTTGGTGTGTCAAAACTTTCTGTATCACAAATATTTCTTATAAAGCTTAAAACTAGTTTACGATTGTGAACTAACTTTTGAAAAATATGATGTTTTTTTTTTTTTTTTTGATAAGAACTCCACACATTCATTAAACAACTAGCAAATCGTCACACAATACAGAAAGCAAAATAAAAGGCACACAACCAGAATCAAAGAAAAAGGACGTAGATAACGGTTTGATCCTTGCAAGATGGTGAGCTGCTTGGTTTCCGAGTCGATTAACATACGACCAATGCACCACCACAAGGGAAGAAGCACGTCGGAGAATCATTCCAACAACCATACCCGCAGACCCTCTATCAATTTTCTTCTTTTGGAGATTGTTGATAATCATCAGGCAATCCGAATCGATGACGACATGAGAAAGCCCTTGTTCAATAGCACACTCCACTGACCAAAGGATGGCCTCCGCTTCAGCCGTGGCGGGATCGGTGCCCTTCTGGATCAGCTTCGCACCCATAAAAACAGCCGTGCCCTCCTCATCTCGAGCAATAACCCCAATCCCGTAGGTTGCATTGGCAGTTGACGCGTCACTGTTGATCTTGAAGAACCCCGAAGGTGGCTTCTTCCATCTTGCTGCAGGGATGGCCGGACCACAACTCAACGGCTTAACCAGCGCCGCAGCCAGACGAAAATCCTGGAGAAGCTGAAGCTGCATTTCCACCAGCAAAGGGGCAGGCCGCTCAGTCGACTGAAACACCCAATAGTTACGAGCACACCAGACACCAAATGCAACCACAACCCAAGCCTCTCGCTCACCCCTCTTAAAAGTATCCAAAACCAAGCTAAGGGTATCAATGAAAGCCTTTCCGTGACTCATCACACCAGAGAAAACCGGGAGGTACTTCAACATTCGGCGGGCCATCACACAAGTGAAAAGTACATGCTCCGTTGTCTCAATTCCACCACAAGTTTGACAATAAGGATCAGGAACGCTTCGTTGAGTGAACAAATTCTGCTTGCACGGGAGAATGCCTCGAGCACATCTCCACAAAAAATGCTTCACCCTAGGCGGGACCTCAAGCTTCCATATTTGTTGCCAGAAGCCCTTCGAGTGGGACAGGATGCTGGAAGCACCTTCATCACACAAAGCCTGTTTGAGATCCATGATAAGGTGATAGCAGGAGCGGACTGAGAATTGACCATTACGTTCATAATACCACATCAACTCGTCCTGCACAGAGGAATCAATCAAATGTATCTTCAGAATGACCTCAGCATCATCCTCACAAAACAGTCTACGGATATCCTCCTCTCTCCAAGCATTCCGGCCCCAATCGATGAGATCAATAACCCGAGTAAGGGGTCCAATATCGTATGGGGGCAAAATCGGTTTGAAAAGAGTAGGGCGTGGGATCCAATTGTCCGCCAAAATCGAGATGCTAGCCCCATTACCAACAGCCCACACAACACCATGCTGCAAAGCCTCTTGACCCCGGATGATACTCCTCCATGCATAGCTTGGATAATACCCTAACGTGGCATGCAAAAAAGAAGTGGATGGGAAGTACCTTGCTTTGAGAAGACGGGATAAGGGAGAATCCGGTTTCTGAATAAGACGCCAACCTTGGCGTGCAAGGAGCGCTATATTAAACGTTTCAAGATCCCGGAAACCCATCCCTCCCTCATGCTTAGGAAGGCAAAGACGACTCCACCGCATCCAATGGATAGACCGGCGGTCCGAATCTCCCCACCAAAACCTGCATATCATATGCTCAATCTCTCTACATAGGTCCGATGTGAGGAAAAAGCAGGACATGGTATACATAGGAATAACTTACAATATAGACTTTATCAATACTTCTTTCCCCGCCTTTGAGAGTAGATTCCCTTTCCATGACTTGAGCTTCTTCCATACTCGCTCTTTCACTTGTGAAAAGACCGTTTTCTTAGACCAACCAATCATAGTAGGGAGACCAAGATACTTATCATGTTTATCCACCTCCACAACCTCAAGAATTCATTGGATTTCATCGCGTAAGACCTCACCAACATTACTGCTAAATGATAACTCAGATTTACCAAAGTTAACTTGTTGACCGGATGCTGCTTCATAACAACGAAGGATATTCACAATTTCTTGGCTCTGTATACAAGAAGCCTTGGCAAAAAGCATGCTATCATCTGCAAAAAATAGGTGAGAAACCGTAGGTGCACCCCAGGCAATTGTGATGCCTTTCCAACGTCCATTCTCTTCACTACACCGGATGAGACCAGATAATGCATCAGCGCAGAAAAGAAAAAGATACGGGGAGAGTGGATCACCTTGGCGCAATCCCCGGGAAGGGACAAAAGTCATAGATGGAACTCCTTCAATCAGAACCGAAAAAGAGACACTCCGGACACACCGCATAACAAGCGATATCCATCTCCGATCGAAACCCATCTTGCCCATACACTCTTCAATAAAATCCCATTCGACCCGATCATACGCCTTGTTCGCCCCTAAACGTGCGTGCAAATAAGTTTTAATTATAAAACTAGAATCAAGCAAGCGAACCCGCAGTGTACGGATCGGCGTAGATTAGCAAGTATTCCAGAGTATCGAACACAGGGATTTGGGTGGGAACAAATTCAATTGCAGATTATCAAGCGTGTAAGTATGAGAGTTTTTGCAAATATTGGGAAAACAACAATCCTAAAGATCCAAGTATCCAATTGTGGCAATCGATTCAAGATTTACTTAATGATATAAAGACAGAGTTGAGATATGCAAAGGTATGCTAATGTAAGGTAATCGTACGGTGAAGTTCCAAAAACCTTATATGACTTACCTACAAGGCACTCTCTATACAGGTTGTTGAGGCTTCAATATAGAAAGGTTCTAGAGATAAGAATTAATGTCAAATACCCAAACTTGTAATCCAAGGATCAAGACTAACTTAACCGATTAAGGTTGTGACACTCATAATCGAGGTAGAGGTTGTTGAGGCTTCACTACCACCTAGAAAGGACAAGTCTAAACTAAGTTAAAGCAAATCTTTAACTTTGGATTAAAGTAAAAGCAGGTTCGTAAACTTAAGGGAAATTACGGTTGGATCTTGAGGTTCCACGGTCGTGGAACTCAAGAACAACCCGTAATTTAGGGTTCGTCGACGATTCTCTCAAACTCTCAGGGTCTAATCTATTTACGATCGATCTATCATCATATAAGCCACAACTATCAACCCTTCACCTTAGAATTGTTAAGGGTTTTTAGCCAATAACAGTCATGTTGATATCAATTCAAGAATTAAAAGATTGAAAGATGAAAACTTCCGAAAACTTTCAATAAACTCCAAACCAATCTCAAAATCACAATCAAGAACGAATAATGTCACTAATTCCAGAATAGAACAAATAAACACAATCTTAGGTAAGAAGGAAGAACGGGATGTCAATCCGTCTTCTAAATCGAACCTAAACAAGAAGAGAAGTCTTCTTGCAAGAGTCTTCCGAATCTTCCGTCAATCCGAGAAATCTGGAAATCCCAACGATAATCTCCACCAAGTGCGAGATTAGGGCAAATCCAAGCTCGAACGTAGATCTCCAATGAGATCTCCAAATGCCTCTAAACGAGGGTAAGCAATCTTCCAAAAGAGGGTAAGCGGGGATCTATCCGTGGATAAGCGGTCATGATGAAATCTCTCTTCGTCCGTCTTTTTATAGGGCAAGATGAAATATCGGCCCGGCCCAATCTTCAAAAGATCGTGGCTTCAAAGTGTGGCGAAAAAGATCGCCAAGATCACGGTCGTGGAAGGTTCCATGACCGTAATTTAGAGCGTGGAAAGTGTCAGGGTTTGAACCATGTATTCCACGACCGTAATAGTTACTGGAATGCATCACGCCTCTCTTGCAAGGATCCACGGCCGTGGAAGTGAACGTGGAAAAGAGTACGACCGTATTTTAGAGCGTGGTTTAGGGCAAGAACGTGATTCTTCCCTAGCCTCGTGCATTCCTCAAGTTGAACTCCTTTTTGCTCCTAAGAATGCCCTCAATCCATGGACATATCAAATCAACTCTTCTTTGCTCGATTCCGTTCGGAAATAGCTCTTAAGTACCTATAATCAACATAAAGCTTGTGTAGACATCCATATCGACTATATAGGCAAACTAGCTCACATATGCAACAATGCTCAATCAATGACTATCAATACGAATCAAATATGCTTAGAAAACGTGTCTAAAGTATCACAATATTTCATGCTAACAAATAACCCCATACTTGCAACTTGCTTGTCCCTAAGCAAGGTCTCTCAAAAAGCTTTTAGAATAAGAGTTAGGATGAAATATGTGTACCTTCTCAAAGCAATACTTCTTTTGGATGAATGTGCCTTCTAAAGAATAGATCATTCTCAAACCTTGCTTCAATCGTTTATCAAACTTTCACACACTTAATCAAAGAGTAAAAAGCAAAGAAAACTCATGAATCAATTAAACTTCTATACAAGCATCATAACCTTCAAACATTATCAAAATCAATCATAAGAAACTTCAATTTAGACCACAAAGTCATATAACATTCTTTTGATCTTAAGGACTTCCAAAGAAAAGGTCTAGAATGTGGAAGGGAAGGAAACTTTTAGGGAATGTGGTGCATGAATCCGGGAAAGTAGACAACTATTCCTTCTTCTTCTTTTGCGGTTTCCGCAGCACTTTCAACTTAGAGCTTCGCTCTCTTCTCTTCATTTTTCGACTTTACTTTTGGAGTTATGGATAGAGGTGCACAAAAACCGAAGCCTAGGAGATTGACGTTTCTCAATTTTCATGAGATGCCTCAAACCCTTAGCGCACATACCATAATCCGCTAGGAATATCGCTCAATCCGACTTTGGCAAGACACAAACACCCGGCTATGTGAATGGTGCCGAGTTACTCATCGTCATGATTGACTTCCCCAAGCCTATAATTTCTTTCTATTCATTTGATTGCAAATAATTGCTCTCATGGCCCTCCCACATCAAACATGCCTTTTTCATTCACTTCTCCAAGTTCCCGGATTGGTAAAGGAGGTTAATATTTCAATGAGGAGCTAAATGATCAAAGAAAGAAGAAAGAAAATATCGAATTGCCTTAATCATCTCAATAAGAAGCATAGGAACTTATAATGTGATTTCAACTTTAATTTCTTAACATGATTTAGACAATATTCATCACATTATGAAACTTGTAAAAGAGGTAAAATTCATTCATTCAAATTCTTTTCAATTCACTATTCTTTTAAGCATGCAATTGTCATCAAACTCAATTCCCAAGTAGTGATTATCATGGAATCATCTCAATTCATTAGAAGCACAAAATTTTCAATATTTTTCAATTTTTATGGGTTTTTCAAGTTCTTTTTCATGCAAAGCAATAAGGAAACGTGCAACAATAAAATGAACATGCAATGATAGTCTCGAATAAAAGCAAACATAGTGAGTAGAAGTTATTACAAACTTTTAGTACATCCCACCCCATACTTAGGACGAACATTGTCCCTAATGTTCAAAAGAAAGAGAGAAAAGAAAGAAAAGAAAAAGAAACTCACAAAGTGGCGGTGGAATGTTTAAATCAACGGTCATGCATCATCATCACTGCAGCGTTGGTGGAGGCGGGAATGGAGAGAGGCTGGAGTCGTAGGGCCGCCCAAACTGCTGGCGGTAGACGTCCCTCATCATGTGATCAAGATCATCCATGTGTCCGTCTCTAGCATCGGCTCGGATCTCCAATGCCCCTACTCTCTCTGAAAGGCCAGTAGCCCAATCCGACATCTGCTCGTACCATCCCGGGGCCTGACTGTACCATGCTGGGGCGTCGGATGGAGCTGGTGCTGGTGCTGCTGTCTGCTCTGTGGACCAAGGAGGGGGAACGCCATACCATGTGGGAGGTGTGGTCATCCATGTAGGCCTCTCACTCACGCTAGCGCGGCGAGAGGACGAGCCTGAAGCTCTAGATGGGCATGGAAAACGTCTAGGTGCAGCGGGGGCCACCTCCGGCTGATCCGGAAACGTGCCAAAGTCCTGCTCGGCTCCTCCTCCACCCTCAAACTGATCTCTCATATCCTCCTCCTCAACAACTGGTGGCGGGACATACGGGGGAGCTACTATCCTGTTCGCATGCATAGCAGCGAACGTCTCCTTCCAATTATGGCGTCCCGCCATAATGGAGTACTCTCGAAGCCACTCTATACCCCTACCCGTCCTACTCTCCCAAGACATGCCCGCATAAGGTGGACCTCTATGTGTGGGGAAAATGAGACCCCTAGTCATGAAAGCATGTAGCCTTAAAGGAACGGCCGGTATGCGGGTGCAAGCAGAAAAATCAACACCCAAGCTCCTAGCAATGTGGGTAACTATCCCACCATATCCTATGTTGCCCTTCTTCTTGTTCTTGAGCTTGCTCATCGTAGCAGCCAAGAGAGTGGCACAATCAGCCCGGCGCCCGTACAACATGGAGTATAGCAAAAAGAGCTCATCCGTCTTGATCTTTTGGGGCGTCTCCGTCCTAGGAAAGAGACACTCCGAAAGAACACGGTGAGCTATCTTCAAGGCTAGATGGTACATCAATCTAGCCTTGGTATCAGCGGGTTGCCAACGGTCCTCGTCGGCGTAAATCATCGCAATCTCCTTCCAAAAGTCCTTGGCATAGATGCCACTAGGGAAGCGACCGTTAAAGGTCTCCTGAAACCCGAAAATGGTCCCAAACTCACGGATGCTAAAATGGTAGTCTCTTTCCATAAGACGGAAAGAGACGGTCCTGTCTACGTGGCTGTGCTCGAAAGACGTCACAACCTCCCGTGTAATCTCCTCATAAGCGTCTTCTCGGATAGCCGAGAAGACAACTAGTCCGGCTCTATCCAAGAGCCAAGTAAGATCATCCACAATGTTGAGAGGAACTAGATCCTCCAACAACAAGTAACTAGGACCAATCACTGGCCTCTCCTTGATCCTATCGAGTGCATCGAGATGATCGTCGTGTATGGTCGGGATTCTAGGGTGAGGAGGTGAGGATGGAGGTGAAGGTGAAGAGGGTGGTGAAGGGGAAGAGGGTGGTGGTGCCCTAGAGGATGAGGAGGAGGAGGAATTACCCTTCCTCTTCTTATTCTGATCATTCTTCTTCTCTTTTATTCTCCCTGAAACTCTCCTCATAAAATCCATTCTGTTCAAAATTACGGGCTGTTCTACAGAAACCACGGCCGTAATTCCCCCGGAGACCGTGATTCGTCTCAGAAAATCGCAAATCTCAGCAAATCAACACACAAATCCCTCAAACAGGCAGTCCTAATCTAATTTCTTCCAATCTCAATCAGTTCTTCCTAAAATCTCTAACAAAAACGAACCAAATCGACAAGAATCAAGAAGAGTGAAAAAACCTATTTTTCGGATTGAAAAATCCAAATTGCGCGTTCCTTGGTGAATTTCCTCTCAATTTGTCGCTTGGATCTTGTTGGTGGTCGAATGTGCTTCAGTTTAAGAAGAAGAATCGTTAAAAACGATTAAGAAACGAGGATTTGAGAGAGGGTCGTGGATTTTCGGCAATTAGGTCGTGGAAAGAGGAGTTTTGGGGTGGTTTTTGTGAAGAACGTGTCACAGGCAAAGTTTTTGAAAATCACGGTCTGTCGGGGTGTTCCACGGCGGTGGAAATGTACGGAACCGTGGTTTTGGTGTTTTTTCAAAGGCTTTTGGAAATTACGGGTACTGTAGCTGTCACGACCGTGGTTTAGGCCGTGGAACTCTCTGTAAAGCTTCAAAGTCCAAATTTCGTTGCTTTTCTTCAACATTATCCTTCCTTTTTCCTTCTCCATCGATCCTACAACCAAAAACACGAACATACCGAAAGAAATCGAGGCAAAATAAAGCAAAAACGTCTATTCTAAGCTAAACTATGAATCAAAAACAAAAACAAGAATGCAATACCTTGGGTTGCCTCCCAAGAAGCGCTTTGTTTAAGATCCGTAGCTAGACCAATCTCGCACTTATTCGAGTGCGGTAGGCGCGAACTCTTCAGCTTGGAGTTCCGGCGTATACTTCTTTAGTCGTTGGCCGTTCACCTTAAAACTTCCGCTCGCTTCACCCCATACTTCAACTGCACCATGCGGGAAAATACGCTTAATTAGAAAAGGTCCGGTCCAACGGGATTTAAGCTTACCTGGAAAGAGGCGAAGCCTTGAATTGAAGAGGAGAACTTGATCTCCTTCTTTGAAGTCCTTTGGAATGATATGCTTATCATGCCAACGCTTTGCTCTCTCCTTGTAGATCTTAGCGTTTTCATAAGCGTTCAAGCGGAGTTCATCCAGCTCATTAAGGTCTAGGAGACGCTTCTCTCCTGCTTCCTTCATGCCAAAATTTAGCCACTTGATAGCCTAAAACGCTTTGTGCTCCAACTCCACCGGCAAGTGAAAAGACTTCCCATACACAAGGTTGTATGGTGTGGTTCCTATAGGAGTCTTGTACGCAGTCCGGTACGCCCATAATGCATCGTCAAGCTTCAAGGACCAATCCTTCCTAGTCCTTGAAACCGTCTTCTCCAGAATTCCTTTGATTTCCCTGTTTGAGATCTCAACTTGTCCACTAGTTTGTGGATGATAAGGGGTGGCGACTTTGTGAGTAACCCCATACTTAGCTAGAAGAGCTTCAAAGCGACGGGCTATGAAGTGAGAACCTCCATCACTAATGATAGTCCTTGGCGTCCCAAATCGCGGGAAGATGGTCTTGTTGAAGAACTTAACCACCACCATGGCATCATTTGTGGGAGAGGCAATCGCTTCCACCCATCTAGAAACGTAGTCTACCGCCAATAGTATGTATTGGTTTCCACAAGAAGATAGGAATGGTCCCATGAAATCAACTCCCCAAACGTCGAAAATCTCCACCTCTTGGATGTTGTTGAGGGGCATCTCATTCCTTCTAGAGATATTGCCTGTTCTTTGACAAGCATCGCAGCAAGAAACAAAGGATTGCACATCTCTAAATAAAGTAGGCCAAAAGAATCCAGATTGCAATACCTTTGCGCTAGTCTTGTTCGAACTAGCGTGTCCTCCACAAGGTAGTGAATGACAATGGCGGATAACACTTTGCATCTCATCTTCCGGCACACATCGCCGAATGATGCCATCCGGACCTCTCTTAAAGAGGAGAGGCTCTTTCCAATAGTATTCGCGGACGTCCTTAAAGAACTTCTTCCTTTGTGCGTAGGATAGTCCGGGTGGTATCTCCGGGCAAACCAAATAGTTAACAAAATCATCAAACCATGGTTCGTTACCTTTGGAGATCACGTTGATGCACTCCTCTATGATGTGTAGGTGTTCGTCCGGAAAAGAGTCATCAATGGGTAAATGGTCGTCCTCTAGATGTGTTAGGCGACTTAAATGATCCGCAACATAATTTTCTGAACCTTTCTTGTCGCGGATCTCAAGATCGAATTCTTGTAGGAGAAGAATCCATCTAATTAGCCTTGGCTTCGCATCTTTCTTTGCAAGGAGGTACCGGATCGCAACATGATCCGTGTAGACAATCACCTTTGCACATACAAGATAAGAGCGAAACTTGTCAATAGCATAGACAATGGCTAAAAACTCTTTCTCGGTAGTGGCGTAGTTGAGCTGCGCTTCATCTAGCGTCTTGCTAGCATAGTATATGGCATGGGTTCGCCCTTCCTTTCGTTGTCCAAGAACAGCTCCAATTGCTACGTCACTAGCATCGTACATAACCTCAAAGGGTAGAGTCCAATCCGGAGGTTGGATAATAGGTGCTGAAATTAGAGCTTGCCGAATTGTGTTAAACGCATCCAAGCATTCCTGCGAAAACTCAAAAGCTGCCTCCTTCATCAATAGATTAGTGAGCGGTTTTGATATCTTAGAAAAGTCCTTAATGAAACGTCTATAGAGTCCAGCATGTCCTAGGAAACTTCTTATCCCTTTCACCGAAGTTGGGGGAGGAAGTTTCTCTATGGTCTCTATCTTAGCTTTGTCTACTTCTATCCCTCTACTAGAGACTAAGTGACCTAATACGATTCCTTCCTTAACCATAAATTGACACTTTTCCCAATTAAGAACTAGGTTAGTGTCTTCACACCTTTGCAAAACAAGAGAAAGGTTAGAAAGACAATCGTTAAAAGAGGAACCGTATACGGAGAAGTCGTTCATGAAGACCTCCATTATTTCCTCTATGTATTCGGAGAAGATGGCCATCATGCACCGTTGGAAGGTGGCTGGGGCGTTGCAAAGCCCGAACGGCATTCTCCTATAGGCGAACGTACCCCATGGGCACGTGAATGCGGTCTTCTCTTGATCATCCGGGTGTATCGGAATCTGAAAGAAACCACTATAACCGTCAAGGTAGCAAAAATGTGAATGTTGCGCTAACCTTTCAAGCATTTGATCAATGAATGGCAAGGGGAAGTGATCCTTCCGCATTGCATTGTTGAGCTTGTGGTAGTCTATGCACATCCGCCATCCCGTCACGGTTCGGGTAGGAATGAGTTCGTTGTTCTTGTTGGTGATGACCGTCATTCCTCCCTTCTTCGGAACCACTTGAACCGGACTCACCCACTTACTATCGGAAATAGGGTAGATGATACCTGCATCAAGAAGTTTAAGAATCTCCTTCTTGACAACCTCCTTCATGGTCGGATTCAACCGCCTTTGAGGTTGTCTTGAAGTTCTAAAGTCCTCCTCCATTAGTATCTTATGCATGCATAGGGAGGGTTTAATTCCTACTAAGTCCTCAATAGTATAACATAAAGCTTTCCTATGTTTCCTAAGGACAATCATGAGCTGATTATGTTCATCTATGCTTAGTTCTGAACTAATGATAACCGGAAAGGTAGAATTAGATCCTAGAAAAGCGTACCTTAGATGAGTAGGAAGTGGTTTTAGTTCAATCGCTTTCGGAGCTTCCAACGATCCTTGAGGAGCATCCGATGTCTCCTTAGAAGTTTCTAAGGGTATTGAGTGTGTGGGAGAAGAATCAGAAAGAATTGAAGAAGTGTCTCGATCACTCCTTTCCACGGCCAAAATTACGGGTGGATCATGTCCTCCACGGCCGTGGTTTAGGGCGTGGAAGGGAAATACGGTTGTCACATCTTCTCCACGACCGTATAACTCCCTGGAGTGGGGGACGGTTTTGGTTGTGAAATCCACGGTCGTGGAATACAGGGTATGACCGTGGATTCTAACGTTCTCATCCTCATCGTGGAGTTTTTCAAACTCCACTTCATTCATCTCTTCTTGTACTTCCAAGGCTTCAATTGCCTCTTTGCACTCTTCCTCTTCCCCTACATCTGTTAGACTCATAGTAATGACCTTTTGTAGAGGATCGTTAAAGAGAATCGCACTTACCTCCTCCCTAGATAGACCTTCTTCATCTTGGACATCGTAAATATCCTCATCAAAGATTGGTTCCTTCACTAGAGTGGAAAGAACGAACTCTACTTTCTCTTCTCCTATATCAAAAGTGAGTCTCCCATTCTTGCAATCGACTATGCAGCCGGAAGTTGCAAGAAACGGTCTTCCGAGTATGATCGGAACCGGACTATCTGCAGGAATGTCAAGCACGACAAAATCAATGGGAACAAAGAATTTACCTAGCTTGACCGGGACGTCTTCTACAATACCGACGGGGCGAGTGATGGATCGATCCGCCATGTATAACGTCATCTTCACCGGTTTAGGGTCGCCTAAACCGATCTTCCTGCACAATGCAAGTGGTATGATGCTCACACTTGCTCCTAAGTCACATAAAGCGTCGTATGTGACATCTCCCACTCCAATGGGAATGCAAAATGACCCCGGATCCTTCAATTTTGGGGGCATTTTCTCCTTCATGGTCTTGATGAGATCCGAAGAATCCGAACTCATCTTGACCTTACCGAAGTCTTCTAGCTTCTTCTTATTGGAGAGGAGCTCCTTCAAGAACTTGCCATAAGCCGGCATACCTACAATAGCATCGATAAAGGGTATATTAATATGCAACTTGCTCATGAGTTCTATGAACTTACCGAATTGTTTATCTAGGCGCGCTCGCGCTCTAGATTGAGGGAATGGTAGGGGAGGTTTGTAAGCTGGAGGAGGAATATAGACGTCTTCCTTCTCCTTCCCCTTCTCTTTGTCTTTCTCTAAGGGGACTTCAACGAACGTAGGCTGCGGATCGGTGGTAGTCACTCCGCTCCTAGTTGTTATCGCCATTACCCTTCCTTTAGGGTTGTCCTCCGTCTTTCCTGG
The DNA here is from genome assembly GCA_033239045.1 of Fagopyrum esculentum. Taxonomy (NCBI): domain Eukaryota; kingdom Viridiplantae; phylum Streptophyta; class Magnoliopsida; order Caryophyllales; family Polygonaceae; genus Fagopyrum; species Fagopyrum esculentum. Next base: position 23,883,302 of record BSUD01000005.1, on the reverse strand, counting down.
AAGTTTCCCTTGATTCCTAGGAACTTCTTCCGCATGGTTGAACATTTGGTTTTCTAAAACCTTTTGAGCTTTATCAACCTTGGAAACTTGATCGTCAACCTTGATGATGCGGTTCTCCAACCCTTGAAGCTTTCCCAAAATCGTTTTCAATATGGGATCGGACTTCTCTTTTCCCGAAGTGTTTCCTCCATTTGATGTTTGCCCCTGGCTTCTCAAAGGAGTAGAGGAAGAGGAAGGTGGAGTTAGTGAATTTGAATTGGAAGGATAAGAGTTACCGGAATTTTGTTGATTGGGGCGCCAATTGTTGTTACTTGAACCCCTATTGTTGTTCCAATTGTTGTTCCGGCCGTTATTATTGTTGTTGTTGCCATTCCAATTGTTGCTCCGGTTATTGTTCCGGTTGTTGTTGTTGTTGCGGTTTGTGCTATCACCGCCATTGTTGTTGCCTAAATAACCAACATCCTTCCCTTGTTGCTTTGGGAAGTTGGTCTTGATAGCCTCCTTCAACTCTTTGATCTCATTGTTGAGGGAGAAAATCTGATTTTGAGCTTCATGTGTGAGCTTTGCTCCTTGCTCACACGGTTTCCCTCCACTTTCCGGTGGGAATACTTCTCTATGACTCTTGCTTGCTTCTCAATGAAGTCCCAAGCGTCATCTTCTCTCATGTCCATGAACGTTCCACATGAGAGGGATTGGAGGTTGAATTGCGTTCCCGCATCCAGCCCCTTGTAGTAAATCTCCAGCAAGGCAAGCTTGGATATGCCATGATGAGGGCAATCCAAGAGCAAATCTTGAAACCTTTCCCAAGATTGAAACAAACTTTCGTTAGGTCTCATGGAAAAAGCATTAATCTTACCTCTAAGTTCCGCCATTTTGGAAGGCGGAAAGAATTTGGTGAGGAACTCCGCGGAAAGGTCTTCCCACGTATCTAGTTTCCCACTAGGAAGAGCTTGGTACCAAGACAACGCTTTCCCCTTCAAAGAGAAGAAGAAGGGCTTGAGCTTGTAGCTGCTGGTAGTAGCATTCTTCGGTCTCATCGTCTCCATCATACACTCAAAGTTTTGCAAGTGTTGGTGTGGAGATTCAGCGCTTGTCCCGCCAAATTGGTTTTGGCGAACAAGAGTAATAACTTTAGGGTTGAAACTAAACCCTTGTACATCTTCAGCATCAAAATTCACGCCCAAGCGGCGTGGTTGTTGTGTTGGATCCATCCGCTGGCCAAGAGTTCTTGGCTCATCATCCACACGCTCGATCCTTGCGTTCCTAGGCGGAACGCGGCGATTAGCAGCTCCTTGTGGATGGAAAGGATTCACATTGATCGTGGGATCAATTTCTTCTAACGGTGGCATGGAAGAGTCACTATCATCAGCGGATGAGTGACTTCTTCTTCTTCTTGATCTTGATGCTCTTCTTGAGGATTTCTTGCTTCCCTTATTCTTAAGGTCGCTTAGTTCTATCCTCATTTGGAACATCATATCCTGTAGATTATTAACTTGGGATTGATGGCGATCCATCTCATCCCGGCGAATGTTCTCATTCCATTGGAGTTGAGCTTCTTTCTCCGCCAACTCCGCTTGAAGATCACGTTCGTGTTCTTCAGCCATTTTCTTTTCCTTGCGCTTTTGCCTTAAAGTTTTCTCTAGCTCTTGATCAAGAGGTAAGAGATCTTCGGTGTTCCTAGACCTGCGCATGCACTCAAAGTAATATCAAATAACGAGAGCAAGCTCCCAAGCTTGACAACCGGCAACCGAATTCGGCCGAAACCAAATCCCCGGCAACGGCGCCAAAAACTTGTTCGCCCCTAAACGTGCGTGCAAATAAGTTTTAATTATAAAACTAGAATCAAGAAAGCGAACCCGCAGTGTACGGATCGGCGTAGATTAGCAAGTATTCCAGAGTATCGAACACAGGGATTTGGGTGGGAACAAGTTCAATTGTAGATTATCAAGCATGTAAGTATGAGAGTTTTTGCAAATATTGGGAAAACAACAATCCTAAAGATCCAAGTATCCAGCTGTGGCAATCGATTCAAGATTTACTTAATGATATAAAGACAGAGTTGAGATATGCAAAGGTATGCTAATGTAAGGTAATCGTACGGTGAAGTTCCAAAAACCTTATATGACTTACCTACAAGACACTCTCTATACAGGTTGTTGAGGCTTCAATATAGAAAGGTTCTAGAGATAAGAATTAATGTCAAATACCCAAACTTGTAATCCAAGGATCAAGACTAACTTAACCGATTAAGGTTGTGACACTCATAATCGAGGTAGAGGTTGTTGAGGCTTCACTACCACCTAGAAAGGACAAGTCTAAACTAAGTTAAAGCAAATCTTTAACTTTGGATTAAAGTAAAAGCAGGTTCGTAAACTTAAGAGAAATTACGGTTGGATCTTGAGGTTCCACGGTCGTGGAACTCAAGAACAACCCGTAATTTAGGGTTCGTCGACGATTCTCTCAAACTCTCAGGGTCTAATCTATTTACGATCGATCTATCATCATCTAAGCCACAACTATCAACCCTTCACCTTAGAATTGTTAAGGGTTTTTAGCCAATAACAGTCATGTTGATATCAATTCAAGAATTAAAAGATTGAAAGATGAAAACTTCCGAAAACTTTCAATAAACTCCAAACCAATCTCAAAGTCACAATCAAGAACGAATAATGTCACTAATTCCAGAATAGAACAAATAAACACAATCTTAGGTAAGAAGGAAGAACGGGATGTCAATCCGTCTTCTAAATCGAACCTAAACAAGAAGAGGTCTTCTTGCAAGAGTCTTCCGAATCTTCCGTCAATCCGGGAAATCTGGAAATCCCAACGATAATCTCCACCAAGTGCGAGATTAGGGCAAATCCAAGCTCGAACGTAGATCTCCAATGAGATCTCCAAATGCCTCTAAACGAGGGTAAGCAATCTTCCAAAAGAGGGTAAGCGGGGATCTATCCGTGGATAAGCGGTCATGATGAAATCTCTCTTCGTCCGTCTTTTTATAGGGCAAGATGAAATATTGGCCCGGCCCAATCTTCAAAAGATCGTGGCTTCAAAGTGTGGCGAAAAAGATCGCCAAGATCACGGTCGTGGAAGGTTCCACGACCGTAATTTAGAGCGTGGAAAGTGTCACGGTTTGAACCATGTATTCCACGACTGTAATAGTTACTGGAATGCATCACGCCTCTCTTGCAAGGATCCACGGCCGTGGAAGTGAATGTGGAAAAGAGTACGACCGTATTTTAGAGCGTGGTTTAGGGCAAGAACGTGATTCTTCCCTAGCCTCGTGCATTCCTCAAGTTGAACTCCTTTTTGCTCCTAAGAATGCCCTCAATCCATGGACATATCAAATCAACTCTTCTTTGCTCGATTCCGTTCGGAAATAGCTCTTAAGTACCTATAATCAACATAAATCTTGTGTAGACATCCATATCGACTATATAGGCAAACTAGCTCACATATGCAACAATGCTCAATCAATGACTATCAATACGAATCAAATATGCTTAGAAAGCGTGTCTAAAGTATCACAATATTTCATGCTAACACGCCTTAGCCATGTCAAGTTTAAGAGCGAGATAACCAACTTTACCCTTGCACCTCTTCTTCATATAGTGGAATATCTCAGATGCGGAAAGCGCATTATCCGTAATAAGGCGCCCTGGAACAAAGGCACTCTGATTCTCCGACACCACCTTATCCAAGCATGACTTCAAACGGATAGTAATCATCTTAGAAATAACCTTGTATAACACATTACACAGGCTGATAGGACGAAGGTCCTTCATTTTGGATGGGTTAGAGATCTTAGGAATAAGAGAAATGAACGTATGATTTAATTTATCCAGGAAAGGGGAGCCATTTAAAATATCAAGAACAAAACGAGTAACGTTGGGACCAACAATATGCCAATGTTGTTGATAAAACAACGCTGACATACCATCAGGCCCCGGAGCTTTAGTAGGATGCATAGCAAAAAGGGCATAATGTACCTCCTCTCCTGTGAACGGACGTAGCAGCTCAGAGTTATCTTCGGCCGAGACTGAATGCAAGATTCCTTGAGAAGCCGTTGACGGGTGTGCAGTTGTGTTAGTTCTAAATAGATTCTGAAAATATTCCACCGCCACTCGGGCCATTCCATCCCCACTTCGCCACTCCATCCCATCATCATCCACAAGTTTTGTGAGTTGATTCCGTGCCTTGCGTACATTCGCCCGTGAATGAAAAAACCGAGTATTTTTGTCTCCCCATTTTAACTCATTGGCACGTGACCGCTGGAACCAAAGGCGTTCCTCCTGGTCCATAAGTACACTTTCCTTCTCCTCAAGCTCCCTTCGGCGGCTAACACTCGACCCAATCACCCCTTTCTTGTGTAGATCACGAAGCTCATCTCGAACAGCCTTAAGCTTACCGAAAATATTGCCAAACCGAAGCTTATTCCACTGGCGAAGATCCATCATACACTGCGCCACTTGCCCAGGAACTCCCGCTGGACCATTCCTAACGTGAGGATTGTTCCATGCATTCCGAACAACAACTTCACAGCCCTCATCGGCAACCCATAACGCTTCAAAACGGTATGGCCGAGACCCAGATCTTTTGTCCCCCATGAAGTCTTCAACTCGTAGGGGATATATCATAATAGGAATATGATCCGAGCCTTCGCGACATAAGTGCATCACCTTCCCACCCGGAAACCGGTCAAGCCATGGTTCATTTGCAAAAGCATAATCGAGGCGCTCTTGGATGAATTCATTCTCTTGTCGGCCATTATCCCATGTATAACGAGGACCCGAGAAAGAGAGCTCAGTGAGATCGCATTCAGCCAAAGCCTCCCTGAATCGTAGCATATGACCATAGTTAATAGCATTACCCCCTCTCTTATCCTCTAAATTACAAACCTGATTGAAATCCCCCATACAAAGCCAAGCACCTTGTGTTTCCTCATGTAGTTTCTTCAACAACTCACAAGTCTGAGGTTTGTCTATTTCTCTTGGCCAGCCATAAACCCCTGTTAAACGCCACACTAGCATATCATCTGACATCGTTACAAGCGCATCAATATGATGATTGGTATAGGACTGTACAGAGAGTGAAATAGATTCGTCCCACAGTAAGCAAAGACCCCCCGACTTTCCTATACAATTAACCGTAAAGCAATGTGCGAAACCCAACCTACACCGAACCTCCTCCACATGATGATGGTTTTAAATCCACTAAAAAAACTCTCGTTTTCACTTCCCAAATACTTGGAAAAATAACAATTCCGACCCTCAACGTACGATTCAAAAATTGGTAAGATTGCAAATTCAACTATATTTGGCGCATCGTGTACGTAAGAAATTCATTTTTGGTTGCAAACTTTCAGAAATGCATTGATAATGTATATAAATTCAATACCAAGAGAAGACACTATAAATAGTTAATATTGACTTGTCTTAAATTTAATTATTATACGTAAAAGTTGCTTTGATTTGGGTAGGTTTAGTAGTATCATATTAGTGTAAAATGAGGGCCTAAATCAAAAGTCATAACTGCTATATTTGTCAAAGCATTATAGAATTTGTCAATTACATGTTTAGTACGTCACAAATGCATCCAAAATTTCTTGCATGTGTCATTTGAATTTCATCACCAAGCAAAAGTTGGGTTTAATTTGCTTAATTCTTACAAAGATATTAATTTTTTTTTTTTAAAAGTATTCGTTGATCAAATTGATTACGCATAAAATAAGGGACGACTGAAACTCCTTTTGTTTTACGCATTATATATTTGTTTTAGTGTGTAAATATAGCAGCTTTGTTACATCATGATGATATGTTAATGACATCACTATCCTAATACGATATTTAAAACAAGTCCAAAAGGAAATCTACTTTAGAGTTGCAGCGATCGTAAAATTAGGGTTTTTTTGTGCAACGATTTTCAAATTTTAGATTATTTTATATACATAGTGTATTTTATTTATAATTTTCTTATAAACCCGAAATAATTCATCTAAATACCAATTAAACTAGTTATTATTGTAAAACAAATACCGTTTATATGATATTTTAGATGATAAATGAGTGTTTATGGACGAACAAACACATCCAACAAACACCATTTAAAAAAAACAAAAAAATTGAGGTAGCTCATTCTTAATTCCAACTTAATTTCTAAAAGGTACCAAACAAACGGATCTAGTTGGGCTCAATAGAGATCGAGCTCGTCCACTTTGTAAATGAGTATATATAAACACATTTTTTAGGCAAAGGTCAATCTCGTTCGCTTTCTTACGATCAGAGACGTCTTCTTTGAAGCCCGGTTAAAATATAGTCTTAGCTCAGGTCACCTCATTTATTAATAAGTTAAGCACAAATATGTCAAAACTCGTCTCGTTCAACTAAAATATAATTGCACGATTATTATTTTATTTAAACTACTCAGACTCAACTTAACTTTATTCACTTTCTAATCAAACAAGCTAAAATGCTTTTGGTTAAACTTAGATATGCATTGCGTAACACTGAATAATATTTTTAGGTGGAAAAAGAAAAGTAGACTGTTGTATGCGATAGAAGATTGTGTAGGAGTAGATATGGTAGATTCGTAATCAACTTTGTATACATGTTCACATGGATAATGATGTAGTGAACCATGCACCTCAAATTTAATTGTTATTGTTTTTTTTATTAAATAAATGTACCTTAACATGTGTCTTATAAGCATATATTCGTGTATAGGAGATGCGATACACAAGTAGCTGAATCATTTGTAAACTATACAAATTGCACGAAAAATGTGGTTAACAATTACTCAATAGTTTGATAGCAACTCCTTCATTTTATATCTATTTTTATCTGACATATATAATATGGTCATGTCTTTCACCTGACAGTGATCTTTGTTCACATTGACTAAAGGTTGAGCACCATCACTATAGAGATTTCGCACATAATATAACTCAACTAGAGTTTTATCCTGCAACCACTTACATAATTCTAAAGAATATAATAATCATAGCTTTTATATATATATATATACATAGAGGTTGACTCCAATGTAAACAACTCTTACCACGTAAAATGAAACAAATTGTATCCGTTAAATCTTTAAATTAATAAAAATCGTGTTATTAGTGGAAGGAATATTCGACTAACCTCTATATATATATATATATATAATAGGATTTATGTCAAATGCCGTAAAATTTGACACAATAATTGTAATTGTTTTTCCTATTAATTATGAATGAGACTATAGGTTATGATAAACTTAATTAATTCATGAATTCATTGTCTAATTAATACCACACTTATTCATTTTCAATCGAGGACCATTCATTACCGATCTAGCCGCACTTATTTGTTATCGTTGGTCGATTGGCACATGCTAATAAGGTATATATGGATGAACACAAATGATTAAGCATGAATGAACGCGTATACATGTTTGTTTAATTCAACATGGTTGACACATAATTGATGAATATGTATGTTTATGAACAATTAGACAATTTACACTAGTACACAAGCTAATCATGCACAAACATCATAAACAAGACGTTCATGCACATATCAATGAACATGCACGTTTATGAACATATATATGTTCACGACGATAAGAACAAACAAACTTCGATGTTATCATATTAAATAGCATCACATTTTCAATCATATAAGGGAGTTGAAGTCCGTTCATTGTCAAATGACATCGGGTATTATTTCTTACCGAACAAATATTATTCTTTCATTATGGAACAATATCTTCTTAATTGTCCACATTAGATTCTTATGTATTGCTAGTGTTAATGTGTTATATTTACGGTATTGTGTTTTGTATATATAGTTGTTAGATTAAGCTTGTTCATGGCATGCTATCTAGTACGTTTAATATAATACTCATAAAAGTTTTTATTTATTACGGTAATAATGGTTCTCACCGAAACTTACCTCTCTATGTTCGAGCTAATTTTACGTATATTAGCTTATATATTAGGTGTGAATCGGCAAACCCTAATTTGGTTTATATTAGGTGTAAATTCACAAACCCTAATTTGGTTATGTTTTGTCATGTGAAAACTGCGGCATGCTTTCATTAGAAGATCTGTATATTCAAACGTCACAATTGATAGCAAAGTTCTAAACAATAATCATAACGAAATCTTTTAAAATATTTCTGCGTCATCAACCATAAAAAAATAATCCAAATCTGTATGTACCCTATGGTGTGGGACTTGGGAGACCCGATCCCAAGTCAAACAACTCCAATGGAAAAACAATAGTTAAAATAAAGACCAAAACTAAATCTTTTAGAAAAGAAAAATGTCATTTTTATGGGTTTGAAAAGGTAGAAAATCGTCTGTTAACAAACAAAATTGCGTGAATCAACCATAGGTCAATGTAAGCATATAGCTATAAAATAAAGAAATAAATGTTCAAATATTACGTAAGAGAAATAAGTCGTAAGTAATAATTGGATTTTTGATCAATAAAAAGTGGGTTGTCCTATGGCCCGTGTTTACATTCTTAATTTCTTATATATCTAAGGCTCCGTTTGATCGTAACTCCGAAAATAAAAACGGAATGAAAATGAATTTAGTTCATATGTACACTTTGTTTATGAATTTTTTTGAAATCATGCCTCATGGTTTCATTAAAAGAAAAAAATTGGTTCCCTATAAGGTATCAAAATTAACCAAATTCTACTTCATTTACTTCAAACTATAAGGAATGATTCCAAAAATATTCATGAAAAAGGGTATACGTATGGACTAGATTCGTTTTCATTTCGTTTTTGGAGTTAAAACCAAACGGCCCTAAATATCTTCAACTGATTGAGACGATACCAGTAGTAGTAGATCTGTATGAATGTGGGCAAATCCGCCAAATCAATCCTCTCATCCTAATAAACGGCATGCATAGGTATAGCCTCGAGGCTCACCTAGACCGGAAAGACCGAACTGAAAAGTCTGGACCGAATTTCATTTTGGGTGTGTCGGAAAAGCCTCAAACCTAATAGCTTACGGTAAAATTGAATAAACTACAATTTTCAAGCACTATTGAAATACATTTTTTTATTAACGCTTGAATTTATTTTTAATTTAATATGGCATTTTTTTTGTCTTCAAGAAAAAAAGAGAGAGCATGATCCAACAATCCAACGATGTTTGGGTAACTAAGAACAAAGTGCAAGGCCCGAAATCTTCCTAAAAGGGCAAGAAAGATAATTTGTCTCACTCAAATCGGGTTTGTCAAAGTTTAACTAATGGTTGCAGACTCACGAGTTTTTTTTCTAAAAAAAGTCATTGAAATGAGAATATCAGTTATCATAAAGTTAACCGTTATGATCTTAATAGGGTTTATATCAAATTTACTAAAATTTGACACAATAACTGTGTTGTTTCCTGTTAATTAGAAATGAGAATATCAGTTACCATAAAGTTAATAAATTCATATATTCATGAATTCATTGCCTAAATAATATCACACTTATTCATTATAGATGGATGACCATTCACTACCGATGTAGCCGCACTCATTTGTTGTTCGCCGGTTATCACGTGTTAAATTGGATGTACATGGATGAGCACGAATGAATAACCACAAATGAACGACTATACATTTTTGTTTGATTTAACATGGTTGACACATGATGTATGTATGTTCGTGAACAATTAGACGAGCACACAAGTTGCAAAAGTAATTAAACAAACAAGTAAATGTTGGAACTAAATTATAAATTAAACATATTTTTAACACATGGTGCGCCGGATACTTTTTGAGCATACTTTCGGTGGGCTCCGGCCATTGTACACACTGGAAAGTGGGATCTTTGACTTCGTCTGCGCGAGCTCTTGCTCGTGGTATATTCATACGTTAAATTTGAAATCTGTTTGAATGAGAAATCAAGACCCGACCGAAGTTGGTTGCTTGATAGACAATAACTTGGAAAAAAGTCAAGAATGGGACAATCTCGCATCGACTATATTGAGGGAAATCCTATAGGATGTATAGAGGAGTAATGCACTAAAGGCAGTGGCCTTAAGTCACTACCCATTTTCAATGGGGGAACGACGTAGGCAAACCACCATGCGCACGCTCCGATCCGCACCACGCCGCGCTTGTGCTTGTGCTTGTGCTCGTGTCGTGCCCATCTGTGCAACAGTCCAGCGGATCAAAGCTGTCATACGGATATCTGAAAGCCCAACAAAACGGGTCTGTCAACGGATCGGAAAATGGGAAAACGGTTGTGTCAGCTTGACTCCGGATTTTGGGACACTGAAATGGGACCGAAAATTTTGCACCAGATCCGTAACAAAGCTCCTCCTCTGCTCCTATAAATACAACCCCTACTCCTCTCATTTTCTTCATCCCAACCTCGATCATCTCTTCTTCTCTTCCGCTCATTTCCACTATTCTCTCGAGAGTTCAACACACTACTGTTTCGCAAACTTCCGATAAATTACGAAGGTCGGATTAAAAAAAGTTGTATTTTGAGATTCTTAAACACCGGTAACCGTCGTAATACGGGGTGTTTTTAAAATTTAAGGAAATGATTATTTCTCGACTCTGCTGAACTGACGCACTCGATCGGTATAAATTTTCGAACTTAATTTCTTTGTGCATTATAGTTTTACTGACGTGTTATAGGTTCATACAATCTTAATTCTAAACATAAAATTATGTTTTGTTAAATTGTTGTTCACAACCGTTTTTTGAGTGTTGTAGATAAGGCGCCGGAATATAAAACCGGGAATATCCGTATTATTTCGGATTTTTTTTAAAAAATAAAAAATATTATTTTCAAAATCGGGTTTCAAAACTTTTTTAAATTCGATTTTGTTTTTAAAAACTTGCATTCCATTTAATCTTAAATCGAAAACAAGTCTATTCTTGTACGGACTTAGATATAAACTACACTGCTCGGTTTTGAATTTCAATTTCCGTACAAAAATTGAAATATTAACTGACCATGGTTGTTTCCGTATAATAGAAATGGCTGATAACACCAAACAAACTGATGATGGTCAGAACGCTCTTGAAAAAGGAATTCCAAATATCCTAAATATCTTGGATGCTGTTGCAAGTGGAGGAAGTGGTGAGTCGACACACCAAATTTAGTTTGAGAGTGGTCTACCACCGGTTGTTCTATCAAACCCAAGGATCGGGACCGATCCACTTTAGAGTGGTGAACAGTCCGGCCATGAACTTGCCCCTTAGACAGTACCAATGCATGCCTCTTTGAGTGCATGATTGCTGTCAGATAAGTTCGATGAAACTAATTTCAAAACTTGGCAACAAAAGATGTTATTCTTCTTAACCATGTACAAGATGGACAGATATGTGACCAAGGATATACCCGTCACTGCAGGGTACTCCTCCAAGCTAATCTCAATAGTGATTATATGTACAAAGAGTGGATTCTGAACCGTCTGTGTGACCCATTGTACCAAGTGTACATCAAGGTGAGTACTTCTAGGGAACCCTAGATTGCCTTAGAAAAGAAGTGCATATCTGAGAACACAAGACATAAGAAGTTCATTGTTAATAAGTTCATGGACTTAAAAATGATAGATCACAAACCTATAATGGAGCAAGTTGAGAAGCTACAACTTTTATCCCATGATATCACTGTTGAAGGAATGAGCATCTGTGAGCCATTCCACGTAGCAACATTTATCAGGAAAATCCCTCCATCTTGGAATGATTTCAAGTGTTATCTTCTGCACAAGCAAAAGGAAATGACTGTGGAAGACTCCATGGTCAATTTATGGATTGAATCTAACAACCGCAACACTGAAGGGGAAAAGTCAAAGAAAGCTCATTTGGTTGAACCAAAGGACAAGAAACAGAAGTTTCAACCCAAGAGTCCTAACAAGCAACTGGCGAAGAAGAAATTTGTTGGAAAATGTCACAACTATGGCAAAGTGGGTTACAAGTCCGACGAATGCCGGAGCAAGGCTGACTCACTCAAAGGCAAAGGCAAGGCAAATGCCCACATAGCTGAAGACGGGCTAACATCAGTTGATATGACTCCCGTGACGTTTGAATTTAACATGGTCGGGAGCAACTCGATGGAGTCATGGTATGACACTGGTGCTACCCGCCACATCTATTTTGACAAGGGGATGTTTACCGCCTATCAGAAAAATAAACATGAGGAGCAATTGTTTGCGGGGAATTTGTCCACATGAAAGGTCGAAGGTCACAGCAAGATAATGCTGAAGATGACGTTTGAGAAAGAGATGACTCTCAACAACGTCATGCACGTGTCAGACATCTAGAAGAACTTGTTTTCCAGAACTCTGCTTAGCAAGAACGGGTTCGACGTGAAGTTAGGATCCGATAAGCTAACTCTCATAAAACGTGGGATTATGTAGTCAAAGGATATGTAAAGGATGGGTTGTTCAATATGTGTGTCCCCAAAATCGTAATTGATGTTCCAATGAATAAAAATCTTGTTGCTTGTGTTGTTGAGTCTTTCAATATTTGGCATGAACGATTAGGACATGTTAATTGTAAGTCTATCCAAAGACTAATGAATTTAAACCTAATTCCAAAATGCAAATTAAACAAAGACAAATGTGAAGTCTTCGTACAGCCAAAACTCACAAAAACGCCATCTCCACACGTGGAGAGCATAACCAAACCTCTAGGCTTAATTGAAACGGATTTGTGTGATTTGATGTTTATACAAACTAGATGAGGTAAAAAGTATTTCGTCATATTTATTAACAATTGTACAAGATATTGCTATATCTACTTGCTAAGAAGCAAGGATGAGGCCTTGGAGAAATTCAAGGAATACAAGTTGGAGGTTGAAAACCAACTTAGTAAATGAAAACCAAAACTTATAAATAAATGAAAACCAAAACTTATAAAAAAACTAAAGATTACAACAAAGGGAAGCGTAAAAGACTTGCACCCGAGTTCAAAACTAAGGGAAAACAACAACAAAAATATAAACCCGATCCCGTCCTATAATGTACGGGAACTCCGGCTGACCACACTGTCCGGATCACTCAACAACATCCCTATTATGCGGAACATCAACAACATCGATATAAACCGTTAGCTCACATTCTAGATATCAAAAGGACAGTAAAGACACAAGCATACATAAGAAAGGTAAACACATAACATGCTCTCACACAAATGGTTATTATCTTTCATTAAGTTATCCATTACATATTCAACTTCTTTTGTCACACGAGAATCTCCCGAAACTCGCCTCCGCTTCCGTCTAGCAACAAGAATAAATCAGTATTATCCGTTACCTGCAGGCCTGGGTTGCAAGAGTACCTCCTAGTCTCCTATAGAACTAGACAAGCGGTCACCGCTTGGTTATCATACACTTGGCAAATTACGGTAATAAAGGTCAATCCTAGTCCGGTTATCCATTATAACAACAACACAAACAAGCTAATACAATCAATCTGATATATGGAATGCATCTTGTTAAGATTTTTAATCGTTTTAGGTCTAGGTTTTCAACAACTTTAGATATATGATAGCAAAAACTCGCTAGATCAGAGAAACACTCAACACACACGAATAGAATGACAAACGAGATCACAGAAGCAATTTTACGAGGTTCGGGATAAACCCTAGTCCTCGGAGCCTCAAGATCGAGACTCAATCCACCAAGCCGAACCAAAATAACCAAGGGAAACTGTACAAGATGCAATCCAAAACCGAAGCGGGAAACAGAGCAAACAACAAGACATAACCAAGAAAAGATTTGACAGATCTAGAACAACAACACAAGACGAGGAAGCTGCGAACACCTCCCTGCAACCGGACCACCAACGCCAACGACGCTTGAACCTTCGGTCTTCTCAATCGAACCTTGCTCTCGCAAACAACCGAACCAGAACGCTCGACCTTCGCCTTTATTTTTCCATCCCCAGGACCTTCGGTCTTCTTTTTCTCTCTCGCTCAACCCTCACTCTATATATCTCTCTCTTGTGTTTTTCCCTCTCTAATGGCGGATATGTAATTCCCTAGCAGCTCTCGAAACAACCCTAGCAGAGATCTTCTTTTTCAACATGTTTTTCTCCTTTGTGCAAAGCTGTGTATTTCTCACTGAGTAAAACATGTACATCACAACCTCCTGTAATTTTTTTTCTTCATTTTGCTGTAGGTTTTTTTAGGAGAGCTAAACAAAAAACTGGCCCACTTGTACTTGGCCCATTTCCTTGTATGAAAGAAGGGGCCCATACAAACACATATACAAAAATAACCTGCTACATATATTTACAAAAGCAATATTGACCAGATTAGACATTTTCCGGGTTCATTACGAGTCGTCCTTGGCTAAGTGAGAAACGATTGGGCTACAAGTCCCAAAAGGAATGCGTTCCAACACTCGCAACTCGCACAAACCCGAGACCCGATCTTGCTTTTTCTCAATGTTTTCCCGAAACGGACTTTGAAATTACAATCTCGTTCTACACAACTAAGTAAGTCCAAGGGACTTACCTCACTTGAAGGTAACTCAAAGGTCGGCAAACAACTCAGTTTCCCGCAAGAAAGAAGGATGGAAATCCTTCTCAATAAGGCGTAACGAATCAGGAACGAAACGATTGCTAGAAGTCTATAACTTCTAGTCTCAATGATCTCTAAGAGATCTCCACAAGCTAAGTTCTCAACCTTAGTCTTACAGATCAAGAAGGGCCAACAACATCAACATAAACCAAGGGAAGGAATGAGGAAATCCAAGAAGGAAGCAGCTCACCAAAGACGGGAGCAACTGGGGGAGAACCGCAGGGGCGGCGCTGGACAGGATCCGCAGGGGCGGTCTGTGCAAGCGCGGGGGCGGGTATGGTGCACAAGTGATTGTCGACTTCTTTGATAGCAAGGAACACATCAAAGGCCAAATATTGCTTCTTTTAACACGCACACACACACGTCACAACTCAACCAATGGAGCCGATGAACATCAACGAATCAACAACGGGAAGGCCAACAAGAATCAAGGCTCAAACTTGATTCTTGTGAAGAAGAAAAGGAAGAACGGAAGAAGAAAGCGAAACAGAAGGGAAAGGTATTCAACAACTCATGAACGTGTGGGAGAAATAAAGAAGGAGGAGATTTTCACGTCCAGCAAGAGATCACAAGGAGGAAAGGCTGCAACTTTCGAGGTTGAAGAAGAACGTATGCAAGAAATGGAAAAAGGAAGAGAAAGAGGGAATTTATAGGAAAGGGTTGGAAAGATAGAAGGAAGGACGTTCTAGGGTTTATAATAACATAGGAAAGTCGGCCCATAAAATAGAAGATTGAATCTTCAATCTATGGAAAGAAACAAAACGGACGAAAAGTCAAATCGGCGCGATCTATGGCGAAACCACAGGGGCAGTGAAGGCAACAACTGGGTCTTACACGTATGTATAGCCTC
This sequence comes from Fagopyrum esculentum, assembly GCA_033239045.1. Classification (NCBI taxonomy): domain Eukaryota; kingdom Viridiplantae; phylum Streptophyta; class Magnoliopsida; order Caryophyllales; family Polygonaceae; genus Fagopyrum; species Fagopyrum esculentum. Next base: position 23,867,924 of record BSUD01000005.1, on the reverse strand, counting down.
GAGGCTCACCTAGACCGAAAAGACCGAACTGAAAAGTCTGGACCGAATTCCATTTTGGGCCGGTCGGAAAAGCCTCAAACCTAATAGCTTACGGTTGAATAAACTACAATTTTCAAGCACTATTTGTAACACCCCGAATTCTCAGAACTCGGAACGTTACTGGTTAGGACCTCACAATGGGTCCCGACCTCAGTTTGACAACAATATTACTAGGATCTTGCAACAAGACACAAATAAGGAAAACCGAAATTCATGAAATAGTATTTTTCAGGTAATGAATGCATCACGGTCTAGCAGCCTATAGTACTTAACAAAGGGAAAAACGATCAACTGTCTAAACACAAGAAAGAACGACAAACATCAACCCCAACCCCCCCACTCTAAGGAGTACGGAGACCCGGCTGACCACTACTTCCGGATCACTCAGCTGCTGGTCTAACCTGCGGTAAAACTAAAACACAACAAGAGGAACCATTAGCTAGTTATCTAAATATTAGGAGAATAATAATAGCACACACACACATAAAATAATAAACACTCATCATGCTTTCAAACAATCCATTTATTATCTTCGTTTAAGTCATTCACTCTAATGATACTTATTTTGTGACACGAGGGATTCCCAAACCTCGCCTCCGCCCCCGTGTACCCATCAGGAGTGGATCCGATGCATCTCACCGTGTACCTGTATGGTCTGGGTATAGAGAACCTCCCAGTCTCCTGGCAGAGCTGGGCAGTGATGTCACGGCCCGTTATACATACACTTGGGCCTTAACACATAATAACCACGGTTGTCCTAACAAGTTATTTTTATTATAACACACATTGCACACACACAACCATTATCACCCAACTAATATCCAGAAACCGGCTAAGTAAGTCGCAATGACTTACCTGAATCAAACCACAACTCTCACAATCTCAACTTGGTCTGCAACCGTAGAAACTCAAACGCCTGTCATACAAGACACGTGGATCAAAATACATCCCATAATCTTAGAAATCTATAACTTCTAAGATGCACAACTCAACAAGAGAAAATTACTAAAACGCCCTCATAAGGTAAAATGATTATTTTACCCCCGGTTCCGAAACTCCCAAATTTGTCTATATCTTAGTTTCAAACTCTCCTTTGGAACCCATTTCCACAATCTAGTTCTTACGGAAAAGTTTGGTAAAGATTTTTAATAGTTACACAAAATTCTAGTTTTCTTCAAAAAGTCGTTAAGGTCCGACTTTGGGGTAAAATACGAGGCTTGAATAAAAAGATAAAATTCCGGAATAAATCTCTAGATCCTATATGATATGCATACTAACCATAGGAGCAAAGATCTCTCAAAAATATTTAGCCATAACTCCTACATAAATCTCTAAAGTTGGATAAAAGCTAGAATTTCTATACTTAGCCAATATTTTCCTCTGCTGGAAAAACAGCCCTACTGCTCTACTTTAGGACCTTATAACTTCTAATCCGACCGTTAACTTTCTCCCAAATTTTAATACAGTAAACTTCATATTTTTATCTCAAACATATTAAAAATTCAACGGTGGATGGTTAATTTAAAGCATTAAAACTACTCTCGAAGTCAGCAGCTTACACATACGTATTTTGGCCAAAAAGAAGGTTAACAAGTGGTCTGGATTTCGACTCCTACTGGTGACAACAATTTACTCTATTTTTACCCCTCCCTCTCACCCGATAGTCTCTCAAAGTAAACCCAGTGCAGCCCTCTTCCTACTCGTACGCCTCATGCTCCCTATCGTAATTGCAGTGCTCGACCCTCCTCACTACTGTAATGAAACTCACGGTTGGAAGGGAGATACCTGTCTGCAGTGAGGGTGGAAGGACCAACTTTACAGAGGACTCCGGCGAAGCTCAGTTTCGGGATGCAGACAGAGACCCGCCCGAGACTGGTGATAGATTCCCTTCCTTTTCAACAGGTTTCGTTGAGCCAGGGTCGTAGGGTCTGTACGGGTCGGCGGTTCGGTTGCAAGGCTCGCCCTTCTTTGTGGTCTGGTGTGCGATGAAGATTCAGATGTTCAGCAAGAGAGATGGGGAGACGACTCAGGGGGGAAGACAAAGACGCTACTGTGTTACTGTCCCAACTGGTTCGTGACGGCGGCGGCTTCGATACCTGGCTCCACCGGCGTTGGCGAGGTTGCGTCGAGATGCTGAGGGAGGTTCTTCACGTCGATGCTTCTGTTGCGGGGTTGCCGATTGAAAGGTAATTAGGGTAATGTGATTAGGGTTTTCATTAGGGACATAATCGTTGGGTTACGGCTGGTTGAAGAGACTCATCCCAGCAGCCCTCTTTTCCTTCTCTTTGGGCCGGTCCGGTAGAAAAAAAAATGTTGGGCTGAGTGTAAGAAAAGTGAATGGGCCAGCCTAAATTTATGTAAAAAGTTTCATCTTTTCATTTTATGTAATTCAAGTTACATAAGATGATAGCATCCATGCTTGTGTGTGAAAAGGTAAAAAAAAATAAAATGGAACAAGATGAAAGGATTGAAATCCGGTTTAATTCGGGACTGAACGGAATAATAAAAAAAATTACGGGTATTACATTAGTGCCCCCTTAAAATAAGTTTCGTCCCGAAACTTAGAATAGTGTATCTAATCAAACGACTTTCTTTGTATATTTTAGTTTCATAAAAATTTCGTTTTCTACCATGCAACTACTCAATCATCATACTTAGACACATGTACATCCAAGAAAACACAATCACTCAATCCAAGGTAAAAATATGAAAAGTCAAACAACACAACATCCGAGTACTAACTCGTCGGTACAAAAGTAACATCTAACCCCGCAAAGAACTCGGGATAATTACTTCTAATATTCTCCTCTGTCTCCCAAGTGGCCTCATCAGCTCCTCGTCTAGACCACTAGATCCTCAACATCGGTATCTCTTTGGACCGCAAACGTCCAGTACTACGCTCCAAGACAGCTACTGGGTACTCTACAATTGTATGGTCGGGCTCAACTATCAGATCCTTATGACTGATGACGTGTCTCGGAACCGGGATGTACTCTCTTAACTGAGATGCATGGAAGACCAGATGGACACGTCTATGGGGAGCCATCCCCATAGACGTGTGCCAGCTGTTATTATATGAAAACTCTACCAGTGGGAGATGCTCTGGCCATACCTATCCCCAATCTAGTACACACGCCCGCAACATGTCCTCTAAGATCTGAATGGTCCTCTCAGACTGATCATCTGTCGGTGGGTGATAGGAAGTGGTAAAGTGGAGACTCGTCCCCAAAGCAGTATGTACCTGCTGCCAAAATCTCAAGGTAAAACGTCCATCTCTGTCAGAGACGATAGTCCTCGGTACCCCGTGGAGTCTCACAATGTGTCTGGTGAACTCCTCAGCTAGATGACTCACCGGCCACGTTTCCTTAGTCGGAATGAAATGTGCGGTCTTCGTTAGACGGTCTACCACTACCAAAATAGTATCATAGCCTCTGCTGAGCCTCAATCATGTGAAAAAATCCATAGATATATCCTCACACTTCCACTATGGTACTGGAAGTGGGTGGAGCTCTCCTCTGGACCTAGGATGCTCAATCTTGACCTGTTGGCAAGTCGCACTCTGAGCTACTTACCGAGTCACATCGGGCTTCAAACCACCCCACCAGAAGGACCGTCTCACATCCTTGTACATCTTACTCGTCCCAGGATGTACTGAGTATGGGGTAGCATGAGCCTCACCTCACTGTCTGACGGCACACAAATACGGTCCTGACGTCTCATCACTCCATCTGCACCAATAGTGAACTGTGGGGCCTCGTCTCGAGACATCTTGTCTCGGATCCTAGTCAAAGTCGGGCAAGTCTCCTGCTTCTGTCGGATCTCATCCAGCAGATCAGTAAGTAACTCCAAAGTAGCCAACTGACTATCAGTATCAGGAAACTGAATCTCTATCTCCAACCAAGCCAAGTCTCTCTACAACTGTGGTTGTACGGTCAACCGGGCTATCACCCTCTCCCTAGGCGTCTTCCGGCTCAAAGCGTCAGCTACTACATTCGCCTTTCCCGGGGTGGTAAAAATCTCAAGGTCGAAGTCCTTGATCAACTCTAACCACCGCCTCTAGCGGTTATTCAACTCCCGCTGAGTGAATATGTACTTCAGACTCTTATGGTCTATGAAGATCTGGCATGTCGCCCCATATAGATGATGACGCCAGATCTTAAGAGCATGAACTACTGCAGTCAACTCTAGATCATGTGTGGGATAGTTCTCCTCATACGTCTTCAACTGTCGAGACGCATAGGCTATGACCTTACCCTTCTGCATCAAAACACACCCCAAGCCTAGCTTGGATGCGTCACTGTATACCACAAAGTCATTGGTACCCTCAGGATGTGCTAAAATTGGAGCAGACGTCAATCTCCTCTTCAGCTCTTCCAAACTCTGCTGACACGGCTCAGACCAGACAACCTAGTAGTCTTCTTGTGGTCGGCAATTAAGGAGGACCCTTCCACAAACCGGCGGTAATAACCTGCCAAACCTAGAAAGCTGCGAACCTCCTTCACATTCTTTGGAGGTTGCCAAGAAGATACTGACTCGATCTTCGTCGGATCGACTTTAACACCCTCAGCAGTCACCACATGACCTAAAAAAACCACCTCTGACATCCCAAAACTCACAGTTGGATAGCTTAGCATATAGCTAACTATCTTGTAGAATTTGCAATATTGTCCTCAAGTGTCCGGCATGCTACTCTCAACTCCCAGAGTAAACTAGAATGTCGTCAATGAAGACCACTACAAACTGGTCTAATAAGTCAATGAATATCTCATTTATTCATTCCATAAACACCACTGGTGCATTAATGAGCCCAAATGGTATCACTACGAACTCATAATGACCATACCTAGTCCGGAATGCCGTCTTAGGTATGTTCTGATCTCTCACCCTGAACTGGTGGTAACCTGACCTCAAGTCTACCCTCGAGAACACATACACTCCATACAACTGGTCCAACAGATCATCTATGCGCGGCAGTGGATACTTGTTCTTGATGGTGACTTTATTCAGTTCTCTCTAGTCTATGCATAACCGCATCGATCCGTCCTTCTTCACAAATAATAATGGCGCCCCCCAAGGAGGCACACTAGGGCATATGAAGCCCTTCTCTGCTAACTCCTCTAATTGCTTCTTCAACTCAAGCAGTTCTATCGGTGTCATACGGTACGGGCCTTCGAGATTGGGCTCGTGCCCGGCTCGAACTCCATGTTGAAATCAACACTCCTCTGTGGGGTAGCCCTGGCAGGTCGTCATTGAGTACTTCTATAAACTCACCTGCAACTGGTATCTCCTCTACTGTCAAGCTCTTCCACGAAAATTTTAGTTAGAGTTATTGACTTTGAACCTATTAAGCTAGCACTCGTATCAGTTTGACTTCACCATTGTCTCCGTTGATCTTTGGGAGAATTTCTCCAGGTGTCGATAAAATTCTTTAACAACCTTGTGATTATTCTTCTTATCTACCAACCAACCATCCCTAGTTAAACAACACGTGTAAATTCTCTGTTGTTACCAATTAGTGTATTACTTTTCTTCTATCTCTTTTGAGGTTTGAGATACCAGGTGAAAATATATTTCTTCCATTTATTCCTTTAGCTCCTTCTTTCACACATATAAGGGCACTATACCCTTATGAGTCTAGTTGTATCTTCGTTTTCTGCCAATGACCTTATCACTTTTCCTACGATAACTTGTAGGCATTTCTCCATGATCCTTTTTACCCGAGTTATTGTCTTTGTTATTCTTTATTATGACCTGCTAGTCTTATTAACTTAAATTCCTTCGTGAGTGAGAAATTATTAGAGACCCTCTTTTTCACCCAGACTATTCTCCTACACCCTCCTTCCTTGGGGTGCTACTTGTACTTCCGCCTTCATAGGAATCCGGACTTTGTCGTATTCCGATCCTTGTTGAATTTCTTGTGTGTTCTAGGAGGTCACCCCCACTTTCCTATTGGTGAAATCTGCCTTCCACTTTCTAGTAATCTGTAAGCTCTTATTTTGCGGCTCTTTAATTCTTTGTATCGGCTGGACAATGTATCCCATCTTAACTCCTACGCTTATGATCATCTCGGTTTCCCATCTTGATTGTGGTGGCAAGTAGCGTATCGAGAGTGATCATCTTCCGCCTTGCTTCTAGCCTCACACTTTCACCTTCCGGTCCATTAGTAATCTTTGATTCAATGTCTCTTGTCGGGATCGCTACTATATTTCACCTTGACTTTCATGCCCATGTGTGTTTCTGAAGGTATCCGCTTTGTTTGTATCGTTGCTCTACACCACACTTGAACGAACCTATGGGTTGTCTCTTCCAATTTGTATATTTGTCGTTCATCAAACGCTCTTCCGGAACTACTCTCATGTATATTCTTCATTTTATCCTATTAAGTTGACTCGGAATTCCCTGCTTGCCATGTTCGTTAATTTTATCCTTCAGTCCTCACTTTCCCGCCTCGACGTTCCTCATCAAGTTCGAAGGAGTTGCCCGCCATTCGCCTACCCTAATGCACATAAGATGTGCATACTATTCCTCACGTTGACACCCTTAAAAACTTAGGTGTGTCAACTGAATGAGGATCTCATACTGTTATCTCCATTAAGGCATAACATAATTATAAATTCTACAAATCTTCGGCATCTACTTATCTACATCGCCTAACATTATAATCAATCTAATAAGTCCAACTAAAGTAACCCTAAAGTCCCTACTAAGCATACTGAGATCCGCGGTAGTAGTGGTGGTCAGCCGTACTTTTCTATTCCCAACCCGACTATGCATGCATTTGAAAACCAAAATTTCTTTTTAAAACTCAGATCCCTTTTCGGGTTCTACTCAATTACTTATTCGGTCTTTCAAAAGATTTCAAGTGCCATTGTTGCCAACCTTCCTCTAATACCATGTTGTAACACCCCGAATTCTCAGAACTCGGAACGTTACTGGTTAGGACCTCACAATGGGTCCCGACCTCAGTTTGACAACAATATTACTAGGATCTTGCAACAAGACACAAATAAGGAAAACCGAAATTCATGAAATAGTATTTTTCAGGTAATGAATGCATCACGGTCTAGCAGCCTATAGTACTTAACAAAGGGAAAAACGATCAACTGTCTAAACACAAGAAAGAACGACAAACATCAACCCCAACCCCCCCACTCTAAGGAGTACGGAGATCCGGCTGACCACTACTTCCGGATCACTCAGCTGCTGGTCTAACCTGCGGTAAAACTAAAACACAACAAGAGGAACCATTAGCTAGTTATCTAAATATTAGGAGAATAATAATAGCACACACACACATAAAATAATAAACACTCATCATGCTTTCAAACAATCCATTTATTATCTTCGTTTAAGTCATTCACTCTAATGATACTTATTTTGTGACACGAGGGATTCCCAAACCTCGCCTCCGCCCCCGTGTATCCATCAGGAGGGGATCCGATGCATCTCACCGTGTACCTGTATGGTCTGGGTATAGAGAACCTCCCAGTCTCCTGGCAGAGCTGGGCAGTGATGTCACGGCCCGTTATACATACACTTGGGCCTTAACACATAATAACCACGGTTGTCCTAACAAGTTATTTTTATTATAACACACATTCACACACACAACCATTATCACCCAACTAATATCCAGAAACCGGCTAAGTAAGTCGCAATGACTTACCTGAATCAAACCACAACTCTCACAATCTCAACTCGGTCTGCAACCGTAGAAACTCAAACGCCTGTCATACAAGACACGTGGATCAAAATACATCCCATAATCTTAGAAGTCTATAACTTCTAAGATGCACAACTCAACAAGAGAAAATTACTAAAACGCCCTCATAAGGTAAAATGATTATTTTACCCCCGGTTCCGAAACTCCCAGATTTGTCTATATCTTAGTTTCAAACTCTCCTTTGGAACCCATTTCCACAATCTAGTTCTTACGGAAAAGTTTGGTAAAGATTTATAATAGTTACACAAAATTCTAGTTTTCTTCAAAAAGTCGTTAAGGTCCGACTTTGGGGTAAAATACGAGGCTTGAATAAAAAGATAAAATTCCGGAATAAATCTCTAGATCCTATATGATATGCATACTAACCATAGGAGCAAAGATCTCTCAAAAATATTTAGCCATAACTCCTACATAAATCTCTAAAGTTGGATAAAAGCTAGAATTTCTATACTTAGTCAATATTTTCCTCTGCTGGAAAAACAGCCCTACTGCTCTACTTTAGGACCTTATAACTTCTAATCCGACCGTTAACTTTCTCCCAAATTTTAATACAGTAAACTTCATATTTTTATCTCAAACATATTAAAAATTCAACGGTGGATGGTTAATTTAAAGCATTAAAACTACTCTCGAAGTCAGCAGCTTACACATACGTATTTTGGCCAAAAAGAAGGTTAACAAGTGGTCTGGATTTCGACTCCTATTGGTGACAACAATTTACTCTATTTTTACCCCTCCCTCTCACCCGATAGTCTCTCAAAGTAAACCCAGTGCAGCCCTCTTCCTACTCATACGCCTCATGCTCCCTGTCGTAATTGCAGTGCTCGACCCTCCTCACTACTGTAATGAAACTCACGGTTGGAAGAGAGATACCTGTCTGCAGTGAGGGTGGAAGGACCAACTTTACAGAGGACTCCGGCGAAGCTCAGTTTCGGGATGCAGACAGAGACCCGCCCGAGACTGGTGATAGATTCCCTTCCTTTTCAACCAGGTTTCGTTGAGCCAGGGTCGTAGGGTCTGTACGGGTCGGCGGTTCGGTTGCAAGGCTCGCCCTTCTTTGTGGTCTGGTGTGCGATGAAGATTCAGATGTTCAGCAAGAGAGATGGGGAGACGACTCAGGGGGGAAGACAAAGACGCTACTGTGTTACTGTCCCAACTGGTTCGTGACGGCAGCGGCTTCGATACCTGGCTCCACCGGCGTTGGCGAGGTTGCGTCGAGATGTTGAGGGAGGTTCTTCACGTCGATGCTTCTGTTGCGGGGTTGCCGATTGAAAGGTAATTAGGGTAATGTGATTAGGGTTTTCATTAGGGACATAATCGTTGGGTTACGGCTGGTTGAAGAGACTCATCCCAGCAGCCCTCTTTTCCTTCTCTTTGGGCCGGTCCGGTAGAAAAAAAAATGTTGGGCTGACTGTAAGAAAAGTGAATGGGCCAGCCTAAATTTATGTAAAAAGTTTCATCTTTTCATTTTATGTAATTCAAGTTACATAAGATGATAGCATCCATGCTTGTGTGTGAAAAGGTAAAAAAAAAAAAATGGAACAAGATGAAAGGATTGAAATCCGGTTTAATTCGGGACTGAACGGAATAATAAGAAAAAATTACGGGTATTACACTATTGAAATACCTTTTTTTTTAGTAACGCATGAATTTTTTTTAATTTAATATGACATTTTTTTGTTTTTAAGAAAAAAAAAGAAGAGTATGATCCAACAATCAAACGTAACTAAGAACAAAGTACAAGGCCCGAAATCTTTCAAAAAGGGCAAGAAAGATAATTTGTTTGACTCGAATCGGGTTTGTCAATGTTTAACTAATGGTCGGAGATTCACGAGTTTTTTCTAAAAAAAAGTCATTGAATTAAGATTATATTTAAGATTTAATTAGTGAAATATAAAGCTTATACAAGGTGGCTTTTGTTCAGGTACGGTTCAATTAATGCGGTACGGCCGTGCGGCCGCCCGTACGGCCGCCCGTACGGCCGACACGTGTCCCGAATTTTTTTTTCCTCTTTCCGAAAATGAATGGAAATTTGTTTGAATTATCATGTTATAATTTATGCACTATTCTCCTATAAACTTTGAACTATTCCCATATAATCCATGAACTATTACTTTTTAATATATTTTATCAAATTATTCATAAATTAATCGTTTATATGTTATGAACTATTCAATCGTAATTCATGAACTATCATTTTATAAGTTATGCACTATCCTTTATAAATTTTGCATTTTGAACTATTCTATTATAATTGATGAACTATTCTATTATAATTCATGAAATATCCCATAATAAGTTTTGAACTATTACTTTCACTCCTTTATAAATTTTGCACTTTGAACTATTCTATTATAATTCATGAACTATTCTATTATAATTCATAAACTATCTCATAATAAGTTTTGAGTTATTACTTTCACTCCTTTATAAATTTTGCACTTTGAACTATTCTATTATAATTCATGAACTATCCCATAATAAGTTTTGAACTATTACTTTCACTCCTTTATAAATTTTGCACTTTGAACTATTCTATTATAATTCATGAACTATCCCATAATAAATTTTGAACTATTACTGTCACTCCTTTATAAATTTTGCACTATGAACTATTCTATTATAATTCATGAACTATCCTTTTATAAGTTATAAACTATTCCTTAATAAATTTTGAACTATTACTTTCACTCGTTTCTGAAGAAAAAAAAATTTTGGGACACGTGTCGGCCGTACAGGCGGCCGCACGGCCGTACCGGAATAATGTGTCTTACCTGAACAACACCCTACACAAGGTTCCATTAGCTCCGTTTGTTAAATTATATCACTTATTTTACGGTCAAGAGTAAGAACCAATATCAATTGTTAAATGAATAAAAATTAACGGTTATGATCTTAATAGGATTTATGTCAAATTTACTAAAAACTTGACATAATGACTGTTGTTTCCTGTTAATTAGAAATGAGAATACTAGTTGCCATATAGTTAATAAATTTATATATTCATGAATTCATTGCCTAATTAATATCACACTTATTCATTATAGATGGAGGACCATTGTTAGCATGAAATATTGTGATATTTTAGGCACGTTTTCTAAAAGTATTTGATTCATATTGATAGTCTTTGATTGAACATTGTTGCATAAGTGAGGTAGTTTTCCTATATTATCGATATGGATGTCTACACTAGTTCTATGTTGATTATAGGTACTTAAGAGCTATTTCCGAACGGAATCGAGCAAAGGAAGAATTGATTGAATATGTCCATGGATTAAGGGCATTTTTAGGAGCAAATTGGAGTTTAGCTTGGAGGAATGCACGAGGCTAGGGAAGAATCACGTTCTTGCCCTAAACCACGCTCTAAAATACGGCCGTATTACAAACCACGTTCAGTTCCACGGCCGTGGATCCCTGCAAAGAGAAGCGTGATGCATTCCAGTAACTATTACGGTCGTGGAACATATGGTGCAAACCGTGACCTAATCCACGCCCTAAATTACGGTCGTGGAAACTTCCACGACCGTGATCTTGGCGATCTTTTTCGCCACACTTTGAAGCCACGATCTTTTGAAGATTGGGCCGGGCCGATATTTTATCTTGCCCTATAAAAAGACGGACAAAGGGAGATTCCGTCATCGACGCATAGGACGGCTTAAATCTTCGCTTAGAAGGGAATTTTGGCAATCGACGCATAGGACGGCTTACATCTTCGCTTAGGAGGGAATTTTGGCAATCCACGCTTCATCTCCGCTTAGAGAATTTCAACGCCGTTTAGCCCTCGCTTGGAAGCATTGATCATCTCATTGGAGATCGAAGTTCGCATCTGGGATTTACTCTAATCTCGCACTTTTGGTGGAGATTGTTGTTGAGATCTCCGGATTGGCGGAAGATCGAAGCTTTTGGAAGATTTTGCAAGAAGACCTCTCTTCTTGTTTAGGTTTGATTCGGAAAACGAATTGACATCCCGTTTTCCCTTCTTTCCTAAGGTTGTGATTGTTCGCTTTATTCTGAATCCATTGACAATATTTGTTTTCGATTGTGACTTTGAGATTGGTTTGAAGATTATTGAAAGTTTTCGGAAGTTTTCATCTTTCTATCTTTTAATTATTGAATTTGATACCAACATGACGGTTATTGGCTAAAAACCCTTAACAATTCTAAGGTGAAGGGTTGATAGTTGTGGCTTAGATGATGATAGATCGATCGTAAACAGATTAGACCCTGAGAGTTTAAGAGAATCGTCGACGAACCCTAAATTACGGGCTGTTCTTGAGTTCCACGACCGTGGAATCTCAAGATCCAACCGTAATTTCCCTCAAGTTTACGAACCTGCTTTTACTTTAATCCAAAGTTAAAGATTTGCTTTATTTTAGTTTAGACTTGTCTTTTCTAGGTGGTAGTGAAGCCTCAACAACCTCTACCTCGATTGTGAGTGTCATAACCTCAATCGGTTAAGTTAGTCTTGATCCTTGGGTTACAAGTTTGGGTATTCGATGCTAATTCTCATCTTTAGAACTTTTCTATATTGAGCCTCAACAACCTGTATAGAGAATGCCTTGTAGGTGAGTTACATAAGGTTTTTGGAACTTTACCGGACGATTACCTTACACTAGTATACCTTTGCATATCTCAACTCTGTCTTTATATCATTAGTATATCTTGAATCGATTGCCACAGCTGGATACTTGGATCTTTAGGATTGTTGTTTTCCCAATAGTTGCAAAACTCTCATATTTATTCGCTTGATAATCTGCAATCGAATTTGTTCCCACCCAAATCCCTGTGTTCGATACTTTGGAATTCTTGCTTAGCTACGTCGATCCGTACACTGCGGGTTCACTGCTTGATTCTAGTTTTATAAACTTAAAGCTTATTTGCACACACCTTTAGGGGCGAACAAGTTTTTGGCGCCGTTGCCGGGGATTTGGTTTCGGCCGAATTCGGTAGCCGGTTGTCAAGCTTGGGAGCTTGCTCTCGTTATTTGATATCTTTTTGAGTGCATGCGCAGGTCTAGGAACACCGAAGATCTCTTACCTCTTGATCAAGAGCTAGAGAAAACTTTAAGGCAAAAGCGCAAGGAAAAGAAGATGGATGAAGAACACGAACGTGATCTTCAAACGGAGTTGGCAGAAAAGGAAGCTCAACTCCAATGGAATGAGAACCTCCGCCGGGATAAAATGGATCGTCATCAATCTGAAGTTAGCAAACTACAGGATGCGATGTTCCAAATGAGGATGGAGTTAAGCGACCTTAAGAATAAAGGAAGCAAGAAATCCTCAAGGAGGGGATCAAGAACTAGAAGAAGAAGTCACTCATCCGCTGATGATAGTGATTCTTCCATGCCACCGCTAGAGGAAATTGATCCCACGATCAATGTAAATCCTTTCCATCCACAAGGAGCTGCTAATCGCCGCATTCCACCTAGGAATGTGAGGATCGAACGTGTAGATAATGAGCCAAGAACTCTTGGCCAGCGGATGGATCCAACACAACAACCACGCCACTTGGGCGTAAATTTCAATGCTGAAGATGTGCAAGGGTTTAGCTTCAACCCTCAAGTCATTACTCTTGTTCGCCAAAACCAATTTGGCGGGACAAGCGCTGAATCTCCACACCAACACTTGCAAAACTTTGAGTGTATAATGGAGACAATGAGACCGAAGGGCGCTACTACCAACAGCTATAAGCTCAAGCCTTTCTTCTTCTCCTTGAAGGGGAAAGCACTATCTTGGTATCAAGCTCTTCCTAGTGGGAAACTAGACACGTGGGAAGACCTTTCCGCGGAGTTCCTCACCAAATTCTTTCCGCCATCCAAAACGGCGGAACTTAGAGGTAAGATTAATGCTTTTTCCATGAGACCTAACGAAAGTTTGTTTTAATCTTGGGAAAGGTTTCAGGATTTGCTCTTGGATTGCCCTCACCATGGCATATCCAAGCTTGCCTTGCTGGAGATTTACTACAAGGGGCTGGATGCGGGAACGCAATTCAACCTCCAATCCCTCTCATGTGGAACATTCATGGACATGAGAGAAGATGACGCTTGGGACTTCATTGAGAAGCAAGCAAGAGTCATAGAGAAGTATTCCCACCGAAAAGTGGAGGGAAATCGTGTGGAGCAAGGAGCAAAGCTCACACACGAAGCTCAAAATCAGATTTTCTCCCTCAACAATGAGATCAAAGAGTTGAAGGAGGCTATCAAGACCAACTTCCCAAAGCAACAAGGGAAGGATGTTGGTTATTTGGGCAAAACAACAATGGCGGCAACAACAATAACCGGGGCAACAACTGGAATGGAAACAACAACAACCGGAACAACGATTGGAACAACAATAGGGGTTCAAACAATAACAATTGGCGCTCCAATCAACAAAATTCCGGTAACTCTTATCCTTCCAACTCAAATTCACTAACTCCACCTTCCTCTTCCTCTACTTCTTTGAAAAGCCAGGGGCAATCATCTAATGGAGGAAACACTTCGGGGAAGGAGAAGCCCGATCCCATATTGAAAACGATCTTGGGAAAGCTTCAAGGGTTGGAGAACCGCCTCATCAAGGTTGATGATCAAGTCTCTAAGGTTGACAAAGCTCAAAAGGTTTTAGAAAACCAAATGTTCAACCACGCGCAGGAAGTTCCTAGGAATCAAGGGAAACTTCCAGGAAAGACGGAGGACAACCCTAAAGGAAGGGTAATGGCAATTACGACTAGGAGCGGAGTGACTACTACCGATCCGCAGCCTACGTTCGTTGAAGTCCCCGTAGAGAAGGACAAAGAAAAGGGGAAGGAGAAGGAAGATGTCTATGTTCCTCCTCCAGCTTACAAACCTCCCCTACCTTTCCCTCAATCTAGAGCGCGAGCGCGCCTAGACAAACAATTCGGTAAGTTCATAGAACTCATGAGTAAGCTGCATATTAATATACCCTTCATTGATGCTATTGTAGGTATGCCGGCTTATGGCAAGTTCTTGAAGGAGCTCCTTTCCAACAAGAGGAAGCTAGAAGATTTTGGCGAGGTCAAGATGAGTTCGGATTCTTCGGATCTCATCAAGACCATGAAAGAGAAAATGCCCCCAAAATTGAAGGATCCGGGTTCATTTTGCATTCCCATAGGAGTGAGAGATGTCACATACGACGCCTTATGTGACTTAGGAGCAAGTGTGAGCATCATACCACTTGCATTGTGTAGGAAGATCGGTTTAGGCGACCCTAAACCGGTGAAGATGACGTTATACATGGCGGATCGATCCATCACTCGCCCCGTCGGTATTGTAGAAGACGTCCCGGTCAAGCTAGGTAAATTCTTTGTTCCCATTGATTTTGTCGTGCTTGACATTCCTGCAGATAGTCCGGCCCCGATCATACTCGGAAGACCATTTCTTGCAACTTCCGGCTGCATGGTTGATTGCAAGAATGGGAGACTCGCTTTTGATATAGGAGAAGAGAAAGTAGAGTTCGTCCTTTCAACTCTAGTGAAGGAGCCGATCTTCGATGAAGATATTTACGAGGTCCAAGATGAAGAAGGTTTATCTAGAGAGGAGGTAAGTGCGATTCTCTTTAACGATCCTCTACAAAAAGTCATTACTATGAGTCTAACAGAAGTAGGGGAAGAAGAAGAGTGCAATGAGGCAATTGAAGCCTTAGAAGCACAAGAAGAGATGCATGAAGAGGAGTTTGAGAAACTCCACGATGAGCTGAAAATGTGAGAATTCACGGCCATACATTGTATTCCACGGCCGTGGATTTCACAACCAAAAACGTCCTTCACTCCAGGGGATTATACGGCCGTGGAGAAGATGTGACAACCGTATTTCCCTTCCACGCCCTAAACCACGGCCGTGGAGGACAAGATCCACCCGTAATTTTGGCCGTGGAAGAGAGTGGTCGAGACACTTCTTCAACTTCTTCTGATTCTTCTCCAACACACTCATCACCCTTAGAAACTTCTAAGGAGACATCGGATGCTTCTCAAGGATCGTTGGAAGCTCCGAAAGTAATGGAACTCAAACCACTTCCTACTCATCTAAGGTACGCTTTTCTAGGATCTAATTCTACCTTTCCGGTTATCGTTAGTTCCGAACTAAGCATAGATGAACATGAACAGCTCATGATTGTCCTTAGGAAACATAGAAAAGCCATAGGCTATACTATTGAGGACTTAGTAGGAATTAAACCCTCCCTATGCATGCATAAGATATTAATGGAGGAAGACTTTAAAACTTCAAGACAACCTCAAAGGCGGTTGAATCCGACCATAAAGGAGGTTGTCAAGAAGGAAATTCTTAAACTTCTTGATGCAGGTATCATCTATCCTATCTCCGATAGTAAGTGGGTGAGTCCAGTTCAAGTAGTTCCGAAGAAGGGAGGAATGACGGTCATCACCAACAAGAACAACGAACTCATTCCTACCCGAACAGTGACTGGATGGCGGATGTGCATAGACTACCGCAAGCTCAACAACGCAATGCGGAAGGATCACTTCCCATTGCCATTCATCGATCAAATTCTTGAAAGGTTAGCACAACATTCACATTTTTGCTACCTTGACGGTTATAGTGGTTTCTTTCAGATTCCGATACATCCGGATGATCAAGAGAAGACCACATTCACGTGCCCTTGGGGTACGTTCGCCTATAGGAGAATGCCGTTCGGGCTTTGTAACGCCCCAGCCACCTTTCAATGGTGCATGATGGCCATCTTCTCCGAATACGTAGAGGAAATCATGGAAGTCTTCATGGACGACTTCTCCGTATACGGTTCCTCTTTTAACGATTGTCTTTCTAACCTTTCTCTTGTTTTGCAAAGATGTGAAGACACTAACCTAGTTCTTAATTGGGAGAAGTGTCAATTCAAGGTTAAGGAAGGGATTGTATTAGGTCACTTAGTCTCTAGTAGAGGGATAGAAGTAGACAAGGCTAAGATAGAGACCATAGAGAAACTTCCTCCCCCAATTTCGGTGAAAGGGATAAGAAGTTTCCTAGGACATGCTGGATTTTATAGACGTTTCATTAAGGACTTTTCTAAGATATCAAAACCTCTCACTAATCTATTGATGAAGGATGCGGTTTTTGAGTTTTCGCAGGAATGTTTGGAGGCGTTTAACACCATTCTGCAAGCTCTAATTTCAGCACCTATTATCCAACCTCCGGATTGGACTCTTCCCTTTGAGATTATGTGCGATGCTAGTGACGTAGCTATTGCAGCTGTTCTTGGACAACGAAAGGAAGGGCGAACCCACGCCATATACTATGCTAGCAAGACGCTAGATGAAGCGCAGCTCAACTACGCCACTACCGAAAAAGAGTTCTTAGCCATTGTCTATGCTATTGACAAGTTTCGCTCTTATCTTGTAGGTGCAAAGGTGATTGTCTACACGAATCATGCTGCGATCCGATACCTCCTTGCGAAGAAAGATGCGAAACCAAGGCTGATTAGATGGATTCTTCTCCTACAAGAATTCGATCTTGAGATCCGCGACAAGAAAGGTTCAGAAAATTCTGTTGCGGATCATTTGAGTCGTCTAACACATCTAGAGGACGACCATCTACCCATTGATGACTCCTTTCCGGACGAACACCTACACATCATAGAGGAGTGCATCAACGTGATCTCCAAAGGTAACGAACCATGGTTTGCTGATTTTGTTAACTATTTGGTTTGCCAGGAGATACCACCCGGACTATCTTACGCACAAAGGAAGAAGTTCTTTAAGGATGTCCGGGAATACTATTGGAACGAGCCTCTCCTCTTTAAGAGAGGTCCAGATGGCATCATTCGGCGATGTGTGCCGGAAGATGAGATGCAAAGTGTCATCCGTCATTGTCATTCACTACCTTGTGGAGGACATGCTAGTTCGAACAAGACTAGCGCAAAGGTATTGCAATCTGGATTCTTTTGGCCTACTTTGTTTAGAGATGTGCAATCCTTTGTTTCTTGCTGCAATGCTTGTCAAAGAACAGGCAATATTTCTAGAAGGAACGAGATTTCCCTCAACAACATCCAAGAGGTGGATATTTTCGACGTTTGGGGAGTCGATTTCATGGGACCATTCCCATCCTCTTGTGGAAACCAATACATACTATTGGCGGTAGATTACGTTTCTAGATGGGTGGAAGCAATTGCCTCTCCCACAAATGATGCCATGGTGGTGGTTAAGTTCTTCAACAAGACCATCTTTCCGCGATTTGGGACACCAAGGACTATCATTAGTGATGGAGGTTCTCACTTCATAGCCCGTCGCTTTGAAGCTCTTCTAGCTAAGTATGGGGTTACTCACAAGATCGCTACCCCTTACCATCCACAAACGAGTGGACAAGTCGAGATCTCAAATAGGGAGATCAAAGGAATCTTAGAGAAGACGGTTTCAAAGACTAGGAAGGATTGGTCCTTGAAGCTTGACGATGCATTATGGGCGTACCGGACTGCGTACAAGACTACCATAGGAACCACACCATATAATCTTGTGTATGGGAAGTCTTGTCACTTGCCGGTAGAGTTGGAGCACAAAGCGTTTTGGGCTATCAAGTGGCTGAATTTCGGAATGAAGGAAGCGGGAGAGAAGCGTCTCCTAGACATCAATAAGCTGGATGAACTCCATTTGAACGCCTATGAAAACGCCAAGATCTACAAGGAAAGAGCAAAGCGTTGGCATGATAAGCATATCATTCCAAAGGACTTCAAAGAAGGAGATCAAGTTCTCCTCTTCAATTCAAGACTTCGCCTCTTTCCAGGTAAGCTTAAATCCCGATGGACCGGACCCTTTCTAATTAAGCGTATTTTCCCCCATGGTGCAGTTGAAGTATGGGGTGAAGCGAGCGGAAGCTTTAAGGTGAACGGCCAACGACTCATGAAGTATACGCCGGAACTTCAAGCTGAGGAGTTTGCGCCTACCGCACTCGAATAAGTGCGAGATTGGTCTAGCTACGGACCTTAAACAAAGCGCTTCTTGGGAGGCAACCCAAGGTATTGCATTTTCGTTTTTGTTTTCGATTCATAGTTTAGCTTAGAATAGACATTTTCGCTTTATTTTGCCTCGATTTCTTCCGGTATGTTTGTGTTTTTGGTTGTAGGATCGATGGAAAAGGAAAAGGGAAGAATAATGTCGAAAAAAAGTGACGAAATTTGGACTTTGGAGCTTTACAGAGGGTTCCACGGTCTAAATTACGGTCGTCATAGCTACAGTGCCCGTAATTTCCAAAAGCCTTTGAAAAATCACCAAAACCACGGTTCCGTACACTTCCACGGCCGTGGAACACCCCGACAGACCGTGATTTTCAAAATTTTGCCTGTAACTATATAAGCCACATTCTTCACAAATTCATCCCAAAAAAATCCCTCTTTCCACGACCTAAGTGCCGAAACCCCACGACCCCTCTCAAATCTTCGTTTCCTAATCGTTTTCAACGATTCTTCTTCCCAAACTGCAGCAAATTCAACCACAAACAAGATCCAAGCGACGAATCGAACGGAAATTCACCGACAAACGCGCATTTCGGATTTTTCAATCCGAAAAAGAGGTTTTCTTTTCCCTTCTTGATTCTCGCCAATTTGGTTCATTTTTGTTATAGATTTTTAGGAAGAACTGATAGAGACTGGAAGGAATTAGACTAGGACTGCTTGTTGTGGTGATTGATTGCTGATTTCCTGAGATTTGTGATTTTCTTAGACGAATCACGGTCTCTGGGTAAACCACGGCCGTAATTCTTGAAGAACAGACCGTAATTTTTGAGCAGAATGGATTTTGTAAGGAGAGTTTCGGGAAGGATAAAAGAGAAGAAGAATGAGCAGAATAAGAAGATGAAGGGTAATCCCTCCTCCTCCTCATCCTCTAGGGCACCACCACCCTCCTCACCTTCACCTCCATCCTCACCTTCACCTCCATCTTCACCCCCTCACCCTAGAATCCCGACCATACATGAGAACCATCTCGCTGCATTCAAGAAGATCCAGAAGAGGCCAGTGATTGGCCCTAGATATTTGTTGTTGGAGGATCTACTCCTCTCAACATAGTTGATGACCTTACTTGGCTCTTGGATAGAGCCGGATTAGTTGTCTTCTCGGCTATCCGAGAAGACGCCTATGAGGAGATTACACGGGAGGTTGTGACATCCTTTGAGCACAGCCACGTCGATAGGACCGTCTCTTTCCGCCTTATGGAGAGAGATTATCAGTTGAGTATCCGTGAGTTTGGGACCATTTTCGGGTTCCATGAGACCTTCAATGGTCGATTTCCGAGTGGCGTTTACGCCAAAGACTTTTGGAAGGAGGTTGCGATGATATACGCCGACGAGGACCGTTGGCAACCCGCTGATACCAAGGCTAGATTGATGTACCATCTAGCCTTGAAGATAGCTCACCGTGTTCTTTCGGAGTGTCTCTTTCCTAGGACGGAGACGCCCCAAAAGATCAAGACGGATGAGCTATTCTTGCTCTATTGCATGCTTTATGGACGCCGTGCAGATTGTGCTACTCTCTTGGCTGCTACTATGAGCAAGCTCAAGAACAAGGCGAAGGGAAACATCGGATATGTTGGGATAGTTACCCACATTGCTAGGAGTTTTGGTGTTGATTTTTCAGCCTGCACCCGCATACCGGCCGTTCCTTTAGGGTTACATGCTTTCATGGTTAGGGGTCTCATTTTCCCCACACATAGAGGTCCGCCTTATGCGGGCATGCCTTGGGAGAGTAGGACGGGCAGGGGTATAGAGTGGCTGCCGGAGTATTCCATTATGGCGGGACGCCATAATTGGAAGGAGACGTTCGCTGCTATGCATGCGAACAGGATAGTAGCTCCCCCTTATGTTCCACCACCGGTTGTTGAGGAGTAGGATATGGGAGGTCAGTTTGAGAGTGGAGGAGGAGCGGAGCAGGAGTTTGGCACGTTTCCGGACCAGCCGGAGGCGGCCCCAGATGTACCTAGACGCTCTCCACGTCCAACTAGAGCCTCAGGCTCGTCATCTCGTCGCGCTAGCGTGAGTGAGAGGCCTACGTGGATGACCACACCTCCCACATGGTATGGCGTTCCCCCTCCTTGGTCTACAGAGCAGCCAGCACCACCACCAGCACCAGCACCATCCGACGCCCCAGCATGGTACAGTCACGCCCCGGGATGGTACGAGCAGATGCCGGATTGGGCTACCGGACTTTCAGAGAGAGTAGGAGCGCTAGAGATCCGGGCAGATGCTAGAGACGGACGCTTAGACGACCTTGACCACATGATGAGGGACGTCTACCGCTAGCAGTTTGGGCGGCCCTACGACTCCAGCTTCTCTCCATTCCCGCCTCCGCCGGCACCGCAGTGATTTGATGCATGACCGTTCGTTTTAGACATTCCCGCCACCACTTTGTGAGTTTCTTTTTCTTTTCTTTCTTTTCTTTCTTTCTTTTGAACATTAGGGACAATATTCGTCCTAAGTATGGGGTGGGATGTACTAAAAGTTTGTAATAACTCTACTTACTATGTTCGCTTTCATTTGAGACTATCATTGCATGTTCATTATGTGTTGCACGTTTCCTTTTTGCATTGCATGAAAAATAACTTGAAAAACCCATAAAAATTGAAAAATTTTGAAAATTTTGTGCTTCTAATGAATTGAGACGATTTCCATGATAATCATTACTTGTGAATGGTGTTTGATTACAATTGCATGCTTAAAAGAATAGTGAATCGAAAAGGATTTGAATGAATGAATTATACCTCTTTTGCAAGTTTCATAATGTGACTATGTTACCTAAATCATGTTGAGAAATTGAAGTTGAAATCACACTATAAGTTCTTATACTTCTTGTTGAGATGATTAAGGCAATTCGATTTTTCTTTCTTCTTTCTTTTGACCATTTTAGCTCCTCATTGAAATATTAGCCTCCTTTACCTATCCGGGAACTTGGGGAAGCAAATGAAAAAGGCATGTTTGATGTGGGAGGGCCATGAGAGCAATTATTTGCAATCAAATGAATAGAAAGAAATTGTAGGTTTGGGGAAGTCAATCATGACGATGAGTAACTCGGCACCATTCACATAGCCGGGTGTTTGTGTCTTGCCAAAGTCGGATTGAGCGATATTCCTAGCGGATTATGGTATGTGCGCTAAGGGTTTGAGGCATCTCATAAAAATTGAGAAACGCCAATCTCCTAGGCTTCGGTTTTTGTGCACCTCTGTCCATAACTCCAAAAGTAAAGTCGAAAAATGAAAAGAAGAGAGCGAAGCTCTAAGTTGAAGTGTTGCGGGAACCGCATAAGAAGAAGAAGGTAGTTGTCCACTTTCCCGGATTCATGCACCACATTCCCTTAAAGTCTCCTTACCTTCCACATTCTAGACCTTTTCTTTGAAAGTCCTTAAGATCAAAAGAATGTTATATGACTTGGTGATCTAAATTGAAGTTTCCTATGATTGATTTTGATAATGTTTGAAGGTTATGATGCTTGTTTAGAAGTTAAATTGATTCATGAATTTTCTTTACTTTTTACTCTTTGATTAAGTGTGTGAAAGTTTGATAAACGATTGAAGCAAGGTTTGAGAATGATCTATTCTTTAGAAGGCACATTCATCCAAAAGAAGGTACACATCTTTCACCCTAACTCTTGTTTAAAGCTTTTTGAAAGACCTTGCTTAGGGACAAGCAAGTGTTAAGTATGGGGTTATTTGTTAGCATGAAATATTGTGATATTTTAGGCACGTTTTCTAAACGTATTTGATTCATATTGATAGTCTTTGATTGAACATTGTTGCATAAGTGAGGTAGTTTTCCTATATTATCGATATGGATGTCTACACTAGTTCTATGTTGATTATAGGTACTTAAGAGCTATTTCCAAACGGAATCGAGCAAAGGAAGAATTGATTGAATATGTTCATGGATTAAGGGCATTCTTAGGAGCAAATTGGAGTTTAGCTTGGAGGAATGCACGAGGCTAGGGAAGAATCACGTTCTTGCCCTAAACCACGCTCTAAAATACGGCCGTATTACAAACCACGTTCAGTTCCACGGCCGTGGATCCTTGCAAAGAGAAGCGTGATGCATTCCAGTAACTATTACGGTCGTGGAACATATGGTGCAAACCGTGACCTAATCCACGCCCTAAATTACGGTCGTGGAAACTTCCACGACCGTGATCTTGGCGATCTTTTTCGCCACACTTTGAAGCCACGATCTTTTGAAGATTGGGCCGGGCCGATATTTTATCTTGCCCTATAAAAAGACGGACAAAGGGAGATTCCGTCATCGGCGCATAGGACGGCTTAAATCTTCGCTTAGGAGGATATTTTGGCAATCGACGCATAGGACGGCTTAAATCTTCGCTTAGGAGGGCATTTTGGCAATCGACGCATAGGACGGCTTACATCTTCGCTTAGGAGGGAATTTTGGCAATCCACGCTTCATCTCCGCTTAGAGAATTTCAACGCCGTTTAGCCCTCACTTGGAAGCATTGATCATCTCATTGGAGATCGAAGTTCGCATCTGGGATTTACTCTAATCTCGCACTTTTGGTGGAGATTGCTGTTGAGATCTCCGGATTGGCGGAAGATCGAAGCTTTTGGAAGATTTTGCAAGAAGACCTCTCTTCTTGTTTAGGTTTGATTCGGAAAACGGATTGACATCCCGTTTTCCCTTCTTTCCTAAGGTTGTGATTGTTCGCTTTATTCTGAATCCATTGACAATATTTGTTTTCGATTGTGAATTTGAGATTGGTTTGAAGATTATTGAAAGTTTTCGGAAGTTTTCATCTTTCTATCTTTTAATTCTTGAATTTGATACCAACATGACGGTTATTGGCTAAAAACCCTTAACAATTCTAAGGTGAAGGGTTGATAGTTGTGGCTTAGATGATGATAGATCGATCGTAAACAGATTAGACCCTGAGAGTTTAAGAGAATCGTCGACGAACCCTAAATTACGGGCTGTTCTTGAGTTCCACGACCGTGGAATCTCAAGATCCAACCGTAATTTCCCTCAAGTTTACGAACCTGCTTTTACTTTAATCCAAAGTTAAAGATTTGCTTTAGTTTAGTTTAGACTTGTCTTTTCTAGGTGGTAGTGAAGCCTCAACAACCTCTACCTCGATTATGAGTGTCATAACCTCAATCGGTTAAGTTAGTCTTGATCCTTGGGTTACAAGTTTGGGTATTCGATGCTAATTCTCATCTTTAGAACTTTTCTATATTGAGCCTCAACAACCTGTATAGAGAATGCCTTGTAGGTGAGTTACATAAGGTTTTTGGAACTTCACCGTACCATTACCTTACACTAGTATACCTTTGCATATCTCAACTCTGTCTTTATATCATTAGTATATCTTGAATCGATTGCCACAGTTGGATACTTGGATCTTTAGGATTGTTGTTTTCCCAATAGTTGCAAAACTCTCATATTTATTCGCTTGATAATCTGCAATCGAATTTGTTCCCACCCAAATCCCTGTGTTCAATACACTGGAATTCTTGCTTAGCTACGTCGATCCGTACACTGCGGGTTCGTTGCTTGATTCTAGTTTTATAAATTTAAAGCTTATTTTCACACACCTTTAGGGGCGAACAACCATTCACTACCGATCTAGCCGCACTCATTTGTTGTTCGCCGGTTATCACGTATTAATTCGATATACATGGATGAGCACGAATGAATAACCACAAATGAATGACCATACATTTTTGTTTGATTTAACATGGTTGACACATGATGTATGTTTGTGAGCAATTAGATGAGCACACAAGTGGCACAAGCAATTACACAAACAAGTAAATGTTGGAACTAAATTATGAATTAAACATGTTTTTAACACATGGTGCGCCGGACACTTTTTGGGCATATTTTCGGTGGTCTTCGGCCATTTTCAACACCGGAAAGTGGGATCATTGGCTTCGTCTCCGCGAGCTCTTGTTCGTGGTATATTCATACGTTAAATTTGAGTTCCGTTTGAATGAGAAATGAAGACCCGAAGTTAATGGGTTGCTTGATAGGAAATAACTTGGGAAAAAGTCAAGAATGGGGCAATCTCACATCGACTATATGAAGGGAAATCCTATAGGATATATAGACGAGTAATGCACTAAAGGCAGTGACCTTGAGTCACTACACATTTTCAATGGGGGAACGACGTAGGCAAACCACCACGCGCACGCGATGAGCCGCTCCGCCTCGCGCTTGTGCTCATATGCTTGTGTCGTGCCCATTTGTGCAACAATCCAGCGGATCAAAGCAGTCAAACGGATATCCGAAAGCCCAACAAAATGGGTCCGTCTACGCATCCGAAAATGTGAAAACGGTTGGGTCAGGTTGACTTCGGATTTTGGGACACTCAAATGGTACCGAAAATTTTGCACCAGATCCGTAACAAAGCTCCTCCTCTGCTCCTATAAAGAATGTCCCCACTCCTCTCATTTTCTTCATCCTAACATCGATCATCTCTTCTCCTTTTCCGCTCATTTCCACTGTTCTCTCTCGAGTGCAACACACTACCGGTTCGCAAGCTTCTGATAAATTACGATGGTCGGATTCAAAAACAGGTGTATCTTGGGAATCTTAAACACCGGTAACCGTCGTAATATGGGATGCTTTTAAAATTAAGGAAATAGATTATATCTCGACTCTACTGAACTGATGCACTCGATTGGTATAAATTTTCAAACTTAATTTCTTTGTGCATTACAGTTTAACTAACGTGATATAGGTTCCTACAGTCTTATTCTAAAAATATATGTTTTGTTAAATTGTTGTGCACAGCAGTTTTTTGAGTGTTCTAGATAAGGCGCCGGAATATAAAACCGGAAATATCCGTATTATTTCAAAAAAAAATTTAAAAGAAAAAAAAAATTATTTTCAAAATTAAATCGGGTTTCAAAATTTTTTTAAAATCCGATTTTGTTTTTTAAAACTTGCATTCGATTTAATCTTAAATAAAAAACAAGTCTATTCTTGTACGGCCTTAGATATAACCTATACTACTCTGTTTTGAATTTCAATTTCCGTACAAAAATTGAAATATAAACTAACCGTGGTTGTTTCCGTGTAACAGAAATGGTTGTAACACCAAGCAAACTGATGATGGCTAGAACGCTCTTGAAAAAAGAATTCCAAATATCCTAAATATCTTGTATGTTGCTACAAGTGGAGGAAGCGGTGAGCCGGCACACCAAATTCAGTATGGGAGTGGTCTACCACCGGTTGTCCTATCAAACCCAAGGATCGGGACTGATCCACTTCAGAGCGGTGAACAGTCCGGTCATGAGCCTGTCCCTCAAAAAAATGCATGGCTCTTTGAGTGCATGATTGTTGCCAGATAAGTTCAATGGAACTAATTCAAAACTTGGCAACAAAAGATGTTATTCGTCTTAACCATGTACAAGTTGGACAAATCTGTGACCGAGGATATACCCACCACTACAGGAGTACCCTGATAACACGATTTATGACGTTAGTTTAGGCATCCATTTAGATAGTTTTTCCCGCTATTCATGCATAGTTTGTCATTAGTTCATGACGTTTACGCTCAATTCATGCATATTATCGAGATAGACGTCTACACGCACTGTTGTTGGTTTTGTAGGTATTTTGGGGAACTTTTGGAGCTTAATCGATACATTCGAGGATCATTCCTCACGATGACGCACTTCCGGACTCATTAAGAAGCAAGCTAGGAGCTAAGGAGAACACATAGGACCTTGTTGGTGCATGCCTTGCACCAACTCATGGCTCAACGATCAAAAGAGAGCTGAAACACCAAAACCACGGTCACTGGCACTTCCACGCCCGTGGAATTGGGCCGTGATTCTCTCTGGACAGCTGTGACAGTTGTCCCACGATCTCCATAACCGACTCTTACCCTTGATGGAGGATATAAGTGGTCCTTGCAAGCTGATGCAGAGAATCCTCTCCCACACTCTCTCATTCAACAACATTCCATTAGAGGCTACTCTTAGAGGGGAGCAAAAACACTCTCATTTTGGAGAAGAAGAAGAAGAACACTAGTCTTAGAGTTATTCATAGCTTTTGAGAGATTTTTTAGTGAACTTGTCAAGGATATTTGCAAGGCTTTGTAAGGAACGATTTGAACCTCTTTGGAAGGGTTGTAAGTCTTTCTTAACATTCATTCAGCTTGGTTTTCTTGTTCTACTTGCTTCATTACTCTTTCATTTCACTTTCTTGCTATGGAAGTCATGAATGTATGCTTGTTGAGTTTGATTGTTAAAATGCATGTTGTTGGCTAAATAGATGTGATTCTAGGGTAAGGGAATAATGGTTATGGCTTGGACTATGATATAATAGACTTAAATGTATCTTTAGATGATTTGCTTGCTCGTACTTAACTGCTGATATAATCCACGGTCTGTTCTAAGACAACCACGGCCGTGGTTCTTTTGATTTGCCCGTGGTTTGCTTCTGTTGTGCTTGTAGCGATAAATCTGAATGTTAGGATGTTAGATTGTTGAAATCATAGTGTTTATTAAGCTTAATCTAGCCTAGGGTGACCTAATGCTAGCAAATTAAGTAAGGAAAGAGACCTACCCGGTGATTTCCGACCTTGAGTACAAATGATGATGAACTCTAGGTATTAGTGAGCCTCACAAGCCGCTATTGGACTGAATGTGCTAGGATTGATTTTTAGGACTTGCCTTCCCGAGACTTACCCGGTAAGGAGAGGTTAGACCCCTAGATATCAATTCGGTTTGTGTAGATTTCCCAACCTTAGGCTCCTAGAGACTTACCCGGTGATAGGACCTTAGTTGTGGGATTAGTGGATCATGAGACCTACCCGGTGATTGATCCCATTAGAGAAACATTCATTCCCAACATACCATAGCTAGTCCAAGATTGATTAGAAGCTTGAGTTCAATGCCATAACCGGAATTCCTAACCCCTAGAATCCTCTTTTCTCTCTTTGATCACATATCTCGTGTTTGTTTTGCTTGTTTGTGTTGCTAGCTTAGTTGTTCGTTTGATTTGTTAATCTTGCATGATTTGTGATCCTTGCTTGATCACCACAAAACCAATCCAAAAATAATTTGATTTTCTTTTCTTTATTCCTTTCTCTTTTCTTAGACTAGATTTACACTATCCTTAGTCACTATTTGATTTGATTTCACCTTAGTCTTTGCGTTCGACCTCGGAATACTATCCTCACTACAAAATGACCCATACACTGTGGGTTCGCCAGGAGTTAGGAAAAATATATCGAGTTATAAATTTAAGACTTTTGTGCTATACAATCTTAGCGTGACAAGTTTTTGGCGCCGTTGCCGGGGACTAGGTCTAGATTGAATCATTGTTTGTGGTTGTTTATAGTGTAGGTCTTTCTTATTGCTTTTGATCTTGTTTGGTTTGTGTCTTTGATTTTCAGGACATCTCTCATTCTTTAGGTGCATGCGAAGATCTCGTGGTAAGGATTTAGCTCCATTCGATCCCAAACCGGAGAAAACCCTTAAAGCTAGATCTAAGAGCATTAAGAAGAAGAAGGAGATGACCGCAAGAGATCTTCAAGCTGAGTTGGATGATGCCATAGAGCAAATTAGGTTAAGAGATGAACTCTTGGAGAATGAGAGGCAAGAAGCAACTAGGAGGGAAATTGAAGAGATTAGGCAAGCTCTTGTACAAAGAGAGCTTAATCGTCAACAACCTCCACCACCACCACCACCGCAACCGGCGGTTAATATTCGGTTAGAGCCGATCATGATTGAGGAGCCACAAACGTTAGGGCAACGTATGGATCCGGCCCAAAGAGTGCACCGTCCGGGTGTAAACTTAGGAGATCCCACAGCCCATGATTATGAGCTCCGCCCTCAAGTGCTACAAATGATCCGGCACAATCAATTTGGAGGGATGGAAGGAGAGTCTCCTCATCAACACTTGATGAACTATGAGATCTTGATGGAGACTCTAAGGCCGCCTAGATTGGAGAACAACAACCATAAGCTTAGGGGTTTTTCCTTCTCACTTAAGGATAAAGTCTTGGCTTAGTACCAATCGATTCCACTAGGGCGTGTGAGTACTTGGGAGGAGATGACAACCGAGTTCTTGACAAAGTTCTTCCCGCCTTCCAAGACAACCGAGCTAAGAGGGAAGATAAATGCCTTCGTGATGAAGGATATAGAAAGCCTATTCAAGTCTTGGGAGAGGTTTAAGGACCTCCTCCTAGATTGTCCACACCATGGTATACCGAAGATAGAGCTATTGGAGAACTATTTCAAGGGGCTTGATGAGGATAGCCAATTCAAGCTTCAATCTCTTTCCCGTGGAACATTTATGGAGAAGAATGTGGATTAGGCTTGGGAGTTTGCAGAGAAGCAAGCCTTGGTGATAGAGAAGTACTCCCATAGGAAGAGTGATGAGAGAAAACCGGGAGTTTATGAAGTTAGTGAAGTCACCATGAGCAACTACAAGCTCGATGCAATCAACAATGAGCTAAAGTCTTTGAGGGAGTTGTGTGCCACAACCTTGAAGAATCAAGCTAGTCCTCAAGTGCAAGTGCAAGCCAACTTGGCTTCTAAAGAGGAGGACATCAACTACATGGGAAAGGGAAATTTCAATAATTACCAAGGCCCTAGGAACTTCAACAACAACAGCCGGCAGTTCAACAATTACCGGCCTGATCACAACCATCCCGGGTTCTCCTATTCTAAACCGGATGGTGCCTTGAACCCTCCCGCTTCCACAAGCACAACACCACCACCTAAGGCTTCACAAGAGCCTCCACCCGGTTTTGCTCTACCTCCAAAGTATAGAACCGAGATGATGTTTGAACAATTGCTTGGAAGGTTGAGTGGACTTGAGAGCACGGTGACTTCCATTTCTAAAGCTCAAAAGGTGCTAGAAGCACAAGTGTTCCAAAAGGTGAGTGAAGCACAAAGGGATCCGGGAAAGCTTCCCGGAAGGACCGAGGATAACCCAAGAGGCCAAGTGTTGGCCATTATAACAAGGAGTGGGCTGAGCATGAAGGATCCCTTACCCAAGGAGAATGCTAAGGGAAAGCAAGTAGTGGTGGAGGAAGAGCCATTGCAAGAAGAAGGAGGCAAGAACAAGGATGATGAGCCAACATATGTGGCACCGCCTCCATACAAGCCACCACTACCATTACCACAATCACGAGCAAGAGCTCGTTTGGACAAACACTTCGGAAAATTCCTTGAACTTATGTCTAAATTTCATATTAACATTCCGTTCATGGATTGATGACATGAATTATGACCTATTTTTAGGCATGTATTTCTATAGATTTTTCCTTTATTTTGCATGCATAGACATACATTCATGACATTTATGGTTATATTCACCTACTTAGCAAGAATAGAGGTCTACACAGAGTTTTATTGCATTTGTAGTAATTTGGCGAATTATGGAGCGAAATAACACATTTAAGGATTAAGCCTTGAAGCGGGACAAAAAGGAGCAATAAAAGGAAGTTAGTACGCGCCCAAAGTATTCTCTGATACCATCTGACGCGCCCCAAAGTATCTTCTGATACCGTCTGACGCGGCCCAAAATATCTTCTGATACCGTCTGACGCGCCAAAGTATTCTCTTCTACATGCTGACGCGGCCCAAGTATTTTCTGATACCATCGGCTCGACTTGTTTTCAGCCCAAATATTTAGGGTTTCATCGTTAAACCCTAGTTTGATCCCTACATATATTCGAGAGCCTTCAACATTGAAGGGGAGTCAATTTTTCCAAAGGGAGAATAGAGGGAGTCAAAATCTCCAAAAGGGAAGACTTAGGTGGACGGTGACAACCCCAGGATTTGAAGATTTTATTGCGTACAGGGAAGATTCGAAGAAGGACGCATTTTGGAGATTGTGTACTTCGAGATTATCTTAGGGTTTATCTTTGGAGACGGATTGACACCCCATTCTTCATTGTTGCTTAAGATTGTTGTGAGGATTTCTATTCTTTTTTTCTACATTCATTCAATACAAACATTTGTTATTGGATTTGAGATTGGTTATTTGATAGCCATTGAGTTTTTGAGGTTTTCATCCATTTTCTCTTTAAACTTGATTATTGAATTGATAATGATGATTATTGGCTAAAATCCTTTAGCAATTCTAAGGTGAAGGGTTGATAGTTGTGGCTTAGATGATGATAGATCGATCGTAAACAGATTGGACCTTGAGAGTTAGAGAGATTTCGCTGACGAACCAAAATCACGGTCTGTTCTTGGGGTTCCACGGCCGTGGAACTCAAGATCTGCCCGTAATTTACATCAGTTTACGAACTTTGTTTTTACTTTGATCCAAAGTTAAAGATTAGCTTTAATCTAGTCTAGGTTTACCCTTTTCTAGTTAGTAGTGAAGCCTCAACAACCTCTACTTCGATTTCGAGTGTCACAACCTTAATCGGTTTAGTTAGTCTTGATCCTTGGGTTACAAGTTTGGGTATTTGAGATTAATTCTTGTCTTTAGATCCTTTCTATACTGAAGCCTCAACAACCTTTATAGAGATTACCTTTAGATAAGTCATATAAAGCCTTGGAACTTCACCGTACATTGCTTTACCTTAGCATACCTTTGCAACTCTTAACTCTGTCCTTAGTTCTTTAGTATATGTTGAATCGATTGCCACAATTAGATATCTGGATCTTTAGGGTTGCTGTTTTCCCAATATATTTGCAAAGCTTATTACCCTTTTACTTGCTTGACAACTTTACAACTGAATTTGTTCCACCAAATCCCTGTGTTCGATACTCTGGAATTCTTGCTTAACTACGTCGATCCGTACACTGCGGGTTCGCTTGCTTGATTTCTAGTTTTATAAATTTAAGACTTATTTGCACGCACGCTAAGTGGCGAACAAGTTTTTGGCGCCGTTGCCGGGGACTGTTATTGCTTTTTCTATTGATCTTTTTGCTTGAGTGTTCTTACAGGTTTGTGTTCTTAGATACATACGAAGTTCTTGTTCCGGCAACGGAACAGAGTTTCGCCAAAGAACAAGTTTTTGGCGTCGTTGCCGGGGATTTGGTTTAGGCCAAATTCAGTTTTCGGTTGTCGGGTTTGAGAGCTTTTTGCTTTTATTCTTTTCGGAATGAGTTTTTGAGTTTTTTGGTTCACTAATGGCTGCATGGAGCAATGAACCTGCATTTGATCCAGCCTGAACAACATGGGAATGTGCTAGGGTGAACCATTATGAATATTTGGAGGAGAAGTATGCCTGTTATTGTGTTAGCGATGAAAGAGAAAGAGAGGAAGCCATTGAGGATGAGCTCGCATATTGGGATGAACTTAATCCCCCTCATACGTTTTATGAACAACCTCCTCAAGCGCAAACTCCACAACAACCATCCGAGGATGGGACACAAATGATGTTGGAAGAGATATTAAAAGTGTTGGACAGGTTGGAAGACAAACTGAAATCTATTTCTGAATCTTATGAAGCCATGGAAAATTATCCATCCAACAAGGAAGAATTCCAAGTCTTAAGCCTTCCTCCTATCGAACCTGAATCTCATATTGAATTCCTCATTGAAGAAGAGGAAGAAGTGGAGAACGTTGGCCAAATTACTGAAACTGTGGCCAAGGTTGAAGAGTATCCAACTAAGTTGGGAGATATTTCATGTGTGGATCATCATCCCAACATGAAACTTGTCCCAAACCTTGATGAACATTACAAGGTACATTCTCTTACTTCTTTTGAAATTCCTATTAAAATTTCTGATTTTTTCAGGAATGCACCGGAGAGTTGAAGGTCTCTTCCAAAAGAACCTCCCAAGGTGAAGATGAAGCCTCCATTAAAACTGTTGGAAGTAGATGCTCCTTGGACTACAAGGAGTAAATTTGGCAAGCGCTTCAACACCAATGCCAATAAGTGTTTTTTGTTCAAGTATGGGGTTATTCACATGACGAAGACCATACATCATCCCCAAGCTGGAGATGGGGAAGTTAAGAGGATTCTCGAGAAACTGATTTCTCGATCTAGGAAAGGATGGGACGCAAGGCTGAATTATGTCCCATTAAAGCATAAGAAAGCTAGGAGGATTCTAGTGAGAATCAAACCGTACAAGCTTGTATGTGGGAGATCTTACCACTTGCCGGTGAAATTAGGAACCGGAGATTTTTTGGAAGAGCTCTATGATGAATTTGAAGAGCAATCCAAGATGTTCAAGGTGCATTGAGTCATCTATGGACATAGGTCAAGCTAACGACGTTAAACCAAGCGCTTCTTGGGAGGCAACCCAAGGTAATGCATTCTTGTTTTTTGTTTTTGTTTTTCTTAGATTAGAGTAGATGTTTTTGTTTATTTTTCTTCGATACCTTCCGGCATGTTTGTGTCTTTGGATGCCAGGAATAAGGAATGAGCATATTAGGGAGGAAATGCCGAAAGATTGACGAAACTTGGACTTTTGGCGAGCATTAGAGGATTTCACGGCCAAAGAGGCAAAACCACGGCCGTGGTTTGCTAAATTGGACCGTGGAATGCTTTGTCGAGAGCAACAGAAAGTTCCACGGCCAAAACCACGGCCGTGGAAATTCTTGACCCGAAAAATTTTTTTTTTTTTTTTTTTCGGAAAAATTTTTGGCGGAAAGACGTTCCCCTTCTTCATTCTTTGACGTCGATTAGGGTATTCGGAGTTCCCTATTAAGCTTCTAAGGATTTTCACCACCACCGCCCGATTAATGATTCGCCTTGCCTGATTCGCCATTTTACATTGTGAGTATCTTTTTCCTCCTTTTCTTTTCTTCACATTGGGGACAATGTGAGTTTTAAGTATGGGGTGGAGGTATTTGCAATACCATTTGCATGTTTTATGTCTTGCATCATATGATTTTGAAAATTTTGAAAAATTTTAAAATTTTTGTGCTTCCAGAATGGATATGATCTCTATGATGAACATTGTTTTGTGGAATAGCTATGATGATTTTGATATGCTTGAATTGATTTATGACATATGTGGGATTTGAATACTTTGATAGAACTTCATGCATGTTTAATAATTCGCTTTCATTCTAAATCATGTTGAGTGTTGAAGGTTAAAACCGCATATAAGTTCTTACACTTCTTATTGAAATGTTTAAGGCACTTCGATTTTCTTACTTCTTTCTTTGATCACTTAGCCCTCAATGAAAATAATTGCCTCCTTTACCTATCCGGGAATTAGGAAGAGTTGAATTTTGGCATGTTTGATGTGGGAGGGCCATGAAAGCAATTGTTTGCATTCAAAGTATAGAAATTCTAGGTTTGGGGAAGTCAATCATGACAATGAGTAACTCGGCACCATTCACATAGCCGGGTGTTTGTGTCTTGCCAAAGTCGGATTGAGCGATATTCCTAACGGATTATGGTATGTGCATCAAGGGTTTGAGGCATCTCGAAATTGAGAAACGCCGATCTCCTAGGCTTCGGTTTTTGTGCCCATTTGTCCATACTTCCAAAAGTAAAGTCGAAAAAGAATTTGTGCTAAAATGAAGAGCAAAACTCTAAATTGGTGGTCAGTTCAAATAGTAAAAAGATAAAGAGTTCGTGTTGTACCTTTTTCCCGGATTCATACACCACATTCCTTTATAAGTTTCCCACCTATTCACGTTTCTTGACCTTTGCTTGAAAGACCTTAAGATCTTTGAGTATGTTGTTTGGCTTTGTGTTCTAAACTGGATTCCTTATGATTGATTTTGATATATTGAAAGTTATTATGCATGTTATGATTTTCTCTCAAAGTGTGATTATCCTTTTCATGTTATAATTCTTTTTGATCATATGATGATTTTCATTAGCTATGAAGCAACCATTTGAGAGTGATCTACGAATAGAAGCACAACCAATATATTGTGGTTTTTCTTTATTTTTGCATATTCATAATTCATATCATCTTTTATTTTAAGTTTGAACCTTGCTTGGGGACAAGCAAGAGACAAGTATGGGATATTTTGATGACATGAATTATGACCTATTTTTAGGCATGTATTTATATAGATTTTTCCTTTATTTTGCATGCATAGACATACATTCATAACATTTATGGTTATATTCACCTACCTAGCAAGAATAGAGGTCTACACAGAGTTTTGTTGCATTTGTAGGTAATTTGGCGAATTATGGAGCAAAATAGCACATTTAAGGATTTAGCCTTGAAGCGGGACAAAAAGGAGCAATAAAAGGAAGTTAGGACGCGCCCAAAGTATTCTCTGATACCATCTGATGCGCCCCAAAGTATCTTCTGATACCGTCTGACGCGGCCCAAAATATCTTCTGATATCGTCGACGCGCCAAAGTATTCTCTTATACATGCTGACGCGGCCCAGAGTATTTTCTGATACCATCGGCTCGACTTGTTTTCAGCCCAAATATTTAGGGTTTCATCGTTAAACCCTAGTTTGATCCCTACAAATATTCGAGAGCCTTCAACATTGAAGGGGAGTCAATTTTTCCAAAGGGAGAATAGAGGGAGCCAAAATCTCCAAAAGGGAAGACTTAGGTGGACGGTGACTACCCCAGGATTTGAAGATTTTATTGCGTACAAGGAAGATTTGGAGAAGGACGCATTTTGGAGATTTTGTACTTCGAGATTATCTTAGGGTTTATCTTTGGAGACGGATTGACACCCCGTTCTTCATTGTTCCTTAAGATTGTTGTGAGGATTTCTATTCTTTTTTTCTGCATTCATTCAATACAAACATTTGTTATTGGATTTGAGATTGGTTATTTCGTAGTCATTGAGTTTTTGAGGTTTTCATCCATTTTCTCTTTAAACTTGATTATTGAATTGATAATGATGGTTATTGGCTAAAACCCTTTAGCAATTCTAAGGTGAAGGGTTGATAGTTGTGGCTTAGATGATGATAGATCGATCGTAAATAGATTGGACCCTGAGAGTTAGAGAGATTTCGCCGACGAACCAAAACCACGGTCTGTTCTTGGTGTTCCACGGCCGTAGAACTCAAGATTTGCCCGTAAGTTACACCAGTTTACGAACTTTGCTTTTACTTTGATCCAAAGTTAAAGATTAGTTTTAATCTAGTCTAGGTTTACCCTTTTCTAGGTAGTAGTGAAGCCTCAACAACCTCTACTTCGATTTCGAGTGTCACAACCTTAATCGGTTTAGTTAGTCTTGATCCTTGGGTTACAAGTTTGGGTATTTGAGATTAATTCTTGTCTTTAGATCCTTTCTATACTGAAGCCTCAACAACCTTTATAGAGAATACCTTTAGATAAGTCATATAAAGCCTTGGAACTTCACCGTACATTGCTTTACCTTAGCATACCTTTGCAACTCTTAACTATGTCCTTAGTTCTTTAGTATATGTTGAATCGATTGCCACAATTAGATACCTGGATCTTTAGGGTTGTTGTTTTCCCAATATATTTGCAAAGCTTATTACCCTTTTACTTGCTTGACAACTTTACAACTGAATTTGTTCCCCCCAAATCCCTGTGTTCGATACTCTGGAATTCTTGCTTAACTACGTCGATCCGTACACTGCGGGTTCGCTTGCTTGATTTCTAGTTTTATAAATTTAAGACTTATTTGCACGCACGCTAAGTGGCGAACATGGATGCTATTCTAGGTATGCCGGCCTATGGAAAATTTTTGAAGGAAATACTCTCCAACAAGAGGAAGTTGGAGGAGTATGGAGAAGTTCGAATGACAAAGAGATCTTCGGAGTTGATACAAACCATGAGGGAGGAGATGCCTCCTAAACTAAGAGATCCGGGATTTTTTTGTGTGCCAATTGGGGTTGGAGAAGTGCAATATGAAGCCCTATGTGATCTTGGAGCAAGTGTAAGCATCATCCCGCTTGCACTTTGCAACAAGGTTGGGCTAGGAGAGCCGAAGCCGGTCAAGATGACCCTCTACAAGGCAGACCATTTCATCACTCACCCCGTATGAATGTTAGAAGACATACCGGTTCAGCTTGGGAAGTTCTATGTGCCAATAGACTTTGTTGTTTTTGACATCCCGGTGGACTATCCGGTTCCTATCATCTTAGGAAGGCCTTTCTTAGCTATCCGGATGCTTCATGGATTGCAAAAATGGAATCCTCTCTTTCAACATAGGAGAGGAGAACATTAAGTTCAAACTATCCACAATGATGAAAGGCCAACCCTTGGTGAAGATGTGTTCAACATTGTCGAGCAAGAGGAATGTAGAGAAGTTGTGAGCTCGATCTTGATCAAGGACCCCTTGGAGAAGGTTCTTAGCTTGAGTTTGATGGAGGAAGGAGTTTAAGATGATTGAAATGAAGAAATAAAGGCTTTGGATGCATTGGAAAAGGAGACAAGAGCAGAATTTAAAGTGCACGAAGGTGTGCTGAACCACTGTAGGAACCACGGCCAAGGAGCAAGAACCACGACCGTGGTTTCACCCGTGGAACTCTCTGGAATGCTCAAATGTGTCAGCTTCTCAGATTCCACGGCCGTGGTTGTGCCAGAGGCTGTGATTTTTCCCGTGGTTTCCCTAGAAAATGCCTTAGTGGTTGATCAAGCTTCAAGGAGCCTTGGAGAGTCTTCAATGGCTTTGGATTCATCTAATGTGTAGGTACATGGATCGTCTCCAACCGATAAAGGTCCTCATAAACTTGAACTTAAACCCCTCCCCTCTCATATTAAGTATGCTTTTCTTGGTGAAGATTCTACTTATCCGGTGATTGTTAATGCATCCTTGAGTGATGATGAGCTTGATAGATTGTTGCAGGAGTTGAGATTGCATAGGAAAGCTATTGGTTATACCATTGATGATATAGCTGGCATTAAATCTTCCTTGTGCATGCATAAAATTTTGATGGAAGATAACCATAAACCTTCAATTGAACCTCAAAGGAGATTGAACCCTATAATGAAAGAGGTAGTCAAGAAAGAGATCCTTAAATTGCTAGATACGGGAATCATTTTCCCGATTTCGGATAGTAAATGGGTTAGTCCCGTTCATGTTGTTCCTAAGAAGGGTGGTATGACCGTAGTAACTAATGAGAACAGTGAACTAATCCCTACTAGGACGGTTACGGGGTGGAGAATGTGCATTGACTATAGGAAGCTTAATGTTGCCTCTAGGAAAGATCACTTCCCTCTTCCTTTTATTGACCAAATGCTAGAGAGATTAGCTCAACATTCACACTTTTGTTACTTAGATGGTTATAGTGGATTTTTCCAAATCCCCATTCACCCCGATGACCAAGAGAAAACAACATTTACATGTCCTTGGGGGAACATTTGCATATAGAAGAATGCCATTTGGTTGTGTAATGCACCCGCCACCTTTCAAAGGTGTATGATGGCTATTTTTTCTGAATATATTGAAAACATCATGGAAGTGTTTATGGATGATTTCTCAGTTTATGGATCTTCATTTGATGATTGTTTAGCTAACTTGTCTTTGGTGCTAAAGAGATGTGAGGAAACCAACCTTGTTTTGAATTGAGAGAAATGCCATTTCATGGTTTGTGAGGGCATTGTGTTGGGACATTTGATTTCCCAACGAGGCATTGAAGTTGATAGGGCAAAGATAGAAACAATAGAGAAATTGCTACCACCTACCTAGGTGAAAGGGGTAAGGAGTTTTCTAGGGCATGCAAGTTTTTACCGGAGATTTATAAAAGATTTCTCTAAAATTTCTAAGCCTCTCACTAACCTACTAATGAAAGATGTTGAGTTTGTTTTCTCCAAGGATTGCCTTGAAGCATTTTGTAGGTTGAAAAATGCCTTGATCTCCGCCCCTATTTGCAGCCTCCGGATTGGAGCCTTCCGTTTGAGATAATGTGTGATGCAAGTGATGTGGCCGTTGGGGCTGTTTTGGGACATAGGAAAGATGGGCTTACACATGCCATATATTATGCTAGCAAGACGCTAGATGATTCCCAACTCAAATATGCCACAACCGAGAAGGAGTTGCTAGCGGTGGTTTATGCCTTTGAGAAGTTCCGGTCATATCTTGTAGGAGCCAAGGTCATTGTGTACACGGATCATGTTGCGATCCGTTATCTCCTCACAAAGAAGGATGCCAAACCTCTCTTGATTCGGTGGATCCTTCTCCTCCAAGAGTTTGACTTGGAAATTCGGGACAAGAAGGGTTCCGAAAATTCAGTGGCTGACCATCTTAGTAGGCTACCACCTTTAGAGATTGAAAGAGATGACATCCCGATTGATGACTCATTCCGGGATGAGCAATTGCAAATGGTGGAGGAGTGCTTGCTTCAAGTGTCTAGGGGGAACGAGCCATGGTATGCGAACATAGTGAACTATCTTGTGTGTGAGGAGGTGCCACCCGGTTTGTCATATGACCAAAGGAAAAAGTTCTTCAAGGATGTGAGACATTCCTATTGGAGCGAGCTTCTCTTGTTCAAGAGGGGACCGGATGAAGTCTTTAGGAGGTGCATCCCGGAGGATGAGTATATAATTGAAATAATTTAGCCAAATAGGCTCTTTTTTATTTTTACTAGATTTGTATACTCCTTCAATTTTTACCACTTTTATTTAATGGTACGTAAAAGTAATTAATTCTTCTATTTAAAAAATTGAAATATACATGATTTTGGCTTCATTTGTTATGTAAAATGAATCTATTTTTGTTTTTATTTTATTTTCTTTTGTTTTGCCTTTTTTATTTTATTTTATTTTTATTTTATTTTCTAGTATGAATTTCATACCAGAATTTCATACTAGAATTTTCCATACCAGAATTATTATACCAAAATTTCATACCAGAATTTTTATACCAGATTTTCATACCAAAATTTTTATACCAGATTTTCTTACCAGAATTTTTATACAATAAGTTTTCTGGTATGAAATTCATGCTAGAAAACTCATACCATAATTTTTTTAGTATGAATTTCATACTAGAAAACTCATACCACAGTTTTATGGTATGAAAATTCATACCTATAAATTCTGGTATGAGTATTCTAGTATGAAATTCATGCCAGAATGCTCATACAAGAACCATATCCAAAACACAACAAGGAGTAACGTAAGTAATCAACCTACCAAAATGAGAGCTTAAATTTCCACTACACCATAATTTTTATTAGTTCATATAAGCCTCCAATTTCGGTTACAGTGAACAAATACGTATAATTTATTCTAACAGAATCATGAAACTAAGAAGATGAAGCAACCTTGGTCTTTGTGTAGAGCACGGAGTTTTTTTGGGTTAAGCCAAGAAGGTTTGGAACGATCCTGGCCGATAACTGAGCACATTTTAACTTGGTCCAAATCGAAGTGTGAAGAACTACCTCCAGCAACGGAGAACTCGTCGGAGAGCGTAGGTCCGGTGGATCTTCGTCACCTTTGTCAAATCTGACCTTTGGCGATGAAGGAGGCGATGAAGGAGAACTCAATCTAGGGTTTGAAAGCTAACCCTCTACAATAGGTGGTGAAGGAGAAATCCAGATGTAATGGTGGTTCCAAGTGTGGCCGGCAAGAATAATAGAGGGAGACGAGGAACTGAGCAGGCCGACTTACCAGATTAGGGCTAGAGAGTGGCTGAGAGCGACTGAGTAGGCCGCACCACAAAAAAATTGGAGAGTCTGGAGGAGCAGGCGTCAACCGGAGTCGGCG
Source organism: Fagopyrum esculentum (assembly GCA_033239045.1). NCBI lineage: Eukaryota > Viridiplantae > Streptophyta > Magnoliopsida > Caryophyllales > Polygonaceae > Fagopyrum > Fagopyrum esculentum. The sequence goes on along the minus strand of BSUD01000005.1, from coordinate 23,827,694 downwards.
GCGGCAGAGGAGCGACAAACAACGACGAGACGACCGACGGGGTGACTAGGTCCGAGTTGATAAATATGGTAGTTAACTCATATTAGAGAGGGGAGATGAGTGGAGGAGGGTGCAAGGTAAAAATCGATAGATTCAGAGAAGCAAAAACGGCCGAGAGAATATTCTAGTTTTGAACAATTAAAAATAAAATGGTACATTTACTAAATAACATTATAGTATGAACCTAATTAATAGATTAAAAACTGAAAAAAAGACTTAATTACCAAATTTAGTTAATTGAAAGAATTTACACAATTGCGTCAGATCTTAACACGAGAATATAAAACTTCATTTTTGATAGGATGTCTAAAACGATATCGATGACCTTCGATCGAAACTAGCGGTCATGGGTCAACCAGTCGATAAGTGGGTGGGTCAAGAAGGTTGAACCCGAAGACCATTCCAAAACAAGGCTAGAAGCCTTTCACAAGGCGATCCCACACGGTTACTAACATCAAACTTTGACCAAGTCCACATACATGACTCGTATGTACAAGGGCGTCTACAAAAATCTTTTCTTGACAATTTATTCTACTAACTTTTTTGCTATCTTTATTCAAGGAAAAACATTAACTCATACGTCATTCTCGTGGGAAAATTGTCATTTCAATTAATCGGCATTATTTTTTTTATATTTAGTAAGAGTTTACCACAACTGTAACAATCATATTCGTATTATTACTTCGAAATTTAAAATATGATTTTTTTTGGTAATTAATATGATATTTTTTTTAAAGCATGATAATTTGTAACTCCATTCATATTTATATTAATTAATATTAAATTAAATATAATTACGATTTAGGTTTGGACAAATTTGGTTAGCAGGCTATTTAGAGAAATAGTGATAGTAAGTAGGCTTTTTTGTTTTTCAATTAAATAAATATACCTTTTTTTTTTTTTACCGTCAAACCTTCTCCATCCTCTTGTTTTCTTCTTTCTTCCAATTGCTTTTTAAA
>BSUD01000005.1:23581305-23823910 GCA_033239045.1 Fagopyrum esculentum | reverse complement strand
AAAAAAAAAAAAAAAAAAAAAAAAAAATTTTTTTTTTTTTTTTTTTTTCGGGACACGTGTCGCCCTGCGGTACGGCCGCACGGCCGTACCACAATAATGGGCCTTACTTGAATGATACCCTATATATATATATATACATACATATATATAACATATCATGAAAACATGCTATCAAAAACATTGTATTCTTCCTGGTATGAATGAATGATGTTTACATTAATCATCTAAGTTGAGACCTATAAGTAATATGAGGATGATTGTGCAATGTTGAGATGCTTATCATGCTAGAGTATGGAAATTCGGGCCGAAATGATTATTGACCTACTTGTGATGTTATTGTCCAAATTATGGTGATATTGGGTAATGTAAGCAAATAGCAAACACTATGCGATGGTTATGTTGTCTAGTATCATCATAATTTGCATCAAGCTTAATCAACTAGTACACATATAGCAAACACGATGTGATGCATATTAGTTGACGTAAAACAATATGTGGTCACAAAGCTCACCTAACTACACATTCTATCTTCATATTTCTCTTCATCGATTGAACATAACTTGTTTGAGCATGCTTATATCCATGGTTTAGGAGTAATAGCCCCGAACCTAGTGTTTTCTCCATATTTGATACTTGATTTGTAATACTTGCTACTTGTTACTCAAAACCCCCAAAGATTTGATCCATTGATCACCCTTTTTTCCTTTCTTTTACACACTTAGACCTTGCTCTTGAACTTGATACCTTCAACTATATAAAGTTCTCTTAGGAATCAACCTTGATGCTAGTATCATTTACTCGCATGGACAATGACCGTATACTTGAGGGAACGTGTGATTTTTGAGTGTGTCTCATACTCACACTAGCTATAAGGGAACAATTAAACTATTGATGGATCGTGGAAGTTTTACCGAAGTATAAACAAACACCCTTGCAAGGATACAAGATCAGATGTAGTACAATCGGGTATCGAATTCTCAGGGACCATGTCCGTATTGGTTGGAACACATAAACATATATATTAACCTAAGGGGAGATAAATAGAGATAAACATGTTTGAAGTATCAAAATACAATGAACATAGAACAATTTGTAACAAAGTGTGAGGTGATATGATAAGGGTGAATGATCTAAGGAAATGTATATCCCCGCTATGATAAATCAAATAGTAACAACATATGTGAACGACGAGCCTTGACAACCTGAAATATGAAATATCTAGAAGTATCAAAAACATGATATGAATGCATTTTGCATTATAAGAACATGTATCATCCCAAAATATGTGTAAAACAACATGAATAAGATTGTAGAAAACATGTATCTTTCGATGCTATTAAAACACCTCATACTTAACTCTTACTTGGCCTTGAGTGAGTAATATGAAAATCAAAATCTGCGTTTGTATAACAAGAGCATGCTTCGGCTAAGAAAAACAATCAACCTTTCAAACCAATTCATCATAGTATCAACCACCTTTCAAGGGAACGAGAAAAGATGATTTTAAAACTTTTCAAACCTCTCACAGGATACATGTGTTTAACTCATCTTATTAGAATGTGTTTAGGTTCATCGTTCAAGCTCAACAAAAAGACAAAGGTCCTACCATAGGCTTGTCAAGGCGTTCTTAAACTCCACCATTTGTCAAAGAAAAACTCAAATAGATGATGTAAATCATGAGTTCTTTTGTAGGGTGTAACGGGGATGATAAAACTAGATCGCCAACCCTCTCTAATTCTAAAACTAGATTGTCGGGTTCGGACTTACATAAAATAATTTTCTTGTTAATAAACATGGTAACCGGATATGTATTAAGTGTCAAGAAAAAAGGACATATAATGAAAAAATGTCCTAGTAACATAATTTTCCCCATGCTTCCTTTCTTAAAAGATTTATATGCTAAAATGTACAATTTTGACAAGGAAATATGTTCACTTACACGAAGGGAAGAGGGAACAAGATTCATTGACAATATCTCTTCTACTAACCCCGTAGATTTTATGGATAGGAGTGATGAAACTTTAAGCAAGGAAGAAGCAAGCATCCAGCCGAGTTCTTCACCATAAGAGGTTGACGAGATCACACCCGGGTCTCAAGATACTTACTCAACTCAAGATGTGGAGGATCTTATCGAGGTATCTTAACTTGTGATAGTAATACTGAAATTAAATATCCTATGAATGATAAATCTTTACATGTGAATAATGAATCCCTTGCTAGATTTTCTTCATCCCGTATATCTCATGATGATATCCCTATGTCCCCTATATTTCCTGCTGAATTTTGTGGAAATATTGATGATACATTGCCTTCAAAATCTCATGAGTATACTCCTATCTCCCATATCACATGCTGAATTATTAGAGGATGTTACTAAATGTTCACCTACCAAAAATCATGTTGAAAATCTTGTGCAGATTGATGAATATTCTCCTTTGAGGAATCACAACATATCTCCTATATTGTATGTTGAATTTATTGGTGAAAGTACTTAATCTCCTTCTTTAGAAGATCATAATATCTCTCCCACTTTGCTTGTTGATTTTATTGTTGAGAGTGTTGATATTTTGAGATCTCTTAACATTGTTCCTATGTTGTAACTTAATTGAGAAAAGTGTTGAGTATGCACCCATAGAATATCATGATTTATTTCACATGTAAAATTTTACTTGGAAGTTCTCTTAATGATTCTAGTATTCCCCCCATTACATCTACTGTTTTTAGGAAATTTAATGTTGAATTTTGGACTGCAAGACTTAATGATAACCCCAATGAAACTCCTATTATACAAACTGAATTTTGTGGGAGCAAGGTCATAACTTTTGAACATAACACCATTGTAACTCTTCATTTGCTTAAATAAATTTGTTGAGTGCACAAGTGAGACATGTCACGATATTGAGTGCTCAAGCACTCGAAACCGTGCAAGATTTAGTAAAAAATGAAGAAGTAGTAGTTAAGAGAGAGAGAGAGAGAGACCGGTAATTATTGTTGATCTGAGTTCCATTCCACCATTCACCAACCATGCAAACACGGCCATAAGTTTCCCTACGTTGAGTTTCGTGTATTCCGAAATTATTTCCTACTTCCATAACTTAGGACTAGTTAATGCATTTTTGGACAGTTTAGGAATTCTTTATTTGTGCTTATGCATACCCTAGTCCCATGTCGAGCGTCATTGTGATTCAATACAAAGTAGGATACATTTCGACGACTGTGAGTGTATGACAACATTGGTTAGTGATATATATACTCTAGTCTCAGCTACTAGACCCCCATAATTCCATTTCGAGAAAGTTTTATCTTTATTAAATCATGAGAAACTGAGAATTACAACTGCTGAATTTTGCACTCATCCTGATGGAGTTTGTTTGCTTGTGTTAATTATAGGACCAAATCCCCCGAAACCGTCCTTCTTGATAGTTCCCATACTAGAAGAACTTCATTCGAGGTCAAAACCTTCTAAAAGAGGAGGGGATGATGTAGGCGCATCTCAAGCACCACCCATGGACACAAGAGCACATTCAAGATCACCTATAAATGTAGGAGCATCTCCCATGGATGTAGAAGCACATCTAGGACCAGAAATGAAAGTAGGAACATGTTCCGAACATTTAGGACCAACCACGAAAGTAGGAGTACATCCTGGACCTTCTAACAAGATGAGGAAGATAGAGGCAAGAAAAGGAAAGCAGATGCCACTATGGAATCCAAGGCCTCGAAGAGAAAAGAAGAACATTATCAAGCGGAATAGATGGTTGAGATCTTTTCAAGCTAGAAGATCAAGAATGCATGAGAAAGTGATCAATCATGTTCTAAGGATTCAACAAAGGAGAAGACTCATGGGACCCACAAGGACCCATATTCCAACACAACCATACTTTGATGGAAGGAGACCCGGTCCCCTCACCCCATCTCGGACCAGCCTCGGTTCCTTGAAGTTCGAGTACTCATGCAAGCATTTAGTCCACCTCCAGAAGAAGCCATGCAACACTTCCTTTAGTTCATGTAGTTCATGCATACGTGAGGATAGTTATGCCACAAGTCATGCATACGCAAAATGAAGCTATGTCATGAGTCATGCAAGTCATGCCCTATCCATATGAGAACGGATCATTTCTACTATGCCTATCAATGCTAGCTCACCACATAGGGCCCACAATCTTGAGACATACTCTTTTCGGGCCCGCCCATCGGAATCCATGACCCACATATCCAACGAGTGGACCAATTATACAAGTCCTCTTGATCATCAACGTCATCATGAACCATGACCCATGACCCATGAAGGTCATTTCGGATCCCTACCTTGCATGTAGAAGGCACGCCAATGGGGATAAATCGGGTATCCTATTTTATTATTTCAACCCATAAGGACATGTTTAATTATGGGTTAGTTTTGCGGGCTTTTAATGATATTTTCAGTCCAATTTATTTTACTTATTTTGCAAATAATTAAGTCTTCTAATAGGGAAGCTTAAATATAGATTTGAAAATCATATCTTTGGATACTTGAGGGTCAAATCTTAGAAGATCTAATCTTATTAGAATATAGATCTTATTTTATCAGTTTCTTAGATATAGATCCTATCTTATTTAGAATAAGATACGAATCTACGGGCTGGATCAAAAGGCCCATATGGCCGTCTATCTTACCAATAAGGCTGACCCCTTCTCCTATAAATAGGAAAGTCATTGCCTCTTATTTTCTCATCTCGACTGAAATACAATTTTGTTAAACGCGTTGTGTTAACTTTGTGGTGTCTGCTGTCGTATCCATGCGCTAAGAGCAAACCAGAGTAAGAGACATCTTGCTCGCAACTCGCTTTCACTTGTTTGAGTGTTTTCTACTTGCCACGGTAGAGCAGGGTGCTTCAACAAGCACATGGAAACCTCCAGGTGCTTTAGGATTCTCATGAACACCTATTGTGTTTGGGGTAGTGAGAAAGATCCTACAGAAATTCGTTGGTTGTGTATTAGGTAAGATCCTGTCCTAATAAGATTTAAAGTAACTTCTTAGGGTTTAACCTTGCTCTATCCAACTATCGATCCATTCCACCATCGGATCATCTTCTTTTCTATATCTCTTTCTTTTGTTGTCTTTTCTATCGAGTCATTGCAGGTGTCGAAATATTGGGCCACTGCACGGGGAATACCCCATATTACTAAGGAGGTGAAAAAGAAATTCAACAATTGCAAGAGTTAAGAAAGAAGATACACAACTATGTCGGAGTTAGCATAAACTCGTGGGCTACAAAGGTTGTTGTGTATGGTGATACACTCAACATAGAAGTGAAATATGTTCTGAAGTGTGATGACAAAGATATAATCTATAATTCACAAAGGATAATTTTGCATGATTGGAAGCAATTCAATTTGTAAATTGAAGGTGTTAGTAACATTTCATGTCAAAGTTTTTGTGATACTAGGGGTAAGGGACAATATGAAACATCATGACTGATCGCAAGAATCGGATTGTAAATTTACTTAGGAGGAGTAAAATATGAGACATATAAATATAAGCATGAGGAGGTGAAGTTAGTATATGATTCCAATGAGGTCAAAGTGATGACATGCAAGTTAAGTGAATAAAGCTCTACTCAAGGGAGTAGTGCTTACCTTCTTTAATAAAAATCATCAAAAGGTTATATATAACAAACCTGATATGTAATGGTATCTATATATGGATCTAGAAGGATCACGGATTCATGTTCACTTGAAAGAAGTGTCAGATTGGTTGAATGAGAATTTATCAAAAGTGAAAGAAATTTCTATACTATAGTATGTATATGCAAGATCAAATGAGATGTATTGAGACCTCAATCTATAGTCGTGAAGAACGAGAAAGGATATGGACATTATGGAACTGTAGCATATTGTCAGACTTGTTAGTAAGTCAAGATTGAAAAAAAGGTTTGGAATGGAACTTCAGTTGTCAAAAGAGCTCGAATGAATATAAGAAAGACCTCACTGAGCTTCATTAGACGAATTTGGTGGCAATAAAAGTGATACTATGGTGTGATTATTTGTAAATACCCTCTTGAAACTACAAGTTTGGGTCCTATAAGAGAAACAAGATCAACAAGGGTGTTGATAAGAAGGCTAATGACTTAAAGAATGCAGAGTATAAAGTTCCTAAGACAATAATATCATTAAGAAATTGGTATAGAGTATATGAGTACATAGTCTAAATAAAGGGGTTTATATGTAAATAAAAGGAATTGTATAACAAATTCAGCTTCTATGATCTGTTGTATAAATAGTCTGTAACAAACCTTTATGTGATATGTCAATTACTTTCATTTCATAATTTTGATAGCATGAATTATTGTCTATATTTTGGGGCTTGTTTAGACGTTTTATCTTCAATAATCTGCATGTTTGAATGTATATTATGTGATTATATTGTCGTTTCATCTACCTTTGCGGGAATCGAGGTCTACACTAAGTTTTGTTGTAATCGTAGGTAAAATGGCACGTTTTGCATCAAAATGGAGCTAAAGGAGCTAAGGAGTCATTGGAGCTACATTCAGGAGCTTCAGGAAGAACTCAAGAATCATGAAAATGGATTAGAGATTCACTTTGGACCAGATTTGAGAGATTTCACATTCAATTGTGATTCACCTCGGTCAGCTACAGTACCATCTCGACCGAGGTGATCCAGAGGAACTGCTCGACCGAGGCGAACACCTTGGACGCGGCGAGAGATATATTTTATTTGGCTGAGATCTTTTATTTTTAGAAAGAGGATCTTATATTTTTAGGGTGGATTCCTGGAAGGAAGAAGATAATTTGGCCCATATATTTTACCTATTTTTTATGGGAAAAGATCTTTCTAAGATATCTTATTTTTGGGAGGGAATTTTCTTATAAAAAGGGTTGGATTTTCCACAAATCCGAAGGCCGCATACAACCGCTTAGGGCTGAAGATTGTGCTTACATCCGTTTTATCCCACTACAGTTGGGAGATTTGAAGAACCTTTTTGAAGGTTGAAGGAAGATTGAAGGAAGAAAGTTGATAGCTTTTATAGCTTTTGTGAAGGGTTTTGTAAGACTTTCTTAGATTCCCTTCTTTGTTGATTGTCTTGTTGGATTGTGATCCAAGGAACGCTTGTTTGTTTGATAATTGATTCAGTTATTGAAGCCTTTCTCTTAAGGTTTTCTTGTTCAATTATTCTCTTTCTTCCCATATATTTGATTATTGCATTCATGATGATGAGTGGCTAATTTCTTTGTGTGATTTTAGGGTGATTGGCTGAAGGTTGTGGGAAAAACAATGATAGAATAATCTTAAATCACAATAGGACCCTAAAAGCTCGAGTCTTTATCCTTCACCCTAGAACATCTCGCTCAGTTGATGAACATCTCGGCCGGGGTGGAATTCTTCTGACCGAGGTGACCTTTCTGATCCGAAACTGAGAGTTAAGTGTTAGAGTTTGCCAAATCCTATTCTTATTACACCTTTCCTAGTTCAATGCAAGCCTAGGATGAGACTTACCCGGTAATTCCTTTGTTTGTTTACCTAAGATCATAAGAGTTGGTAGTAAAGGTTTATCCTTTATTAGGGTTTGAGTGTGCTTTCATTCCATCTTTGTGAGTTAGCCTGAGACTTACCCGGTAAAGGTTGATTCTATTCCCTTAGGTGGTGTGTTAGTTTGAGGTTATAGTTCTTTTCCTTAATTCCTTGAGACTTACCAGGTAATAGGAGTTATGGTTTGGGATTAGTGAGTAGTGAGACTTACCCGGTGATCTATTCCACTTTAGAAACATCTTCCCTTTGCAAAAATCTCATCTTTGTCCGCTTATCTTTAGATCTTGAGTTGGAACCACAACTAGATGCTTTAATCCCTAGAATTGCATATTTCCTTAATTGACTTTTTATCATCTTTGATTTCTTTGATCGCTTTTGTGGTTAGTAGTTGCATTGACAACCTATACCTGCTTTGTTTCACTAAGTCCCTGTGATCGACCCATGGAATTTCTTACTTTTTACTACGATTGACCCGTACACTGCGGGTTCGCATCCTTGTTTTAGCTTACATCTAGGGTTATAAATTTAAAGCTTGCACACACCGTTTGGAGCGAACAAGTTTTTGGCGCCGTTGCCGGGGACTTGGTCTAGACCGAGCCGGTTGTGGTTTGCTTCTGGGGCACTTGCCCCTGTTTCTACTAACCACTCTTCTTGAGTGACTTTCGCAGGTTCTTTTTCTTAGGTTTATGCGAAGAACTTGCGCTGGGAAGGAAATCGTTCCTTACGATCCCGAACCAGAAAAGACATACAAAAGACGCTTGAAAGATGTGAAGATGGCCAACCAAGACAATCGCGATCTTGAGGCCGAATTAAAGGAGGCGTTATAACAATTACGCCTCAACAAGGAAGAGTTGAGGCTGGAAAAGGAGGAAACTCGCACAAGGACTGAGGCAATCGAAGCATATATGGATGCTTTACGAGACCAGTATCTACCTCGACCGAACCCAGATCCTCGACCGAGGCAAGACCCTGTTCCAGATCCTCGACCGAGGCAGGATCCAATACATGTTGCCCCGGCCGAGATACTTCCACCTCGGATGCCAGTCCGAGATGTTCTTTTTGCAGGTATTCCACAAATCCTAGGGCAGAGGATGTACCCTAATCAACAACTGAGGCGTCCAGGAGTCAACCTAGGTGATCCAACGGACCATGATTATGAGCTTCGACCGCAAATTCTTTCCATGATTCGCCAATGCCAGTTTGGAGGGCTGGAGAGGGAATCTCCGCATCAACATCGACAAAACTATGAGATCTTGATAGAGACCTTGAGACCTTCAAGGCTGGAAAACAACAACTACAAGCTAAGGCCTTTCTACTTCTCTTTGAAAGATAGAGCTCTTACTTGGTATCAATCTCTTCCTCTAGGAAAAATCAATACTTGGGAGGAGATGACGACGGAATTCTTGACTAAATTCTTTCCCCCCTCTAAAACCGCTGAAATGAGAGGGAAGATTAATGCATTCATCATGAAGGACAAGGAGAGCTTGTCCAAGTCATGTGAGAGATTTAAAGACATTCTTTTAGATTGCCCACATCATGGGATTCCAAAGATAGAGTTGTTGGAGATATACTTCAAGGGACTGGACGGAAACACCCAGTTCAACCTTCAACTACTATCTGCCGGCACGTTCATGGACATGCCGATTGACAAAGCTTGGGAGTTCATAGAGAAGCAAGCTTTGCGCATGGAGAAATACTCCCACCAAGGAGCTGAAGGTGGAGTTAAAAGAGTCAACTTTCAAGATGCTCCGCATAACAATGATCAACTCACTTCTTTGAAGAATGATGTGAAACAATTAAAGGAACTCTTAGTTGCTCAAACCAAGAAGGAAGATCAAGGATCAAGGAACAACAATGGATACCGTAACAATAACAACGGTTCCCGGAACAACAACAATAGAGGATCCAACAGCAATAATTGGAGGGCAAACAACCAAAATTCGGGTAACCCTTACTCTAACTCCAATTCGAATGATTCCTCTAATCCCTTCCTCTCTTCTTCTTCTTCTTATTCTTCTTCTTCTTCTTCTACTACTCCATTAAAGAGCCAGGAGCAAGGATCGAGTTCGTCCCAGCCGGAAAAGAAAGATGTGGTGCTGGAGGCCATCTTGATCAAGCTCAACTCTATGGAGATATCCATGACTTCATTTTCGAAGGCACAAAAAGCCTTAGAACAACAATTCTTTAACAAGGAGAATGAAGCGTCAAGAGACCCAGAGAAGCTTCCAACAAGGACGGAAAGCAACCCTAAGGGCCAGATTATGGCAATAACGACGAGGAGTGGACTGAAGACTGCAGATCCAGTGCCTCGGTCGATGCCAGTACAGACGAAGACCACCTCAGTCCAGGTGTAGTCGAAGAACACTTCGGCCGAGATGCCAACCGAGGTGGAGGCACAGAAAACGGAGGAGAAAACTGAAGTTTATATTCCACCTCTTGCATAGAAACCACCACTTCTATTCCCCCAGTCAAGGGCCAGAGCACATCTAGACAAGCATTTTGGTAAGTTCCTTGACTTGATGAATAAACTACACATTAATATCCCTTTCCTTGATGCTATTCTAGGGATGCCCGCCTATGAGAAGTTCTTGAAAGAGATTCTATCAAGGAAGAGGAAGTTGGAAGACTTTGGTGAAGTAAGGATGACATCTAAATCCTCGGAGTTCATTCAAATCATGAAGGAGAAGACGCCACCCAAGTTGAGAGATCCTGGCTCATTTTGCATTCCCATTCAAGTTGGGGATGTCACTTGTGAAGCCCTATGTGATCTAGGAGCCAGCGTGAGCATCATCCCGCTGGAACTATGTGTTAAGATCGGACTTGGAGAGCCCAAGCCGGTGAAGATACGGTTATACATGGCGGATCGCTCCATTACCCATCCCGTGGACATTTTGGAAGACGTTCCGGTTAAGTTAGGTAACTTCTATTTACCTATAGACTTTGTTGTGCTTGATATTCCCGCAGATTATCCCGTTCCTATCATTCTCGGGAGACCATTTCTAGCAACTTCGGGTTGCAATGTGGATTGCAAGAACGCCAAGTTAAAATTCAACATTGGCGGAGATGAAGTGGAATTCGCATTACTTGCGACTATGAAGGGAGAGCAGCTAGGAGATGATATCTTCAACATCTATGATGAAGAAGAATCAAGAGAATTGGTGAGCTCTATCCTTATTAAAGATCCACTTGAAAAGGTTATTAGTTTTACCTTAATGGAGGAAGGTATAGATGCTTCTTGTGATGCAAATATACGGAGCTTAAAGGCACTGGAAGAAGATCCAGGAGCTAAAACTGAAAAACTAATCCAAGAGAAGAAGATCTCCAGTTTTGGTTCCCGTTGTAGTACCTCGATCGAGGCACTTTCTGGACCAAGCGAGGTGACTGAAGAACATCTCGGTCAACCTCTCTGGACCTCGACCGATGTCGAAAGCGAGATGATGTCAACTGAGACTTCTGAAAGTCCAGTTCTTCAATCTACTCCACTAGAAGGAGGAAGCAAGGATCCCCCTCAGAAAGCACCCCCAGTTGTGGAGCTTAAACAACTCCCAAGTCACTTGAGGTATGTCTTTCTTGGACCGGATTCTACTTATCCCGTTATTATTAGTGCTTCCCTCTCCGAATCTGAACTATCTAAACTAATGCATGTCCTGGGGAAGCATCAAAAGGCTTTGGGTTATACTATTGATGATCTTATTGGCATTAAGCCTTCTTTGTACATGCATAGAATACTAATGGAGGACGATCATAAGACTTCACGGGAACCTCAAAGACGGTTAAATCCGATCATGAAAGAGGTTGTGAAGAAAGAAATTCTTAAGTTGTTGGATGCACGTATCATATTTCCTATCTTGGACAGCAAGTGGGTTAGCCCAATACATGTAGTTCCGAAGAAAGGAGGGATGACCGTTGTGATGAATAAGAACAACGAGTTAATCCCAACTAGGACCGTCACGGGCTGGAGGGTTTGCATCGACTATAGGAAGCTGAACGTGGCCACTCGGAAGGACCATTTTCCACTTCCCTTCATTGATCAAATGCTCGAACGGTTAGCCCAGCATTCACACTTCTGCTATTTAGACGGCTATAGTGGTTTCTTCCAGATTCCTATCCATCCGGATGATTAAGAGAAGACCACTTTCACTTGTCCATGGGGGACATTTTCTTACAGGAGGATGCCATTTGGATTATCTAATGCACACGCCACCTTCTAGTGATGCATGATGGCTATCTTTTCCGAGTATATAGAGGAGATCATGGAGGTATTTATGGATGATTTTTCAGTATATGGTTCCTCTTTTGATGATTGCCTATCTAACCTTTCTCTAGTGCTGCAAAGATGTGAAGACACTAATCTTGTTTTGAATTGGGAGAAGTGTCACTTTATGGTTAATGAAGGCATTGTGCTAGGACACCTCGTTTCTAATCGAGGTATTGAGGTCGATCGCGCTAAGATCGAGACCATTGAGAAACTCCCTCCCCCTTGTTCTGTTGAAGGTGTGAGGAGTTTTCTCGGGCATGCAGGTTTCTATAGGAGATTCATCAAGGACTTCTCGAAGATTTCTAAACCACTAACTAACCTCTTGAATAAAGATGTTGTTTTTGAGTTTTCGCAGGAGTGTCTTGATGCATTTTACAAGATTAAGGAAGCGTTGATCTCCACTCCCATTATCCAGCCTCCGGATTGGACCTTGCCCTTTGAGATCATGTGTGATGCTAGTGATGTGGCAGTAGGAGCGGTGCTTGGACAAAAGAAGGATGAGCGGACCACCGCCATTTACTACGCTAGCAAGACGCTAGATGAAGCCCAGCGTAACTACGCCACCACCGAAAAAGAGCTATTGGCGGTTGTATATGCTTTCGAGAAGTTTCGTTCTTACTTATTAGGGGCGAAAGTAATTGTCTACACCGACCATGCAGCCATTCGTTACTTGCTTGCTAAGAAGGATGCCAAGCCACGCCTTATTCGATGGATTCTCTTGTTCAAAAGTTTGACCTAGAGATCCGCGATAAGAAGAGATCCGAAAATTCTGTTGCGGATCACCTCAGCCGGCTACCTCCCTCTTCACGCGACAAGGACGAGCCACCCATAGACAATTCATTCCCCGATGAGCACTTGCACTTGTTGGAACGTTTGATAGACTTTCTTATCTCACCTCATGATGAAGGTGAAGTATGGGGTGAGGACACCCACCATCACATTTAGAGATGCCGTACGGTCCAGCTAGCGACCTTAAATCAAGCGCTTCTTGAGGGGCAACCCAAGGTATTGCTTTCTTTTCCCTTTTTCTAGTCTAGCTTTAGATAGTTTGCTTTTGCTTTGCTTTGTTTTGTTTTTGGCGTCCTAGACAGACAACAGGTGACATCTAAGGAAGGAATACAACCCAGAAGTTCGAGAATTTGAGAAGACGGAGTTTGACTGAGACACATCTCGGTTGCTGTCACAACACCTCGACCGAGATGATTCTTGAGCAACCGAGGCGACTAGGGTTTCTGAAGACTCACCTCGGTCCGTACACCTCGGTCCAGTCGAGACCATCTCGACCGAGGTGACATCAGTTCCAGAAAAGGGTATAAAAGGGGGCAGAAATTTCTCTCTCATCCTCTACTTCCCTTCTCGACCGCGGCGCACTTCTCACCTTGCTCCTTCGTTATTCGCTCGTTTTCGATGATTCTTGCTTCTAAACTGAGAGGAAAGGGTAGAGGATTGCATTGCAAGCGCAAATCTTCAGCAAAAACGAACCGAATCGACCGAATCTGGGTAAAATCCGAAAAAAACCCTAACCCTCCTCTTCTCTACTGTTTTCTTTCGATTTGGGCTTTGGTTGCCCTTGCATTTGCTGAGAAAAGGATTAAGTACCCCATAGGAACCTTTGGTAGTGATTTTGGGGGAAAAGAACTGGATTTTTGAGGGAATCGATCGAGCAGTATTTCGCCTCGGTCCAATCGGCCTGCGCCTCGGCCAAGGTGTTCTACAGAGTTGTCAGGGCAACCGAGGTGATCTGACAGGTTGCAGAAAATGAGTTCTGACAGGCAGTTGGCCCTAAGGGACAGATCTTCTCCTTCTCCTTCTTCTTCCTCCCGCCGTACTAGACCGGTGATCCACGAGCGACACCAAGTCGATTATGACCGCATAGCGGCACGTCCAGTGGTTGCACCACGTTTTTTGGACATCTCTGCAATTGACTACCTCCATGTTGATGAGGACTTGAGGCGTATGATATCTGCTGTGAGGCTAGAGTAGTTCACAAAGATTAGAGCTCCGGCCTACTTAGAGCCGACCTTGGAGTTTGTCAGCTCCGTCACTTACTTGTCCACCGAGTGCGCCATCAAGTACCGGTTGATGAACCGGAATTATCTAGTTCCCTTGGACCACTGGCGGTACATCTTTGGCTTCCCAATCCCTACTGTTGCTAATTTTCACTCTCGAGCTATAGCTCGAGAGTTCTGGGGACATATTGCTCATGTGGTTGAGCACGCCGACAGATGGAGACCTGGAGATTCCAAGGAGCGGATCATTTTCCATCTTTCTTTTAGACTAGCTCACAGGATCTTCAGTGAGACACTTCTGGCGCGTACTGAGACGCCCCAGAAGATCAGGCAGGGTGAGCTTCTGAGTCTATATTGCATGGTGACTGGAGGAGTTCCAGATTTTGGATTGATGCTGGCGGAGGATCTACATAGGATAAAGGCGAAGGCCAAGGGAGACATCTGCTGCGGAGGGATAGTGACTCATATAGCGAGTTACATGGATTTGGATCTCAGTGTTTGTACCATGGTGGCGGCTGCCAAGCCGCTCGGACTTCAGGAGATGATCACTCAGAGGATACTGGTTCCTCGAGGACTTACTACGCCATATGTGGCGATGCCATGGGAGCAGACTGCGCCTCAAGGCATTAGATGGTCACCACAGTTCTCCGTGTATGATCCGCATTACTGGCAGACTGCATGAATTCCGCTGATGGAGGACGCTAGAGAGGCAGCAGCTGCAGCAGCTCAGGGGCCAGCTGAGGAGGATGAGGCAGAGGATGATGAGGATGATGTTGACAAGGATGGCGGTGTTGTTATGGACACGGGCACGGATACAGCTGGGACTAGTGCGCCGGTCATTGATTTAGATGCCAATGAGACTGAGGAGGAGCCGGCTGCAGCACCAGCACGTCCTGCTAGGCGTAGGGTACGCAGGCAGAGGGATCCACTTGCTCACCGTCGGATCGATGATCTAACGAATTAGATGATAGATTCCTATGCTGCCATATCCCTGGATATCCGAGAGATGCAGGAGAGACTACATTACCAGCACGTGATTGCTGAGATTCAGTTTCAGCATATCATGGGCTATCCTTTCGACCCATCTCAGCACCCGTATGTGCCACCACCACCACCACCGGATCGTGATTATTGAGAGCTTGCAGGATTTTCTTTATTTATTTATTATGCAGCTCAGCTTTGTCCGGTGAGTACTTTGTTTCTCTAGACTTATTTTGACCCATTGGGACAATGTGTCCCAAGTATGGGGTATTTGATGTGTTATTTGACTATGGATGTATGACTCGACTCTATTCGGATATTTATGTTTTATTATGCTCTATGTGCTTATCTGAGATTACATGCATGCATACAGGTTATTTGATTGAGAAAAACGTAAAAAACTGGCTTGAAAATTTTTTTATGACCTCGACCGAAGTGATTTTGGCCAAACGAGGTACTTCACCTCGGTTGACTTAGAACATCTCGACCGAGGTGGTTTAACTGAAAAGAATTTCGAAACGATTTTTGTGCTTCTTATCTGGATATGACCTCAGTGATGATTTTGTTTGCTGACTGGTTTTGAAATCTTTATATGTTTGAAAGGTTTTATGATATGTTTAAGTTGCTAAATGATTTGTTTGAAATTTTGGCATGTTTAATACTTTGTTTTTATCAAAATTATGTTGAATTTGAAGGTTGACACCACATTATGAGTTCTCTCACTTTTTTCCTGGGAAGACCAAGGCAATTCATTCTTTTCTCTCTTCTTCTTCTATATCATGCTTAGCCCCTCATATACATATTTGTCTCCCTTTACCTATCCGGGAATTTGGAAGCAAGCAAAAGTGAAAAGCAAGTGAAAGAAAAGTTGAGATGTTGGCTGAAAGTTAGAAAGAAACATATAGGTTTGGGGAAGTCAATCATGATGATGAGTAACTCGGCACCATTCACATAGCCGGTTGTTTGTGTCTTGGCAAAGTCGGATTGAGCGATATTCCTAACGGGTCATGGTATGTGCATCAAGGGTTTGAGGCATCTCGAAAAATTGATGATTGCTGATTTCCTAGGCTTCGGTTATTTGGCACCTCTGTCCATGCATCCCAAAAAGTAAAGTAAAAAAGTAAATAAGCAAAGCTTATTGGTGGAAGATGTTCAAGTTCAAAAGCAAAGTGAAGAAAAGATCCTTTTTTCGGATTCTAGCACCACATTCCCTATATACATCCCACCCTCACACGTTTCTTGACTTTCATTTGAAAGACCTTGAGACCTCGAGCTTGTTGATTGACTTAGTGGTTTAAACTGGATTATACATGATTAATTTCGATGATTATGATTTATTATGCATTCTATGATTTTATGCAAAGATGAACAACTTTCTTATATTTATAAAATGTTTTGATCATATCTTGATTTTAATTTCCATGAAGCATTCTCTTAGAGTGATCTATGATTGTAGCACACCATTAAAATGTTTTGAAAGACTTTTTCATTGATCTTCATGACTTATAATACATTCTATCTTGTATTTTATATTCGGAACTTGCTTGGGGACAAGCAAGGGCTAAGTATGGGGTATTTTGATAGCATGAATTATTGTCTATATTTTGGGGCTTGTTTAGACGTTTTATCTTCAATAATCTGCATGTTTGAATGTATATTATGTGATTATATTGTCGTTTCATCTACCTTTGCGGGAATCGAGGTCTACACCAAGTTTCGTTGTAATCGTAGGTAAAATGGCACGTTTTGCAACAAAATGGAGCTAAAGGAGCTAAGGAGTCATTGGAGCTACATTCAGGAGCTTAAGGAAGAACCCAGGAATCATGAAAATGGATTAGAGATTCACTTTGGACCAAATTTGAGAGATTTCACATTCAGTTGTGATTCACCTCGGTCAGCTACAGTACCATCTCGACCGAGGTGATCCAGAGGAACTGCTCGACCGAGGCGAACACCTTGGATGCGGCGAGAGATATATTTTATTTGGCTGAGATCTTTTATTTTTAGAAAGAGGATCTTATATTTTTAGGCTGGATTCCTGGAAGGAAGAAGATAATTTGGCCCATATATTTTACCTATTTTTTATGGGAAAAGATCTTTCTAAGATATCTTATCTTTGGGAGGGAATTTTCCTATAAAAAGGGTTGGATTTTCCACAAATCCGAAGGCCGCATACAACCGCTTAGGGCTGAAGATTGTGCTTACAGTCGTTTTATCCCACTACAGTTGGGAGATTTGAAGAACCTTTTTGAAGGTTGAAGGAAGATTGAAGGAAGAAAGTTGATAGCTTTTATAGCTTTTGTGAAGGGTTTTGTAAGACTTTCTTAGATTCCCTTCTTTGTTGATTGTCTTGTTGGATTGTGATCCAATGACCGCTTGTTTGTTTGATAATTGATTTAGTTATTGAAGCCTTTCTCTTAAGGTTTTCTTGTTCAATTATTCTCTTTCTTCCCATATATTTGATTATTGCATTCATGATGATGAGTGGCTAATTTCTTTGTGTGAATCTAGGGTGATTGGCTGAAGGTTGTGGGAAAAACAATGATAGAATAATCTTAAATCACAGTAGGACCCTAAAAGCTCGAGTCTTTATCCTTCACCCTAGAACATCTCGCTCAGTCGATGAACATCTCGGCCGGGGTGGAATTCTTCTGACCGAGGTGACCTTTCTGATCCGAAACTGAGAGTTAAGTGTTAGAGTTTGCCAAATCCTATTCTTATTACACCTTTCCTGGTTCAATGCAAGCCTAGGATGAGACTTACCCGGTAATTCCTTTGTTTGTTTACCTAGGATCATAAGAGTAGGTAGTAAAGGTTTATCCTTTATTGGGGTTTGAGTGTGCTTTCATTCCATCTTTGTGAGTTAGCCTGAGACTTACCCGGTAAAGGTTGATTCTATTCCCTTAGGTGGTGTGTTAGTTTGAGGTTATAGTTCTTTTCCTTAATTCCTTGAGACTTACCCGGTAATAGGAGTTATGGTTTGGGTTTAGTGAGTAGTGAGACTTACCCGGTGATCTATTCCACTTTAGAAACACCTTCCCTTTACAAAAATCTCAGCTTTGTCCGCTTATCTTTAGATCTTGAGTTGGAACCACAAGTAGATGCTTTAATCCCTAAAATTACATATTTCCTTAATTGACTTTTTATCATCTTTGATTTCTTTGATCGCTTTTGTGGTTAGTAGTTGCATTGGCAACCTATACCTGCTTTGTTTCACTAAGTCCCTGTGATCGACCCTTGGAATTTCTTGCTTTTTACTACGATTGACCCGTACACTGCGGGTTCGCATCCTTGTTTTAAGCTTACATCTATGGTTATAAATTTAAAGCTTGCACACACCGTTTGGAGCGAACAAATTTCCTCTTATAATGGTATCAGAGCGTAAGGTCTATTCGATCCTCACGATCAACCATAAACTGAATTGATTGTTCACTTTTCGCAATCAATCAGATCTGAGCTTCACCTACCTGTAATCGTAAGACATAAACTCTTCCATTCGTTCTCTTGCATAGCGCCATGGGAGAGCCTCGTCACTATCCACCTTCTCAAGATTTTGGAATCAATTGGGGAAACTCACGCGACTATACATCTGGGAGCAACATCAACGATCCACTATATCTTTCTAATTCAGACAATCCGGGGATGCAACTTGTATATGTGCTGTTTAATGGAGCTAAATTCAACTCATGGAAGCGCAACATTCGTATGGTGTTTGGGAGAAAACAGAAACTAGGTTTCATCGATGGATCATATGTGAAGTCGAGCGATGCTGATGAGAATAAAATCGCTTTGTGGATTCGCGCTAATTACATGATAAGATGCTGGATTCTTCACTTGATGAAATCAGAATTGGTCGAGTTGTTCACATATGCAGAATCAGCCAAAGAACTTTGGGACGACATTCTGGAAAGATTTGAGGTATCAAATGTACCTCTTATATATCAAATTCACAAAAACCTGAGCTCCTTGAAACAAGATAATGCATCTGTATCAGTTTACTATGGGAAATTAAAGAAACTATGGGAAGAATTGAGTTCTATTGATGGAATTCCTACTTGTACTTGTCGAGGCATCATCCACTGTAGCTGTGAAGTGTTGATGAAAGTTGCAGACAAAGAAGCGAAGCTTCGAGTCATGCAGTTTCTTATGGGGTTAAACGATCAATTTGAGCATACCAGAAGCTCTATCTTGTCCCTAGAAAGTCTTCCTACCATAAATAGAGTATTCTACATGATCGTTCAGGTTGAAAAGCAAAAGGAAATGACATGTAATTCATTACCTTCACATGATATACTTGTTGTCAATAGATCCATTCCCTATAGACAAGCAGGAGGTAGCAGGCGTGACTTCAAGAAAGAGAAGTTTGATCGATTATGCATATATTGCAAGGAAAAAGGACACTTGAGAGAGGCATGTTTTAAGCTCACTGGTTTTCCTAACTGGTATAAGGTATACAAGGCAAATGGAGACAAAGATAAATCATAGAATAAACCAGAAAATGGTTTAGCTGCTACAGCATCAGAGTTACCTGTTGCAAGTCATCCTCTGGAGGTCATGGATCTTTCTTCAGCACCATCCATGGATCCAGTTATGATAAATGTTGTATATCATGAGATCATCAAGATGATGCAAGAGAAACAATCATCTTCAACCAATTTCGCAGGTATTCCTACAGCATTCATACATAATGCAGTGAGTATATGTGGTTGGATAATTGATTCAGGTGCCACTGATCATATATCTTTTTGCAAAGAATATTTCACTAATCTGCACAGATTGGCTAAACCGATCATCATTGCTCTTCCTGATGGTTCAATCAAGGAAGTATTCCATCGAGGGAATGTGATATTATCATCTTTCATTACTTTGCACAATGTGCTTTATCTTCCTCAGTTTAAGCATAATTTGCTTTCTGTGTCTCGACTGGTTCAGGATTTACCACTGAGGATTCATTTTAATCATAGAACGTGCTTATTCCAAAATCATGCAAGTGGACTGATCATTGCTCCTCGATACAGAAATGGAGGTCTCTACAAGCTAGCTTCCTCACCTACTCATAAAACAGCACTAGCTATTTCTTCTTTAAACAAAGCCAACAGTGATGTGCTTTTGTTTCATGCAAGACTAGGACATTCCTCCTTGTTTAAACTCATTCATATTGATGACTGTCATGCATCAAAACTTACTTCTCTTAATTGTCATACATGTATTTTGGCTAAACAACATAGAATGTCATTTCCTCATAGTATTTCTCTTGCTGAAACTCCTTTTGAATTAATACATGTTGACATTTGGGGACCTTACCATACCCCAGCTTTATGTGGTGCTAAGTACTTTCTAACCATTGTTGATGATTGTACAAGATACATTTGGACATTTCTTATGGCCAACAAGCAACAGGTTCTCAAACAAGTATCACAATTTTTAGCATATCCACATACCCAGTTTGGTGTTATGATCAAGACTTCTCGCTTAGATAATGGAGCTAAGTTTCTTCAGCATGATTTGCAAGAGTTATTTCTTCACAGTGAAATCATTCATCAACGTTCTACTCCTTATGTACCTCAACAGAATGAACAAGTGAAAAAGGAAACATCGTCATCTTCTTGAAACTGCACGTGTTATTCGAATCCATGCCAATCTTCCCATTTCTCTATGGGGAGAATGTCTATTGACTGCCACCTACCTTGTCAATCTCATGCCATCGTCTGTTCTAGCTTGGAAAATACCACACACATTGCTTCATAAAACACCACCTCCTTATGACCATCTTCGAGTCATAGGCTCTTTGTGTTTGAGCCTTTCTCCACACAAAAACAAGCTTGAATACGTATCATCTCCATGTGTTCTCATTGGATATCCACAGGGTCAGAAAGCTTACAAAGTGTTGAATCTTGAAATTAACAAAATCATAGTCAGCAGACATTTGGTATTCAAGGAAGATATATTTCCTTTTAAACAGAATCAACCTTCATCATCCATGCCTTCGCCTATTCCTTATTCCCTTCCTCTTGTATCACCAGCAGCTGATCCTGAAATTACCTACCCACCACAAAATCCTTCCGCACCTAATTTTGAACATCTCTCCTCCCCTCACAATCATTCAAACTCTTCACCACCATCTCCAGATATGACATCTATCTTATCACACTTTGACCTATCCAATCATTCTTCAGACTACATTCATTCTCCCTGTAATGTAATTTCTACATTTGAGCTGACCAATTACAATCAAGCGAAAGACTCTCCTCCTTGGATTGAAGCAATGAATGTTGAGATTCATGCCCTAGAGGATAATGATACCTGGGAGATGGTTCCTTTACCCCCAGGCAAATTGGCCATTGTCTCAAAATGGATATTCACAATCAAATATCGTCCAGATGGAACTGTTGAGAGGCATAAAGCTAGATTGGTGGCAAAGGGGCACAATCAGATTAAGAACAAAGACTATAAGCATACTTTTTCTCTAGTCACAAAATTTGCAACTATTAGAGCATTCCTTGCTTTGGCTGCTGCTAAGGATTGGCCTCTCCATCAGATTGATATAAACAATGCGTTTCTACATGGTTTCCTAGAGGAAGAAGTTTTCATGGAGCCTCCTCAAGGTTATACTAATGTCTCTCCTGGCTATGTTTTTGTTTAAAATGATCACTCTATGGACTCGAGCAAGCAAGTCGTCAACGGAATCTAGAGTTTACTAAGCTCTTGACACAAATTGGGTTTATTCAATCCAGACATGACTATTCCCTCTTTACACAAACATCGGATAAAGGTACAACTATGGTACTAGTTTATGTCGATGATGTTCTGATCACTAGGAACATACCTTCTTATATTACTTCTCTTAAAACTCGTCTAAATAAAGAGTTTACCATCAAAGACTTGGGAGAAGCCAGATTCTATCTCGGTATGGAAATCTATCGTGACAACAATGGCCTTCTTATCAATCAACGCAAGTATGAGCATGATATTCTTCTGGCTACGTGTATGCTAGACTGCAATCTTGCTCCTTTTCCTATGCAGCACAATCTCAAACTTACCCCAAGTTCTGGTGAATCTTTTCATGAACCTGAGTCATTCCGGCGCCTTATTGGGAGACTCTTATATTTATCTCTTACCAGACCTTATATTGCATACACAGTGCAACAACTTAGTCAATTTCTTGCTGCTCCAAAGCTACCTCATTGGCATGCTGCCTTATACCTTCTTCGTCACCTCAAAGGAACCATCAATGTCGCTCTCCATTACCCTGTGCAAACAGATTTGCATCTCACTGCCTACAGTGATGCATATTGAGGTTCATGTGCATACACTTGCAGATCCATAACTGGATATTGTTTATTTCTTGGCCGTTCTCTTATATCTTGGAAGACTAAAAAGCAAAAAACAGTCTCAAAATCATCTGCTGAAAGCGAATATAGGGCAATGTCGATGACTGCTAGTGAAGTTGTATGGTTGGATGCTCTCCTCTACGACATGAGAGTTCATTCTTCTCGACCTATCCCCATGCATTGTGACAACAAGGCAGCTCAGCATATTGTAGCAAACCCTGTATTTCACGAGCGTACCAAGCACTTACGCATATATTGTAATTTTGTTAGAGACGAAGTTCAGAAGGGTTTTCTTTCGACAGTACACACTCAATCCTCTTTGTAGATAACTGATGTCTTCACTAAGGCATTAAGTGAACAACAACACAAACTTTTTTGTGTCAAGCTTGGCCTCGTTCTCCCTAGTCCAGCTTGAAGGGGGATATAGAGTATATAAATACATAGTCTAAATAAAGGGGTTTATATGTAAATAAAAGGAATTGTATAACAAATTCATCTTCTATGATCTGTTGTATAAATAGTCTGTAACAAACATTTATGTGATATGTCAATTACTTTCATTTCATAATTTCCTCTTATAAATTGGAACCATGTTTGGTTGAAAATGATCACAGAGTTGAACTCGTAAGAGAGAAAAGGGGAAGTAGGCTAATTATGTATTAATGTAGATTAACTAGTCTCTTTTGTAAAAATGTAGATAAAGTAGGCCCCTAGTAATTTTCTGATAAAGATTAATTTCCAAATAAATTGATACCCCTGCTGGAAATAAAAAAAATGCTGATGTGGCAGTTTTTTAAATAAATATGCTTATTTAATATGGTCCCCTACAAATCAGGATGCTGTTAGGAAAGCAAATATACCTTCCTTGTAAACGTGATCCCAGAATCACGAAATTCCCCATTTCTGCATCCATAACCACCATTTCTACAGAGTTATTCGTCTAATGTCATAAACATTTTCTCTATTTTTTTGCGATTAATGCCTATTTATTTCGTTTTGATGATTTGTTTCTTCAATCGTTACGGTTGAGTGATTATCAACATTCGGATTGTCAATCTATAGATTCAATCGTTTGTGTTGTGCGATTTTTGGGACGAAGAACTCGATCTGTAGATCCAATCGATTTGAGAGATTTTTGTCCCGATCTGTTAGGTATGTACGTTCAATCGTTTAAGTGGTGACCAATTCGCACATTTGCTCTGCGTAATTTATGTATACGGTTAATATTATGTATTTCGTATATTTATATGTCGGTGATTTTTTATGTGCTGAGTGTTGGTAATGATGAAGGGGACGAACATAATTTATGTCTGTATGTGTACATAAGTTTGTATATGTTCAAGTTTAAACCACTGTCGTTGAGAAAGTACTGGGATATGCCTGCGTATTTTATGTATCTGCTTAATATTATGTAGTTGTTAAATTTATGTGTCGTTGAGGTTTATGTGTTGAGTGTCAGTAATGATGAAGGTGACGAACATAATCTTATGTGTATATGTGTACATAAGTTCGGTTTATGTATCTGCATAATATTATGTAGTTGTTAAATTTATGTGTCGTTGATTTTTATGTGCTGAGTGTCGGTAATGATGAAGGTGACGAACATAATCTTATGTGTGTCTGTGTACATAACTTCAGTTTATGTAGTTGTTAAATTTATGTATCGGTTAATTTTTATGTACTGAGTGTCAATAATGCTGAAGGTGATGAACATATTTTTATGTGCGTATGTGTACATAATTTCGGTTTATGTTGATGTATAAGTGCGAAAATTTATGTTTATGTAGTTGATTGTACATAACTGTTGAAACTATAAATTTGGTTTATTTTTGTGTTACATAATATGTAAGTTGTTAAGATTATGTGATTATGTGAAAATATGTGAAGTACTTATGTTAATATAAGTTATGTAATGTGTAAGTTATGTATTGTTTGACAAAGTAGTTATGTAGTTAACGAGCATAATGTTCTATGTAAATGTGTACATAATGAAGGTTTATGTAATTGTTGAAAATATTATGTACAGAGCGTGAGGAAACTATTGACATATTTCTTATATTATGTACGTTTCTTGTAGGAATCATGGGGGTGGTGTTTGTGACAATTTATTTTGACGGACATTGGAAATTTGATGAAGGTGTGTGGAGCTACATTGAAGTACAGTCAAGTAAGCCGTTATTGATATCAGTTGAATGCACATTTGATGTGTTAAAGGACAAGATTGCGTTGCTATTTGGAATATCTTTAACAAAGTTTGATTTATGCTTGTCATACAAGAATCCTTTCAATGAGGGTCTCAAACCATTTGATGTTAACATAAAGGATGATTTGGATACTTTTGTACACATAAATGGTCTCCCACAGTTTAGCTAGAGTGTCCCTTTATGTGTGAACAAAGTTGAACTGCATAAAAGTGTGAGAGGGATTTTAACCGAACTATATGGTCAGGAAGCTGAACTGAAAGGTGGAACACAAGATTAAGGTCATATTTTGAATCAGGAAGTACAAACTGATGTAGCAGATATAGAACTTGATTTATGTACAACAGGTTCTAGTGTGATTGGGAGCGAGTCTGTAGGAGATGCAAACAATAATGCACTTGCAATAGTTCCACATATCAATAATTATGTATCATCAGGGGACGATTTGCAACTACAAATTGGGAAGATATATCATTCGAAGACTGAAGTTAAGAACACATTGTGTCTACATTCAATTTCTGAATGCTCACAATACAAGATAGTAAAGTCGAAAATGAAGGCAGTGACTGCTAGATGTGTAGATGAAGATTGTAAGTGGAGGGTCCGCTTTTCAATGTTCGGTCAAACAACATACTTCACCACAACAAAGTATGTTTCGACACACCCATGCTCGTTTCATTTGCGGCAGGAGGCAAATAGGGGAGCTTCGTATCACGTAATAGCTTATAAGGTTAAGACAATGTAAGTTGCATGTATTTTTTGAACTGAATTTATGTATCTGCTAATGCGTGTGAATTATATGTTACGTATCCTATTTTTAGTGATGATCAAGTTTATGTAGGTACGGTAATTCAAAGAAATTACCTTCGGTGCATCAGATCATCACTTTAATGAAGAGTTTGCATCGAATTGAAGCTAGTTATTGGAAGTGTTGGAAAGCTCAAGAGACAGTGAAGGACATGATTAGAGGTACATCGGTGGACAATTATAATACAATTCCTGCATATTTATTTATGTTGGTGGAGGTGAATGAAGGAACGATTGTGGACTTCATACACGACGACGAGAGTAGGTTCAAATATACACGACGACGAGAGTAGATTCAAATATGTTTTTCTGTCGTTTGGACCGTCCGTTCGGGGTTTGAGTGTGATGAGAAAGGTACATAATATAAAAAACCCTGATTTTCTTTTTGCATTGTAGTTTTTGTTACATAATGTTGGATGCACTTGTTTCTGTACATATATTCATGTTCAGTTTTTTGTGCATAAGTTGGTTTTTGAACACGTCTACGGTTTATGTAGGTAATCACCGTTGATGGGACATATCTTAGTGGAAAATATGGTGGGGTATTGCTAGTCGTCACTGCACAAGATGCAAACCAACAAATATACCCCGTTGCTTTTGGTATTGTTGATAGTGAAAATGATGCATCTTGGAATTTCTTTTTCAAGAATATGAGACGTGTCGTAATGGACAGCAAAGAGCTTGTGTTTGTGTCTGATCGACATGCATCGATTAAGAAGGGTATATCATCGAATTACCAACTAGCCTTCCATGGGTACTGTATTTGGCATCTAAAAGGTAATCTGAGGAAGAGGACAAGCTCAAATAGGATCCTACAAATGTTCATTGATGCGGCAACGAGCTATAAAGAAAGCAGTTGCATTGAAATATTACATAAGATATCGGAGGTACATAAGCATGTAAATTATGTATTGTATATCTTATGTTATGATGATTACCTTATACATGATTTATGTATGTATAGGAGAAACCGAAGGTGGGAGAATTGCTGAATGAAATAGGAATTTCAACGTGGACACGCTCTTTCTCACCTGCGAAAAGATACAACATAATGACTAGTAACAACGTAGAGTGTGTAAATGCATTGATGAAAGAAGGTAGAGAGTACCTTGTCATGGCAATGTTGGATGAATTAAGGCAATTTATGACCCGATGGTTTGCTGAACGGCGTCAAAAGTCCAAAGCTTGTGTAAAGGTATCGACTTCTAAGACTGAGGCAATTATTCAGAAGAGGTTTGATGCGTGTGCGATGTACTTTGTGTGCGTCCCTGATGCAGAGAAGCTGGAATTTGAAGTAAAGATGTGTGAAGATCATGTGATTGTTTGTTTGGAGAAGAAAACTTGTACATGTAAGGAGTTTGATATTGAAGAAATACCATGCATACATGTCATTGCAGCTGCAAAACATGTGTGTATGAACCCATCCTTTCTAGTTGGCAAGTACTATTCATCAGACATTTGGAGGACTGGTTATGTGGATATCATCTATCCATTGTCTAGTAAGTCAGAGTGGTGCATTTCTACTTCAATAGCAGAAATGAAATATGAGCCTCCATTAAAGCGTAAAAGGTGTGGTAGAATGCCAAAAGCCAGATTCCGTTCGACGTGGGAACAAAGCAGCAATGGGAAATGTAGTTGTTGCGGCTGCAGCGGGCACACGAAGAGGACTTGTCAGAATCAACCAAAATAGAGTTTATGTTTATGTAGATAAACCAGTTTTGACTAATATTGCTTAACTTCGTTGTTTGTTTAACACATTTGGTGGATATTACTGTAGTTACGTTTATTTGACTATATTGTGAACTAAAACCTGGATTATCATACTTAACGATAAATGATTGAAATTGGTAACTGAACTACATAGGTACATAAACCCATCACATATGTTGGAGAGCACTCTGTATACTGATGATGTTACATATGCTAGTGCAAAAATATACACTTATGTATATGCAAAAGTATTATGTTGGTACTAAAATAAAAAAAACAGTGCATAATGTATCACAATGGAATTATGTTCGAACTAAATATATACATAATATGAGAATTTGTGCATATCAAACATTATATAAAGTCAAAGGAAATAATTATGTTCATAATAGATGTCTACATAACAAATATAAATCGTACATAAACTAACAACACATAAAAGGCTGGCTACATAAGTATTTTCACAAATTATATCTACATAAGTATGTTCATAATCAGCAGTGCATATTGTTTGAACACAATCACATTTCTTTGGCCCAATTCTTCCAATTTCTTGTAAACACAGCATTTGCAATCTGCTCCCTAACCGCTTGAACGAGTTTATCATCTATGTCGCTGAAATCCTTCCTACCAGATGCAAGAATATAATGTATTTCAAGGTGTATATTCCACAGCTACCCCTACATTGCAAAGGGATAAAATAAAATCAGTTTATGTTTCATTATGGTTAACACCTAAAAAATATAACACAAAATTAATTAGCAAAATAGTGTACATACCCATCAGCATTTCTGTTTAAATCATTCTTTCTGATCACTTTCAAAAGAATCTTGAGCTTGTCTTCCAGTCTAGAATGCTTACCATGGACCCTCAGAACTTGCGGAAACATAACAGCAAGGGGCTCGATAAGGTGCTGTAATTTGTCCTCCTTTATGTACGTTACTTGTGCGTCGTACACACAAATGCACCAGTCAAGGAGGTTTATTTCCAATGCGACCTAGTGACTGTCGAGAAGGTTGAATGGGAAGTAAATGATGTCGACATCATACAGTGATTTGGGGAACATTTGTGAAACATCGCCGGTGATGACTTGAAACATACTTTTTTTGAAGTCTGGTTTCTCATTCTTGATTTCCACGAAATTTGCAAATGTAGTACGGTTGTAAGCTCGGGTCCATCCGGTTGGTAGTACAACGATGCGTCCATATTTTTCTGGATTTTCACAGATGCTCATGCAGATATGCATAATCAGCTTGTCAATGACCTAATTTACATTAGAAACACATGACAATATTATGTAAATGACATAGACAGATATGTACATAAGTTCAATGTAGTATACAAACCTCATCTTTAATCCAACCGCTAGGCTTAATAATGGCTTGAATTGTGTCCCTGGATATGGTCTTTATGAAACCCCTTACTGACCCATTCCCGTCTTTGTTTTTGACCCAGTTGTATAGGGTTTGTCGCTCTTTTGATGTTAGCATACTCATGTGTGGTTCTTTAGGTAGCTTGACATTTTTACGGAAGGGTGTACGTTTGTATTTACTTTCTTTGGGCATCCTTAAACCCACCTTCCTTTCTGGCACGGCTGTTTCAGAATTTTGTACATAAATATATATGTTGTGTTAATACATAAACATTAACAATTATCATTTGCACATACATTAGTAAATGTACACAATTTCCTACATAATTTGTTATTCTAAAAACTACATACAGTTCATATACACGGACATTATATACTACATAATATAACAGATTCATAATCCTAAATTTATGTATCAATCACTGGCATTGTACATAAAGCTGATAGTTTTCCATAAATATATCATACCTCACTGGATTCAGCACCAATTTCCTCTACCATTACATCGTCCATGACATCTTTGGTAGGAATTTGATCGACATCAACTGTTTGATGATCGCTTTCTGTTGCGTGAGATTGATGAACTTCAGCTGACGCATATTGTTTCGTAGCATCATTTACACAACTCTTTATGTTCTTTTCAATTCTCTTGTTGGACACAAACACAGTTGTGTATAACTGCTCGTAGAGAGAACCTAGGTCTCTTGCATACGTCGTCATATCATCAATCAGAATGCCTTGTTCCTCCACTTTTTCACACAGACTACTCTGGACCTTTTGCATTGCATCGACTCTTTCAGCAAGAATGTCTTGTCCCTTCTGCAGTGCATCCATCTTTGACATCAACACTTAAACCCATGATGGTTGTGCTTGTTCAGATTGAATGTTGTTTATTATGAACACACATAAGGTACACCATAGTTATGAATATACATAAGGTAATATTATTGTACATAAAACTGTAGTTATTTTACTTACTTAGTTGGGTCATGTGGCACAGGGGTGGACTTCTTTGGAGCAGAAGTATTGACATTATGTCGGTCCTCTGTATGGGGTTCTGAAGGAGTCTGCTCGGTATTGAGTGGTGGTGGTGAATCCTTGGCCTTGTTAATGCGCTTTGATGATCTACATATTTGTAAAATGATACATAATATAATCTGTAAGTATTAATACATATAAATTGAAGTTATTTGTTTATATAAATCAGTTTAACCTTGTTGGTTCTGGAGATGGCTTGGGTGTTTCCTTTTTCCTCTTTCCTGTGCTTTTGGACGCAGAACTATATGTGTAAATATGAAGTATTATATTTCTTATACTACATAAATCTAATCAATACATATACATTGATGTAATATATGTAAATATAAATAAATTTAACCTTTTGACTTCTGGATTGGGTATGGCATCTTCATGTATCCTCTTATCTACACTTTTGGATGCATTGGTAGATGGTTTATCAGGCTGAACCTTTCTTGTTTAAAATAATCAACAACACATGAGTATAATGTTTGATGTAGTACATAAATGTCTAGTACATACCATTCAATTTACATAAAATGAAAACCAATGGTTACTACATACCAATGTCTTTTGGTGGGTTCACAAAGTCATCTTTATCATCCTTGTCATCGTTGATTTCTCGAATGACAACGTTCTCAGTACTAGGCCTACATGATAACACAAACAGGGTATACATTATATATCACATAATGTATGAAATAAAACATTTTACTAATTTTGATTAGCACACACCTAAACTCTTCCTCCTTTGCACGATAAATTAAAGGCCTAGTCACTATGGGGACAACATTATGAAACCTAATACCAAATAGTGCATCAATCATGTCATCATCACCCTCCATATACCAGCTTTCATAGTCATCCTCTTCCTTCTCAACATCAACTGTCTTAATATCCTCTTTTTGAAGATTTTCAGCAATACCCTACAGCTCAGTATAACCAGGGTATAGTTTGTCACCCTTCCCAAATTTGGATACATACTTGAGGCATGAAGGGGTTGCCTTTGCATTCAATATAGTTGCAAAATGCTTTGCAAACTTTGGGATGGAATTGAAGACAAGTATCTACAAATATTCCAAAAAATGAAAACTATAATTAATCAACACAAATGCTTCATTACACATATGTATACATAACAGTGAGTACATAGATGTTGAAACTCTATCTAATAAATACATAATTCATTAAACATAATGATGTAATACCGTTACCATAATGGAATGAGTAGATAAGCATGAAATAAATAAAACAATATCCAGTAAATAATAATTTGCACATAAGCATGACACATGTTTAGTACAGCTCGGTACTATGTATAAAATCTATACATATGCATAAGCATGTTATACATAAGCATGTTACACAGGAAGTACATAACAGGCAATAAATAGTCCTCAACCGATGGAAAAATTAGAACATATACATTACTTGTAATGCCAAAGGGAATCCACCAATTTGGTATCCACCACTGTTTCTCTCCTTTCCAGCATAGCACGATAGAAATGATCTCCTCGTTATGGTGTAAGCAAAACGAACCCATGGAAATTTGTTGAACAACTCCATGTCACTTAGGAGATTTATAGTGTGTTGTGTTACAACGTCTTTCCATTCTTTGATGCTAAAACACCTTCAATGAACAAAATGAGTGTCATTTTGTACTTGTTGGGAGACTCCTTCGGCTCATCCTTGAAGATTTGCTCCAATTCATCGTTTGAGCATCTTTCAGTCCCAATTACATCTCTCATGTCAACATCCTCCATTTCTTCAGCAGATGAGCCAAATTTCGAAGAATTTGGGAGTCTAGTAATCTCACAAAACTCCATAACACTAAACCTCAAAAGAACACTGTTAACTGCAAACCACATTGAGTAGTGTCTCCTCGTCTTTACCTCCTTCATTAACATAAAATGAGTTAGCTGGTTGGACATTTTGATTTTAGTGCTCATCTCCAACAGAGGCCCAAAAATTGACGCCTTAAATCTGTTTTTGTCAGTAGATAACTCATCCAAAATCATAGGGATTAGAGGAAGCCTCATATAGCTATTGATTCTGGCATTTATAGATTTCTTTGTTTTAGTCCATCTGTATGTAAACTGCATAAACATAAAATGGAAAATGCGTTTATCGTTATGATCAACAAATGTAAACTATGTAGTGCACATTTCAATTTACTAACCTTGATCTGTGGGTTATCGGAATTGATTAGCCTATTGACATCTTGGGTACATGAACCTTCCATCTCTCTACGCTGAAATGTACATAAGGTAAAATACTTCATTATCAACTACTAAACTAATACTACGTACAGTATTGTACATAAATAAGAAAATAAATGATATGAATATAGAATTGTAATCAGAAACTATTAAGAGTAGTAATGATATAACATAATAGCTATTAAAGATTAAATTATGTACATAATCAACACTTAATTTATGTTTTTATGTGTTTAACTATACTGTTACATAAGTCCTGTGACTAATATAGCAATTTGATTTCAAATATTCACCTTTTTAATGCGACGAGCTTGAGCTTCATCTCTTTGTTCCTTGGTTTGATTTTTGACAGCCATTTGTTTCGTTCTAACCATTTTGTTCTTCAAACACATAGTAAATAGAAAAAATTTTCAGTCATTTCTAGCTAAATACTACATTACATAGTTAGTAAGGCAACCTTGTGAGACCTTGCAAGCGGAATTGAAAGTAATTGACGGACTACTATTCCTCCCCCTATTGAGGAGAACAACCCCTTTGGTCTACATATTTGGTTAGAAGGAATACCTACTAGACACGAGTTAGGTCCTCAAAATAGAGGATCGGACAGTTGGGCCGAATGATACCGGTGAGATATTCGATAACCAATCTAGAACTTGGTAGCAAGCGCTTATGATGTAGGTACATGAAAAGATTTTCGGAGAAATGGGTTTTATGAAAAGCCGAGAAGGCTACCTAAGATTAAGGATAGTAAGAGACGTAACATTTTAAAGGCCTATGTAGTGATAGTTGTAACCTCGAGAGTGACGAGTTAGGGCATGACCTTGTATGTGTGATATTGTTTGACTACTTGTTTATTTCATGATTGAGTGTTTAGTCAGTGATGTATTCTTTTAGTAACCTTGATGTGCGGGATACTTAGATGTGGAAACGACGAGACTTTTGTATAGCGATCAAACACACCCATTTGGTGCCTTAAAGGCCGATCAGGATTGTCATACCCTAAGTTTCGGGACGAAACTTATTTTAAGGGGGTACTGATGTAATATCCGAAATTTTTTTTCCGTTTAATTCCGTAGCAAACCGGATTTTAATCTTTTGATGCTTAGTTGTCTACGTAGTTGGACACTATATCTCAAAATTTTATCATTTTATGTATTATCACTTCACATAAAATGATAAGATTTTATTAGTAGCAAACCCTAATCAAACCCTAGAGTATATCATGACTTGTCTTTGACAAAGTCATGACGTTCTAGTGACAAGATCAAGATGAGCCCAAGACGAGTTATGACGAGGCCATGACAAATTCGTGACTATAATACCCAGAAAAGTTAAATTCTGTTTAATACCCGATCAAATCGGATGCCGATCCGCCGACCTTTATTCTTTTAAATTAAAATAAAGCATTATCAAATTCTATCATTTTATGTAACTCTATTTCACCCAAAACGATAAATAGGGAAACCGAATAAAATTGTTACAGAAATTAAAAACCGAAAACCAATGAGCGGTTCCGTGCGTGTAACTATTTATTTATAAGCCCATCGTAGTTAGATGAGCAGGCCCAACGGACCCGGCCCAAAGACACATCAGCCAGCCCATAATTTAAATTAACCTAAACCCTAATTAACCTTAATCTAATCTAATCAGCATCTCTAATCCTAGTCTACGCTAACTGCTTCCGCCGCTGCCTCCATTCTAACGCTGATCTGTCGCCTAGGACTGCTGCTCACCGGCTTCTGCACAAGCCGCCTGGGACTGCTGCTCACCAACTGCTGTTGCTCACCGACTTTGGCACTCGACCATCTGCGCCCAGCCGGTGCACTTGACGATCGACCATCTGCGCCCAGCCTCTCCAGTGTTGTGTTCACTCGCTGCAGATGCAAAGAGCACTCCAGCGGCTGAGACATCAAGCAGCAGCAACCATCAACGCAGCAGCAGCAACCATCGATCAGACAACAGACTCTAGCCGAGCCAGCAGCCCAGACAGGCCCTCGTACCCCTTCCTTCGTTGACACCGGATCCAAAGCTCTCGCCTCTCCCTTCAACCGTTTCTCTTCAATGAGATCTTGTTGTTGCTGCAACCTTTCTGCACACCATATGTTTCTGCACACAGTAGCCATCTTCATGGACATAAACACCAGCAAGCAGATGGCCTTCGCTTCCCTACTGCACGAGACAACAACAACAGTAGCAAGAGCCTCCCTTTTCGGTCTTGCAAGAAAGCACTTTGAGCCTTGTAAGCCGAGTAAGATCCACACCACTCCCCTTGCTTCACTCCTTATATATATATATGTGCTAATAGTTGTCTCTGAACCATTGTTGAAACCCATATGCTACAGCTAAGAAGCAACTCAAGAAACTGTTGCATTTTCTCAGTTTTTTCGACTTTGTCGAGCATCCAACTTCAGGTTCCGATTTAGGTATGAAATACTGATCCATTTTGGCTGAAATTTTTATATGTTATAGATTAGATATTGTAGTATAACATACTAAAATTTCAGAAGATTCCATGTTATGGTTTGAGAGATATGGGGTTTCAAAGTTCAGTTTTATAAATGTGCTGAGTTGAGAAAAACAGCATGGGATGCTGTTTTGTGAGATAGTTTTGAATAAGCTTTTGATCTCTGTTAGGCTTGAATTTTTGATATGATATAGTTGACATCTGGTTGTAGATCATATTAAAAATTGGGAAGAATCGGAGTTACGGTTTGAGAGTTATTGTGTTTCAAAGTTGACGTTTTTATATATGTGCTGAGTGTTGGGGAAAACAGCAAGTGATGCTGTTTTGTGAGATGGTTTTGAATAAGCTCTTGATCTCCGTTGGACTTGAATTTTGGATATGATATGGTTGACATATTTTTTTAGAACATATTAAAATTTGAGAGCAATCCAGCGAGTGGTTTGAGATTTATGATTTTTCAAAGATGGAGTCGTAAGCAGTTTTTCTGTTGTGCTGAAATTCGGTTTTGTGAGATAGTTTTAAATAGGATTTTGATCTCCTTTGCGTCTGAATTTTGGATATCTTAGAGATAAGATTTAATAGTAGAACATATCAAAATTTGGGATAAATACAGCGAGTAGTTTAGGAGTTATGATTTTTCAAAGTTAGGACAATGTGCTGCTTGTTAAGTGTTGTACCCAACTTTAGAAATTTTTGTAGAAGCGATGCTTTAACAGTTTTAAGAAATTCTTTCTCCTATGAGTAGATAGGATATCATAGATGACCTAGGGAATTATTTCGGAATTTTTATAAGATTATTCGAATTTTATATTTGAAGCTGTAATTGGACTTTAGTGACTTTTCGAGAAATAGAAAATGGGTGGTTTTTCTAGTTGTTACCTAAAATCATCCTAGGGAGTAGAATATGGTTAGTTAGTCTCAAATAAGATTTTAAACATATATTATGAAATTTTTAGAAGTTTCGGGAACAGGGGTAAAATGGTCATTTACCTGTATAAGGGTATTTTGGTAATCTCTTGTTGATCGATTTTTATATCTTAGAAGTTGGAGACTTCTAAGAAAGTGGGATACACTATTGATTCCCTTGTCTTGTATAACAGGCAATTGAGTTCCTACGGTTATATACCGAGTTGAGATTAAGGGAATTGTGACTTGACTCAGGTAAGTCCTTTGGGCTTACTTAGCTGACTTTCAGATATGAGTGTGGATAATGATAGTGGTGTGTGAATAAGATGTTTATATTTATATTTTAGTAATAATTATCTACCGACCTATACTTTGGCCTAAGAGTAACGGGCGGTGGCATTCTGCTCAGTTAGCTTGAGGGCGCTGGGGGTTTCTTTAGGGACTAGTCCACACTCGGTTTGTAGTGATGCTACCGGCGGAGGTAAGCTAGACCTACACCCAGTTGGATAAGGAACGGAGGCGAGAACTCTTAAGATTTCTCGTGCCACAACTGTAAAATGGAATAAGGTGACTCACTTAATGAACAGATAATAATCGGTTTGTGTGCCAGCATGATGATTGTTTTATGTTATCTTGAGTGTGTTTGTGCTATCCTTATTCTGCTTATATTTGGATTGTTAGCTAACGGTTTATCCGTGTTGTAGATTTGTAGAGATAGACAATTGCAGAGTGATCCGGAACGGATGGTCAGCCGGGTCCACGTACTCATTAGATGGGGACGGGGGAGTCTCCCTTACAGCTTGCATGTTATGTATATGTATATGTTTTGTAAGGCTGTCACATGTGTACATTCATACAGTAAAAATATTATGTTTTGAAATTGTTTTAAGTACATTTGTGCCTTGTTGTAAGATCCAAGTAATGGTGTTGTTAAACCAAGGTCGGGACCCATTGTGAGATCCTAACCAGTAGCTTCCCGAGTTCTCAGAATTTGGGATGTTACACATAATTTATCTGTATGTATTGAATAGCCTACATAATATTATGCACATAATAGTTACATAAACATTGCAATAAAAGAAAAAAGAATTGTACATGACCTACAGTGGGTACATAATACAAATTCAAACATAATTATGTCAACCATAACTTGAGGCAGTCAAAAACTTGGAACATAAACTTACAACAGAAGACTACACTCAGTTTATAAGAAATTAAAGTACATAGTGTTCAAACATAAACTGAGTCATTCTGTAATTATGTACATAGTCCTCAAACATAAACTTATTACTTATGTGATACAATAAGATACATAAATGTCTGAATCATGCTGTAGTTAGATACATAAACTATGATACAAAGTGTATATGATACAAAATCAAACATATCAAAGTAAGTACATAATCGTTAAGGATAAACTGAGACATTCTGTAATTATGTACAAAACTGATATACAGGGGATACATAATGTAATATATAAAAGTTTGGCATCCTTTGTTATGTACATAGATCTGATCCATTCTATAATTAGATACATAAAATGGTATACATACATAAATCATACAATATTTGAAGTTACATAACATACATTTACATAATTCAGACCATCGACCTACACAGTTTTTTGAGAAAATATCAGTACATAGACTTCTTATTCATATAAAACACATGCAAAACATAAATTATGTACATAATCATTCATCACTGTTAATTCGAATACATAAATTTCACAGAAATGGCTAATTTCAAAATTAAGTTCCATAACAGCCGAAAACATATATGTTCTTCTTTGTGTGGTCGGATTCCAAAACCTAATCGAATATACATCACAAAATCATGCTTCATAACACCATGCAAGGCCGAGTAAATGAAAGGCCATGTAGTTATAGATCAACAATGGCGGTTTTTAGTATGAATTTTAGGGAAAACGTTCATCAATTGTTTTCGGTTTGAACCAAAACCGAAGCCATTAAAATGGTATTTTGTTGAGAGAATTTAGAATACTTACAAGGATTGATTGTTGTTACACAAACAATAGATCAGACAGGAGATTGAAGACGGTCGAAGATCTCGATTTGAAGATGAGGTTGCG
Source organism: Fagopyrum esculentum (assembly GCA_033239045.1). NCBI lineage: Eukaryota > Viridiplantae > Streptophyta > Magnoliopsida > Caryophyllales > Polygonaceae > Fagopyrum > Fagopyrum esculentum. The sequence goes on along the minus strand of BSUD01000005.1, from coordinate 23,787,012 downwards.
AATGGAGAATCTGACGATACAATGGAGGTTCCGAATGACGCTTAATTTTTGGGATGAAATGTTTAGTAAAGAAGACGAACCGCCGAAACCATATCTTTATCAATCATGTTGTTGCCGTTTTTTGATTTTATTATCTTTAACTTTTAAGCAGTTATTATGCTACATTACTAATTTTCCCTTAAATAGTTACCTTATTACCCATGATTTATAATTTTATTTAGCTTTATTTTTTGGAAGAAAAATATAGGAGCCTATTTTGTATCATGGATACAAAAAGGGCCCTTCTACACCAATTTTCTCAACTCGTAATAACTATCCCTTATAGTTGAAGGAGTTACTCAAATGCGAGAAGAAGTATCAACCAGGTGAGATTAAGACCTACTATGGTCCAATTCATGTTTATCAAATGTTCATGTATGACAACAATTGGTACAAAATGACTAAGATAATGTCATACCAAATAGTGTATGTATACATGGAAAGATTCATTACATAATAGACATGGTGAAGAAGCTTCTTCCAAACGTGAAAGAGTGTTTACTATATGAAGTGAACACGATTCTTATGAGGATATATGGTATCAATTCTTAAAAACTAACCATGCATAAAAGATATCCCAATGTTGGTGAATGTAACATCAACATGAGAAAACTTTTATGCATATATTATAACTAAGACCACCCACAATGGTGGTTATTAAATCAAAGTTTCTAAAATCCCTCTCTCCGTCACACCAGCTTATAAAACTCCATCTACTTTTTATCTACATTCATAGTTTCTAAATTCTCAATCTCTTAACTTTATATTAATTTACCCACCATATTTATATTCTTTTTAAAATGTTGATATTATTAATTTTATTTATAATTAAATTTATTTCAAAAAAAATAATAAATATATAAATAATTAATAAAAATGAGATTTTCAAAACACACTTCATTAAGAATTAAAAGCATGCAAATACATTAAAATAATAATCATAAAGTTAAGATACAAAACATGAAAATATAAAGAAACAATTTGGTTTACTAGGCTTTTTGAGTTTTAGTTTGAGTAAATGTACCCCTTGAGAGAAGAGTGTTTAGAGTTTGAGAGAAAACGCAAAATTTTGAGGTATATTTACCTAATTAAAAAACTAAATGGCCTAGTTACTAAAAGTAAAACTAAAAAAAGCCTACTAACCAAATGAACCCAAATATAAACACACCGATACATATGAAATGTTTGTAATAATAATCTTTATAATAAATATTAAATTTTAAGTGAAAAAAAGTTATTTCAAAGATACCCAATAATAGACTTTATGGATAGAAAAAAAAAAAAGTTTAGACTCTAGAAAAGATAAAAAAAAATTTATATTCAATATTGAACTCTACGGATAGATAAAAATAAAATATAAATATTTATAAAATAAAATTTATCAAAATATATTTACTTGAACAAAAAAACTACCATAATGAGTAATGAAATTATGGAAAATAGGAAAACAATTGTGAACCGTTGATCTCGCTTAGATCTAAGGGAACAAAAAATTTCACTCTCCACCACTCCTTTATTGCCAAATGGCACTTCTCTATTTGGCAATCCAATAAAAACATAATCAATTTTGGATATAAAATAAAAGTAAATCATAGTAACCTTCTCTCTCTTCGTTTTTAACTCGTATCTAACTTTCATATGTCAGTAGAGTTTGAAGGGGATTCAATCACTGTTTTCTGAATATTTATTATATTATATAGATTAGATACTTGCAATGTGGAAGGTTTAAGGTAGGATTGTCTCCAAAAGAGATCAAACAAAATTGATTGAGTGACAATTGTGAAAGAATAGAGGAATCACCCTAAGCGGTGATATGATTACGATTATTGATTAAGGAATAGATAAGCAGTAATCATTATCCTTCGGTTAGAGTGCTATAGACTCTATTTAGAGCTATATGTGTCTTGTTTGCACTTTGAGCGATGAGTTTGTGTTTGCTAAGTTGAAGAGATAATCGTCCATGAGATGAGAGAGTAGTAACTCTCTAGTGATGATGAGTATGGAATTTATGCTAGCACGAGGTGAGAAGATATGTTGTTCTTGTAATTTAGATAATTTAATGTTATGGTGAAGAATGTCCAAAGTTTCGGGCAAAACTTTTCATAAGGGATTCATGATGTAAAAGCTGAAATTTTCAATCATAGTTAACCGTGATTAGTTAAACTAAATTGTGATCGACTAAGCTTAACAATGATTATTGGGTATTGATGCTTATTTATATATTGAGGTATTTAGGAGTTCCAATTATTAAAATCACACTTGACATAATTGACTAGAGCATCCATTATACATAAGTTATGAAATAACATAAAGAGATAAAACGGACGAAAAGGTCGATATTTCGTTTCTTGACATCTAAGAAAGACAGTCCACGTGATATTACGGGTTTTGTATCCCAGTTTTGCAATATTTGAATACTGGATTTTTTAACCGCATTCCAACTAATTAATTTCTACAACTTTTATTAAAATATATATATATATATATATATATATATATACATATATATATATATATATATATATATAAAGAATGTGAATCGCAGTTGGCTACATAGCCAATTCATCAGTTGCATTTCCAAAACCAATTTCGATTCATGAGTGAAAAGAAGAATGAATGGTGGATACAGATGTACGTGTACATCAAGTACATTTCTATTAATTTGTCTACACATGTGTACATCTTCGTCAATTCATCACACAATTTCAATTCACTTTCATTTCATTCATAACTCTCAAAGTTACTGAGCCATAGACGAAGTTACTGAGCCGTAGACGATAGAAAAATCGTTCGACCTCGCATACATACACTCAGTGGTATACTTCTCATTTCTAATCCGTTTTCAAGTACATTTGTACCACCGAGTTTATTATCTTGTTCTCATCATCCTGATACCAATTTATTTTCTATTTATAACTTTTGGATTAAAATTTTCGTTTGAACCGATAACGTAACGCCAACAGACCACTGTGAGCCATTAAATGTGATGTTTGATACGATGCTCTTACTTTTGCATCGTCTGAAGCCCATAACTTCGTCCTGATCGTCAATCGGGTTAGTAAGATATAGGGTATGAATTTATTCGTTTTTCTGTATTGAGATTTGACCTAAATTAACCTTAAACTTGTCAAAATGGACATTTGAAAATTGCATTATGATCATATAACTATTCTGGTGATCATTGAATATTTGTTTGATGAACTTTGATGACAAATTGGTTAGAAAATACCTTCGGGCGAAATGTTACGTTGGCGATGATTATTTAATTATTAATTAATTAATTAATTTTAGTTTACGAGAAGTTTCTTAGAGCTAATAAAATTATATACAAAAATTTTAATGATTTTTGAAATTAGAAGTTAATTTAAGGAATGTTATATTCCTACAATGTGTCGTAGAAGACGGTGAACTTGTTTACCTAATAACATCGATTGTTGGAAGTTGGAACCAATTCTACTAGGTAAGTCCTTGTGACTTACTTAGTTAACTTTCTTGCAGATTGAACCAGTTGAGGGGTCACTTGTTTGCTAGCAGGTTGGATGTTTTATACTTACTTGTTTATAAATATGACATGCATATCATGAATATGTTATATCATGATAAGTGATATGTTCATATGATAAATATAAACACCACATGTTTTAGAGCACTGTATAAAATTATATGCGCACGTGATGGTATAAAGGTCATTCACAATATACCGTATCTTTAATGATAAGTGATGATTTATAATGGATTAAGTTGTTGGTGTGGTGTGCAGAAAAGTAGCTACACTTACACGACACAATTATATATCATTAAAGTGGGTGTCGTTCCTCACCATGGGTTGGCTATATATCATCAAGCGGACGCCATTAGTCATGATAGATCGGCTATATATCATTAAAGTGGACGTCATTAGTCTCAATGGGTCGGCTATATATCACTAAAGCGGACGTTATTAGTCGAGATGGGTCGACTATATATCATTAAAGCAAATGATATTAGTCACGATGGGTCGGTGATATATCATTAAAACGGACATCATTCCTCACGATAGGACATCTATATATATCATCATATTGCCAACATCACTTAAAATGTGGCTACGCTTCCCTATGGGAATATTCACGACACTCGCGATATGACCGGTCAATATAAATATCACTAAACTAAGCGAAGTTGGATTGAAATTTATTTAACTCATATCATTATGAGAATTTCTTGTCATTATATGGTGATTTGTTTATATGTTTCACACATTGTCTTCGCATGATAAATTATATACATGATTATGTATTGTTGAAGATCTCTCAACGATAGCCTAAGGATCGTTAGCTAACGGTGTATACCAAACTCTTTTTAGGTTGTCTTTATGATAGGAATACTACAAGGATGTCAGCTGGAGATGGTGGTCAGCCGAGGCAGTGCGTGTCACAGTATGGTGAGTTGGGGTTATTTGTGTTTGTTAAACCGCATGTAGGCGGATATGTATGCTCACATGAAAGTGGTGTTGTAAGTTGTTGATGATGCAGGTTAAAGGCTCCTAGTGTGAAGTTATCTTATTTTGTTACGTGGTTACATACATTTAAAGGTTTTGATAATGTTTGTTAACCAAATAGGTTGAATGTGTTTTAACTTTGTTGTGCTTCTAATTGCAAGGTCCTACAGGCGAATTTGATATAAAAATATAACTAATGGGACCTATTATGCGGTCTTTAGCCTAGTGACATCTTTGGTTGTTATAAATCAGGTTGTTAAATATATATTCTTATTTCGTACCATAACATTGATTCTCACCGAAACTCAACCCCATATATATATATATATATATATATATATATATATATATATATATATATATATATATATATATATATATATATATATATATATATATATATATATATATATATATATATATTTCCAGTGAGTGAGGAGGTTTTTGGTTGAGAGGAGGTGAGGAGAAATTTGGTTCATTTTATTGGTACTACCGATTCATTTTTTATGTTAGCTGTTCATTTTAGTTTTGAGAATAGTCTTCATTTTTTTAAAACCAAGAATAAAAAAGATTAAATTTTTAATATAAAAATAAAGTGTTAATGTATTAAAATTGAACTAGTAGTATAAGGGTGTGTTCGGAAAGGGATTATTTGAGGTTGTTTAATATTATATTTAAGGAATTATATTTTAGAATGTGTTTTGTAACAACCGGGTTTTGGACTCTAGTTGAGTCAGAACGCGACCGCGGTAAGTAGGGGTGTTCAGAAATTATCCGATCCGTCAATAATCCGACAATCCGACTCCGAAGTATCCGAGTTTTACACTATCCGACGGAAAGCTATCCGTATCCGCTCCGATCCGGCAAAAATTTTCGGATACACGGATCGGATACGGATCTTGATTTTTTTATACTCGGATATCCGTTATCCGAGTATATAAAAAATACTAATAGAATTATATCAATTATGTTTTATTAGTTTTAGTTGAGTTGGTGAGAGGGAGAGCCAGATTTTTAGGTTTTTCCACCTAGTCACGAGTTTGATTCTCCTTACCAACTTCCCCAATTTTATTTTTTTGCATTTTTTGTACAAAAACCCTAATTGTTTCACACTTCAGCCGTCAAAACTCGAAACAGTCGTCCCTCTCTCTCTTTTGTAAGGCGAAGGCGACGGCGACACTACGATTTTGCGAAGTGCAAACCCTCTCCCAGTCTTTCTCGCCTTCGTCGGCGACAGCCGCCTCTCACAATCGTCGATGACACCTCTCACCATCGTCGACGACACCTCTCTCTCGCCTTCATCGTCTCCGACCCTCAATCTCTCAGACGACCCTCAATATCACAGTCTCTATAGCAGGCTGCAGCTCTCTTACATTTCCGACTCCCTCAGTCTCTCTCTCGTCTTCGACCTACAGACTCACAACTCTCTCGTCTTCGACCTGCAAACTCACGTCTCTGTTGTCCCTATCCTAATGTTGCTTTGATAAAACTGAATGTCATTTTTTAGTGTAAACTTGAAATTTGAATGCCATTTTGACTGTGTGATTATCAATTTATACATTGTAAACGTGCAGAATCACATCTCTCTCAGCCTTCTGTCTTTATGAGAGTGTTACCGATTTGCTGAGGATGTTGCCTTGCTGAGTTGTTGTGCAGCATGTGTTGCGATTATAGATTTAGGACTACAAATTTTCAGATTACTACTACAGTTTACAGATGCAGTTTTTTGTATCCGGATCACCGGATATCCGCTGTCGGATATCCGATCCGTTTATGCTTCTCGGATCGGATATCCGACAACTTACGGATCGGATCCGGATATCATTTTCGCAAAAAAAATCTCCGGATATCCGAAATGAACACCCCTAGCGGTAAGACATCCGATCATGCCCGGTCTTTTGTAACCGTCGTTATACCCTTTTTCCTTTCCGAGGAATCAATATTCTCGTATCCTTATCTGGCAGCCTTCTTATCCAAACCCTAGTTGCAACCTTCCTCCCTTTCTTCTTTCATGTAACTTCATCTTCCTCCTTCTTCCCTTCTTTTTCATTCAATTGAGAGAGATTCTCCTCTTCCTAATGAATGCCAACGGGATATTGCACCACGAGGTTGGGTGGGTACCTCTTCTAGACGATATAGTTAGTTTCTTTTTGCTTCTTCTCCTCTCTTTTTTACTTCTTTATCCTCCATCAAGGTTATCTTGATTCCTCTTCCTTTCCTTATGTTATGTGTGTCGTTTGCTAGATCAAGGAGTCTTGTTGGTGTCTATAAAATAGGAGTAGAAGACCAAGAAGAAGGAACCGCATTCAAGGAGTGCAAGCATCCTTCTGCACGACGACGGACGCAACGAACAACGATTCTCGACTTCTCCTGTGGTCACGTTTTCTTTCTTCCGTGGTGGCGCCTTGACGCTTGTCACCGCGATTGCGCCCCAACATCACCGCGGTCGCGCCTTGTCACCGCGGTCACACCTTTGTGTCGTTGCGGTCGCGCCGACACCTCGGTCCCGCGGTCGTGCCCTCTTTTCCCGCGGTCACGATATCTAACAAGTCGATTGCTAAGTCGATATTTTGACTTGGGAATAGAATCTAGGTATATGATTCCTCCCTTCTAGTTACCTTATTATTGTATTATGATTATGCAAAGGAGTGTCCTTTAGTATATGATGGTTTATTGATCTTGTAATGATCAATGAGAACTAGTAGAGAGAACGTCTAGTAGTTGGATGGTTAGTGATGTATTGCCTTGGTTTATATCAGGCGGTTGAGGATTCTAGTACGGATCAGGATTCGTGTGTAGTTGGACTTAGCCTATTACATGTGTAAGTCTTTTGACTTACATAGGTGCAGTCTTATATTGGTTAAATGGCATGAGTGGTGTTTCTTGTATGTGTTTATCTTATGAAAACGGGATTAGTATGACTTATTTAATATTGGTCCAAGTTAACGGGAGGTGGCATCATTTTCCCAGCTCCTAAGGGAGATTAGGAGTTCTCCACGACTAGCACATACATGGCATAGGGGGAGGGCACTGAACCACTCCACATGGTATATGGGGAGGTGCGCTGAACCACTCTTGTTGGTTCACGGGGACGGAGGCAAGGTCTTAGACTTCTCGTATAATAAGCATAAATTGGATTTAAACAGGAATGACCTTAACGAAGATAATAATCGAATCTGTGAGAGCATGTTATGTGCTTCTTTTCCACTTGCGTGTGTTTGTGCTTTTGTTATCCTTCTAATTTGTAGGTTCTTAGCTAAAGGTTTGTCCGATGTTGTTGTATATGCTTTGTAGGATGGGGTAGCTTCTGAGTAATACGGATGGTGTGGTTAATCGGGGTTCCTGTACGAGAATGGACGGGTGTGGGTTATATGATATTTCATTTCAATTGACTTTTATTTTTGTTAAATAAACTATACCCTATATTTTTTTACCACTTTCATTTAATAGTAGGTAAAACTAATTAGCCCTTCTATTTAAAAATAAATGTTTGTTATTTGTTATTTAAGTGTAAGTTTTAATTTTTAAAAACTGAATTTGTTTTTTTATTTTCTTTTATTAATTTTTTCTCTTTTTTATTTTCTTTATTTTTTTTATTTTCTGGGATGAAGAATTTTTCACATACCGGAATTTCCAATACCGGAATTTCACATACCGGAATTTCACATATCAAAATTTTCACTTACTGAAATTTTCACACACTGGAATTTCCAATACCGGAATTTCACATACCGGAAGTTATCATATTATACCGGAAGTTATCATATCATACCAGACTTTATCATATCATACCGGAAGTTATCATACTAGAAGTTATCATATCATATCGGAAGTTATCATACCGGATTTTTTTTATTTTCTTTAATTTTTTTTTGTCTTTTTTATTTTTTATTTTTTTTTTTTTATTTTTTTGGAATGCATACCGGAGTTTCACATACCGAAAGTTCACATACCGGAGCTTCACATACTGGAAGTTCACATACCGGAAGTTATCATACCGGAAGTTATCATATCATACCGGAAGTTATACCAACCAAACTGATTTTATGTCATAGTTTAGAATTAAGAATTACACACCGGAGAATTATATACCGGAGAATTACATACCGGAAGTTATAAAAATGGTATGAGCAAAAACGCAACATTCAGGTATCAACCTTGAAGCAACAAAAATGTCTCTAAAAATGGTATAACCTTCTTCTTTACCCAGAGTTTGCAGAAGAGTGATAAATACAAAATGAAATTAATCAGCTTAGACATGGTTTGTGAATTGCCATACAAGACTAACAGAGCAGGAATTGAGGATAAGGCAGCATGAGCTGAAACAGCGAGCATATCAACACTATTCTTGTTCTCATCTCTACCTTCACTCATCAAATTCAGTAACTTCTTATCAAATTATCAACCAAATAAGTTGCCAAAACAGCCCAAAAACAGTCTCGAGTGACCCAATCAGCAACTTCTCATCAATCAAGCCAGTGAACTGACCTCTAGAAAAGAACCAGCCTCCACGCACACCTTCTCCAAGCAAGTGACGCCCTTGATGTTTGAAGAGGAGTAGCAACAGCCCTTCCTTCCGTCCTCATCGTCCTCCAAGAATGCCAGTGCGAAGAACTCATCCCCTCGTAGACTATCAGACACAAAAACATCATCCTTTCACAAGTACTTGATTAGATTTTTAATTTTCCAATTAAGATCCTTTACCAGAATTTCTCTTCTTAAGATCCTTACTGTCTCAGCAGGTCCTCTTTTGCTTAACGCCTTCATAAATGTCGCCCAAGGCAACGGAAGCTTCAGGAACGAGGGGTATCTCCTGTTCATTTTGCTCTTCTTTTCAAAGACATTGGAGTCTTTGTCTCAGAGGCAATGGTACTTTCGGACTAAAGTGGTGCAGAAGGAAAGAAAGAGATAGGGCAGGAAGCTTGGCGGTGGCAGGAGGCAACAACGGCTTGACGGCGGCATGAGGCAGCAGCGTTACTCCGGCGGCGATGAGTGAAGGTAGAGATGAACGGCCATTGAGAGAAGAGAGGAACGAAGGGGCGTCTTTCTTCAAATTAGGTTTGACGGTAAAAAAGAAGTTGGGGTACATTTACTAACTCAAAAATACTAAAAGGCCTATTTACTAATCTAATTCTCAAAACAGCCTACTTACCCAATTTGCCCAAAAATTTCGGTATGAACTTCCGGTATAAAAAATTTCGGTATGAACTTTCGGTATAAAAAATTTCGTTATGAACTTCCGCTATGAACTTTCGGTATGTAAAATGTCCAGTATGTAATTGTCCGGTATATAAAATGTCTGGTATGTAAATGTCCAGTATGAAAGCAAAAAATAAATAGCAAAATAAAATAAAATAAAATAAAACAAATTCAAGAATTAAAATCAAAATTTACATTACAAACATCAAATATTCTTTCTTTTTTAATAGAAGGGTTAATTAGTTTTACCTTACCATTAAATGAAAGTGGTAAAAAAGTTATGGGGTATATTTACTATATAGAAAACTAGAAAAGGCCAAGTTAGTATACAACAAAATAAAAAAGCCTACTTACTAATTAGCCCAAATAAAAATTATACCCGTACCTTGACACGGAAAATACACTAGTACATACTAATAAAAGCTTATATATGCACACATAATATGTACTAACAAAAGTTTATATGGGCTAAGTCAATTTAGGAGGTTGATGATTAAGAGGTAAGGAGACTTTTTACTTTCTTAGGATGTATTTGCTAAAAGACTTAGGATTTTAGAAGATTAATCGATTAATCTCTACGATACCGCAACTAATCTCGTATGTACTGGTAGATCTAGGACACTTCCCCCTGTCCTAACTGCCTCCTCAACTCGCCGGACGTACTCACTGAATCTTGTCGCTCTCATAGAGACACGGCCTAACTCCGCCGATTGAACTATTTGTGCACATGACCTAGCAGTAGTCTCATTCCCGACCACGGGAATTACACTCTCAACAACCCCCTCATCTTTATCCTCAACCACTAGTGGCTCAACAATGGGGACACACACCTGACCTCTCGCTACGGGAGGTCTACCTCTTCATCCACGGACTATAGGAGTCCTATCACCCCTACCCCGCCCAACAAGAGGAAGAGGTGGACGACCTCTACCTCGTCCCATATTCATAGATGTCCTAGTACGTGGCATGTGCACAAGGTATCACTATCATATAAGGCCAAGCTATCATAAATGTGCATAAGCAAAAGTCTAATAATTCACAAGACAAGAGTCCAAAATAAAACGCTAAGCTGACGAGATCCGCCGAGGTAGTGGTGGTTCCCCGCACTTCTATCCTAACTCGACTATGCACATGATTTTGAAAACAAATTTTATTTGAAACTCAGACCGCTTTTGAGTTATGTTTATTCATTCGGCCTTTTAAAAGATTATGAGTGTTATTGTTGTCAATCTAGAGTTCTCATACCATGTTGTAACACCCCAAATCTCAAACTTGGGGTGCTATGGGTTATGATCTCACAATGGGTCCCGACCCTAGCTCAACAACAACTTTAACGGACGTTACAACAACACTCAAATGTAAAAATACCAAAACTGAATGAATTACATGCAATGTCATGATCCACAAAAGACCCACAGCCGGGTATAACATTAATGTCATAAACTATACTACTAAAAAAAGAGCTTAGTAGGGCAAATTCTTTCTTTTTATTTTTAATGGATATATAAATGTTTTGAAAATTTATATATAAAAAAATTGATGTAACTTAATGATTTTAATTAACCCAAAGAATAATTAAAATTTTATTGTTAAATTTATTATAATTTTAGATTAACTATAAAATTTTATTATTAAATTAATTATAATTTAGTTAAAGTTAATATTAGTAGACTATTTATAAAGATGATAAAGTTAAAAGAAACAATTTGGTTTACTAGGCTTTTTCTAGTTTTGTATTTAGTAAATGTACCCCTTAAGAGAAGAGTGTAGAGAGTTTGAAAATAAATACAAAAGGTTGGGGTATATTTACTTAATTGAAACAGTAAAAAGTCTAGTTACTACTCTATTTTCTCAAAAAGGTCTAGTTACCAAAATTGCTCAAGTTAAAATAAAAAATTTTAAAAATAGACATAAATTTTAAAAAATATAAATATTAATGTTAAAATAGAGAATAATTTAAAATTTCAATTACAAAATTATTTTAGGTAGTTTAAAAAAATCTTAAAAAACAAAGAAGGTGTAATAAATATATAATAATAGTTTATACATTTGTTAAGTTGGTGATTATTTCCTAATTAATTTAAGAACTATATATTTATATGTTAAAGTTAGAATAATAAATTATCTAGTCATTTTATAATTGAAAGTGAAAAATTTTATGAAAAATAATGATAAGAATACTATAACACCCCGAATCCGCGGGATATCGGAATGCTACGGGCGAGACCACACAATGGGTCCCGACCCTTAGCCTGACAACAATCTCACCGGACCTTTCCAACATGGCACAAATAAAGGCTTAAAACTCGAAAACGTTTTAATGTATGCAAGACGAAAAAGGTAAAGAGTACAACTTGAAAACTCAGCCGAGTCCTCAAAACAACATAAAACTCCACAAGACATAAACCGAAAACGTATAACAACCACAATCACAACAAAAGGTAACATGCAAACACAACAACCCCAAAAACGCCCCCGTCCTACAATGTACGACGACCCTCGGCTGCCCACTCCTCCACCTCACTCGGCGGCGGCGTCCCTAACCTGCTTGGCATCTACAACAAACGGTTTAAAACCGTTAGCTACATTCGAAGCATTAAAGACATGGTGAAGGCGCAAACATATACATAATCACATCACATAAACATGCTCGACAAACAATCCGGTTATTATCTTTATTTATTACGTCGTATCCCGTTCTAATTCAACTTAGTTTTGTGACACGAGACCACCGTGGTCCCGCCTCGGTCCCTACTTACCGGCATGGAACGGTACGGATGCCTCCGCCGTCTAACCAGCACGGGCTAGTCGCCGAGAACCTCCTAGACTCTCACAAGAGCTAGGCAAATGATGTTACCGCCCGTTGTCATACACTTGGGCCAAATATATACATAAAGGTCGGTAATCCTATTACCCGGTTTATAAGTTATAACAAAACGATAAACACCCACCACCAAACACACCATGAATCTAATACGATGAATATGGCTAAGTAAGTCCGGAGACTTACCTCGTCTCTCAACTCAGAACACTCTAGCTTCCTTAATGAGGAAGCACACAACCTGCTCATACACGAAAGTACTCGTCAACACAAGTCCACACTAATGAAGTCATAGACTTCATTCTAAAGATCTAAGCAAGATCCCACCACTCTCAAACTAGGAACGTATCCTAGGGTCCAAGGTACACAAGACACTAACTACTACTAAAGAAAGCTCACAACAACCTATACAACCTAAGAACAAGATCAACAACAACATCCTAGGAGAAGCAACTAGTTTAGGAAGGCCAACATGCTCACACTCAAGATCAACATTCAACCAAGCCATAAGGCTCCAAGGCTAGCAACCACTAGATGGCATTCTTATAAGCCCTAGGTCCATCCTAAACCTGCTTCTAACTATAAACATCAAGGCTCTAAGGAAGGAACGAAAGGAAAGGGAGGGAGGAACCTACTGGTGAAGAAAACGCAACCGCGGAAGCACGATGACGCCCCGGCAGAACACCTGCAGCCGCCCCCTGCGCCCCTGGGAGCCGCCCCTGCGGTTGTCCTTGCCGCCCCTGCGGTGGCCTCAGTCCGCCCCTGCGCCTATGGCACTCCGCCCCCGCGGTCGAAGAGCAGAATGTTCGTCTTCTTCGTTTCTTCGACTGGTCCTTTGCTCCTAAGGTCTCCTTCTCTCATTGGGCGTCCTCCAAGTCTTCACCACAGGTCTTAGCCTCCTCAACACGACCTAAAAGAGCTAGGGAAAGGGACATGCAAAGGCTTTACAAGATAACTCCTCAAAGCTTCCTCCATAGCCATGGAGGTGAAGAGAAAGGATAGAAGGGAAGACAAGCAATAAGAGGAAAGAGGAGATCGAATCACTTACCACTACAGATCCGAAAAGCTCAAACTACAACTCCACACACCACTCCTCCAAGGTGTAAGAGAAGAGAGATCCAAAGGAAGAAGAAGACTAGGCTGGAGAGGAGAAAGAACGTAAAAGAGGAAAGTGGGAAGAAAGAGGGGAGTAAAAGGGCTGACAAGGAGGCGGGATATCCCAAGGGTCAGCCTCCTTGTCCCATCACTCCACTTCCCAAGGTCGGAAAGTAGAACGGGAAAACTCTCTCTCTCTTGCGTTAAAACTCGTACTCAGCAACGTGCCTGCGGGAAATAAGCCGCCGACGCGAGAAAGATCGAAAACACCTCGACTTCCGGAAATAGAATTTCCGAATGTTACAAATACCTTAAGATATTGAGGATTGTGGTAAGATTAAAAATGGAAACAATATATATTTTGTCGATATTAATGATTTTTTTAATTTATTTGTTAACTAATATATTTATAAAATTAAAATGAATGAAAAAATGACATATGTCGTGAAGTTTGTAAGAACATGACATATGACACGAAACACTTCTCTAATAAATGTATATAGATATATAGATGATGAATACCTGTCGAAATAGAAAGTGTAATGCAAAAGTACTTTGATTTAGAAAATGTATTAAATAATCAATTAGATTTCTTACTTTCTGTAACGCCTCAATTTTGGCGTGTTTGCGATATTTATTTTTATCCGGTTCTTATTAATATTTTAATAGCGTAAATATTTTTACGAATATTTTCACATTTGTAAATTAATTTCTATGAGTTTATATAACTTATATTTATATATATATATATATATATATATATATTCCGTAATTTTTTTTTCCGGAAAAGTTCGGGATCGTTCCTATTCCGTATATTTAATCGAGTCCATTCTATTACCTTTTCTTTTCTTTTATTTTATTTTATTATTTATTTGTCATATTTTCTTTACTTCCTCCTCTCTTTTTTGTTTCCCCTTCTCTCTCTTCTGTCACCCGATGAGCTGCCCCAACCTTTCCTTGATAAGTTGCAAGTGACCCCTCGCTTACCCTCCCGACTCCTCGCTCCCGTCACCCTGCAACCCGACCCTCCTATTTCCCCCTTATGTCCCTTGACCCAGCCCCAGTCTCTCTTTTCCCCTTTCTGTTCCAACGTGAAAGACATCCCTCCTCCCCCATCTGTTTCGTACCAGTCGCCTCTTCCGGCCTCACTCCGCCGTCGTCTCTCCACCGCCGACCAAGATACAGGGGCGACACCGGAAGCACTGCCGCCTCGCCTTGCTGGAAGTCGAAGCCGGATCTACACCTTCTGTGTTGCTCCCGTTTCCCTCTCTTTTACGCCTCCCATAGCCGGAGAAGGAGCCTTGCCGCCGTCCAAGGGGAGAACGCCCCATTGGTCACCTCTCTTTCGCCCTATCTACAACCACCGAGACCGCCGGAAAAAGGGATCCATCACCGGAGAGGCCCTGTCGCCGCCTCGAGAAATCAGAGCAACAGGACCTTCTCCGCCCTCCAACGCAGCTCTTCTCCTTCCCATTTTCTTCTGTACATACCCCTGCTTCTTTTCCTGTCGATTCGCCGCCGGAGCCAGGAACGACAACCACACCGGCGTCCCTTGCCTTCGCCTTTGGATCCCGGAGCTGCCCGGTAGCGCCGTCACCCTCCTCCCTCTGTTGCGAGAAGAACCCAAGGTTGAAGAAAGGGGTTTTGCCCTAATTATTCCCTCCCTTATTTGTGTATATTACAAATTGTGCCCACTGCTTTGAATTTGCAGTAATGGCCCTAATTTTTAGAAGTTTATTTTATATCCCTGCAGAAAATTAATTATGGAAAATGGCCAAAGTTTCGGTATTTGATTTTATGTCCTGCTGGATTATATTTTACGGTTTTGGCCAAAAGTTATTTTTGTAAAGGGTTTAAATTCTTGAGTTCCGTATTTACGGACCGGAGAGTTGATTGCGTATTTATGATGCATGTTTTTGATGTTGCGTATTTTGCCCCGGAAATGTATTAGCGGTTTGAAACCTTGGATTTGGATTACGAGATATTCTTATGTTGAAATGCTTTATTTTACGCCTTAGTGGATTTAAATTCGATTTATGGCTCAAGGTATCGATTGCGGTTTTACGACCAAGTTCCTAGAATTCCATATTTTAACCGGAAGGGTTTTTGCGGGATTTAACGTGGCCATTTAAAACCGGGATTTGCTTAGAATTATATATATATATATATATATATATATATATATATATATATATATATATATATATATATATATATATATATATATATATATATATATATATATATATATATATATATATATATATATATATATATATATATATATATATATATCTTCCGATCAAATTTAGTGTACGAGCTAAATTTGTCTAGTTTTGGTGTTAGGTTCGGAAGCATCCCGATAAAGACCTAACGAGTCCAAGTCGACATCCATAGACCGTCTTCCGTCTTTTGACGTCATGTGAGTTACCTTTTTCCTCGGTCTAGCTATGTTTAGTATTAGTAGCATGCTAGGATGGATCTAGCATAACTTAATGGAAATGCCAAGTAGTGGTCTTGAACCGTATATAGATGTTGGATGTTTATGAGCATTGTGATATTTCGGTACGATCATAGGATGATCTTCGGGATTAGGAGGTTGACCTAGTATGCTAGGGTGTGACCCCATATAGGTTTTGGGAGACTAGAAGCCCGAGGGCTTTTAGCTTATCGATTAGATATTGATTATGTGCCTTGTCTGATCAGGCGTTGAGTTACGTTCCTGCGGGAAATTGAGTACGGGATTTAGCGGGTTTAGCTTTGGGACAGGTAAGTCTCCGGACTTACTTAGCTCGCATTCTCTGTATTAGTTTCGATGCGTGTTTGGTGGTGTGTGTTTATTGTTTATGTGTGTGTTTATTGTTTATGTTATAACATCTAAACCGGTAATAGGACCACCGACTTTATATGTTTATATTTGGCCCAAGTGTATGATAACGGGCGGTGACCGCTTGTCCAGTCCAAAATGGGGATGACTGGGAGGTGCCTTGCGACCAGCCCATCGGGTGATGCTGATCCGCATCAAGTACAAACCCTTATGGTGAAAGGGGACAAGGGCGAGATCTTTAAGATTCTCGTGTCACAAAAGAAGTTGAATTAGAACGGGATATGACCTAATAATAAAAAGATAATAAACCGGATTGTGTGTGTTTGGAACATGTTGTGTGTTTATGATGCCTTATGTGTGTGTGTGTGCCAATACCATGATTCTAATGCCTTGAATGCTAGCTAACGGTTTTATACCGATATTGTTGTAGTTGCCTTGCAGGTTAGGGGCGCGGCCGAGAGATCCGGAAGAGTGGGCAGCCGGGGTCCGTACATTTTAGGATGGGTTTTGGGGGTTGTTTTTATGTATTGTTTAAGATTTTTATGTATGTCGCGTGTATGGCGGTTGCCTTTAGCGTTGTATCTCGGCTGAAGTCTTTCGTTGTTTTCTTTTGGGGTTCATATCATTGCATTAAAATGAATTTCGGTTTTGCCTTTATTTGTGTCTTGTTGTAAGATCCAGTGAAATTGTTGTCAGGCTAAGGGTCGGGACCCATTGTGAGATCCTAACCCGTAGCGCTCCGAATCTCGTGGATTCGGGGTGTTACAAAGTGGTATCAGAGCCCTAGGTTGACAACAATGGCACTCGCAATCTTCTAAAGGCCGAATAAGGAATAAACAGAACCCCGCGGGTTCTGAGTTTTCGTTTTCAAAATCACATGCATGAGTCGGGGTAGAATGTACGGACCACCACTCCTTCCGTGGATCTCGGCAGCATAGTTTATTAGATTTTTAGTATATATATATATATATAGATATGTGTAGTTATGCAGATATTTATCGTGGGCCTAGGATGTTTTTAGACTATTATTATATGTTATTTATAGTTATGCATGATTGAATTGATGTGTATCTTTGTGATTGTAAGTTGCATGATGAGCTGAATATATGCGTATAGTTATATATGTGGATGGTTATGTGTTATGGGACCTTATATTGATATATGCTTATATATGTGGCATGATATGATCTTATTAGCTTTTGGACCTTGTATTGTTGTAATGGATTTCCGGATGTGATATATTAGTAGCAATGTGGACAGAGTACTTATATAGTCTTATATACGTATACTTATTATATATAGTAGCATATGGTGATATGAGACCTTTTAGTTAAGATGCTAGTATGATATCATCGTCCTTGGACGACAACGTTTGACATAGGATGGTGTACATACGAAGATGAGCATGTCAAGTTACCGAATTATCACGTTATGGCAAACACCCTGGCGAATCATTGGGCTCCTTTAGAGGATGTCCAAGCAATCCTATGAAGACTAAAGAGGACGTTAACGGCAAGGACAAACAAGTAGCAGGAACTTCGAGACAACTTCAACAAAACCGAGATGGAAGTTGTACATGAAAAGGAAATGACATGAAGTTATGAGAGTGGTTCCGATGAAGCAATGATGGGCAACAATGAAGCTAATTTGAGACAACGAACTTAAAATTCTTTCAAGTGGTGTGCCGTTAAACCAAATAAACGTAACGAGAAGAAGAGAAGTACCTTCTAGCAAGGGTAGAAGTGGTATTCCATTAAGACGTAAAAGTTTTCCTTAGGCACTCCTAGACATGGGGGCCGGGATGAGAGGTGTGGATGAATCAATCACAAAATATTTAAGAGACCCGTAAGTTAAGCTTACGGAGGTACCAGAAAGTGAAGTATCGATTTTACGAGATCCCAAGTGGGTGACTTCTTCAGACATATGAAAGTTACGAGGAGGATAACATGGTGAAAGTTCACATAGTAGAATGGAGTCAACCGTTTTCCGTCATGTTGGTGGGACTAAGTAACACCAAGAAGAAGGAAGTGTGCATAGGTGATGATCTCAAGAAGATGAAAGACGAAACAAGGAGCTTTGATCAAAAATTTTAAGATACCAACCAAGAGGAATGCGAGTGGATGCTAATTAAGGTCAAAATATTTGAGAAGTGCATTTGCATAACATTATGAAGAGCGGTTAAGCCTATGAAAGTGGGTCATATGACACAAAAGGGCCGAGAAGGTATAGTTATGTTACAGAAGTGGAAGGAAGCGAGGAGCGTAATAGGAGCTAACGAAGTTGGAAGTAGAGTAAAGTGAGCTAGTGAAGTTAAGGCAGAATATCCCGTGAAGGTATCCTTCAAGAGTATGGAAACCTGGAAGTATGGTAAGAGGGTAAGTCATTGATCTTGGAGAGGGTCATCAACGAGTTAATCGGTGACCACCAAGAATGCACAAGTACAGGTTGTATACTGATGACTGTAGGTGGGGAGAGTAATCCCGGATGAGGGATCATGAAGAAGGGTAACAAGAACTTGGAATATTCGTGGTGGTTGAGTGTCGGCAATAAAGAGGTATATCAAGCGAAGCATAAATATCATAATCATTTAGCAAATTATCGCTTCCAGCAAGTGAGGGTAACGTACCTTGTGGGGAAGGATTGTAACGATTTGGTGCGACCTTCTTAGGTCATGAGATTGTCATATGGAGGAATGACACGAATCAGAGTAAAAGGGAAGGAAAAGACAAAAAGGAAGGTGAGTCTTCTGTGGTTATTGTGCGTAAAGGGGGAATATATGAGGGGGTGTATGGTATGTTGTTCTAAGGTAATGGATGCCTTGCCCGCACGAGCAAAAGCTAATTCAAGTGTTGACTCGCATGGCGAAGCCATAATGGCTATGACGTGAAACGAGGAATCTAGATTAGGGCAACGCGGCAAGCTTAGAGTTATGATGTTAATTGTTTGGAGGAGTAATGAGTGGATCTTTCTGTGATTGTGGTTGAGAAAATTTCGCTTAAGGGCATACTGGTACGGTTTTGAAGTTGTTCATGGGTACCGAGAGATACATAAGGTGGCCAACAAGAGTAAGAGGAGACTAAGGTTTTGAAATTTAAGGTCGATATGAGATATATAAGAAGTATACGAAAGATCGAGGTTAGAGCCTCCGCGGTCGGTTTGACGTTACATAAGAAAATGAAGTATAATTTCCACGCCTACTTGAAGAAAGGATGTCTATGGTGAAAGCTTATGTAGAAGACGAAGAGCTCCTTCCATATGTTGGGATGTCTTGGAAAGCGAAGAAGATAAGATTAATTGTTTGAAAGCACGGTTAAGTCCTGCAGTTTGGACCCTTATGGCTGCACATAAGTGAGAAACCTTAGAAGATTTTACAATCATGTCATCAAAGAGGGAGAATGAGACTAAGATAAAGAAATACTTAAATAAGGCTACAAGAGTCAGAATACTCGAGCAAGTCTCTCGAGTTCAAGAGATGAAGGATCTCGGAAAGAAGACGGTAAACATTGTAGCTAAAGATGGAGCAATATACGCGTTTAAATGACGTCACCTCAATAGATCGGGGTAGATCAATTGTGTAATGACCACTTGTAAAGTGATAAGACAAGATTGTGTTGGTTATTACGATATGTGACGGGAGTAGAAAAGATGGAACCCGAGATACCACAGAGTCTCAATACGTCAGAATGTGGATTTTTCCACTAAGGTCAAGCTCGACTCTATTCTGATATCTAAGGCGCCGTATGGAATGACACTTGTGAAGAAACATGAGTTGTGGAAGCAAGTGAATGAGCAATTGCAAGAACTTATTGATAAGAGTTCATTAGAATTAATGAAATGCTATGGTGAACTCCGAATGCTATCTTAAACTCTTCATTTGAAGTTCATATTGGAATTTATCTTAAACTCTTGGTTTGAAGTTTTTATGGAGAACACCGGTTTGCGAAAATAGAGGCGGTTATTTCCGTTTGTACATTGATTACAGTGAGCCGAGCAAGATAACAATGAAGAACCAAGTATCCCTCACCACGGATAGGGGATCTACTCGACCGGTTGCTAGTGTCGGTAGTATCTTCTAAGAATGATTAAGGTCTGATTGCCGTTAATTGAGAATTTGGACTCGGAAATTGCAAACACGGCATTCCGGGCAAACCATGGTCACTACGAGATGTAGTAATTCCATAGGGGCTTACTAATGCTCCGAATAAGATATTTTGGTCCACTCTCGAAGAAGAGAGAAGTTGCATGACAAGTTGTCTCGAGATGACAACCCCCGGAGGATGTGGAAGGAACTACAAGTTCTCTCATATGTGTTGGTCATTACCGGATTGTGGAGAGATTCTCCAAAGTAAAACCATCTATGGCTAACCTAATCCGGATGACAATGAAGTTTTGTGTGAGACAAAAATTGACAAAAGAGTTTCTAAGAGTTAAGAGGAGAGTCTTTGGAAAATTGTTTTGACATTGCTCGCGGTATGATGGATTTTGAGATTTTAACCAATTCTCCAAGACAAGGTCTTGGTTAAGTATTGATGCAAAGGGAGAAGTAATAGCATACGTGTGTTGTTAGTAGAAGTAGTATGGAATAATGTACTTCCTTTGTTACTTGGAATTGCAACAAGAATTGAAGAATCGTAACATCAAAGTTTGGTTTGACAAGAACCAAAGCCAATGGTGTAAATTGAAAATTCGATCTTCTTTGTTAGAGAAAACCAAAGAGGAACATAATGGAAATGTTGCATTGAGAAAGACCTGAGAAAGAAGTTGAGTTGCTGATATATCGAACCTTTTTGAGATCCTAGCGCAAGTTGGGGGAAGTGGTTTACCCGTTGACGTGGCTGTCGAGAGTAGAGGGTGCTCACCCAGTGTTTCATGTGTATCAATCGAGAGACTACATACATGACTTTTGACATGTTGCTAGTCATGATGATCTAGCGGTAAACGAGGAACCGATTAGGCTAATTTGAAGACGTAGGATAGTACTTTGGTTGAGTTTTACGCTGAGCAAGTAGCATCAATAGAATCGATGGGTTAGACCTAGTTCCTCTCCTGGTTGAGTTATGTGCATGTGTGTGATATTATGTGTAGTTTGTGCTTTGTGCGGGAATGTACTATACAATCTCTGACATATCTTGCGATGGTAGTTCGAGTAGTTGTTGTATATCGATTAGAGGTTTCAACATTCTTAGTTTGTGAGTTTATACATCGGCCTTAAAGGACCGAGAAGTTCGGCGTGTGGCAAGTTTCGGGACGAAACTTGTTTTTAGGGGGATCTGATGTAACGCCTCAATTTTGGCGTGTTTGCGATATTTATTTTTATCCGGTTCTTATTAATATTTTAATAGCGTAAATATTTTTACGAATATTTTCACATTTGTAAATTAATTTCTATGAGTTTATATAACTTATATATATATATATATATATATATATATATATATATATATATATATATATATATATATATATATATATATTCCGTAATTTTTTTTTCCGGAAAAGTTCGAGATCGTTCCTATTCCGTATATTTAATCGAGTCCATTCTATTACCTTTTCTTTTCTTTTATTTTATTTTATTATTTATTTGTCATATTTTCTTTACTTCCTCCTCTCTTTTTTGTTTCCCCTTCTCTCTCTTCTGTCACCCGATGAGCTGCCCCAACCTTTCCCTGATAAGTTGCAAGTGACCCCTCGCTTACCCTCCCGACTCCTCGCTCCCGTCACCCTGCAACTCGACCCTCCTATTTCCCCCTTCTGTCCCTTGACCCAGCCCCAGTCTCTCTTTTCCCCTTTCTGTTCCAACGTGAAAGACATCCCTCCTCCCCCATCTGTTTTGTACCAGTCGCCTCTTCCGGCCTCACTCCACCGTCGTCTCTCCACCGCCGACCAAGATACAGGGGCGACACCGGAAGCACTGCCGCCTCGCCTTGTTGGAAGTCGAAGCCGGATCAACACCTTCTGTGTTGCTCCCGTTTCCCTCTCTTTTACGCCTCCCATAGCCGGAGAAGGAGCCTTGCCGCCGTCCAAGGGGAGAACGCCCCATTGGTCACCTCTCTTTCGCCCTATCTACAACCACCGAGACCGCCGGAAAAAGGGATCCATCACCGGAGAGGCCCTGTCGCCGCCTCGAGAAATCAGAGCAACAGGACCTTCTCCGCCCTCCAACGCAGCTCTTCTCCTTCCCATTTTCTTTTGTACATACCCCTGCTTCTTTTCCTGTCGATACGCCGCCGGAGCCAGGAACGACAACCACACCGGCGTCCCTTGCCTTCGCCTTCGGATCCCGGAGCTGCCCGGTAGCGCCGTCACCCTCCTCCCTCTGTTGCGAGAAGAACCCAAGGTTGAAGAAAGGGGTTTTGCCCTAATTATTCCCTCCCTTATTTGTGTATATTACAAATTGTGCCCACTACTTTGAATTTGCAGTAATGGCCCTAATTTTTAGAAGTTTATTTTATATCCCTGCAGAAAATTAATTATGGAAAATGGCCAAAGTTTCGGTATTTGATTTTATGTCCTGTTGGATTATATTTTACGGTTTTGGCCAAAAGTTATTTTTGTAAAGGGTTTAAATTCTTGAGTTCCGTATTTACGGCCCGGAGAGTTGATTGCGTATTTATGATGCATGTTTTTGATGTTGCGTATTTTGCCCCGGAAATGTATTAGCGGTTTGAAACCTTGGATTTGGATTACGAGATATTCTTATGTTGAAATGCTTTATTTTACGCCTTAGTGGATTTAAATTCGATTTATGGCTCAAGGTATCAATTGCGGTTTTACGACCAAGTTCCTAGAATTCCATATTTTAACCGGAAGGGTTTTTGCGGGATTTAACGTGGCCATTTAAAACCGGGATTTGCTTAGAATTATATATATATATATATATATATATATATATATATATATATATATATATATATATATATATATATATATATATATATATATATATATATATATATATATATATATATATATATATATATATATATATATATAAAAATATATATATATATATATATATATATATATATATATATATATATATATATATATATATATATATATATATATATATATATATATATATATATATATATATATATATATATATATATATATATATATTTTTATATATATATATATATATATATATATATATATATATATATATATATATATATATATATATATATATATATATATATATATATATATATATATATATATATATATATATATATATATATATATATATATATATATATATCTTCCGATCAAATTTAGTGTACGAGCTAAATTTGTCTAGTTTTGGTGTTAGGTTCGGAAGCATCCCGATAAAGACCTAACGAGTCCAAGTCGACATCCATAGACCGTCTTCCGTCTTTTGACGTCATGTGAGTTACCTTTTTCCTCGGTCTAGTTATGTTTAGTATTAGTAGCATGCTAGGATGGATCTAGCATAACTTAATGGAAATGCCAAGTAGTGGTCTTGAACCGTATATAGATGTTGGATGTTTATGAGCATTGTGATATTTGGTACGATCATAGGATGATCTTCGGGATTAGGAGGTTGACCTAGTATGCTAGGGTGTGACCCCATATAGGTTTTGGGAGACTAGAAGCCCGAGGGCTTCTAGCTTATCGATTAGATATTGATTATGTGCCTTGTCTGATCAGGCGTTGAGTTACATTCCTGCGGGAAATTGAGTACGGGATTTAGCGGGTTTAGCTTTGGGGCAGGTAAGTCTCCGGACTTACTTAGCTCGTATTCTCTGTATTAGTTTCGATGCGTGTTTGGTGGTGCGTGTTTATTGTTTATGTGTGTGTTTATTGTTTATGTTATAACATCTAAACCGGTAATAGGACCACCGACTTTATATGTTTATATTTGGCCCAAGTGTATGATAACGGGCGGTGACCGCTTGTCCAGTCCAAAATGGGGATGACTGGGAGGTGCCTTGCGACCAGCCCATCGGGTGATGCTGATCCGCATCAAGTACAAACCCGTATGGTGAAAGGGGACAAGGGCGAGATCTTTAAGATTCTCGTGTCACAAAAGAAGTTGAATTAGAACGGGATATGACCTAATAATAAAAAGATAATAAATCGGATTGTGTGTTTTGGAACATGTTGTGTGTTTATGATGCCTTATGTGTGTGTGTGTGTGTGTGTGTCAATACCATGATTCTAATGCCTTGAATGCTAGCTAACGGTTTTATACCGATATTGTTGTAGTTGCCTTGCAGGTTAGGGGCGCGGCCGAGAGATCTGGAAGAGTGGGCAGCCGGGGTCCGTACATTTTAGGATGGGTTTTGGGGGTTGTTTTTATGTATTGTTTAAGATTTTTATGTATGTCGCGTGTATGGCGGTTGCCTTTAGCGTTGTATCTCGGCTGAAGTCTTTCGTTGTTTTCTTTTGGGTTCATATCATTGCATTAAAATGAATTTCGGTTTTGCCTTTATTTGTGTCTTGTTGTAAGATCCAGTGAAATTGTTGTCAGGCTAAGGGTCGGGACCCATTGTGAGGTCCTAACCCGTAGCGCTCCGAATCCCGTGGATTCGGGGTGTTACACTTTCGTTTCTATCTAATCAATTATATAAAATATATATTTATGTTAGGTAGTTTTATTATGATTGCTATATTAGTCATATTAATAAAAATAACATTATAAAATTGAAGAAAAATATATTAGAAAAGTCTCTTGTGTGCACAATTTTCTTAGGCTAACAATAATTGGATAAATTAGCATCATATATTTGAAGATATCTTACGTCTCTACATGAGATATAAACAGTTTTGATCATATTCATCTAAAAAGTCATAGCCTATATTTATAGGTTTCGACAAGGAAATCAAATTAAGAGAAAAAAAAATTAAAAGAGAAATGACGCATTATATCCCAATTATATTCGATTAGTGATACCCACTGCATATTTGAATTTTAAAGATGCATATTTGAATTTTAAAGATGCATATATTTGGCTTTTCTAATCTTAATACTGAAACGTGCAGCAAAGTATTAGTTTATCATCCTCATGGACGGCTGCACTAACGACGAACGTACGTCCTAATATTTGTTAATTGCAATTATTTATGATGATTGTGTATTGATTGCAAGTTAAGAAAACATGAAATCATAGTTGCCCCACGTGTGTATTATGGTATACTTATAAACTGCAATTCCAAAACAATAGGACTTTTGATAGTATCTAAACTAGTTTAATTTCCTAGCCTTACACGGTATTTAAAAATATTCTTTTTGTTATTTGTTTTTGTTTGAATAATTTTTTTAATCTATTTTTCTTATTATATTTTGCTAATTTGATTATAAATGTTTATGTAATAATATATACGCTTAGGAGAAATAATAACAACATAATTGTTGACCCACTTCGTCATATAAATATGACTGGGGCCATACCAAGTTAGAAGTTTTCACTATGTGTGCATTAAAAAATTACAATTTTAATAAATGTCAACAATATATTTGAAATAACTAATTCCAAAAAAATATTGTTCAGATATAATTTAATACAAATCCATAAGATAGCATTAGACGTGAAATCTCGAACACATGCGTGGCAGCCCGATTTTGAAAAAGAAGAAGATAAATTTCATATAAGTGTAAACTCAAAAGTTATGCTCGCTTGATATTATTGATAGAAAACGAAATAAGTGTAAACTCAAAAGATAACATTAATTTTTAAATTTTCTACGTTTATTTATATAATTTTTTAAAGTTTTATTTTTCCTTGATAATCGACGTGGGATAGCGAAGTCCATATTTTACAAAATAATTATGGTTTAGTAAAAAAGGACTATTGGCTTTATTTATGATTTAATATAAAATTTAATCCAAACAAATATGGGGCGTCACATCAACATTAGTGTCCCCTATTTCAGTAAAGTATATGAATATAAATAGTTTATATACGTGCCCTACAGGGATATTTGTTAATGTAAAAGTTTAAAAAGTTATTGTATATTCATTATATTGATAAAAAATAAATTACGAAGTTAATAGGTCAACGACCCACATAACACATAACAATAGGTTTCAGTGACTTACATACAAATATTAATAAAATATGAATAAATATTATACTTTATTTTCACCAAAAGATCTAAAAATGTATGATTTGTTTAATCATTAAATTTTCTATGTTTATTTATTAAAGTTTGTTAAGTGTCATTCTTCCTTGATAATCGATGTGGATAGCAAAATACATATTTTACAAAATAATTATGGTTTAGTAAAAAAAATTTATTGCCTTAGTTTGTGATTTAGTAAAATATTTAATATGAGAAAAAAAAAGTGGGGGCGTCACGTCAACATTATGTCGGTTACTTTAAGAAGTATATATATATATAGGGTGTGGTTCCCATGAGAACATCCCTAACGTGAGAACATGAGAACAATCGTACACCGTTGGATGTGAGTATTAAGGGTTGAGATTTAGAGTAGATATCAAAAATAATAATAACTACGAATAATAATAATTAGGAATCCCACAATAACTACGAATAATCCACTCAACCAACAATAACTACGAATAATACATTAAACGATATGGCACATTCGTAACAAAACTGATAATAATTACGAATATGTTCTCATGTTCTCACGTTAGAGGTGTTCTCATAAGATCTATACTCTATATATATATATATATATATATATATATATATATATATATATATATATATATATATATAAATAGTTTATATATGTGTCCAACCCGAATATTTGTTAATAGGAGTTTAAAAGTTATTGTATATTCATTATATTAATAAAATACAAATTTTAAAATTTTAATAGGTCAATGATCAATGTGACCCACAAATTACTAAGTATGGCACAACGACCCACACACAAATATTAATTCGATATGAATAAATATAATACTTGATTTTCACAAAAAAAAAAACTAGAAATTTATAATTTGTTTAATCTTTAAAACTTCAATGTCTAATTATACAAGTTCTCAAAGTCTTATTCTTCCTCAATAATCGATGTGGTATAACAAAATTCATATTTTACAAAATAATTATGGTTTAGTAAAAAATATTTATTGGCTTGATTTGTGATTTAATAAAAGATTTAATCCAACAAAAAACGTGGCGGCGCTACGTCAGCATTAGTGTCGCCTACTTTAGTAAAGTATATACAGATTTAAATAGTTTATATACATGTCCTGCACGGGTATTTGATAATAAAAGTTTAAAAGATTAAAAGTTTTTGTATATTGATTATATTGATAAATTATAAATTACGAATTTAATAGGTCAACGTGTCACATAACAGTAGGTCACAACGACCAACAAATCAATAGGCACAACGACCCACACACAAATAATAATCCGATATGAATACATATTATATGTCATTCTCATCAAAAGACCTAGAAATTTATGATTTGTTTAATCTTGGAACCTTCTATATCTATTTATACAAGTTTTTTCAAAATGTCATTCTTATAATCAATGTGGGATAGCAAAATCTCACTTTTATACAAAATAATTATAGTTTAGTAAAAAAGATTTATTGCCTTAATTTATAACATAAAAGATTCAATCCGAGAAAAAACGTGGGCCATCATTTCATCATTATGTCACTTACTTTAGTAAAGTATATAGATAAATAGATATAAATAGTTTTATATACGCACCCTACACGGTTAAATGTTAATATAATTTTAAAAATTATTGTATATTCATTATATTGATAAAATATAAATTAGTAATTTAATAGGTCAAGGACCCACGTAACAGTAAGTAAAAAACGCCTCACAAATCAGTAAGTATGTCATAACGACCCACACACAGATATTAATCCGATATGAATAAATATTGTACTTGATTATCAACGAAAGACTGAGAAATGTATAATTTGTTTAATCTTAAACTTTCTATATTTATTTATACAATTTCTCAAAGTGCTATTCTTCCTTGATAATCAACGTGAGATAGCAAAATCGATATTTTACAAAATAATTATGGTTTAGTAAAACAATATTTATATGCTTAATTTGTAATTTAGTAAAAGATTTAATCCGAAAAAAATGTCAGGGCGCCATGACAGCATTAGTGTCGGCTACTTTAGTCAAGTATATAAATATAAATAGGTTAACGACCCACATAACAATAATATTATACTTGATTCTCACCAAAAGGCCCAAAAATGTATGATTTGTTTAATCTTTGAAGCTTCTATATCTTTTTATGCAAATTCTAAAAGTGTCATATTTCCTTGATAATCGATGTGGGATAGCAAAATCTATAATTTATAAAATAATTATGGTTTAGTAAAATAACTTATTGTCTTAATTTGTGATTTGTGAAAGATTTAATCCGAAAAAAAACGTGGGGCATCATGTCAGCATTATGTCGCCTACTTTAGTCAAGTATATAGGTATAAATAGTTTATATGCGTGCCATACACGGGTATTTTTGTTAATAAAAGTTTAAAAGTTATTGTATATTCATTATATTGATAAATATAAATTACGAATTTGATAGGTCAATGACCCACAAAACAGTAGGTCACAACAACCCACATAACAATAGGTCACAATGGGCTACATACAAATATTAATCTGATATGAATAAATATTATATACTTGATTTTGACCAAAAGACTAAAAATGTAGAAAGAATTTGGCATACTAGGATCTTTTTGATTTTTGTTAAAAAAATTATACCCAAAATTTTTACCACTTTCATTTAATGGTAGGTAAATTTAATTAACCTTCTATTTTAATAAAACAAAAGAATAATAGATGTTTGATAATTATAATGTATCCCTAAATACTGAATTTTTTTTTTTTTAATTTTTATTTCCTTTTAATTTTCTTTATAATTTTCTTTTTTTATTTTCTGAAATGAATTTCTAGTATGAAAAATTTCATACCAGAAATTTTTTATACCAGAATTTCATCATACCAGAAATTTTCATCATAACAGAATTTCATCATACCAAAATTTTTCATCATACCAGAATTTTTCATAATACCAAAATTTTTCATCATACCAGAATTTCATAATACCAGAATTTTATAATACCAGAATTTTTCATCATACCAGAATTTTATAATACCGGAATTTTTCATCATACTAGAATTTGTTACGCAACATGATTAGCGCAGTTGACAAACGCCCTAATCCTTAACCCATGGTACGTCCTACAAACATAATTAGGGCGTTGTCAATTGCCCTAATCCTAACGATATACCTTAACAGCATTGTTTAAAAGTCAAATTTTCAGTAATTGGCAAAGGAAAAATCAATACATTGTAAAGCAAGAACCAATTGAAGAAAACTTGACCACTGGTACCCCATGAAATCCTACAAATAGAAACCAATGGAAATTAAAAAAAAAGAGTCAGAATTTTTTCCATACTGAAGCACATATCATGAATAATTACAAGAAGATAACAATGTGAATAATAAGCAATTGAATACAATGATGAACAAAAGAATCGAAAGGAGTAAACTTCAACCGGAAGAACAGGGAGGAGACAACTGAGAACAAAAGAAAAGAGAGAAATCGGTGCGGCATTTAGGGCCGCCAGAGCTTCTCGTTCGAGGTTGTTGTGCACACATTGGGATGAGATCAATTTGATGAATATCCTCACTCTTTTTCTCTTCAATATCCTTCTTCCTCCTCCTGTATGTCTTTTGATTCGCCATTGATGAGAGACAAAACCTTCCTGAGATCTAGGACACAGATCTAGATCTAGATCCATATCCTGTGGCTACACGTTTGTGGGTGTAAAGAGAATTATGAACTGCATATGGAACAAAAATCATACTCTGTTGACTCAGCACTATCCGTCGGCTCCATATCGTCGGGGAGAAGCTAACGACGATATACGCTGCCACCGGAATGACATGCTCGGCTTTCGTAGTGTCGATCGATAGGCGACCAAGTAGAAGGCGACCAAGCGCTTGCCGGGGATCGTAGAAGCCAACGTCGATGTGTTGGGTGCCAGAGCTCAAGTCACTTTTTTCCTTTTGATTTTGGTTTGGTTGGGGAGTGGGGAAGATGAGAGATTGAGGGGAGGAGAGGAATGTAAAAAGTATGCTATTTTAACTTAGGAGGTAAAAAATTGAGGAGGGATACACTTTCTTAATTAAAAACACTATTAGCCTATTTATTAAATAAAAATTTCAAAACAGCTACATTCTAAATTAGTCCAAAAATGTATGATTTTGCTTAATATTCAAACCTTCTATTTATATAAGTTTTCAAAGCGTCATGTTTTCGTGATAAACGATGTGGGATAGCAAAATCCATATTTAACAAAATAACTATGATTTAGTAAAAATAGATTTATTGGCTTAATTTTTGATTTAGTAAAAGATTTAATTTGAGGAAAAACATGAGGGTGTCACGTCAGCATTATTTTCGCCTACTTTAGTAAATAAAATATAAATTACGAATTTAATAGGTCAACGACCCACAAATCAGTAGGTCACAAGGACTCACAAATCAATGGGTCACAACAACCTACATACAAATATTAATCCGAGATAAAATAAATATTATACTTTATTATCACTAAAAGGCTCACAAATGTATGATTTGTTGAATCTTTAAACCTTATATATCGATTTATACAAGTTCTCAAACCGTCATATTTCCATGATAACCAAGGTGGGATAGAAAAATTCATATTTTACTAAATAATTATGGTTTAGTAAAAATAGATTTATTGCTTAATTTTTGATGTAGTAAAAGATTTAATTTGAAAAAAAAACGTGAGGACGCCACGTCGGCATTAGTGTCGCCTACTTTAGTAAAGTATATAGATAGATACATATTTTTGATTTTACTAAAAAAAATTGTTTAACAAAATAATCATTTAAAAAAGGTCAAAATGTATTATTTGTATAATCTTTGGACTCAATATGGATAATAATTATACTTGAACTTAACCAAAAGGCCAACAAATGTGTTATTTTTATGCTCTTTAGACTTCCTATTTATATAAGTTCAAAAACCATCAACTTTAGTAGTTGATCGATGTGGGATAACAAAATTCCTCAAAAAATTTAACGTAAATTGATCGGACTGATAATCCTTTGAAAAAAATCGTCTCAAAATATAAAACTTTAGGGATACGATTACTTAAACAATAGTAACGTGAAAATATTTAGCGTAAATAGAAATCGAAAACTAACATAAAAATCAGAGTCCATATATTTGTTTAAAAAAAATTGTCCAAAAAATAGATTGGTTCCAACAATAAAAAGTAATGTGAAATCGTCTCATTAACAAATTGTTAATTTAATAACAAAGATTCTCTTGCTTAAAAAAATAGTTTAAAAAATAAAGATTTATTGACAAAAAATGTATTATTTGTATGTCAAAATGCTCAAAATATTTAATGTAAATAGATTGGGCTGATAATCTTTCAAAAAAAGAAAAAATTATCCCAAAAATAAAACTTGACAGATACGATTACTTAAGTACTTAATATATATTATATGAAAGAACATTACGACCTACATTATTGTAGGTTAACGATCCAAAAAATAAAATATTAATTCGATATGAATAATAATTATACTTGAACTTAACCAAAAGACAAGAAATGTATTATTTGTATACACTTTAGACTCCCTATTTATACAAGTTCTAAAACCATCAATCTTAGTAGCTAATCGATGTTGGAAAAAAAAAATTCTTTAAAAAATTTAATGTAAATAGAATAGGTTGATAATCCTATAAAGCCCCGTTTTTTTGCCTTCACTGCCCCTGCGGTGAAGGGAAGCCGCAAGCACAGCTCATCCTCGCTGCCGCGGTCGCGGCACGTCCCAGCCGCAGGTGCGGCTAGGCCCAGCCCGTTTACGATCTGTTTTATCTTCGTCTTTTCCTATCTTATTCTATCTATGGGCTTTTGGCCCGTCTTTCTTCTATCTTCTAAACCCTAATTTGACTTTCCGTCATTCTTTCCCAACCGTTTCCTTTAAATTCTCGTTTCTCTTCCTTTTCTTGTTTCTTGCTTACGTTTCAACCTCGAGCAAATCTGCAGCCTTTCCCTTGTGATCTTTTGCAGAACGTGTAAGTCTTCATCCCTTTATGCCTTCTACACGTTCATGAACTTGCTGCATGCTTCTTCCTTCTGTTTCTCTTTCTCTTTTCGTTCTTCTTCTTCTTCACAAGAATCAAGATCGAGTCTTGATTCTTGTTGGCCTTTCCGTTGTTGATACGTTGACGTTTCCAAGCTTCTTTGGTTGAGAATTGACGTGTGTGGATCGAAGATTTAAGCTTTGGTTAGGTTGTTGTGACGTTGTTGTCAAAAGAGTGTCCCGACAATCTTTTTGTCACACACCCCCCCCCAACGGCTGCAAACCTCCGTCCCCGTGGATCAACCCAGAAACTGCCCCCGCAGTTTGGTCTACCCGCCCCGCGGCTTCACCTAGTTGCCTCCCCTGCATCTCATGCCTACCGCCCGCGGTTCTTTTGTAGTAACCCCTGTCTTTGGTGAGTTGCTTCCTTCTTTGCTTCCTTTTCCCTTTCCTTATGTTAGATCATAATAGGCTGGACCTAGATGATTAGTGTGAATGCCAATTAGTGGCTATTATTTCCTTTAAGTTGGTTATGCTCCTTGAGTTATGTCGTTGATGACGTTCCTTGCGAATCTTGAGGCTAGGAATCCTTCTCCTAGCATGTTGAGATCTTTAGCGATTATCGAGACTAGAAGTAGGGAACTTCTAGCACGCTGTAATAGATCTATTAGAGATCATTGAGACTAGAACTATATAGACTTCTAGCATTCGCCCAGTTTCTGATTTGCAATGACTTATTTGAGTAGGCATTCTTCCTTTTCTTCGGGAAGTTGAGCATTAGCGGATTCCTACGTTTACCTTCGAGTGAGGTAAGTTCCTTAGACTTACATAGTTGCATTCCGTATATTGGTTTGATGGTATTCGTTGTGTTTGTGTTGTCGTTTATTGTTATAACGGATAACCGGAATAGGATTGACCTTTTATACCTTAATTGGCCCAAGTGTATTATAACCGGGCGGTGACCGCTTGTCTAGTTCAAAATGGGGAAACTGGGAGGTGCTCTTGCGACCAGTCCAACAGGTGACAGAGGGATGCATCCACTTTATTTCTGTTGGTGAAAGGGGACAAAGGCGAGATCATAGTGATTCTCGTGTGACAACATAAGTTGAATTAATAAAAGGGATTAACTTAATGAAAGATAATAACCGGTTGAGTGCGAGCATACTTTATGTTTATATTACCTTATGTGTATTTCTGTCTTTACTGTCTTTCTGATATCTAGAATGTTAGCTAACGGTTATACCGATGTTGTAAATGCCTTGCAGGTTAAAGATGCTGCTGAGTGATTTGTGCGGTGTGGTCATCCGGGGTTCCCGTACATTATAAGAAGGGATTGGGTGTATATTTATGTTGTTGTCCTTTCTCTTTCTGTTTTGAACTCAGTTGCAAGTCTTTGACACTTTCCTTTGTTGTTCATTTGGTTTTATAACAGTTTTGGTTTTCATTTATTTGTGCCTTGTTACAAGATTCAATGCTATTGTTGCAACTCTGAGGGTCAGGACCCATTGTGAGGTTCTAGCCCATAACGCTTTGAGTTCTCAAAACTTGGGGTGTTACAATATGGTATCATAGGGAGGTTGGCAACAATGGCACTCAAAATCTTATAAAGGTCGAATGATAAATAAACAGAACCGCAAGGGGTCTACGTTTTAAAAGGGGGTTTTGTTTTAAACTTGTCGGTACGGGATAGATGTACGTGCGACACCATTACCTCCGCAGATTTCAGTAGTGTAGTTTTCTTTTATGTTGGCCTTTATGTGATAATTTTGGATTTCTTCAGTAGTTGATAGTATGGCCTTATACATATATATATATATATATATATATATATATATATATATATATATATATATATATATATATATATATATATATATATATATATATATATATATATATATATATCCCTATCGTAGATGAAACATACTAGAGCTACATTTGCTATAGGGAAAGGAAGGGGTCGACCCCTTCTTCCATCATCAGTCCACGGACGATGACTTGCAGGAAGACCTCCACTAGCTAGAGGTTGGGGCCAAACCCAGTTTCTGACCCGCCTATCGCAGAGGCGTTCGCCAAAGGAGCTGCCAAGAGCGTTTTTCCCGAAGCAAGGAATGGGACCGCAACTAGGCCCGGTGCACGGAGAGCACAGTCGACTGAGTCCGGTTGAGTGTCTATCAGAGTATCTGCATATCACGACTACGTGCAGGCAGTCGAGGAGGCTATCAGGACTGGAGGACCTGCCCCAGTGCCGCTAGTACCCGTGAGACCAACTGAGGATGTCAGAGTTTGGGATGAAGCAAGACTAGAGGTAGAGCTTCGACTATACCATGTTGTTTCCGCATTGGAGTCGATAAGGAGTATGATCAGGGATTGACCGGGTTCCGAGAAGGCTTCTCAAGCAGAAGGTTCTGAGAAAAGACAGAAGACTAGACCAACCAGTACTGGAGCTAGAGCTTCCGAATTCGGGAGTAATCAAATGTCGGGACGATCTGGTTTCCAACCAACAATGCAAAGTCCCAAGAGAAGACGACAGTGTCATAATTGCGGAGGTGTTTGACACATCCGAACTGACTATGAGAAGACCGCAGTGACTTGCTTCTCTTGCGGACAAAGCTGCGGTTTGCCGTCAAGGCAAGGCGTCATCACAGCAACGTTCATCATGTGCTAGCATCGCCGGAGGTAGACAGAGGCCACCTCAGTATCAGCAGTAACAGAAGAGAGTCCCTGGTTTTACCGCTCCTCAAGGTTCCACTCAGGGACAGTGTAGAGGACGAGGTGGTGGTACTTCCGACACCAAAGGTGCTTCAACTAGAATTTTTGAGTTTCGGAGTGTAGTGGAGCCGGAAGCTCCAATGACTACAGGTACCATTCATATTAATGGTTTTCCTGCCAGAGTACTTTTCGATACCGGTGCTACGTATTCTTTTATATATGATGCATGTGTAGATAGATTGGTATTAGTTACCGTAGAGGGGAGACCCTTCCTTATAGGTTTACCCGATGGGGGTAAGATCAAGGGTACACGAGAGGTGCACGATTGCCCTATTAGATTGGTAGGTCGCGATTGGCCAACTGACTTCTTCGTCATGTAGTTAGTACATGAAAAGGTCATTTTGGGCATGGATTGGATGGATCGACATCAAGTTGTTTTGGCCATCGGAAAGAGGACAGTGATGGTGACTACAAAGTCAGGCCACATGGAGACTTTCCGAGGATGGGATCTCGGGAAGACCGGTACCGTCATTAGTGTAGTCTGAGATGCGAGACTTATCGGTCAAGGTTGCGAGACTTTCTGGTGCTATGCCATGAAGGATAGTACGAGTCTAACGTTAGAGGAGATTCAGGTAGCGTGCGAGTTTACCAACATTTTCGGAGAGCCATCGGGTTTGCCTCCATATAGGAGTATAGACTTTGGCATTGAGTTAGAGCCCGGGACGAGACCAATCTTGAAGGCTCCTTACCACATGGCGTCTCTCAAGATGCTTGAGCTTAAGAAGCAGCTCGAGGAGTTAGTTGAGAAGGGCTTCATCCACCCTAGTGCATCTCCATGGGGTGCACCAATACTCTTCGTCAAGAAGAAGTACGGG
Organism: Fagopyrum esculentum; assembly: GCA_033239045.1. Taxonomy (NCBI): domain Eukaryota; kingdom Viridiplantae; phylum Streptophyta; class Magnoliopsida; order Caryophyllales; family Polygonaceae; genus Fagopyrum; species Fagopyrum esculentum. The sequence continues at coordinate 23,750,893 of BSUD01000005.1, read as the reverse complement.
TCGATGAGGTTATGTATTGACTATCGAGAGCTTAACAAGGTGACAATCAAGAATAAGTACCCATTGCCCCGTATCGACGATCTTTTGGACCAGCTGCACGGAGCTTCAGTGTTTTCGCCGATTGATCTGAGATCCGGATATCACCAGCTGAGGGTAAGAGAGCAGGACATAGACAAGACGGCATTTTGGACCAAATACGGTCACTACGAGTTGGTAGTGATGCCTTTTGGGCTTACGAATGCACCCTCCGTGTTTATGGAGTTGATGAACAACATCTTCATCGACTTTCTAGACCAGTTCGTGGTTGTCTTCATTGATGATATTTTGGTATACTCTTGTAGTATAGAGGAGTATGCAGAACACTTAAGGATCGTACTCCAAGTCCTGCAGGATAGAGAGCTTTACGCCAAGCTTTGTAAGTGAGAATTTCTGATGTCTAAGGTGGCCTTCCTTGGTCACATTGTTTCCGCCGAAGTTATCAAGGTAGATCCAGTGAAGATCGAGTCTGTAGCATCTTGGCCGCCTCCTAGGAACGTCAAGGAGGTACGCAACTTCCTAGGATTGGGGGCTACTACCGCATATATGTGGAGAGCTTTTTAGTTATCGCCCAACCCCTTACTTCCTTGCCGAGGAAGCCAACAAGATTCGTGTGGTCCGAGCCGTGCCTGTAGAGTTTCGAGGAGCTAAAGAAGAGGTTGACCGCTCCTATCTTAGCTCAGCCAGAAGGCATTGAGGACTTTGTGGTTTATAGCGACGCATCCAAGCTTGTCTTGGGATGCGTTCTGATGTAGAGGGGTAAGGTTATAGCAAACGCGTCGAGACAATTGAAGACGTATGAGAAGAATTACCCTACTCACGATCTCGAGTTAGCTGTTGTTGTTCACGCTTTGAAGATTTTGAGGCATTATCTATACGGAGATACATGTTAGATTTTCACATACCATAAGAGTGTGAAGTACATATTCACTCAACGGGAGTTGAATAACCGTAATAGGAGACGGTTGGAGTTGATCAAGGAATTTGAGCTAGAGATCTTGTACCCCTGGGGAAGGCGAATGTGGTAGTTGATGCCCTCGGTAGAAAGACTCTCCTGGAGATGGCGATCACTCAGCTGACAGCTCAGCCTCAGTTATAGAGAGACTTAACATGACTAGAAATGGATATCCACTTTCTAGATCCCGACAACCATTTATCTGCCTTAGAGATGTTACTTGCTGATTTGTTGGTAGAAATCCGACAAAAGTAGGAGAGTTGCCCAACTTTGACACTGATTCGAGACATGATGTTTCGAGGAGAGGCACCTCAGTTTGCAGTCGGTGCCGATGGAGTTTTGAGATGCCAAGAGCGCGTATGTGTGCCCTCAGATCAAGAGTTGAGACAACAAATATTATAGGAGGCTCACTCCACAACTTACCCAGTGCATCCCGGTGCGAGTAGGATGTATCAGGATATTAGACGCTCCTTCTGGTGGGGAGATCTGAAGCCAGGTGTGACGACATATGTAACTTAGTGTGCGGCCTATCAGCTAGTCAAGATTGAGCATCACCAACCAGGAGGAGAGCTACATCCACTTTCCGTTCCCTAGTGGAAGTGGAAGGACATCTGGATGGATTTTGTTTACCGGTTTAAGACCGAGTCGAGGCTTTGATGCCATTTGGGTGATAGTAGATCGACTGACGAAGACCGCACGTCTCATTCCTGTCAAGGAAACGTGGCCGGTAATTCGATTGGTTAAGGAGTTCACTAGGCAGATAATGCGACTTCATGGAGTACCTAAGACTAAAGTCTTTGACAAGGACGGACGGTTCACTTTGAGGTTTTGGCAACAAGTGCATGTTGCCCTAGGTACGAGTTTGTAGCTCAAGACTTCTTATCATCCTCAGACCGATGGTCAGCCAGAGCGGACCATCCAGACTCTAGAGGATATGCTGAGAGCCTGCGTACTAGACTGGAGACAGGTGTGGCCAGATTACCTTCTCTTAGTGGAGTGTTCGTATAACAATAATTGGCACGCATCGATTGGGATGACTCCTTACGAGGCCTATTACAAACAAAGATGCCGTACCCCGCTATGCTAGGACGAGCCGAGTAGTGCTAGCGGTATAGCACCTGAGCAAATACAAGATGATATGGCTAGAGTGACGTTGATCCAAGAGCGGATGCTGGCAGCGTAGAGTCGCCAGAAGTCTTACGCGGATAAGAGGTGCAGAACTTTGGAGTTCAGAGTTGGAGATCAAGTATGGTTGAGATTATCCCCGACACGAGGTATTAGACGTTTTGACGTCAACGGGAAGTTGAGTCCTAGGTACGTCGGACCCTTTGAGATTCTTGAGCAAGTTGGAGAGGCAACATACATACTTGCTCTGCCACCGAGACTAGAGGGTGTTCACTCAGTCTTTCATGTGTCTCAGTTATGGGAGTACGTACCAGACTCGAGACACATCGTCAATCATGAGGATTTAGTGACCGAGCAAGACCATACGTTCGTAGAGCACCCGGTAGCTATCTTAAAGCATAGTACGAGACGCTTGCAATCAAAGGACATACCGATGATGAAGATTCAATGGTCAATGCGATTAGAGTGACCTTAGGGTCGCCCTCTAATGCCTTTTTCCCTTACATCCCAAGAGTTGGGAGACCGAGGATAGTATCCGGAGGAACTATCAAGAGTTCTATGCGGAGCTGGATGTACCTATAGCATAGATGTTGAGTTCAGTTTCCTTTTTGAGTGGTGTATACGCTTGTGTGACGTTTTGAGTTATGTGCCCTACGAGAGAATATGAGTTATGATCAGTGTTTATACTACGTCGTTGTGTTGATCTTGTGTGATTTACTTCAAGTTTCGGGATGAAACTTCTTTTTAGGGGGATCTGATGTAATACCTAGTTTTGGCCTTCACCGTCCCGCGGTGAAGAGAGCTGCCTCTGCGGCCAGTCACGGCCGGGTCAGTCCGCCCCTGCGGCTGACTCTAGATTGCCCCCGATATGTTTTTCCTTCGTTTTATTTCTTTCCTTTCTTAGAAAATCCGATATTCTATCTTATGGACCGGCTTTCCTTCTACCTTCTAACAATAAATCTGACCTTCCTTGCTCTTTTCCCCAACCGTTCTCTATATATTCCTGCCGTCTCTTCCTTTTTCCTATTCTTGCTTACGTTTTCTTCAAACTCAAGCAAGCAGCAGCCTTTCCCTTGCGATCTCTACAGAACGTGTAAGTTCTTCATCCCTTGATCCTTCTGACATTCATGTATAGTTGATGTATGCTTCTTCCTCCTCTTTTCGTCTTTTTCTTTCGCTTTTCTTCTTCTTCTTCTTCTTCTTCTTCACATGAATCAAGATCGAGTCTTGATTCTTGTTTATCCTGCATTGTTGTTGAGTATGTGTTTCAGGCTTCCTTGGCTGAAGAGTTGTTGTGTGTGGTGGGAAAATCCGAGCCTTTTGCCTTGCTGCATTGTTGCTGTCAAAGAAGAAGATGCCGCTTCTGTGCAGAAACCGCCCCCCGTGCCTGGAAGAACCCGCCACTACGACTGCAAGCCTCAATGCCCCCGCACATTTTGTTTGCCACCCCCATGGTTTCCTCTACAGTAAATCCCGTCCTTGGTGAGTTGCTTCCTTCCTTGTTTCCTCGTTCCTTTTCCTTGAGCTGAGTATTGATTTTGTTCCTTGGGATACCTGTGAGACTAGGGATTGTGTCCCTAGCTTGTTGGAGATTTCTTAGAGGTCATTGGGACTAGAAGTTGTAGACTTCTAGCCTTCGGATCATTTCTGATTTGCTATGTCTTGTATGAGCAGTCATTCATTCCTTCCTTCGGGAAACTGAGAAGAAGCTGACCCTTGTGTTTACCTTTGAGTGAGGTAAGTCCCTTGGACTTACTTAGTTGTGTTCCGCATATTATTTTGACCGTATTGGTTATGTTGTTGTTTATTGTTATAACGGAAAACCGGACTAGGATGACCTTATACCTTAGTTGGCCCAAGTGTATTATAACTAGGCGGTGACCGCTTGTCCAATTCACAATGGGAACTAGGAGGTCCTCTTGTGACCAGTCCACAAGTAACAAAGGGATGCATCGCCTCTATTCATGTGGGTGAAAGGGGACAAATTTGAGATCACGGTGATTCTCGTGTCACAACATAAGTTGAATTAGTAAAGGGATTAATGTAATGAAAGATAATAACCGGTTGTGCGCGAGCATGCTATGTGTTTACTTTCTTACATGTGCTTGTGTCTTTACTGTCTTTCTAATATCTAGAATGTTTTTATACCGATGTTGTAGATGCCCTGCAGGTTAGAGATGTTGCTGAGTAATTCGGACGGTGTGGTCAGCCGGGATTCCCGAACATTATATTTGTGTTGTTGTCTTTCAGTTTGTTGTTTGAACTCGGTTGCGACGCCTTTACCTTTCCCTTTTGTTAAACCTTTGGATCTTATATAAGTTTTGGTTTTCATTTATTTGTGTCTTGTTGCAAGATTTAATGTTATTGTTGTTACTCTGAGGGTCGGGACCTATTGTGAGGTCCTAGTCCGTAATGCTTTGAGTTCCCAAAACTTGGGGTGTTATAAGTGTAACACCCCGAATCTGCGGGACTCGGAGTGTCACATTAGGCTAGGATCTCACAATGGATCCTGACCCTAGCATGAGAACAAGTTTACTGGATCTTACATCAAGGCACATGTAGATTAAAACCAAATACATAAAACTGTATAAGATACATAAAAAGGGTTTACAACAACAAAGTCGAGTACAAAACAACATCCATAAACATCAGATACAAAAGATCACATATCCCACGCAACCCTAATGTACAGAAGTCCTCGGCTGGTCACCCTATCTGGCTCACTCTATAGTCTTCCTAACCTGCAAATAATCTACAACACGGTATACACCGTTAGCTACAGAAATGAATAAGTATGAAGGTAATAACACAAACACACAACCACAACTCATACATGCAATGCCACACACATTCATTTATTATCTTTCAATTACGTTATTCCATTACTAATTCAACTTATTTTGTAACATGAGGAGCCTCAAGAACCTCGTCTCATCCAACGTAACACAGGGGTTTTGCATGGGGGTGATCATCACTCGTCCCCCCTATGAGATCATCTTCAGGGCAACTCCTCCTACTCGCATGCGGAGGTAAGTGGTCACAGCCCGTTATAATACACTTGGGCCATTTAATATCATAAATGGTCATCCTAGTCCGGTTTAGGTTATAAATGCACAATCATATGAACACACACATCCATCACAATCACACAAACCCACAACTGAACGCTAAGTAAGTCCTATGGACTTACCTGTAATACTCGTATCCAATACCACGTAACAACTTCCCCTTGGGGAAGTAATCAACGCCTGCAATAGCAAGGTACACAACATCACATACTGCAAGGGTTAGGAGACTCGTCTCCATAACCATAACCAGCCTACAACCTCAATCTAAACCTATAGATCATAACATGCTCACAAATGCCTAAGGCATATCCTCAACATAAACACAAGTGCCTAAGGCACATCTCTATCATGCAACTCATCATACTCATCCTAACCAAGCTAGCCTAGCCAACATCTAAGTCAAGGCCAAAGGAAAGGAAAGAAGGAATCATACCAACAAGGTATGCCCTGAATACACCATCTGAAGCAAAAGACTCAAGTCTGGACCAGTGAGGCGCAGGGGCGGCTCACTCAAGGCGCAGGGGCGGTCCACAACAGGCGCAGGGGCGGCCAAGCTCAGGCACAGGGGCGGATGTCTGTGCAAAATGTTGGCCCCGATTTCTCTTCGATCTTTTTCTCGACTCTTTTCATGTCTTCATCACATAGAAACATCACACATACATATATACACATGTAGGAACATCAGAATAGCCAGGAAAGGATCCACACAAGCTCAGCTTGTGATCCCAAGCTAGAAAAGGAAGAAAGAAGCAAGGAACAAGAAGGAAAGAAAATGGAGATGAAAACCTTACCACAACAAACCCTAAGAAGCAACTAGGAGCAATCAACACTCCCACAAACTCAACACAACAACAACAACACTCAACATCGTTCTCATGATCATCCAAAGCCAAAACCACCAACAAACTCTCAAAACTCTCTCACAAGATCAAGGAAGATCAAAGAAGAGAAGAGGAAGAAGAAGAAGAGCGTAAGGAGGAAGAAGAAGCTGGAATAAGATGAAGTAACCCCTCATCTGAAGGAATGGAAGGCTTATGAAGGAAGCCAGCCGCAAAGCACAAGTCCAAGGGTCAACGAAGGCGGATGCAACCATACAGAACCGCAGGGGCTGTCATTGTGAGGCGCAGGGGCGTCTAGCCGCAGGGGTGGCTGCCAGTGTCTAGCAAAGGCTCAACAAGGCTCCTAGGCTTCAAGGACTAAGACTTTTACATCACACCCCCCTAAAAACAAGTTTCGTCCCGAAACTTGCAAGATCTCAAATCCTCTCGGACCCATAAGCCGAGGTATAACTCTCCTCTCAAAGACACCGTGTCATAACCTATAGAATTCTATATCCTCAAACAGAACATGGAGGAATCATCACTCTATCACACCATCAACAACTCTAAACAAGGCCTAGATGAAGGTCATCTTTAGCCAAACACTAACCACATCACACTGGCATGGAGGAAAGCCATCTCCAGCCAAAACGTACACATAACACTACTACGTGGAGGAAAACCGTCTCCACTCACACTATGTCCCTCAAAATAGAATGGAGGAGAGAATCATCTCTAGCTAATCCTAACACACATACATCATAGCATGGAGGAAAGTATCATCTCCAGCTATACCTATCTCGCGCTAGCAAACCGGATCTAATAGATCATATGCACATATCACAACTAGCATGAAAACACAACATATCACATAAGCACATAACATAACATGCAGTCACCAAGATGACATTAAGATCTACTCGTGGATCCTACTAGTGCATCTATCTCGGCGTAGAACTCTGGATAATTCCTCTGGATAGTATCCTCAGTCTCCCATGTAGCCTCATCGGGTCCTCGTCTAGACTAATGTATCCTCATCATAGGAATGTCCTTCGAATGCAGGCGTCTCACACCTCGCTCTAGGACTGCAATAGGGTGCTCTGCAAAGGTGTGGTCCAGCTCAACTACTAGATCATCATAACTCACAATGTGCCTCGAGTCTGGTATGTACTCCCTCATTTGAGATACATGAAACACAAGGTGAACACCCTCTAACCTAGGAGGCAATGCTAATTTGTAGGCTACCCTCCCAACTCTATCTAGTATCTCGGAAGGACCGACATATCGAGGGCTCAACTTCCCTTTTATGCCCAAAATGTCTGACACCTCGCGTCGGAGATACTCTCAACCACACATGAGCTCCTACCTTGAACTCTAGAGGCCGACGCCTCTTGTCTGCATACGACTTTTGGTGACTCTGTGCAGCCAACATTCTCTCTCTCTGATAAGCGCTACTAGAGCCATATCATCCTGAATTAGCTCTAGCGCTATCCGACTGATACTGCTAGGCTCATCCCAGCATAAAGGTGTATGGCACCTACGTCCATTCAGTGCCTCATAAGGAGCCATCCCAATAGGTGCATGCCAGCTGTTATTGTATGAGAACTCAACGAGTGGGAGGTAATCAGACCAATCCAACACACAAGCTCACAACATGTCCTCTAAGGTCTGGATGATCCTCTCTGACTGACCATCTTTCTAGGGGTGAAACGCATTCGTGAAGTGTAGACTCGTCTCCAAAGTAGTTTGAATCTGCTACAAAAATCTTGAAGTAAACCGTCCATCTCGATCAGAGACAATCGTCCTCAATACCCCATGGAGTCTCACTATCTATCTAATGTACTCCTCAGCTAATTTGCTCACTGGCCATGTCTTTCTGATAGGAATAAAACGTGCCGTCTTCGTTAGTCTATCAACAATCACCCAAATAGAATCAAAGCTCCTACTAGTCCTCAATCCGGTCACAAAATCCATGGAGACGTCCTCCCACTTCCACTATAGTACTAGTAGTGGATGGAGCTCACCTCCAGGCCTGAAATGCTCTATCTTAACCTGCTGACAAGTCGCACACTGGGCTACAAATCTGGCTACATCAGGCTTCAACCCTCCCCCACCAATATGAGCGTCTCACATCATGGTACATCTTACTCGTACATGGATGTACAAAGTAAGGTGTACAGTGAGCCTCCTGTAAGATCCGCTGTCTTAGCTCTGCATCTGCAGGTACAAAAATACGGTCCTTACGCATCATCACTCCATGTGCTCCAATGGAGAATTGTGGTGCCTCACCATGAGACATCCTCTCTCTAATCCTCGTCAAGGTCGGGCAGGTCCCCTGCTTCTGTTGGATCTCATCCAATAGACCAGGTAGAACCTCTAAAGCGAACAATTGGGCATCCTGATCAGGAAAGTGGATGTCCATCTCTAGCCAATCTAGATCCCTCTAAAGCTGGGGCTGTACAGTCAGCCTGGCAATCGTCTTCTCTTGAGGCGTCTTCCTGCTCAAGGCGCCAGCTACCACATTCGCCTTGCCAGAATGATACAAAATCTCAAGGTCAAAGTCCATGATCAACTCAAGTCATCGACGCTGGTGATTATTCAATTCCCGCTGCGTGAAAATATACTTCAGACTCTTATGGTCTGTGAAGATCTGACATGTCGCACCATACAAGGAATGTCTCCAGATCTTCAAAGCATGAACTACCGCTGCCAACTCATGATCATGAGTCGGGTAGTTCTCCTCATACGTCTTTAGCTGTCGAGACGCATATGCAATCACTCTGCCTCTCTGCATCAACACACATTGTCACGCTAGAAATGTATAGCACAAACTCGATATAATTTCCTAACTCCTAGCGAACCCACAGTGTATGGGTCGTTTTGTAGCAAGGATAGTATTCTGAGCAAGATCACAAATCATGCAACATTACAAATCATGCAACATTATAAAACAAACTAACAACTCAAGCTAGCAACTCAAACAAACAACACAAACACAAGAAATGTGATCAAAGAGAGAAAAGAGGATTCTAGAGGTTAGGACTTCCGGTTATGGCATTGGACTCAAGCTTCTAATCAACCTTGGACAAGCTACGGTATGTTGGGAAAAGGTGTTTCTAAAATGGATCAATCACCGGGTAGGTCTCATGGTCCACTAATCCCGCACCTAAGGTCCTATTACCGGGTAAGTTTCTATGAACCTAATGTTGAGAATTCTACACAAATCGGATTGCTATCTTGGGGTCGAACCTCTCCTTACCGGGTAAGTCTCGGGAAGGCAAGTCCTAAGCATCAATCCTAGCACACTCAGTCCAATAGCGGCTTGCGAGGCTCACTACTACCTAGAGTTCATCATCTTCGGTATCTAAGATCAAGAATTACCGGGTAGGTCTCTTCCCTCACTTAGTTGCTAGCATTAGGTCACCCTAGGCTAGATTATGCTTAACGAACACTAGGATTTTAACAATCTAACATCCTAACATTTAGATTCATCAATAAAAGCACAACAGAACAAACCACGGGTGGATCATCCTAAACCACGGCCGTTGAAAGCTATAAACAGATTGTGGTTTCTTTATGGTGATAGGTTTTGAGCAAGCAAATCATCCAAAGGTATATTCAAGTCTATTCTATCATAGTCCAAGCCATAACCATCACAACTATTTACCTAACAACATGCATTTTAAGATTCAAACTCAACAAGCAAACATTCATGCTCAACATCCATGTCCGACTTTCAGTGTTGACCCACAAAAATAATTATGGGTGTAAATGGATAATCACCCAATCAAAGGGTTCCTATATTGCGAGGTGGAACCACATAGCCAAGGGAAGACTCCGATCGTACCAGGCTACATTGTGTACGAGAGGTTGAAGATGAAACACCCAGATTTCATACGCCGCCTTGAGGAGCATAGCCTCATCTATCCCAAGATCCTCCCCGGCGACACTGATCCCTTGTCCCCCATCGGCAACAGTTGGAAAACCGCCTTCTCCACCGATGACAAGACTGTAGTCGAACACAAGTAATTAGTCGTTGTCTAAATATCTCTATTTAATATTTTCAAATGGTTGATATATTGTTATTGACTGGATAGGGTAGCTAAAGAAGGATGGAAGCTAGAATGGCTAGAGAACGGGGGGTTGAAGATATCGATAGGGCCTATTCTGGGCATCAAGATCGATAAGACTCGACCTAAAGTGCAAAATATTTGGTTCAATAGCTTATTGTTATTTCAATTGAGCTCTATGGGTCCATGAAACGAGCTAGAGAATCCGGTCATTTTAGGGGATGGTTCACCTCTAGCACCCGAGGTAGTGGACGAGATCGCGGTCATCTCGGAAGAGGAGTGTGTGGCTATCCCTTGGAAGCAGGGTGACGTGCTCATTCTTGACAATCAGACCGTCCAACATGCTCGTCGCCCCTACACTCACCCATGTCGTATTCTCGTTGCTTTCACCAAGTGATGTGTGAAACCCTAAATATACAACTCATATACCAATGCTACAAACAATAATGATCGAGTAATATGTATACCAATAATAAAGATGCCTTATAAGGCGCATGTGACATGCTAGTGTTTGCCGAACATTTTCAGTCTATATAGTTTTATCTTTTGGCTTTTTGTTGATTTAACAATATTAAGGCAGTATGCCCCTTAGTATGAACATACCCGTAATATATTTAGGTCAAAGTAAGGACAACCTGTTTGGCAAAAACTATCCTACAAATTGCTAGATAGGGATCGGTTATGATATGGAAAGTAATTCTTGATATTTCTTTAAGAAACGTGTTTAGCATACGAGGTTATTTTAAAGCGAATACATAGAAAAAATAACAAGCAAGCATACAAGTGGAAAATTAAAGCATTCAATAACACATTAACTATATGTTTCCTAGTATGGCCCCTAAAAACAAGAATATTCATTCTTGAGCCTTCATGAATCTCCATCTTTCTGGCTACTTAGGATGTTGGTCTTCTCGTATAATGAATTTAAAATAAGTCTTGTAGAAATTAAAAATTACAAAAATAAATAACGATACGTAGATCGTGTACAATAAAAACATAATGATACGCATATCGTATTTAACTATCCTACAATTAGGGTCATACTAGTAACCATTGCATGAGCATATCATCGTACACATACATACAAGCATAACATATTGCATATTTACATGACATACACACCTAAGGACAAAAAAAACACTTTATCACATGCATAAAGAGTAAGAATATAATTGGAAATTTCTTTCCGGTATTATTTTAATCAATTATATTGTGTACGGTACAAATATCATACACTAATCGTTAAAATAAAACTTTCTAAATTTGGAACCTTTAAAAAAATTAGAACATTTCTAAAAATGGAACCTTTCCAAAAATAGTAACTCTCCAATTATTGAAACTTTACATAAAAGGTGAGTATCATTTATTTTTAGATATAATCTAATTAAGTCAATATATCATATATCCTAATATAATTATATCATTATTTTCAAATAGGATAAAATTATATTTATCTAGATAGAATATATCATATAATATCTTTTATGAAACAAATCTTATAATTTAGGTAACTAAATAATCATATCAGATGATTGTCAAGGATATAACCCAAACCCTAAAATGGAACCTATCAACGCCAATACCCTAGCGGCGGCAACAAGGCTTTTCCGGTGGCTCTCCAGTGGTTTGGTAGTGGTTCGGCGGCAATGCTTTTTTGGTGAGCCGTTTTCGGTGGAATTTTCACCGGATCCATGATCCAATTAAAATCCCATTTTCTCCCACTTAAAACTGAAAATTTTACAAATTTTTATGGACAAGAATCTAGAAATTTCAGCACCTTCAATCCATCGATTAAGCATGAAAAAAATTCAAATTTTCACATGTTTGTTCATGTCCTAAGCAACAATTGCATGCACTAATCAATGAATTAAACATATAACATGTATTATGCATAAAATTTCAAAAATTCTAGCAGCTACTTTTTATGTTATTTGGCCAAAAATTAAGGGTTTTATTATCCAATTTTACACTTTAATCATGTAAATTAATCCATACAAATAATCTCTTTCTTAATCGAAACAAAACAATCAATACATGCATCAAATCATGACTTTTCAATTTGATCTAATCAATTTATGCAAGAGGCGTCAAATGCCACTGTTGGAATTTTAGATGTGTAAAAAACGAAAGTTCACGAAACAATTTCCTAAACATCTAAACGAAGGATCGCATGCATACGAGATTAGCGGAAAAAGGATTACCTTTTGATGCATGTTCTAAAATCCTTCGAGGATATTTAGAGTCTCATACTCTTCTAGTGGGTACACCCGAGACAGAACAAAGATCGCCTTAATCTTTGATTGCTAGAACATAGGATGAAGGCTTATGAGAGAGCTTCTGGGGAATAGAAAAGTCGGCCAAGCACTAGTATAGGAGGCTGCCAAATTTTACTCTTGTGTTAGGGTTAGATTTGAACTCCTTTAAATCCTCCTTATATATTACGTTTAGTGTTTTGTAATTAATAGTTATAACCCTTTATTTACTATTAATTACCAACTCCATAATATATTTTGTACTCCTACAAGTACAAATACCCCACCTAGACCACGTTTATTTTGTACATGGGAACCCGGTTAAGGAAGCGTGGTTAACGGAAGCGAGGTCCGGGCGTTCGCACCACATTAAATGTCACCGGTTTATTTTTTTCGGACCCCGATAATTATAAAATAACCGTGGTATTTTTCAGACCACAGTTAATTTAAAATAACCGGGGTATTTTCGGACCCGTTTTTTTTATAATAACCGTGGTCCGAAATTTACCACGGTTATTTTATAATAACCGGGGTAATTTTCGGACCCCGGTTATTATAATAACCATGGTATTTTTCAGAACTCAATTTTTATAATAACCTGGATATTTTTCTACCGGTTTTTTAAATTTCAAAATCTTCCCCGATTTCTACATAAACCGTCGTAATTTTTAACTATAATTTAAAATTTTAATATGAAAATAGGTAATTTTGAACCTGCTTAAATTACACAATACATATTTACGTAACCGAAATTATTCATCAGAAAATAAATAATATTAAGCTAAAATGCTTACGAAAAATAGTTAATTTTACTCCCAACTGAGAACCGGGTTTTGTTTTTGCATAGATCAAGTAATTCTTGTCTTATAGATGGTTTCCTTCTATGTTCTAACATCAATGTAATTACTCAGTTTTTGTATCTGAGTTTTGGATGGGGTACTTCAGATCCATATGAGAAGAAAGAACCCTCAAGCGAGTTATGTTGTGGTAATCTTTGAAGGCCATGATCCGCAAGTCCTGGGATGATCAATCCTATAAGCCTGAAAGCTGTCAATAACCACCCTTCTCTGTAGGCCGGGCCTTTCATCCATGGTAGAATGATACCCCTTATCAACTCCTATATCGCGTTTAGGAACTCGGGTATCATCCATAACACCGAGAAGTAGTTCTTGTTTGGTACTTCCTCTATCACCTAACCAAGAAAGTTCAGTCAGTATTAGACAAGCGTATTCATTTCGGTTTGAATGACATGAGCTAAAAAGATCTATTGTTATCTTCCCCTTGTACAAGTTACCGTAATAAACGCAGGGCCCAAAGTGCTTAAAAACAAGGGTTGTATCGTCGTAAGGCATCCTCGGAACAATATCGTTGTAGTAGACATAACGACAGTATTTAACGTAGTAAGCTCGTAGTTTCTCCTTCATAAACTCTCCGAACTTGCTGTCCCCAACCTTAGGCTGCCCAAAAGTGTAAACTCCCTCCAAACTATGAAGCAATTCTTTCTCCCCGTGAAGCATCAGTATTGCTAACGCCCCTCCCAGGCTATGGCCTGTCAGCATAAACAATGTTGCTTATGACATCATATTCCGGTCTCAAATCATCTACTCCAGAGGAGCAAAGCACAACAGATTAAGATATTTCATCTAATATGCTTGGGGACTTTAAAACTGCAAATGCAGACAGGTTACCAAGAGAAACAAGATGAAGTACCTCTCTCATAAGATGTTTGCTTGACGATGTTTTAATGGGCATCCTCGTCTACACCAAGGCATTTGGTTAGCAAAGCTTCACTAGATTAATACTACACCAAAAGTAGTTGGCCAATTTTTACAATCTGTGTAAATAAAAATATCAAGTGAAGTCAAAGTTACAAACCTGATATCCACAAAACAAACAGTAGTGATGATCATCTCTGAGCTTCATCAACAACTCAAGTAAATCCCGGAAACAAAGCAAATCATACATACTTGATCATATTCTAATGCATCTACAAATCAAATACAAATGTCAGCATATGAAGATCCTGTAAAAATGAGCTTATCTTCGAAACCAATGTTTCTTATACGCTATTTCATGACAGTGACAAAAAATAAAGCTACAAATTACTACCAATCTTACCATATAGAGTAGCATATAATATGAATGGGTAATGACTAATGAAGGAAATACAGGGAGTGTAAGATTATGAAACCTTTTGTCTCACAGATAGAGTTGTAATCAGTAGTATGACAGTCAGAATAAATACATCTAAAGTAGTAGAAGAAGAAAAATGATCAACTCTATCATTTGATAAGATTAAAAAATAAAAAATTACGCAGAACCAGAAGTTTAGAGCTTGAGGATTGATCTATCTAACCGTGAAATAGTAGTATATGCATATCAGAATGAAATGTAAATTTTTGGATGGTAAACAGTGATCCTGGCAAAATTTAGTAGGGGTAGATCATATCAACGGAAATTCACTCAAATCCCTTTCGGCATTGGTTGTGAATAGAACTTTTCCTCACAAGTTTCTGCAGATTCAGGCAAAACAAAAGTGGCATGGACACTTTTTGCTAAACTTCGATCATGCTCACAAAAGAGAACTTTGTTTACAATCTGAAGATGATCTCCAGTGGGAGATGGTGGAAGGCTGAGAGATACAAAACGGACTATGAGTATGTATCGGCAGAATATATGGTTTCCGTCCATAAGTAGCATCTCCTCCACATTCCTATTGTAAATAATTAATAGAGACAAACAATACTTCATCAGTAGCAATCTACAAGTAATAGATAAGTAATAAGTAGAGATTAATTGGTCTTCTTATTGACCAGGGTTACAAAATTTACGATAGTTTTAATGAACAATACAATTAATACAATCTGGAGAGAATTGATTGCAAAATATTTCTCGATTTATTCATGTGGCTAATAGGCATTATGGAACCAAGGAAATAGTATACATAAAATCTTCGAATGGTCTCTCCTGAAAACCGTAATAAAAGCATGTGAAAGCTTATATCTAATTAATATTTCCTAAGAACTAATACTTAGTGGAGTGCAAGATGACATCCTCATCTAAGCAGTTGAGTAGACCCGAGAGTAAATGGAGCTGCAACATACACTAAGGGCCAATTTATTTTGACCTTACCGTTTCCCAAAAATAACAAAAGAAGCATAAATAATACTGTTCATTGATCATCAATGAGTACTATTCAATCTTCTATTATAAAAAGGTAACTATTATAAGTGAAAAAGGCTTATGTGAGTCAAAATTTATGATCTCACATTCAGTTAATACTAACATTTGCAAGTTCAAGTTTCGGGAAGCAGAACTAGTGGTTGGTGTTTAGCATCAGTTATACAAGTGCTAGGGTGCCCAGAAACCTTTTGATATGTTCAAGGATCATACTAACATCATTAAACATCTTACTCATCAACTTCCATTCTTGAGAAATCAAAGAATACCTTTATTTCCATTTAATTGGCTGCCCTGACCATATATGTTCAATAGAAGGTTGGACTATATCCGAACATCATACTAATAAAAATCATAAAACTGAATCATAGAACAGATTTATGAGAAAGAATAAACATACGCTTTACCATCAAACGTCTACACATTGTCTGAGAGTTGTTCCATGTACCATCATTCAAAATGAAGTTTAGAGCATGAATATTGTTTGCCTGCAGAGAATAAGTGTTTAAACAACATGACAAACTTCTCAAAAATCAAGTTCAAAGTATCATCACCGTTTTCCAACTTCATTTGAACTTACCTACTGCCTTGCAAAAAGCAGAGCTGCAGAACCACCATAACAAAAAGGATAACTAAGGCCATAAAAGCTTGCGGAATCGAAGGAAAAACGACATTTACCTCTACCATACAAGTTCCACAGAGTTCACGTCCACCACATTTGACTACTTTATGGCTGGCGGCGAAAACAAGGAAGTTCAAAAAGGATAAATAAATCATAGGATTAATAGACTTACAAAGGGAGTATAGAAGTCAATACTATTATCAAGCATGATATCCCTTAGCATCTTCTCGCCGCCAAATTTTTTTTCACAGGGTATTCCACTGAACCAGGCCCCTCACAACTCTCCCAATTTAATCACTTCCTCTCCATTACCACCTTGATATCCCTGCGGCAATTCGGAAATCAACAACCTCGATCATCCTTATCTTCTTCTGTCGGTGGATGTGACGACGACGATAATGGAGATACTAGAAGTGATGAAGACGGTGGTGGAGGCGGTGGAGGCTGTTGTAACACCCAAATTCTTCAGAACTCGGGGAGTTACTGCTTAGGACCTCACAATGGGTCCCGACCTTAGTTTAGCAACAACTTAACAAGATCTTACAACAAGACACAAATAAGGAAAAACCAGAAATCATAAATTAAGTCTTAACAACGTTATGAATGTGACTAGAAGTACTAACAGCCGGAAAACACAAGGTATCAACAACAGTTAAAAAGAGACCAAGGTCCTAACTGGAAAGCCAACAAAAAGGAAACTGCAACACGTCCTACTAAGTAAAACACCCCGGCTAACCACTACCATCCGGATCACTCGGCATCTGCTCTAACTTGTGGTACGTCTACACAACATAACAACTGTTAGCTAACTATCCAAATATAAGCAGAAATAATAACAACACAAACACACTCAAGATAATATAAACAAACATCATGCTGTCACACAACCGATTATTATCTATTACTTAGTCATCTTATTCAATTTTACAGTTGTGGAACGAGAACTCTTAACAGTTCTCGCCTCCGTTCCTTATCCAACTGGGTGTAGGTCTAGCTTACCTCCGCCGGTAGCATCACTACAAACCGAGCATGGACTAGTCCCTAAAGAAACCCCCAGCGCCCTCAGGCTAACTGAGCAGAATGCCACCGCCCGTTACTCTTAGACCAAGTATAGGTCGGTAAATATTTATTACAACCTATAATTCTAAACATCTCAATCACACACCACTATCATTATTCATACTCATATTCAGAAGTCAGCTAAGTAAGCCCAAAGGACTTACGTGTTACAAGTCTCGACTCTTTGAAAACCCAACTCGCTCTGTAGTTGTAGCAACTCAGTTGCCTGTCAAAAGGAGGTAAGTGCATCAACGCACTTTCTAGGCAATTAGAAGTCTAAAACTTCTAAGCTAGTAGATCTTATTAGGACTGAATCGATTACAGTGCTAATTTATGGTAAAAAGACTATTTTACCCTTCGCTCCGAAACTTCCAAAAATTCTATAGTTTAAGTTTAAACTCTCTTTAAGACAAAAAGTCATATTCTAACTCTTAAAGCTGGGTTTGGTTACAGATTAGCAACTTACACCTTTTCCTATTTTCCAAAATGTCATTAAGGTCTAACTTCGGCTTCAAATATGAAGCTCAGATAATTTACTAAAAATTTCAAATAATTCTTAAGGTTATCTGTGATATCCAATCTACTCATAGGATCAAGAATCTCTCAAAAATAATCAACCATAACTCTTACATAACTTCTTAAAGTTAGAGTAAAAACTAGTATTTTTATACTTAGCCAAAATAATGCCCTTGTTGGAAAACATCCCTACAACCCTACTTTGAGGCCTCATAGATTCTAATCCGACCGTTAACTCGTTCCCAAATTTTAACATCATATACTACGTATATCAGTCTACGATATATCCAAAATTCAACGGTGGATGTTCAATTTAAAGTGTCGAAACTAGTTCTGGAAGTTGGCAGGTTAAGGCTGGAAACTAAGCATGTATAGGGTCTTCACTTTGATTCTTCCTGTCAACAAAATACCCCCCATTTATTTGTACACAGATCCTGCGTTCGAAACTCACTGCACTCACATACCAGAAATCACACAAGGTCTCTACCTCACATCTAGTGTTCGATTCTCATGATGTTCACTAAGCACATCAACACAAGTTGCATCTATAACATAACCAGGAGTAAGGGACACTGACCTCTTGCCGGACTAGGGTTCGCTTGGCTTGGTCTTACTGTTGACCCAAGGACGGATCTATCTTGTTCCGCTGTTGCCATAGGGGTCAAGACAGACAATTGTCCGACACAGAAGAAGAAAGAAACGTGAGATGCTGAGATTGGGGGAGTCATTGTAACTATGGCAGCAAGGAGATAAAAGATGGTGAAAGTAATTGGCCTTACCAGTAGAGACAAAGGTGATGTGGCTTGTTCGATCACTGAGGGTGGGGCAAGGCTCGGTGCTAAGGACGATGGTCAGGATAGGGCTACACTTGTACAGCGTCAGCGTCCGGTGATAGCGCTGGGCTTCTCGTCTTACTGGGTTGCGCCTTACAGATGCTCAAGATGGGGATTGTTTCAGTTGCTACAGCGAGAGGGAAAGAGGTGTTGGCGATGGTCTGCGATCGGCTGGGGTGTGTACGTACTAAAAATCAAAACAAAAGGTATGAAGATAGGGAGGAGTGAGGTGCTGTTGAGATTACGGAGATATCACGATAGGAGAGAGAGAGAGGGAGCAGTTAAGAGGGGAAATAAAAGATCGTAGCAACCATCTTCTGATGCTCCTTCCTGTGGCTGGGCCGACCCAGGTGTAGCAGGTGGCCCATGACAGGGAGATCGATCATCTGGCTTCCTGGACTGCGAGGTACGGCTGAGGTAAGGTGGAAAACTGGGCTGGAAGCAAGCAAGAAAATAAAAAGAGAGATAGGCTTGAAATAAGAGGGAAAACCATATGGGCTGAGTTTGTCAAAACTCGTCATGGCTTCGTCAAGCCCATGCATTGCCTTGTCCCGAGTTTGTCGTGGTCTCGTCATAATTCGTCATGGTCTCGTCAAGGTTTAGCCTTGACCTTGTCTTGGGCTTGTCTCGATCTCGTCACTAGGACGTCATGGCCTTGCCAAAGACAAGTAATGTTCTAAAGTAGGGTTTGATGGATTAGGGTTTGCCATTAATAAAATCTTATCATTTTATGTGAAGTGGTATTACATAAAATGATAAAATTTAGATATATTATGTCCAACTACGTAGTTAGCTAAGGATCTAAAGATCGAAAAACGGTTTGCTACGGAATTAAACGACATAAAAATTCCGGATATTACATCAGTACCCCTTAAAATAAGTTTCGTCCCGAAACTTAAAGTAAAGTATCTAATTAAACTATTTCTTAATAACAGTTAATTTAGTTTCTTAACATACAACCACTCAGTCATCATACTCAGACAATAAATAAAAGAAACATCATCACACAATCCAATATAACTCATAAAGGTCAATCAAAACAACATTCCAATACTAACTCGTCGGTACAGAAGTAGCTGCTAACTCCGTAAAGAACTCAGGATAGCTACGTCTAATACTCTCATCTGTCTCCCGCGTAGCCTCATCGACTCCTCGTCTAGACCACTGAATCCTCAACATCGGTATCTCCTTAGATCGTAGACGTCTAGTATTACGCTCTAGAACGGCTACTAGGTACTCCACAAAAGTGTGGTCAGGCTCAACTATCAGGTCCTCATGGCTGATGACGTGTCTGGGGTCCGGTATGTACTCTCTCAGCTGAGATACATGAAAGACCGGGTGGACCCCCTCCAATCTCGGTGGCAATGCTAATCTGTAGGCAACCTCTCCGATTCACTCCAAGATCTCAAATGGGCCGACATATTGGGGACTCAGCTTTCCCTTAATGCCGAAACGCCGGACGCCTCTCGTCGGTGACACTCTCAACCACACTTGTGCACCTACTCTAAACTCTAGTGGTCGACGCCTCTTGTCGGCGTAGGATTTCTGATGACTCTGGGCTGCCAACATCTGCTCTCGGACTAAGGCAATCCGGGCGATGTCATCCTGTATCTGATCTGGAGCTACTCTATCAGCTCTGCTAGGCTCGTCCCAACACAATAGTGTGCGACATCTCCGTCCGTACAAAGCCTCATAAGGTGCCATCCCAATAGACGCGTGCCAACTGTTATTATATGAAAACTCTACCAGAGGGAGGTGATCAGGCCATACCTGTCCCCAAATAAGTACACAAGCCCGTAGCATGTCCTCTAACGTCTGGATGGTCCTCTCAGACTGACCGTCGGTCTGTGGATGATAAGCAGTGGTAAAGTGGAGACTCGTCCCCAAAGCAGTATATACCTGCTGCCAAAATCTCGAGGTAAAACGTCTATCCCTAGCGGAGACGATAGTCCTCGGTACTCCGTGAAGTCTCACAATATGTATGGTAAACTCCTCAGCTAGACGGCTTACCGGCCACGTTTCCTTAATCGGAATGAAACGTGCGGTCTTCATCAGACGGTCTACTACCACCCAAATGGCATCAAAACCTCTGATGAGTCTCAAACCCGTGACAAAGTCCATAGATATATCCTCTCACTTCCACTGGGGTACTGGTAGTGGGTGGAGTTCTCCTCCGGACCTACGATGCTCAATCTTGACCTGGTGACAGGTCGCACACTGAGCTACATACCGAGCCACATCGGGCTTCAAATCACCCCACTAGAAGGAACGTCTCACGACCTTGCACATCTTACTCGCTCCAGGATGTACTGAGTATGGGGTAGCATGAGCCTCACCTAATATCCTCTGTCTCAACTCATTGTCTGATGGCACGCAGATGCGGTCCTGATGTCCCATCACTCCATCAGCACCAATAGTGACCTGAGGTGCCTCATCTCGAGACATCCGGTCTCGGATCTGGGTCAAAGTCGGACATGTCTCCTGCTTCTGTTGGATCTCACCCAACAAATCAGGAAGTAACTCTAAGGTGGCTAACTAATGAGCTGTATCTGGGAACTAAATTCGCCTTTCCGGCTCAAAGCATCAGCTACTACATTCGCCTTTCCGGGGTGGTAGAGAATCTCAAGGTCGAAGTCCTTGATCAACTCTAATCACCGCCTTTGGCGGTTATTCAACTCCCGCTGAGTGAATATATACTTCAGACTCTTATGGTTTGTGAAGATATGGCATGTCGCCCCATAGAGATAGTGACGCCAGATCTTAAGAGCATGGACTACTGCAGCCAACTCTAGATCATGTGTGGGGTAATTCTCCTCATACGTCTTCAACTGTCGAGACGCATAGGCTATGACCTTACCCCTCTGCATCAAAACACACCCCAAGCCTAGCTTGGACGCGTCACTATATACCACAAAGTCATTTGTACCCTCAGGCTGTGCCAAAATCGGAGCAGATGTCAATCTCCTCTTCAGCTCCTCAAAACTCTGCTGACACGGCTCTGACCAAACAAATCGAGTAGTCTTCCTCAGAAGACAAGTAAGTGGTCGAGAAATCAAGGAGAACCCTTCCACAAACCGGTTGAAATAACCTACCAAACCTAGAAAGTTGCGAACCTCCTTAACATTCTTAGGAGGTTGCCAAGAAGATACTGACTCGATCTACGCCGGATCGACTTTAATACCCTCAGCAGTCACTACGTGGCCTAAGAAAGCCACCTCCGACATCCAAAACTCACACTTGGATAGCTTAGCATACAATTGGCTATGTTGCAGAATCTGCAATACTGTCCTCAAGTGTCCGGCATGCTCCTCTCGACTTCTAGAGTAAACTAGGATGTCGTCAATGAAGACCACTACAAACTGGTCTAAAAAGTCGATGAATATTCCATTCATCAACTCCATGAGCACTACTGGTGCATTAGTGAGCCCAAATGGCATCACTACGAACTCATAATGACCATACCTAGTCCGGAATGCCGTCTTATGTCCTGATTTCTCACTCTCAGCTGGTGATAACCTGACCTCAAGTCTATCCTCGAGAACACGGACACTCCATGCAACTGGTCCAACAGATCATATATGCGCGGCAGTGGATAATTGTTCTTGATGTTGACTTTATTCAGCTCTCTGTAGTCTATGCACAGCCTCTCGATCCGTCCTTCTTCCTCACAAATAATACTAGTGCGCCCCAAGGTGACACACTAGGGCGTATAAAGCCCTTCTCTGCTAACTCCTCTAACTGCTTCTTCAGCTCAAGCAGCTCTATCGGTGCCATACGGTACGGGGCCTTCGAGATTGGTCTCGTGCTCGGCTCTAACTCAATGCTGATCAACACTCCTCTGTGGGGGTAGCCCTGGCAGGTCGTCACTGAATACCTCTACAAACTCCCATGCAACTAGTATATCCTCTACTGTCAGGCTCTTGCGTTCCTTCATGGCATAACACCAGAAGGCCTCGCAACCCTGTGCTATCAGTCTTGCTGCTCTCACTGCACTGATAACGGTGGCGGACTTTCCGAGCTCCCAACCTCGAAATATAACTCTGTGACCCTCTTCCGTGGCGACAATCACCGTCCTCCTACCAATATCTAAGACTGCTCCGTGTCTCGTCATCTAATCTATCCCCAAAATCACATCCTCATGTGCTAAGGGCATGACTAGAAAATTTACTAGCCAATCCCGACCTCCAAATGAATAGGACAGTCATAAATCTCTCGGGATCTTCTAATCTTACCCCCATCAGGTAAACCAACCACAAAAGGTACACCCTCTACTGTAGCTAAGGACAACCTATCTACGCATGCATCTAATATAAAGGACTGCGTAGCACCGGTATCAAACAAAACTCGCACAGGTAAGTCATGGATCCAGATAGTACCTGTGGTCGCAGGTGTCGCAGGATGCTCAGTACTCCTAAGCTCAAACACTCTCGACGAGCCTCCTCTATGTAACACCCCGAATCCGTGGGACTCAAGATGCTACGGGTTGAGACCTCACAATGGGTCCCGACCCTTAGCTTGACAACAATTTCACCGGATCTTGCAACAAGGCATAAATAAAGGCGAAAACCAAATACATTTTATGCAATGCAATGAAATCCGAAACCATAAAAACCAAAGACTTCAGCTGAATACAACCGAAAGACCAAATGCCATACACGCAGCATACAATATATAACGAATACAAAACTCAAACACGACTCCAACCAAAACCCAATCCTGAAATGTACGGAACCCCGGCTGCCCCCTCTTCCGGATCTCTCGGCCACTTTCCTAACCCGTAAGACAATCTACAACAATCGGTATAAAACCGTTAGCTAATATTCGAAGCATTAGAATCAAGGTGAAAGGCACAAACACAAGTCAATCATCATAAACATCCAATACACTCCAAAGCACACAAGTCCGGTTATTATCTTATTATTATTAAGTCATATCCGTTCTAATTCAACTTAGGTTGTAACACGAGAGTCACCGAAACTCGCCCCGGTCCCTACTTACCGGCATGGAATGGTACTGATGCATCTGACTGTCTACCAGCACGGGATAGTCGCCGAGAACCTCCTAGCTCTCGCGGGAGCCAGGCAAGTTGTCACCGCCCGTTATCATACACTTGGACCAAAATAATATAAAGGTCAGTAATCCTAATTCCGGTTTAGTTGTTATAAAGAATAAACAATAAACACACACCACCAAACACACATCAATGCTAATACAAGGAATACGAGCTAACTAAGTCCGGAGACTTACCTCGTCTCAAAGATATTCCCGCTAACCACTGCTCTCAACTTCCCGTAGGAAAGCACTCAATGCCTGGTCAAAACAAGGCACACAATCAACATCTCTCTCATATTCTAGATTCCTTAGGCTTCTAGTCCCAATGATCTCGCAAGATCATAAACCAAACCATGCTAGGATAACAAACTCCTAGTCCTCACGATCTCACAAGGTCATAACCATCACAACACAAGCTAGAATACTCTCGTTCTAGTCCACAACCACAACCATCATACAACCTCAACCCCTAAATTCTCACAACCTCAACATACAACTTAAATTCATAAACAACCTCACAAGATAATATCAACTCCTCAAGCCTTACAACATTTCACAATCCACAAAACTCACATAAGGTCCAAAACCACTACTTGGTATTCACTCTAAGTTATACTAGATCCAACCTAGCATGATACTAATACATAACTAAATTGAAGTAAGATCATAAGCTCGGGGGAGAGGGTACTCACATGATGTCATAAGACGGAAGACGATCTAAGGATGTCGAGAATGGATTCGTTGGTCTATAACAACCGCTTCCGGACCTAAACCAAAGTTAAGGAAATTTAGCTTGTATGCTAACTTGAACGCAATATAACGTGTAATATTCTAAGAAAAATCCCGCTTTTAAAACAAGGTTAAAAACCCACAAAACATTTTTCCGGGGTGATTTATACCATTTTATAAACATGGGTAAAACAAACCAAGAAACTACACATTTCAAAAGCATAGGGTCAAAACTACACTTATACAAATCAGCAGGAGCGTAAATTGCAATTCAAAAGAGTGGGTCAAATATGTAAATTCGAAATACTGGCCATAAATTATAATTAATTATAAAGTTGGGGTTCCCAAATAGAATTTAATAAATTAGGGTTTCCTTCCCTAACTGCTAACGAAGGGGCAAGAGGCGGCTACGTTATTCTGCATCGGTGCGTGGATTCTAGTGAAGCGAAAGCAGAGCCAAGGCAGGCGGTGGCGGGAAAGGCATGACTCCGGCGAAGCGAGGCAGGGGACGCTGATGGTGGCTGTCGCTCCTAGTTCCGGTGGTGTTGGCGGCCTTGACTAGGCAAGGCTCGGTTCGACAGAGGAGCAGAAAAACAAAAGGCGAGGCGAAGGAGGCGGGCAGGGCATCCTCCGGCCGGCGACGACGAGACAGGGCAAAGCGACGTAGGCGATAGGAGGAACGGCAGCACAGAAGTAGTCCAGCTCTCCGCAGTGGCGGCCTCCAGGCGACCGGAGAGGACAGAGAAGAAGGGGGAGAAGGCCGGCAGCGTGCCCAACCTGCTGGTGGCTCCGATCGCTCAAGGCAACGACGTGGAGGCGGCCTTTCTTTGTTTCGGCGGTTCCTAGTTGGTGCAGGTCTTTCTCCGGTGGATCCCGAAAGGTGATGCTCTCGTGAATCTTAAAACCGCAGAGAAGAAAAGAGATGTGGAGGAGAAGGTATTGTCACTGACATTGCTTGCTGTAAAACTGGAGGCTACCTGTTGTTTGAGACTGAGAGGAAGAGAGGGGTGTAGGGAGAAGGCTTGAGGGTGGTTCCAGATGAGTGTAGTTGAGTGAGGAGATCGAGTCAAGGAGACAGAGAGCCTAAGAGATGTCCTATTCTTGGCTGCTTCGTTGGATGCAGCATGAAGAGGGTGAGGTTGAAGCTGTACGAGAGGAAAGGTGAGGGTGAGACCACTAGTGTGCAAAAGGGACAAAGGATGGCGTGAGAGGTCGCCAAGGCTGGAACGAGGGGTCGAAGCCTTCGGTTGCAGAAGCTAGGGTAGGGTGGCACCATAGGCTAGGCGGTGGGTGAAGCCCAAAGATCCTGGGCGGCAAGGCTACATGTGCCAGGAAAAAGAGAAATAAAAATAATAAAATGAAATGAGGAAGGATGTACTCTATCAAAATTAATCGGAACAAAATTTTCGGATCGGAAAATATTTTCGAACCTTTCCGAAAGATAAAATATGGAAAAATAAATATATGGATCAATTATATAAATAAACTCGCAAGATATACTTTGAAATACAAAATAAAATCTTTCTCGCAATTATTTTACAAGTTCATATAATAATTTAAACACGGGAATAAAATCATATCCACGTATATATGTATATATATATATATATATACACACACACACACTCATAGATTTTAAATTTACGACGTAAAATTCTCGTCAAAATATTTAAGCTATTAAGATATCGATAAAAGCCGGATAAAAGATTAATATAGTAAACGCTCCAAAAATTGAGGTGTTACATCAGATCCCCTAAAAACAAGTTTCGTCCCGAAACTTTCTATCCGTCGAACTTCTCGGTCCCTAAGGTCGAGGTATGAACTAATAAACTAAGAAGGCTTAAACCTTCTAATCTACAAACACAATCTACTCAAACTACCACCGCAAGATAAATCAGGTCATATAGCACAATCCTACACAAGGCACAAACTATACACAACATCACACATGCACATAACTCAACCAAGGGAGACTAGGTCTAACCTGTCGATTTTAACAATGCTACTAGCTTTGCGTAAAACTCAACCAAAGATACTATCATCCGTCCTCCAGTTAGCCTCATCGGTTCTTCCACTATCACTAGGTCATCATGACTAATAACATGCCTCGGGCCATGTATGTACTCTCTCAATTGATAAACTTGAAACACCGTGTGAACACCCTTTACTCTCGATGGTCACGCCAACCGGTAAACCACTATCTCAACTCACGCTAAGATCTCACAATGGTTCCGATATATCAAAAACTTAACTTCCTTCTCGGATCTTTCTAAATGCAACATTTCCATTATTTTCCTTTCGATTTCTCTAACAAAGAATATCGAACTTCCAATTAACACCGTTGGCTTTGGTTCTTGTCAAACCAAACTTTAATGTTATGTTTTCTTCAATTCTTGTTGCAAATTTCATGTAATAAAGGAAGTAATTTACTTCAAACCGCTTCTACTAGCACGACATCGATGCTATTACTTTTACTTTGTTCCTCAATACTCAATCAATATCTTATCTTGGAGAATCCCTTGCACACTTCAAACCATCATACCTCGAGGCAAATTCAAAATAGTTGCACCAAGAAATCTCCTCTTAACTGTTAACAACTCTTCTAACACTTGTCCCGTTCAAAACCTTTTTGACTTCCAGAGTAGGTTAGCTGTATATGGTGTTACTTTGGAGAATCTCTCCCCAATTCCGGGAATGACCGGCACATCCAAGAAAACTTGTAACTTCTTTCACATCTTTCGGGGGTTGCCATCATGAGGCAACTTCTCATTCAACTTCTCTCTTCTTCAAAAGTATACCAAATATCTTATTCGGGGCATTAGTAAGCCCATACGGAATCTCTACAATTCGTAGTAACCTTGGTTTGTCTAGAATGCCGTATTTACAATATTCCAATCACGAATTCTCAGTTTGTGACAAACAGTCCTTAAGTCATTATTAGCAGAGACTACCGACCCTTGTAACCGGTCGAGTAGATCCTCTATCCATGGTGAGGGATACTTGGTTCTTAATTGTTATCTTGCTCGGCTCACTGTAATCGATGCACAACGGAGATAACCGTTTCTCTTTTCGCAAACTAGTGTTCTACATAACAACTTCAAATCAAGAGTTCAAGATAACTTTCGGAGTTCTCCATAGCATTTCCCTAATTCTAATGAACTCTTATCAATAAGTTTTTGCAATTGCTCCTTCATTTGCTTCCACAACTCATGTCTCTTCACAAGTGTCATTCCATACGACGCCTTAGATATCGGAATTGAATCTAGCTCAACCTGAGTGGAAAAATCCGCATTCCGATGTACTGGAATCCGTGATATCTCGGTTTTTGTCTTTCCTTATTTCGTCACATAACATAAGACCGACACAACCTTGTCTTAACACTTGACAAGTAGTTATGGTATTAATGATCTCCCCCAATCTGTTGGGGTGACGTTCTTCAAACACGTGTATTGCTCTATCTTTAGCTACAATGTTGACCGTCCTTTTTTTCAAATATTCATCTTTTCTTGAATTGGAAAGATTTGCTTGCGTCTTCTGACACTTATATAAGTATTCTTTTCACTTAATCCCATTTTCACTCTTAAATGGCATGATTGTAAAAATCTTCTAAGATTTCTCACTTATGTGCAACCATAAGGGTTCAATCGGTAGGACTTACCCGTGTTTCAAAATAATTGACCTTATCTTCTTCACTTTCCGCGACATCTCAACATATGGGAGGAGCTCTTTGTATTCTACATAAGCTTTCACCATAGACATCATTTCTTCAAGTAGAAATTATACTTCACTTTCCTTTTGTAAAGTCAACCCGATGGTAGAAGCTCTAAACTCAATCTTCCATATACTTTTTGTACGTCTCTTGTCGACATAAAACTTCAAAACTTTGATCTTCCTTTACTCTTGTTGGTCACCTTATGCATCTCTCGGTATTCTATGAACAACTTCACAACTGTACCGGTATGACCTGTGGAAAATGCTAGAAGAAACTCTCCATCCAAAACCACTAAAATATCAAACTCATTACATTTCCAGGTACTAACATCATAACTCTAAGCTTGCAACGTTGCCCTAATCTAGGTCCTCTCTTTCACGCCATAGCCACCATGTCTCTTCCTTGTGAGTGTAGAAACTTGACTTATCTCTTGCCCGCGGTAACATATCCTCCATTTCATACCCCGCATCCTCTATATACTACCATTTACTTACCACCTCCATGACACCTTACCTTCTTCTTGATTCACTACTTCCCTTTTACCGTGGTCAAACTTTAAATCCTCTAATTCGTGTTGTTCTCCCATATGCCAATTCCATGACCTACAAAGTTCTCATAAGGTCATCCACACTCACCAATAGACAACCCGCACTTGTGCGTTCTCAACTGTCACCGATTAACTTGTATCCGACCTTCTCCGAAGTCAACGACTTATTATTCTACTACACTTCTCATGTTACCATTCTCATGAAGGCTACCCTCCTCGGGGTACTTTGCCTTAAACTCCGTTAGTTCTTTCTTCATTTCATACTTCCTTTTCTTTATAAGGTAACTATATCTTCTTTGCCTCGTTGTTTCATATAACTCCCTTACATAGACTTAATCATTCTTCCTTGATGTCTTTTAAGGGCACCTTCCCAAATATTATAGCCCTATCTAGCATCCACTCGCGTCCCTCTTGGTTGGTATCTGAAGTCTCTCGATCAAAGCTCTTCGTTTCGTCTTTTGGCTTCCTGGGGTCATCATTTATACACACTTCCTCCTTCTTGGCGTTTCTTAGTCTTATCATCATAATGGAAATCGGTCATCTCCATGTGAATCCCCCACCATGCCCTTCTTCTCATAACTCTAGTAATGTTGACAGTTCACTTATTGGTACCTCGTAAGTATAACTTACGGTATCTTAAATCTTTAGCAAATGGTTCGATCACTCTTCTCGTCTTGACTCAAATGCTTAGGAGCGTCTAAAGAAACTTCACGTCTTGAAGGAATACCACCTTTAACCTTGCTAGAGCGTATCCATCTCCTTCTCGATTCGTATCTTTAGTTGTTCATGCGTCTTTTAGAAGAACTTAAGTTTGTTATCTACATTGGTCTTGTTGTCTTTAAATCATAGTTCCTTTAGAACCACTTCCGCACATTAATGTTACTCCTTTTTCTCGTATGGTCTTCATCTCGATTTCTCTTAAGTTGCCGCGAATTTTCCTTCCACTTGTTCGTCATTTGGTTATGTCATCTCTACTCCTCCTCTTCGACATCCTCTTAAAGGAGTACACGAACTCCAAGGTGTTCGCCCGAACATAGCTCTCAACTCGATACTTGAGCATATTCGTCCTCATATGTACACTATCATATGTAAAACGACATCGTCCAAATAACATCTCAACTAAAAGGTCCTATATCTCCATATGCTACTATATATAATAGAAATACGTATCCATAACTATATAAGTCCTAAGTCCATATTACTACTAATATAACACATCCAGAAATCCATTACAACAATACAAGGTCCAAACATGTATTATATAGTCCATATATGTAACTATACATATATATCAAGTCCAACATGCAACTACAATCCACCTATACTACTATATATACATATATATATATATACATACATATCAAAATCCAATAAACTAAGCTGCCGAGATCCGCGGAAGGAGTGGTGGTCCGTACATTCTACCCCGAATCATGCATATGATTTTGAAAACGAAAACTCATAACCCGTGGAGTTCTGTTTATTCCTTATTCGGCCTTTAGAAGATTGCGAGTGCCATTATTGTCAACCTAGGGCTCTGATACCACTTTTGTAACACCCCGAATCCGTGAGACTCGAGATGCTACGGGTTGGGACCTCACAATGGGTCCCGACCCTTAGCTTGACAACAATTTCACCGGATCTTGCAACAAGGCATAAATAAAGGCGAAAACCAAATACATTTTATGCAATGCAATGAAATCCAAAACCATAAAAACCAAAGACTTCAGCCGAATACAACCGAAAGACCAAATGCCATACAAGCAGCATACAATATATAACGAATACAAAACTCAAACACGACTCCAACCAAAACCCAATCCTAAAATGTATGGAACCCCGGCTGCCCACTCTTCCGGATCTCTCGGCCACTTTCCTAACCTGTAAGACAATCTACAACAATCGGTATAAAACCGTTAGCTAATATTCGAAGCATTAGAATCAAGGTGAAAGGCACAAACACAAGTCAATCATCATAAACACCCAATACACTCCAAAGCACACAAGTCCGGTTATTATCTTATTATTATTAAGTCATATCCGTTCTAATTCAACTTAGGTTGTGACACGAGAGTCACCAAAACTCGTCTCGGTCCCTACTTACAGGCATGGAATGGTACTGATGCATCTGACTGTCTACCAGCACGGGATAGTCGCCGAGAACCTCCTAGCTCTCGCGGGAGCCAGGCAAGTTGTCACCGCCCGCTATCATACACTTGGGCCAAAATAATATAAAGGTCAGTAATCCTAATTCCGGTTTAGTTGTTATAAACAATAAACAATAAACACACACCACCAAACACATATCAATGCTAATACAAGGAATACGAGCTAAGTTAGTCCGGAGACTTACCTCGTCTCAAAGATATTCCCGCTAACCACTGCTCTCAACTTCCCGTAGGAAAGCACTCAACGCCTGGTCAAAACAAGGCACACAATCAACATCTCTCTCATATTCTAGATTCCTTAGGCTTCTAGTCCCAATGATCTCGCAAGATCATAAACCAAACCATGCTAGGATAACAAACTCCTAGTCCTCACGATCTCACAAGGTCATAACCATCACAACACAAGCTAGAATACTCTCGTTCTAGTCCACAACCTCAACCATCATACAACCTCAACCCCTAAATTCTCACAACCTCAACATACAACTTAAATTCATAAACAACCTCACAAGATAATATCAACTCCTCAAGCCTTACAACATTTCACAATCCACAAAACTCACATAAGGTCCAAAACCACTACTTGGTATTCACTCTAAGTTATACTAGATTCAACCTAGCATGATACTAATACATAACTAAATCGAAGTAAGATCATAAGCTCGGGGGAGAGGGTACTCACATGATGTCATAAGACGGAAGACGATCTAAGGATGTCGAGAATGGATTCGTTGGTCTATAACAAGCGCTTCCGGACCTAAACCAAAGTTAAGGAAATTTAGCTTGTATGCTAACTTGAACGCAATATAACGTGTAATATTCTAAGAAAAATCCCGCTTTTAAAACAAGGTTAAAAACCCGCAAAAAATTTTTCCGGGGTGATTTATACCATTTTATGAACATGGGTAAAACAAACCAAGAAACAACACATTTCAAAAGCATAGGGTCAAAACTACACTTATACAAATCAGCAGGGGCGTAAATTGCAATTCAAAAGAGTGGATCAAATATGTAAATTCGAAATATTGGCCATAAATTATAATTAATTATAAAGTTAGGGTTCCCAAATAGAATTTAATAAATTAGGGTTTCCTTCCCTAACTGCTAACGAAGGGGCAAGAGGCGGCTACGTTATTCTGCATCGGTGGGTGGATTCTGGTGAAGCGAAAGTAGAGCCAAGGCAGGCGGTGGCGGGAAAGGCGTGGCTCCGGCGAAGCGAGGCAGGGGACGCCGATTGTGGCTGTCGCTCCTAGTTCCGGTGGTGTTGGCGGCCTTGACTGGGCAAGGCTCGGTTCAACAGAGGAGCAGAAAAACAAAAGGCGAGCCGAAGGAGGCGGGCAGGGCATCCTCCGGCAGGCGACGACGAGACAGGGCAAAGCGACGCAGGCGATGGGAGGAACGGCGGCACACAGGTGGTCCAGCTCTCCGCAGTGGCGGCCTCCAGGCGACCGGAGAGGACAGAGAAGAAGGGGGAGAAGGCCGGCAGCGTGCCCAACCTGCTGGTGGCTCCGATCGCTCAAGGTAGCGACGCGGAGACGGTATTGTCACTGGCATTGCTTGCTGTAAAACAGGAGGCTACTTGTTGTTTGAGACTGAGAGGAAGAGAGGGGTGTAGGGAGAAGGCTTGAGGGTGGTTCCAGATGAGTGTAGTTGAGTGAGGAGATCGAGTCAGGGAGACGGAGAGCCTAAGAGATGCCCTGTTCTTGGCTGCTTTGCTGGATGCAGCATGAAGAGGGTGAGGTTGAAGCTGTACGAGAGGAAAGGTGAGGGTGAGACCACTGGTGTGCAAAAGGGACAAAGGACGGCGTGAGAGGTCGCCAAGGCTGGAACGAGAGGTCGAAGCCTTCGGTTGCAGAAGCTAGGGTAGGGTGGCACCATAGGCTAGGCGGTGGGTAAAGCCCAAAGATCCTGGGCGGCAAGGCTACATGTGCCAGGAAAAAGAGAAATAAAAATAATAAAATGAAATGAGGGAGGATGTACTCTATCAAAATTAATCGGAACAAAATTTTCGGATCGGAAAATATTTCCGAACCTTTCCGAAAGATAAAATATGGAAAAATAAATATATGGATCAATTATATAAATAAACTCGCAAGATATACTTTGAAATACAAAACAAAATCTTTCTCGCAATTATTTTACCAGTTCATATAATAATTTAAACACGGGAATAAAATCATATTGACGTATATATATACTCATAGATTTTAAATTTACGACGTAAAATTCTTATAAAAATATTTAAGGTATTAAGATATCGATAAAACCCGGATAAAAGATTAATATAGTAAACGCTCCAAAAATTGGGGCGTTACACTCTAGTGTCAGTGGTACCACCACGCCCCCTGCCACGACATGATCCCTGTGTAGTATTGTATGAAGCAGGATGTCCTAGAGCCCGGTGTTGCTGTTACTGCTGACTCGGTGCTCGGTACTGAGGAGGTCTACGTTCACCCCTCTCAGCACTTGCAGGGGAAGATCCCTACTGTGAAGGAGCTCTACCCTGACGGCAGAAAGTAGCCCTGTGTCCCGGCTTCCTGCAAGTGAAGCATGTAGTAGGCGGCCTCTTGTAGTCTGTCTTAATATGATCGCGGCTACCACAGTTAAAGCATTGTCGATCTCTATTGGAAGTCTGAACTGTAGGGTGATAGCTGGGTCTCCCATGAATTTGTCCTCGCCCATAACCTGCTACTACTGCACTGCTACTAGTATGTTCTGTCTTCTGCCGCTTATCCGGCCCACCAGACTGAACTGCTCTCCTCGAAGCTGGCCTATCTCTCTCATATGCAGAGGCCCTATCCTGATAGTCTGACAGAGACTCGCAGTGAAATCCTAATAGATAAGATCGGGTACTCTCTCTTAATCTCCGGGAGAAGAGGTAAACATGCTGCTCTTCCGGAGGTGCAGTTGGTCCAAGTAGGGTCAACTCCTTCTGAAACTTCTTGATTGCCTCTGCAATCGGAATATCCTCAAATCCCGCCTCAATGAAGTCCTGAAACCTCTCTCTCTCCTCAGCGAGACAGGGCAGTACCTCTCTCTAACAATGCTCCTCATCTGCTCCCAACCGGTGACTCGGCTACGAATGGTCCGCCACCAGGAATGAGCATCCTCCGTGAAACATGTCTGCACCAAATCCACCTGTCGATCCTCTGGGCAACGTATCGCCTCTAGGGTAGTCTCTACGTGTCCAATCTAGTGCTCCACCTCTAACCCTATCTCTCCACTGAATGAGGGTACTTTCTGAGAGTTGAAAGCCTTCAACCACTCATCCGGTCTCGGTGTTGTAGACCCAGTAG
This sequence comes from Fagopyrum esculentum, assembly GCA_033239045.1. NCBI lineage: Eukaryota > Viridiplantae > Streptophyta > Magnoliopsida > Caryophyllales > Polygonaceae > Fagopyrum > Fagopyrum esculentum. The sequence continues at coordinate 23,716,858 of BSUD01000005.1, read as the reverse complement.
GAGCTCTATCAGGCTCCACTCTCCTCTCAGGTACAACCGGCACCTGAGGCACTCCCTGTGTCACCTGAATGGACCTAGCCGGTACTGGTAGTACCTGGGTAAGTCTCTCTGTTCTAGCAGCCTCCTCCATACGCTCGACGTATGCTTGGTACTCTCGGTACTCAAATGCTCCAATAGAAACACGTCCTAACTCAGTCGAACGTGCTCTTTGCGCTCCAGACCTAGCAACAGTCTCATTCCTGACCTCGGGACCTACACTCTCAGCTACCTCTTCCACAACAGCATCTGGCATGCTCGCTGCAGGTGGATCCTCTCGAGGGACTCGTCCTCGACCTCTCCCTAGTGGAGGTCTACCTCCACGACCACGCCCTCTAACAATAGGGGTCCTATCAGCTCAATCTTGTCTAGCTGGAGGAAGAAGGGGACGACCCCTACCTCGGCCAGTCGTTGATGTAGCCCTAGTAAGTGCCATCTGCACAAGCGATAACAACTACAATTATAATCTAACTAATCTATCATAAGCAGTAAAACTCTAAAGTGATCATACTAAGAATACCGAGATCCGCGGAGGTAGTGGTGGTCACCCGTACTTTCTATCCCAACCCGACTATGCATGCATTTTAAAACCAAAATTCTTTTGTAAAACTCAGACCCCTTTCGGGTTCTGCGTAATTACTTATTTGACCTTTTAGAAGATTTCAAGTGCCATTGTTGCCAACCTAGAGCTCTAATACCATGTTGTAACACCCCAAGTCTTCAGAAATCGGGGAGTTACTGGTTAGTACCTCATAGTGGGTCCCGACCTTAGTTTAGCAACAACTTAACAAGATCTTACAACAAGGCACAAATAAGGAAAAACCAGAAATCATAAATTAAGTCTTAACAACGTTATGAATGTGACCAGAAGTACTAACAGCCGGAAAACACAAGGTATCAACAACAGATAAAACGAGACCAAGGTCTTAACTGGAAAACCAACAAAAAGGAAACTGCAACACGTCCTACTAAGTACGACACCCTGGCTAACCACTACCATCCGGATCACTCGGCATCTGCTCTAACCTGTGGTGCGTCTACACAACATAACAACTGTTAGCTAACTATCCAAATATAAGCAGAAATAATAACAGCACAAACACACTCAACATAATATAAACAAACATCATGTTGTCACACAACCGATTATTATCTATTACTTAGGTGATTCATCTTATTCAATTTTACAGTTGTGGCACGAGAACTCTTAACAGTTCTCACCTCCGTTCCTTATCCAACTGGGTGTAGGTCTAGCTTACCTCCACCGGTAGCATCAATACAAACCGAGCATGGACTAGTCCCTAAAGAAACCCTCAGCGCCCTCAGGCTAACTGAGCAGAATGCCACCGTCCGTTACTCTTAGGTCAAGTATAGGTCGGTAAATATTTATTACAACCTATAATTCTAAACATCTCAATCACACACCACTATCATTATTCATACTCATATTCAGAAGTCAGCTAAGTAAGCCCAAAGGACTTACCTGTTACAAGTCTCGACTCTTTAAAAACCCAACTCGCTCTGTAGCTGTAGCTACTTAGTTGCCTGTCAAAAGGAGGTAAGTACATCAGCGCACTTTCTAGGCAATTAGAAGTCTAAAACTTCTAAGCTAGTAGATCTTATTAGGACTGAATCGATTACAGTGCTAATTTATGGTAAAAAGACTATTTTACCCTTCGCTCCGAAACTTCCAAAAATTCTATAGTTTAAGTTTAAACGCTCTTTAAGACAAAAAGTCATATTCTAACTCTTAAAGCTGGGTTTGGTTACTGTTCGCTCCAAATGGTGTGTGCAAGCTTTAAATTTATAACCCTAGATGTAAGCTTAAAACAAGGATGCGAACCCGCAGTGTACGGGTCAATCGTAGTAAAAAGCAAGAAATTCCAGGGGTCGATCACAAGGACTTAGTGAAACAAAGTTGATAATGGTAAGCTTCGTAAATACTAACCACAAGAGCAATTAACACAATCAAAGATGAATAAGAAGTCAATAAAACAAACATGCAATTCTAGGGATTAAAGCATCTAGTTGTGGTTCCAACTCAAGATCTAAAGATAAGCGGACAAAGCTGAGGTTTTTTGCATAGGGAAGGTGTTACTAACGTGGAACAGATCACCGGGTAAGTCTCACTACTCGCTAATCCAAAACCGTAACTCCTATTACCAGGTAAGTCTCAAGAAATTAAGATAAAGAACTATAACTTCAAACTAACACACCGTCTAAGGGAATAGAATCAACCTTTACCGGGTAAGTCTTAGGCTAACTCACAAAGATGGGATGAAAGCACACTCAAACCCCAATAAAGGATAAACCTTTATTACCTACACTTATGATCTTAGGTACACAAACTAAGGAATTACCGGGTAAGTCTCATCCTAAGTTTGCATTGGACCAGGAAAGGTGTAATAAGAATAGGATTTGGCAAACTCTAACACGTAACTCTCAGTTTCGGATCAGATAAGTCACCTCGGTCAGACGAATTCCACCCCGGCCGAGATGTTCATCGACTGAGCGAGATGCTTAGGGTTAAGGTTAAAGACTCGAACTTTCAGGGTCCTACTGTGATTAAGATCATTCTATCATTGTTTTTCCCACAACCTTCAGCCAATCACCCTAGAATCACACAAGGAAATTAGCCACTCATCATCATGAAAGCAATAATCAAATATATGGGAAGAAGGTGAATATTTGAATAAGAAGAATTTGATGAAAAGACTTCAATAACTGAATCAAATATCACAATAAAAGCGTTCCTTGGATAGCAATCCAACAAGACAAGACAACAAGGAAGGGAATCTAAGATAATCTTACAAAAACCCTTCAAAAAGCTATAAAAGCTATGATCTTGAATCTTCCTTCAACCTTCAAAAAGGTTCTTCAAATCTCCCAACTGGAGTATGGCTGCTGCGTGCTATGCGGTATAATGGGTGTTCTGCGTATAACAGGGTGCTGGATTTATGGGAAATCCGACCCTTTTTATAGGAAAATAACCCTCCAAAGATAATATATCTTAGAAAGATCTCTTCCCATAAAAATAGGTAAAATATATGATTTAGCATATCTTCTTCCTTCCAGGAGCCAAGCCCAAAAATATAAGATCTCTTTCCAAAGATAAAAGATCTCAGCCAAGAATAAAATATTCTCGCCGCGTCCTAGGTGTTCGCCTCGGTCGAGTCGAATTCTCTGGATCACCTCGGTCGAGATGAATCTGTGGCCAACCGAGGTGAGTCACAACTGAATGTGAAATCTCTCAAATCTGGTCCAAAGTGAATCTCTAATCCATGGCTATGCTTCCTGGATGGTTCCTTATGTTCCTGAATGTAGCTCCAATGACTCCATAGCTCCTTTTGCTCCTTTTTGATGCAAAACGCGTCATTTTACCTACGATTACAACAAAACTAGGTGTAGACCTCGATTCCCGCAAAGGTAGATGAAACGACAATATAATCACATAATATACATACAAACATGCAGATTATTGAAGATAAAACATCCAAACAAATCTCAAAATATAGACTATAATTCATGCTATCAAAATACCCCATACTTAACCCTTGCTTGTCCCCAAGCAAGTTCTGCATATAGAAGACAAGATAGAATGGATTAACAGTCAAGAAAATCAACGAAAAGTCCTTCAAAAACATTTTTATGGTGTGCAAATATCATAGATCACTTTAAGAGAATACTTCATGGAATTTAAAATCAATGCATGTTCGAAACATTTCATAAATATAAGAAAGTTGTTCATCTTTGCATAAAACCATAGAATGCATAATAAGTCATAATTATCGAAATTAATCATGCATAATCCAGTTTAAACCACTAAGTCAATCAACAAGCTCGAGGTCTCAAGGGCTTCCCAAAAGAAAGGTCAAGAAACGTGTTGGGTAGGGATGTATGTAAGGTAATGTGGTGCTAGAATCCGGGAAAAGGATGAACTTCACTTCACTTTGACTTGCAACATCTTTCACAAATAAGTTTTGCTTATTTCACACTTTTCTTTTTTACTTTACTTTTTGGGATGCATGGACAGAGGTGCACAATAACCGAAGCCTAGGAAATCAGCAATCATCAATTTCTTGAGATGCATCAAACCCTTGATGCACATACCATGACCCGTTAGGAATATCGCTCAATCTGACTTTGGCAAGACACAAACACCCGGCTATGTGAATGGTGCCGAGTTACTCATCTTCATGATTGACTTCCCCAAACCTATTATTGCTTTCTAACACTTTCACTTCCAGCCAACTTCTCAACTTTAACTTCACTTGCTTTCACCACTTCGCTTGCTTCCAAATTCCCGGATAGGTAAAGGGAGGCAAAATGTATATGAGGGGTTAAGCATGATCAAGAAGAAGAAGAAGAAGAATGAATTGCCTTGGTCTTTCCAGGAAGAAAGTGAGAGAACTTATCTTGCGGTTTCAACCTTCAAATTCAACGTAATTTGGATAAAAACAAAGTATTAAACATGCCAATAATTTCAAACAAAGCATTTAGCAACTTAAACATATTATAAAACCTTTCAACACATAAAGATTTCAAAACCAGTTAGTAAGCAAGATCTTCACTGAGATCATATCCAGATAAGAAGCACAAAAAATCGTTTCGAAAACTCTCAGTTAAACCACCTCGGTCGAGGTGTTCTTAGGTCAACCGAGGTGAAACACTTCGTTCGGCCAGAACTGCCCCGGTCGAGGTCCAAAAATTTTTTTTGAAAGACCAGTTTTTTAGTTTCGACGTTTTTCTCAATCAAATAACCTGTAAGTATGCATGCAATCTCAGATAAACATATAAATGCAGAAGTGAAGCATAAATATAAATATCCGGTCAATAGAGTCATACATCAAAGTCAAATAATACATCAAATACCCCATAATTGGGACACACTGTCCCAGTGGGTCAAAATAAGTCTAAAGATAAAAGTACTCACCGGATAATACGCCGAACTTCATAAAAATAAGAAAGAAAAATCCTGCAGCTCTCAACAGTCCTGATCCGGTGGTGGTGGTGGTGGTGGTGGCATATACGGATACTGGGATGGGTCAAATGGATAACCCATAGTCTGCTGGAACTGTATCTCCATCATCCTGCGCTGATAGTGTTGCCCCTCTAACATCTGATGAGTCCAGCTATCAATCTGTCGGTACTGGGCAGCAAATCTCTCATGCATGTCCACAGTAAGGGCAGCATAAGAGTCTATCATCTGATCTGTCAGATCATCGATCCGACGATGAGCCTTTGAATCTCTATGACGGCGTGTCCTACGCCTAGCAGGTCTAGCAGGTGATGCAGCAGGTGCAGGCTCAGTATCCTCATCATCCAGATCTATAACTGGTGGTGCGCTCGTCCTTGCAGTACTTGTCCCTGTATCCATCGGGACTCCACCCTCTCTCTCATCAACTGTCTCCTCATCATCAGCCTCCTCCTCCTCAACTGGGGCAGCTGCTGCCTCTCTGTAATCCTCCATCAGTGAACCCCAAGCGGTCTGCCAATAGTGAGGATCATAAACTGTAAACTGGGCAGACCACCTGATCCCCTGTGGCGCAGTCAGCTCCCACGGCATAGCCACGTACGGAGTAGTCAGACCTCGGGGAACGAGAATCCGCCGAGTGATCATCTCATGCAATCCAAGCGGCTTGGCAGCCGCCACCATCGTGCAAGCGCTGAGATCCATGTCCTGATAGCTAGCTATATGGGTGACAAGCCCTCCGCAGCAGATGTCTCCCTTCGCCTTGGCCTTGATCTTGTGCAGATCCTCTGCCAACATCAAGCCAAAGTCCGGGAAACCCCCAGTAACCATGCAGTATAAACTGAAAAGCTCTCCCTGTCGGATCTTCTGGGGCGTCTCAGTACGCGCCATAAGTGTCTCGCTGAATATCCGGTGGGCTAACCTAAAGGCTAAATGGAAGATGACCTTCTCCCTGGAATCTCCAGAGCGCCATCTATCTGCGTGCTCAACAATATGGGCAATCTACCCCCAAAACTCCCTAGCTACTGATCGGGACGGGAAGTCAATAGTGGTGGGCTTCGGAAAGCCAAAAATATCTCTCCAGTACTCAAGTGGCACTAAGAAGTTCCGGTTCATCAACCGGTACTTCACAGATTGCTCTGTGGGAAGGTAGGTGAAGGAGCTAACGAACTCTAGGGTCAGCTCTAAGTAGGCTGGTGCTCGGATCTCAGTAAACTGATCCAGCCCAACTGTAGAAATCATCCTCCTAAGGTCTCCGTCTACCTGGAGGCAATCAAAAGCAGACACGTCCAGGAAGCGTGGTGCAATCACTGGACGGCTGGAAATACGCTCATAATCCACCCGATGTCGCTCATGGATCACCGGGCGGTAAGGTCGGGAAGAAGGGGAAGAAGGGGAAGGTGAGGATCTATCCCTGAGGGCAAGGCGGCGGTCAAAACTCATTTTCAGAAAATCAAACTGTCAGGTCACCTCGGTCGACTGAAAACACTCAAGAATCACCTCGGCCGAGGCACAGCTCGACTTGACCGAGGCGGTGAACTGGATCTAATTTCTTCAAAAAATTCAGTTCTTTTCCCCCAAAAATCACTACAATTGCTTCCTATGGGGTACTTAAGCCTTTCCTCAACAAATGCAGGGGCAACCAAAGCCCAAATCGAAGCGAAGCGGAGAGGTTAGGGTTTCGGTTCGTTTTACCTCGTTTCGGGCGAATCGGTTCGATTTTCTTGAAGATCGATGTTGCACTGGGATCCTCTCAGTCTTAATCGCAGTTTGGAGACAGAAATCGTCGAAAACGAGCAAGAAATCGGAGAAGCGAGGTGAACTGTCGCTGCGGTCGAGGGGGAAGAGTAAAGTGAGGAGAGAGAAATCTTCTGCCTTTTATACCCTTTTCTAGACTGCTGTCACCTCGGTCGAGATGGCCTCGACTGGACCGAGGTGGTACGGACCGAGGTGGTTCTTCAGAAACCCTAGTCGCCTCGGTTGCTCAAGAATCATCTCGGTCGAGGTGCTCTGACAGCAACCGAGATGCCTCAGTCGAACTTTGTCTTCTCAAATTCTCGAACTTCTGTCCTTCCAGTTATGCTCCTTCCTTAGATGTCTCCTGTTATCTGTTTAAAAACGCCAAAAACAAAACAAAACAAAGCAAAGCAACAAACTATCTAAGCTAGACTAGAAAAAGGAAAAAGAAAGCAATACCTTGGGTTGCCTCCCAAGAAGCGCTTGGTTTAAGGTCGCTAGCTGGACCATGATGCGTCTCTTAAATGTGATGGGAGGTGTCCTCACCCCATACTTCACCTCCATCGTGGGGTGAAGTAAGTAAGTCAATCAAACGCTCCAATAAGTGTAAATGCTCATCGGGGAATGAATCGTCTAAGGGCGGGTCGTCCTTTTCACGTGAAGATGCAGGTAGCCGGCTGAGGTGATCCGCAACAGAATTTTCGGATGCCTTCTTATCGCGGATCTCTAGATCAAACTCTTGAAGCAAGAGAATCCATCGAATAAGGCGTGGCTTGGCATCTTTCTTAGCCAACAAGTAACGAATGGCTGCATGGTCGGTGTAGACAATGACTTTCACCCCTACTAAATAGGAACGAAACTTCTCGAAAGCATATACAACCGCCAATAATTCCTTCTCGGTGGTAGCGTAGTTGCGTTGTGCTACATCAAGCGTCTTGCTAGCATAGTAAATGGCGGTGGTCCGTCCATCCTTCTTCTGCCCAAGCACCGCTCCTACGGCTACATCACTAGCATCGCACATGATCTCAAAGGGCAAGGTCCAATCCGGAGGTTGGATAATGGGAGCGGAGATCAACGCTTCCTTAATCCTGTAGAAAGCATCAAGACACTCCTGCGAAAACTCAAAAACAACGTCTTTATTCAAGAGGTTAGTTAGTGGTTTAGAAATCTTGGAGAAGTCCTTGATGAATCTCCTGTAGAAACCTGCATGCCCGAGAAAAATCCTCACACCTTTTACAGAACAAGGGGGAGGGAGTTTCTCAATAGTCTCGATCTTAGCGCGATCGACCTCAATACCTCGATTAGAAACGAGGTGTCCTAGCACAATGCCTTCATTAACCATAAAATGACACTTCTCCAATTCAGAACGAGATTAGTGTCTTCACATCTTTTAAGCACTAAAGAAAGGTTAGATAGGCAATCATCAAAAGAGGATTCATATACAGAAAAATCATCCATAAATACCTCCATGATATTCTCTATGTACTCGGAGAAGATGGCCATCATGCATCGTTGGAAGGTAGCGGGTGCATTGGAAAATCCAAATGGCATCCTCTTGTAGGCAAACGTCCCCCATGGACAAGTGAAGGTGGTCTTCTCCTGATCATCCGGATGGATAGGAATCTGGAAGAATCCACTGTAGCCGTCTAAGTAGCAAAAGTGTGAATGCTGGGCCAACCGCTCGAGCATTTGATCAATGAAGGGAAGTGGAAAATGGTCCTTCCGTGTGGCCGTGTTCAGCTTCCTATAATCGATGCAAACCCTCCAGCCCGTAACGGTCCTAGTTGGGATCAGCTCGTTGTTCTTGTTTGTCACAATGGTCATCCCTCCTTTCTTCGGAACTACATGCACCGGGGTAACCCACTTGCTGTCCGAGATAGGATATATGATACCTGCATCCAATAACTTAAGAACTTCTTTCTTCACAACCTCTTTCATGATCGGATTTAACCGTCTTTGAGGTTCCCGTGAAGTCTTATGATTGTCCTCCATTAGAATTCTATGCATGCAGAAAGAAGGCTTAATGCCAATAAGATCATCCGTGGTATAACCTATAGCCTTTTGATGCTTTCTTAGGACATGCATTAGTCTAGTCAATTCAGATTCGGAAAGGGAAGCACTAACAATAACGGGATAAGTCGAATCCGGTCCAAGAAAGACATACCTCAAGTGACTAGGGAGTTGTTTAAGCTCCACAACTGGGGGTGCTCTCTGAGGGGGATCCTTGCTTCCTCCTTCTAGTGGAGTAGATTCAGAAACTGGACTTTCGGAAGTCTCAGTTGAATTCATCTTGCCTTCGACCTCGGTCGAGGCGCAGAGGCGTTGACCGAGATGTTCTTCAGTCGCCTCGCTCGGTCCAGAAAGTGCCTCGGTCAAGGTACTGCAACTGGATCCGAAACTGGAGATCTTCGTCTCCTGGGTTAGCTTCTCAGTTTTAGCTCCTGGATCCTCTTCCAGTGCCTTTAAGCTTCGTATATCTGCATCACAAGAAGCATCTATACCTTCCTCCATTAAACTGAAGCTAATAACTCTTTCGAGTGGATCGTTAATAAGGATAGAGCTCACCAATTCTCTTGATTCTTCTTCATCGTAGATGTTGAAGATATCATCAGTTAGCTGCTCCCCTTTCATGGCTGCAAGCAATTGGAACTCCACTTCATCGCCGCCAACGTTGAATTTCAATTTGGCGTTCTTGCAATCCACGTTACAACCCGAAGTTGCTACAAATGGCCTCCCGAGAATAATAGGAACATGATAATCTGCGGGAATGTCAAGTACAACAAAATCTATAGGTAGATAGAAGTTACCTAACTTGACTGGAACGTCCTCCAAGATGCCCACGGGATGGGTAATGGAGCGATCCGCCATATAAAGTCGAATCTTGACCGGCTTGGGCTCTCCAAGTCCGATCTTCACACATAGCTCCAGCGGGATGATGCTCACGTTGACTCCTAGATCACAAAGGGCTTCACAAGTGACATCCCCAACTTGAATGGGAATGCAAAATGAGCCGGGATCTCTTAATTTAGGTGGCATCTTCTCCTTCATGATTTGAATGAGCTCCGAGGATTTAGACGTCATCCTAACTTCACCAAAGTCTTCCAGTTTCCTTTTCCTTGATAGGATCTCCTTCAAGAACTTCCCATAGGCAGGCATTCCTAGAATAGCATCAAGGAAAGGAATGTTAATATGCAGTTTATTCATCAAGTCAAGGAACTTACCAAAGTGCTTGTCTAGATGTGCTCTGGCCCTTGACTGGGGGAATGGAAGTGGTGGTTTGTATGCAGGAGGTGGAACATAAACTTCAGTTTTCCCCTCCGCTTTCTGTGGCTCCACCTCGGTTGGCATCTCGGTCGAAGTGTTCTTTGACTGCATCTGGATCGAGGTGGTCTTCGTCGGTACTAGCACCGACCGAGGCACTAGATCTGCAGTTTTCAGTCCACTCCTCGTAGTTATGGCCATGATCTGGCCCTTAGGGTTGCTTTCCGTCCTTGCTGGAAGCTTCCCTGGATCTCTTGGCGCTTCATTCGCCCTACTTGCAAGTTGTTGTTCAAAGGCCTTTTGGGCCTTCGAAAATGAAGTCATAGAAGTCTCCATAGCGCTAAGCTTGATCAAGATAGCCTCCAGAACTGCGTCTTTCTTCTCCGGCTGAGACGAACTTGATCCTTGCCCCTGGATTTTTAGTGGAGTCGAAGAAGAAGAAGAAGGGGAAGAGAGGAAAGGGTTAGAGGAATCGTTAGAGTTGGAGTTTGAATGACTGTTACCAGAATTTTGGTTGTTCGCCCTCCAGTTGTTGCTATTGGATCCTCTATTGTTGTTGTTGTTGTAATTGTTGTTCCGGGAACCGTTGTTGTTGTTACGGTATCCGTTGTTGTTGTTCCTTTGCCCTTGCTCTTCCTTCTTGGTTTGAGCAACCAAGAGTTCCTTCAATTGCTTCACGTCATTCTTCAAAGACGTGAGTTGATTGTTGTTGGGCTGAGTTTCTTGGAAGTTAACTCTTTTAACTCCACCTTCAGCTCCTTGATGGGTGTACTTCTCCATATGCAAAGCTTGCTTCTCGATGAAGTCCCAAGCTTCGTCAACCGCCATGTCCATAAAGGTACCGGCGGAGAGTAGTTGGAGATTGAACTGGGTGCTTCCGTCCAGTCCCTTGAAGTATATCTCCAATAACTCTAACTTTGGAATCCCATGATGTGGGCAATCCAAAATAATGTCTTTGAACCTCTCCCATGACTTGGGCAAGCTCTCCTTGTCCTTCATAATGAAAGCGTTGATCTTCCCTCTCATTTCAGCGGTCTTTGAGGGGGGAAAGAATTTCGTCAAGAATTGCGTCGTCATCTCCTCCCATGTGCTGATTTTTCCTGGAGGAAGAGATTGATACCAAGTAAGAGCTCTATCTTTTAAAAAAAAGTAAAAAGGTTTTAGCTTGTAGTTGTTGTTTTCAATTCTCGGAGGTCTCAAGGTCTCCATCAAGATCTCATAGTTTTGAAGATGTTGATGTGGTGATTCCTTCTCTAGCCCTCCGAACTAGCATTGGCGAATCATGGATAGAACTTGCGGTCGAAGTTCGTAGTCATGGTCCGCTGGATCTCCTAGGTTAACTCCTAGACGCCTCAATTGTTGATTAGGGTCCATCCTTTGACCTAGGGTTTGTGGGATTCCTGCAAGAAGAACGTTTCGGACTGGCATCCGAGGTGGAAGTATCTCGGCCGGGGCGTCAGGTACTAGGACCTGCCTCGGTCGAGGGTCAACAACTGGGACCTGCATCGGTCGAGGATCAACAGGTGGATCTTCCCTCGGTCGAAGTAGAATCTGGTCTCGTATGACTGTCATCTCTGCTTCGATTGCTTCAGTCTTAGTGCGAGTTTCTTCCTTCTCTTACCTTAGTTCTTCCCTGCTGAGGCGTAGCAGCTCTAACGCCTCTTTTAACTCGGCCTCAAGATCGCGGTTGTCTTGTTGGGCCATCTTCGCTTCTCTTAAGCGTCGCTTGTATGTCTTTTCTGGTTCGGGATCGTAAGGAACGATTTCCTTCCCAGTGCGGGTTCTTCGCATATACCTAAGAAAGAACCTGCAAAAGTCACTCAAGTAGAGTGGTTAGTAGACACGGGGGCAAGTGCCCCAAGAGCAAACCGTACCGGCTCGGTCTAGACCAAGTCCCCGGCAACGGCGCCAAAAACTTGTTCTTTGGCGAAACTCTGTTCCGTTGCCGGAACAAGAACTTCGTATGTACCTAAGAACACAAACCTGCAAGAACACTCAAAAGAGATATCAAATAACAAGAGCAAAGCTCCCAAGCTTGACAACCGATAACCGAATTCGGCCTAGACCAAATCCCCGGCAACGGCGCCAAAAACTTGTTCGCTCCATACGGTGTGTGCAAGCTTTAAATTTATAACCCTAGATGTAAGCTTAAAACAAGGATGCGAACCCGCAGTATACGGGTCAATCGTAGTAAAAAGCAAGAAATTCCAGGGGTCGATCACAGGGACTTAGTGAAACAAAGTCGATAACGGTAAGCTTCGTAAATACTGACCACAAGAGCAATTAACACAATCAAAGATGAATAAGAAGTCAATAAGGCAAACATGCAATTCTAGGGATTAAAGCATCTAGTTGTGGTTCCAACTCAAGATCTAAAGATAAGCGGACAAAGCTGAGGTTTTTTGCATAGGGAAGGTGTTACTAACGTGGAACAGATCACCGGGTAAGTCTCACTACTCGCTAATCCAAAACCGTAACTCCTATTACCGGGTAAGTCTCAAGGAATTAAGATAAAGAACTATAACCTCAAACTAACACACCATCTAAGGAAATAGAATCAACCTTTACCGGGTAAGTCTCAGGCTAACTCACAAAGATGGGATGAAAGCACACTCAAACCCCAATAAAGGATAAACCTTTATTACCTACACTTATGATCTTAGGTACACAAACTAAGGAATTATCGGGTAAGTCTCATCCTAAGCTTGCATTGGACCAGGAAAGTTGTAATAAGAATAGGATTTGGCAAACTCTAACACTTAACTCTCAGTTTCGGATCAGATAAGTCACCTCGGTCAGACGAATTCCACCCCGGCCGAGATGTTCATCGACTGAGCGAGATGCTTAGGGTTAAGGTTAAAGACTCGAACTTTCAGGGTCCTACTGTGATTAAGATCATTCTATCATTGTTTTTCCCACAACCTTCAGCCAATCACCCTAGAATCACACAAGGAAATTAGTCACTCATCATCATGAAAGCAATAATCAAATATATGGGAAGAAGGTGAATATTTGAACAAGAAGAATTTGATGAAAAGACTTCAATAACTGAATCAAATATCACAACAAAAGCGTTCCTTGGATAGCAATCCAACAAGACAAGACAACAAGGAAGGGAATCTAAGATAATCTTACAAAAACCCTTCAAAAAGCTATAAAAGCTATGATCTTGAATCTTCCTTCAACCTTCAAAAAGGTTCTTCAAATCTCCCAACTGGAGTATGGCTGTTGCGTGCTATGCGGTATAATGGGTGTTCCGCGTATAACAGGGTGCTGGATTTGTGGGAAATCCGACCCTTTTTATAGGAAAATAACCCTTCAAAGATAATATATCTTAGAAAGATCTCTTCCCATAAAAATAGGTAAAATATATGATCTAGCATATCTTCTTCCTTCCAGGAGTCAAGCCCAAAAATATAAGATCTCTTTCCAAAGATAAAAGATCTCATCCAAGAATAAAATATTCTCGCCGCGTCCCAGGCGTTCGCCTCGGTCGAGTTGACTTCTCTGGATCACCTCGGTCGAGATGAATCTGTGGCCAACCGAGGTGAGTCACAACTGAATGTGAAATCTCTCAAATCTGGTCCAAAGTGAATCTCTAATCCATGGCTATGCTTCCTGGATAGTTCCTTATGTTCCTGAATGTAGCTCCATAGCTCCTTTTGCTCCTTTTTTATGCAAAACGCGCCATTTTACCTACGATTACAACAAAACTAGGTGTAGACCTCGATTCCCGCAAAGGTAGATGAAACGACAATATAATCACATAATATACATACAAACATGCAGATTATTGAAGATAAAACGTCCAAACAAAGCCCAAAATATAGACTATAATTCATGCTATCAGTTACAGATTAGCAACTTACACCTTTTCCTATTTTCCGAAAGGTCATTAAGGTCTAACTTCGGCTTCAAATATGAAGCTCGGATAATTTACTAAAAATTTCAAAATAATCTTAAGGTTATATGTGATACCCAATCTACTCATAGGATCAAGAATCTCTCAAAAATAATCAACCATAACTCTTACATAACTTCTTAAAGTTGGAGTAAAAACTAGTATTTTTATACTTAGCCAAAATAATGCCCCTGTTGGAAAACAGCCCTACAACCCTACTTTGAGGCCTCATAGATTCTAATCCGACCGTTAACTCGTTCCCAAATTTTAACACCATATACTACGTATATCATTCTACAATATATCCAAAATTCAACGGTGTATGTTCAATTTAAAGTGTCGAAACTAGTTCTGGAAGTTGGCAGATTAAGGCTGGAAATTAAGCATGTATAAGGTCTTCACTTCGATTCTTCCTGTCAACAAAATACCCCCCATTTATTTGTACACAGATCCTGCGTTCAAAACTCACTGCACTCACATACCAGAAATCACACAAGGTCTCTACCTCACATCTAGTGTTCGATTCTCATGAAATTCACTAAGCACATCAACACAAGCTGCATCTATAACATAACCAGGAGCAAGGGACACTGACCTCTTGCCGGACTGGGGTTGGCTTGGCTTGGTCTTACTGTTGACCCAAGGACGGATCTATCTTGTTCCGCTATTGCCATAGGGGTCAAGACAAACAATTGTCCGACACAAAAGAAGAAAGAAACGTGAGATGCTGAGATTGGGGGAGTCATCGTAACTATGACAGCAAGAAGATAAAAGATGGTGAAAGTAATTGGCCTTATCAGTAGAGACAGAGGGGATGTGGCTTGTTCGATCACTGAGGGTGGGGCAAGGCTCGGTGCTAAGGACGATGGTCAGGATAGGGCTGCACTTGTACTGCGCCAGCATCCGGTGATAGCGATGGGCTTCTCGTCTTGTTGGGTTGCGCCTTACAGATGCTCAGGATGGGAATTGTTTCAGTTGCTGCAGCGAGAGGGAAAGAGGTGTTGGCGATGGTCTGCGATCGGCTGGGGTGTGTACGTACTAAAAATCGAAACAGAAGGTATGAAGATAGGGAGGAGTGAGGTGCTGCTGAGATTATGGAGATATCACGATAGGAGAGAGAGAGAGGGGGGGGGCAGTTAAGGGGGAAATAAAAGATCGTAACAGCCATCTATTGCTGCTCCTTCCTGTGGTTGGGCCGACCCAGGTGTAGCAGCTGGCCCATGACAGGGAGATCGATCATCTGCCTTCCTGGATTGCGAGGTACGGCTGAGTAAGGTGGAAAACTGGGCTGGAAGCAAGCAATAAAATAAAAAGAGAGATGGGCTTGAAATAAGAGGGAAAACCATATGGGTTGAGTTTGTCAAAACTCGTCATGGCTTCGTCAAGCCTATGCACTGCCTTGTCCCGAGTTTGTCGTGGTCTCATCATAATTCGTCATGGTCTCGTCAAGGTTTAGCCTTGACCTTGTCTTGGGCTCGTCTCGATCTCGTCACTAGGACGTCATGGCCTTGTCAAAGACAAGTCATGCTCTAAAGTAGGGTTTGATGGATTAGGGTTTGCCATTAATAAAATCTAATCATTTTATGTGAAGTGGTATTACATAAAATGATAAAATTTAGATATATTATGTCCAACTACGTAGTCAGCTAAGGATCTAAAGATCGAAAAACGGTTTCCTACGGAATTAAACGACATAAAAAATCCGGATATTACAGTTGTGATGGGGGAGAGTGAAATTGATGTCGCCGCCGCTCACCACTCCTAGTCGCCACTCACATTCATTGTCGGCTGGTAGAGACGATGCTTTCAAAGATGGTTGGGATTTGGCCAGGTACTTGAACGATTAAGAGAGTTGGGAGATCGACAGGGATATATTTTTTTTTTGAAAACGGTAAGCAGTTAGGAAGGACTATATTCTAGAGGTAGTCCATCCTAAATGGGGTTCGAAATTCGGGATCGTCAGAAAATGGTGTGTTGGGGTTCGAAATTCCCAAATGGGTCAATCGGTCAGCAACACAATTGATTTCTCTGAACACATGCCTGACCTAGACCTCAAAGAAGCGAAGATCCAGCCTGGAGTCGGATATGATCATCTCGATCTCTCAGGGACAACACCAAAGTCCTTGAAGTGCCTTGATAACACATAGGTTATCACTCTCAATTTCAATCTTTTTATATTCAGCCTTATTGCTTCTTTTAATCCAGCTTTTAGAGCATAAGCTTCTGCTTTGATTACCGAGTTAAAGTTGTTTTTCCTAGCGTCTAAGCTGATAACTTTGCCGTAATGATTTCGAATAACATAACCAATAGACGTTATGCCCGAATCGAGTTTTGACCCGTCAAAGTTAAGTTTATGGAATCCAGGTTTTGGTTTGTCCCATTTGATGTTATTGTTCTTCCTTGTAGAGGATTTGTTGTTTTTTGGGTATGTTTAAAGTCGTAGTCGTCATCATCCGTGATAAGAGTTTTCCAATTATGCAGTTGGTTTTATGATGAAGTTTACGATATCATGATCCGATCCAATACGATCTTGTTTTTTATTTCAATTAATATTTCATGGATTTGTTTGTTTTCTGTATTAATGGTCTTGAGGTTGGTTAAGATGAAACTGTCAATTCTCGCAATCACATTTTTACTGTAGGGGCAATCAATAAGAATGTGAAGAAGATTCTCGAGGTGGTGATTGCAAAATTCACAATTGTTTGTAACCGCGATTCTTCTTTCGTTAAGGTTTGCTTTAGTAGGGAGACCGTTTATTGAGATTTTCCATATGAAATTTTTAATTTTTGGTTGGGTGTCTAAATTCCATATCCATTCGCAAGAATTGTCCGGAAGCTAGCCAGATTCTTTCTCAATCATTTCCGAGGCTGATTTTGTGGAGAACCAACCATTCGAACTGTTTCTCCAATATAACATGTCTTGTATTTCGTTTGTGGGTATAATTGTTTCCATATTTTTTTTCCTAATTGATGAGCTAATGAGATTTTGTAGTTCATTTTCAATTTTGGTAGTATCCCATTCATTTGATTTGATAAAATGACTGACTTTAATATGTGAATTGATTAGATTGGTGTTTTGAACCAATTTAATTAGTGGAGTCGTTGTGACCCAGTTATCTTGCCAAAAATTGATAGTTTTTTCATTGCACACCTGCCAAATAATTCCTTTTTAAAAATCGGATTTGAGTTTTATAAGGTTTTTCCATTGCCAAGATGCTGGATCTTTTAAGTGATATTGTAGTATATTAGTATTCCTCAGGTATTTTTCATATACCGTTTTTACCCATATATTTTCTAGTTTAGCAAGAATTTTAGAAATTACCTTCATTTGAAGGGCTTTATTAGTGGTAAGAGACTTTCTTAATCCGAGTCCGCCGTTTCTTTTTGGTTTACAAATAGTATCCCAACTTATCATTGGTTTATAGTTATCGCCTTTGTTCCAAAAGAAGTTTTTATACGTTTTATCGAGTTTGTTCAAATTATGCATTGGTAGCATAAAGCTTTGCATTACAAAGGTTGGTTTGGTTGCTAAGTTATACTTTATAAGTATGTTTCTGTCTTATTGTGATAGGGAGCTTGCTTTCAATTTACGAAGTTGGTGCTTAGTTTTATTATTAATGTTGCTAAATGTCTCTTTATTAACTCTACTATTAACAATTAGGCAACCAAGATAGTTGTCAAGAGTAGTTGTGTGATCCATACTTAATATGTTTTTTAGTTCTGTGATGCATGTATCGCTTGTATTTTTTGTAGTTTGGAAGGCAGATTTGAGGTAATTGATCTTTTGTCCAGATCGACAGGGATAGATTGATTAGGGCTATAGAGGTTTTTTTACCACGGTTATTAATAAACCGGGGTCCGAAATTGTTGTATATCACGGTTAGTTTATATAACCGGGGTCAGAAATTATTATACCCCGGTTAGTTCATATAACCGGGGTCCGAGATTTAAAAAAAAAACAATTGATTGACCTCGTTATAAATATAACCGTGGTCCAAAAATACCTTTGATCACGGTTCTTTCAAACCGCTCCAACGTAAGCGAGATTTAGAGGGGGTCTTTGTACTAGTGAAAATGTTAGGTTTAGTGTTTTGTAATTAATAGTTATACCCTTTTCCACCATATACTTCTATATGGTAATTCTCTCGGTAACTGATACAATTTACCCGCTCATTTGATGTGACCTCGTAGGACCCGATAATATTAGCAATACGCTTATCATATAAATACACCAATCATAGCTAGCTTCTAACAAAACATCATGACCCTAATATTATCAAAATATTTATATCTCCATATATAATGTCCTATCTTATCATTAGTAATTGCACATTGGATAAAGGAAACAATTCATTACGAACTCATGGAGACTTTCTAATAGGATATTCGGGATTTAAGGTCACATTTTAAGTTCTTCACTTTAGCTCTCAATTATAAAATAAAGTTGCAGACTTCTTATCAAGGATTCATCCTTGTGTATTACATATTCTTTGACTCTTTGCTCCTCGACATTCATATTGAACTTGCTTTTTCAACAAAAGTAAATAAAAAAAATTATGATTTAAAATTTGATCTTAATCTCACTTTTCTCTTTGCTTAATCTAATTTTTACGATCAAATTTTCTATATATATATATATTATACCTTTTTGTATTTAATTTTAATCATTTTTAGAACTTGATCACTTAATCTTTTTAGGTAATGTAGTGGTCTAATTTAATTATGATTTGAATTAATTAAAAATATTGATAGAATTTTAAGTTTGAACGAATTTTCTGAAAATCTAGAAACATAATCTATATAACTTACTAAAAGAAAGGACGCTAATGCCACGTGTCAATCAACGAGGGATGCCACCTCAGCATTTTTGTAAAATATTTACTAAAATGCCACTCCTAAAAAATTTATGATAGATTACTAAATTGCCATTCTTAAAAAATAGATGCCGAATTACTAAATAAATATTAAAGATTATCAGGTCTAAATAATTAAGAATATTTATAAAAATGTTTTTAAAAATTTTGTTTAAAATATAACCATAATCTTTAATTATTTTGTAAAAAAACAAAATTCAGGCTCCACATTTTTATCGGATTAAATCTTTTACTAAATCTCGAATTAAGCCAATATTTTTTTTTTTACTAAACCTTAATTATTTTGTAAAATATGAATTTTGTTATCCCACATCGGTTATCAGAGAAGGATGACACTTTGACAACATGTATAAATAGACCTAGAAGGTTAGAAGATTATACAGATCATACATTTCTGGACCTTTTGATCAGAATCAAGTATAATACTTATTCATACCGGATTAGTATTTATATGTGGATTGTTGTGACCTACTAATTCGTAGGTCATTTTAATCTAATGATTTGTGGATCGTTTTAATCTAATGATTTTTGGGTTATTTTGATCTAATGGTTTTTTGGTCGTTTTGACCTACGGATTTTTTGGTCGTTGTGACCTACTGATTTTTGGGTCAATTTGATCTAATAATTAGTGGGTTGTTGTGGCCCACTGATTTGTGGGTCGTTATGACCTAATGATTTGTGGGTCGTTATGACCCACTGATTTGTGGGTCGTTGTGGCCTATGGATTTGTGGGTCGTTGTGACCTATTGATTTGTGGGTCGTTGTGACCTATGAATTCGTGGGTCGTTGTGACCTATTGATTCGTGGGTCGTTGTGACCTACTGATTCGTGGGTCGTTGTGACCTACTGATTCGTGGGTCGTTTGTGATCTACTGATTTGTGGGTCGTTTGTGACCTACTAATTAATTTGTGGATAAATTCGTGATTCTTATTTTATCAATGAACTAAATATACACATATATATATATATATATATATATATTATATACTTTACTAAAACAAAATACACTAATTTTGACGTGGCGCCCCCACGTTTTTTCTCGGATTAAACTTTTTACTAAATCACGAATTAAGCTAATAAGTCTTTTTTTAACTAAACCATAATTATTTTGTAAAATATGATTTTTGTTCTCCCACACCGATTATGAGGAAAGGATGACACTTTGAAAACATGTATAAATAGATTAGAGTGTTTGAGGATTATAAAATTCATACATTTCTATACCTTTTGGTCATAATCAAATATAATACTTATTCATATCGAATAGTATTTGTATGAAATCATTGTGACCTACGAATTTTTGGGTCGTTTTGACCTAATGATTTTTGGGTCGTTGTGACCTAATGATTTGTGGGTCGTTGTACCCTTGTGGGTCCTTGTGATCTACTAATTTGTGGGTCGTTGTAACCTGATTTGTGGACCGTTGAACTATTAAATTCATTATTCTTATTTTATCAATATACTAAATATACATCTATATACTTTACTAAAACATACGAAATTAATGCTGACGTAGCGCTCTTACGTTTTTTCTCGAATTAAATCTTTTACTAAATCACAAATTAAGCCACTTAATCTTTTTTTACTAATTGATTTCATGTCAGATTATGGTATTTTTAAATTATATGATTATTATTTTTATTAAAATCAATATTTATTAAATAATAAATTAGATTAAAATTTTTTTTATTAGCATAAAACTAATTAATGATCAACACATGAGCTAAGTGGTCTCATTTACTATGTAACACTTAACCCGTTATTTATACGAGCTCATAACATATAACTAATAAATTTAATAACATATTATATAGTAAAAAAATGTAATATGATAAGCTATTTTATTAACAAACCCGCACAAGGTGCGGGCTATAAACTAGTTGATAGAAAAAGAAATTACTTTTGGTCCAATTTTAAGTTTATACCCTATAATTAATTTTAACTAACAAAATTTATTTGATCTAACTAATTGGATTATACAACTAATTAGTTATTATGATAAGACTATTTAAATATTTAATAGTTTATGGGTATTATTGAAATTGTAGATTATATCAAACCATATTTGATTATAAACTTAATTCAAACAATATACATTTATACAACTAATTAGTTGCATCTCTGATCTCAATCGCATACCGGGCCTACAACCTCTTATTGACTCCTCCATTTCAATTATACACTCCCCTATTTAAATTTGAAAATATCTATTTGTTTTTCTTGAATTTCAGATGTCATTCAAATTTATTTATTATATTTATATTATCGTGAATGTATTATTAAATTATTTAAAGATTTTGAAATTACCTGAATCAAACTTTTTTTTTAAAATAAACAAAAGACTAAAAAATAATCAGTTTTTATTTGTTTATGTAAAATTATGATCTGATTTGAGGCTTGATGTCGTTTTAGGTTTAAAAATTAATAAAAAGCTTAAACAAATATTATTATCATGTATTATATCCACTAAATTCAAATGTCCAACTTATAATTTAATAAATTTAGAAATCATTCATTATTAATAAAAGGGATAGTTATTGAGAATAATGCTAAGAATCAAAATATTGTGAATACTTTTTTTTTTGTACAAATAACAACATGATATAAATTATTTTGCTACCCTTGGGAATCGAACTTGACAATTGATTTATTGTGAACAATATACCATCTATATTGATTTTAACACAATCATATTCCTCCTCATTCATATTCCACTCTCTCAACCAACTTGGCAACTGATTTATTGTGAACAATATACCATCTATATTGATTTAACACAATCAAACAGGGGTCATAAAAGATAATAAACCGGATTGGTGTGTTTTTATGTATGTTGTATGCTTGTGATGATATTACTTGTGTATGCGCATTTCCCATCGATTCTATTGCTTCGAATATGAGCTAACGGTTTATACCGATTGTTGTACATTGCCTTGTAGGTTAGGAATGTGGCCGAGTGATCCGGAAGAGTGGGCAGCCGGGGTCTGTACATTTTAGGATTGGGTTTTTGGTGGAGTCGAGTTTGAGTATTGTATATATTGTATGTTGTATGGCGTTTAGCCTTTGAGGTTGTATTTTCGGCTAAAGTCCTTTGTTGTAATCTTTCGGGTTTTTGTTTTCATTGCATAAAAATTTATTTCGGTTTTGGCCTTTATTTGTGCCTTGTTGCAAGATCCGGTGAAATTGTTGTCAAGCTAAGGGTCGGGACCCATTGTGAGGTCCTAACCCGTAGCATCCCGAGTCCCGCCGATCTGGGGTGTTACAAAAGTGGAATTAGAGCCCTAGGTTGACAACAATGACACTCACAATCTTCTAAAGGCCGAATGAGGAATAAACAAAACCCACACGGGTTCTGACTTTTCGTTTTCAAAATCACATGCATGAGTCGGGGTAGAATGTGTGGACCACCACTCCTTCCGCGGATCTCGGCAGCTTAGTTTATTGGATTTCTATATATATATATATATATGTGTATATGTGTAGATATGTATATATTGATTGTAGTTGCATGTTGGACTTGATATATATGTATAGTTATATATGTGGACTATAGTACTTATTTGGACCTCGTATTGTTGTAATGGATTTTTGGATGTGTTATATTAGTAGTTATGTGGACATAGGACTTATACAGTCTTATATATGGAAAAATATTTATATATAGTAGCACATAGATGTATGAGACCTAATAGAAATGATGATAGTAAGATATCATTACCTTTAGGACGATATTGTTGGCAAGGGATAGCGTTCATACGAGGAGGAATAAGCTCAAGTATCGAGTTGAGCGCTATGTTTGGGCGAACATCTTGGAGTTCTCATACTCCTTTAAGAGGAGGTCGAAGAGGAGGATTAGAGATGACGTAAACGAAGGACAACCAAGTGAAGGAAAACTCGAGACAACTTAAAAGAAATCAAACTGATGACCATACAAGAAGTGGAGTAACTTGAAGGTGTGGGAGTAGTTACAAAGAGTCACGATTGGAAACACAACAAGACCAATGTGGATAACGAACTTGAGTTCTTCAAGAAGACGCGTGGACAACTAAATATACGAATCAAGGAAAAGATGGGTACATTCTAGCAAGGTTAAAGGTGATATCCCATTAAGATGTGAAGTTTTCTTTAGGCGCTCCTAAGCATTGGAGTCAAGACGAGAAGAGTGATCGAACTGTTTCTAAAGATTTAAGATACCGTAAGTTAAGCTTACGAGATACCAATAAGTGAAGGGTCAACATACTAGACTTATGAGAAGAAGGCGTGGTGGAGTTTCACATGGGAAAATTTCCATAGAAAGTTGACTAGTTTTCCGTTATTATGATAAGGCTAAGAAATGCCAAAAGAAAAGAAGTGTGAGTAGATGTGATCCCGAGGAAATGAGTGACGTAACAAGAAGTTGTTATGTGTGGAAGGACTTAAGATTCACTTGAAAGACGTCCTGGAGGAACGGTTAAGCCTATAAACGGGAGTTATGCGACACAACAAGGCCGAGAAGGTATGGTTACCTTATAGAAGAAGAAGAAGGAAGCGTGGAGCGTATAAAGAGTTAACGGAGTGTGTGAAGGGTGATATGAGCAAGTGAAGTTTAAGGAATAGTACCCCGAGAGGGTAGCCTTCCGGAGGATGGTAACATGGAGGGTAGGGAGAATGGTGAGGCGTTGAACTTAGAGAAGTTGCGCAATAAGCTAAGCGGTGATAGTCTAGAACGTGCATGTGTGGGTTGTTTATGAATAAGTGTAGATGAAAAGAGTAACCAAGAACGTGGATTGTAAAGGAACGGTAACAAGAGCTTGGAGTCTGGTGGTTCAATGTCGGTAATAGAGAGGTATATCAATGGGAGCACAAATATCTTAATCATGTAGCATTGCAGGAGTTCAAATCAAGTAAATTTAACAAACCTCCTATGGAGGGGATTGTAACGAACCGGTATGACTTTGTTAGTTCATGGGATCGGCATAAGGGGGAACGACACGCATAAGAACTGTTAAGGTTTGATAAGAGTGAAGAGAATAGATGAGCGGGAGGAAATGGAGGCTTTTATGGTTGTTGTACGGAAAAGGGGATTACATAAAGAGGATGCATGGTATGTTGGTACTGACAATAGGGATGTTATGTTTTCGCGAGCAAAAGCTGAGTCAAAGTTTTCTTGACTCCTACGGAGAAGCCATGGTAGTGATGGAGTGAGACGGGGAACCTAGATTGTAGTAACACCGCAAGCTTAGAGCTTATGACGTTAGCACTTGAGAAGTAATGAATTGGATATTTCAGTGGTGTTGGATGAAAAATTTGTTCTAGCGTTTTGCACTGATCATATTGGTACGGTTGTGGAGTTGTTTATGGGATACCAAGAGATGCATAAAGTGGCCAAACAGAGTAAGAGAAGACCAAAGTCTTGAAGTTTGACGTCGACATGAGATGTACAAGAAGTATATGAAAGATTGAGGTTAGAACCTCTGTGCTCGGATTGACGTTACATAAGAAAATGAAGTAGTTCTACACCTATTCGAAGGAATGATGCAAGCTTAGGTGGACTACAAAGAACTCCCCCAACATGTTGGGATGACCGGTAGAGCGAAGATGATAAGATAAATTTGTTATAAGATGTGGTTATGCCCTAGACTTAAGATGCTTATGGCAACACATAAGTATGGGTTTTTAAAAGGTTATTACGACCACGCCTTCAAAGTGAAAAAAAAAGAAAAAGAAAAAAAAGGATTCAAGAAAGAAAGGACCCTTGAAAGAGAATAGACACGATCATGGCTGAAGATGGAACAATACACGATTCTTAAAGGAGGTCACCCCAAGAGATCGAGGTAGATCATTAATATCATGACCACCTGTCAAGTTTAAGACAAGGTTGTGCCAGTCCAATGTTATGGGACGAAAGAGGAAAAGACGAAAACCGAGATATCACTGATTCTAGTACGTCGGAATGTGGATTTTTCCACTAAGGTCAAGCATGACTCAATTCCGATATCTAAGGCGTTGTATGGAATGACACTTGTGAAGAGACATGAGTTGTGGAAGCAAGTGAATGAGCAATTGCAAGAACTTATTGAAAAGAGTTCACTAGAATTAGTGAAATGCTATGGAGAACTCCGAATGTTATCTTAAACTCTTGATTTGAAGTTGTTATGGAGAACATCAATTTATGAAAAGGGAAACGGTTATCACCGTTTCTACATCAATTACCGTGAGTCGAGCAAGATTATGGTAAAGGACAAGTATCCCTTACCACGAAGGTATGATCTAGTTGTTCGGTTGCAAGGGTCGGTAGTCTCTTCTAGATATGATTTAAGGGTTGATTGGCACCAAATGAGAATTCGAGATTGGGATTTTGTAAATACGGCTTTCCGGACAAACCTTGGTCACTACAAGTTGTAGTGATTCCGTATAGGCTTACTATGTCCCGGACAAGATATTTTGGTCTACTCTCAAAGAAGAGAAAGT
Organism: Fagopyrum esculentum; assembly: GCA_033239045.1. Taxonomy (NCBI): domain Eukaryota; kingdom Viridiplantae; phylum Streptophyta; class Magnoliopsida; order Caryophyllales; family Polygonaceae; genus Fagopyrum; species Fagopyrum esculentum. The sequence continues at coordinate 23,691,627 of BSUD01000005.1, read as the reverse complement.
TGTATGACAAGTTGTCTAGGGATGGCAAACCCCGAAGGATGTGAATGAAGCTACAAGTTTTCTCAGATATGTTGGTCATTACCGGATTTGTGGAGAGGTTCTCCAAAGTAACACTATCTATGACTAACCTACTCCGGAAGACAATGAAGTATTGAGTTGACGAAAATTTGACAATGGAGTTTTGGAGAATTAAGAGGAGATTCATTGAGCAATATTTCTGATATTGCCTCGAGATGCGATGGATTTAGATGTTTTCAAGTGATTCTCCAAGACAAGGTCTTGATTGAGTATTGAGGAACGATGTAAAAGTAATAGCATACATGTCTCATTAGTAGAAGTAGTATGGAGTAAAGTGCTTCCTTTGTTACTTGGAACTTGCAACAAGCATTGAGGAAATGTAACATCAATGTTCAGTTTGACAAGAACCAAAGCCAACAATGTAAATTGGAAGTTCGATCTTCCTTGTTTGAGACTATTAAAGTGAACAATAGTGAAGTGCCGCATTGAGAAGGACCTGAGAAAGAAGTTGAGTTTCGGATAGACATTTTTAAGATTTTAGCGCGAATTGGAAAAGTGGTTTACCGGTTGACGTGACCGCCGAGAGTAGAGGGTGTTCACCCGGTGTTTCATGAGTATCAGTCAAGGAAGTACATACACGACTCCAGACATGTGGTACGTCATGATGATCTAGTAGAGACGAGGAGCCGATGATGCTACTTAGGAAATGATAGCATCTTTGGTTGAGTTTTATGCTGAGCTAGTAGCATCGATAGAATCGACGGGTGAGACCTAGTTCTTCCCTTAGTTGAGTTATGTGTTTGTGTGATGTTATAGGTAGTTTGTGCCTTGTGCGAGGATACGTTGTATGACCTGATATATCTTACGATGGTAGTTTGAGGAGGTTGTGTATATAGATTAGAAGGTTTCAACCTTCTTAGTTTGAGAGTTCATAATTCGGCCTTAGGGACCGAGAAGTTCGGCATGTGGCAAGTTTTGGGACGAAACTTGTTGTTAGGGGGATATGATGTAACACCCCAATTTTAGGCGTGTTTGCGAGATTTACCTTTCCGGTAGATATCGATAGTTTAATATCTTAAGTATATATCTTAACTGTATTTTAAAGCCCCGTTTTAAATTATTATTGGAATCTCGTAATTTAGTTACGAGATTGCGTTCTACGTTGCAAATGTTATTTAGTGAGAGTGAGTTCATACTCGACCAACGTATATTTCCGGTATAATTATTCTTTTTTGGAAAAGTCGGGAAATTTCCGATTCGGAAATCCCGTTCTGAATATTTTCATCGGATTCATCCGTTCCAATTTCCAATTTTATTATTTTCTTCCTTATTTTTCTTTTCTTTCTTTTCCTTCTCTTCTCCTTTGGGTGTGGAGAAGGCTGATGTTGCCCTGCCTTGCAGCTTATACTGCGCCCCTGCACTTCTATTGTCCCTCTCTCATATGATTGATCCGTTGCTCAGCTGTGCGCGCTTCCAATACTCCTCTCCATGTCATCCCTCTGCTTACTACAACAAGGAGCACAACCTTCAATCTCCTCCAACTCTCTCTGTTTTTGGCAGCCAAGCTTTGCACCCTCAATCTCAACTTATCACCTCCCCATCCGTTTCACTCTCCATCTTTGCCCCACATCTCACTCACCCTCTACCTCTCACTGCCTGCAATGCCTCTCATTCCTTGTCTATTGTCACAAGCCAACACCACCATTCTCTGCAATCTCTTCCTCCATCTGCATTCGGCCTCTCTGTGCCACCTTGGACCAACTCTGCAACCCATGAGCAACCGTTGTTCACCTCCTCGCCGGTCCCCCTTTCTTCCTTTTGTTCAACCGTCGGGAACCGCCACTCTCTCCGGAGTAGTGCTCTCCGTCGCCACCAGAGGTTGCCGCTAGCACCACTGGAAGAGCCCATTGGAACCATCAGAGACCTGCACTTCACCTCGCCCCAAGCCCAGCCCTTGTCGAAGCCCAGCCTTGTCGATGTCGAGCCCTCTCTATTTGTCTCGTTCTCTCGTTGCAGCCCGCTTTGTTCTCTCGTTGCAGCCACAAAACCGGAGAAAGATTCCCCCATCAAGAAATGGAATAATCGGGAATCCCGAGTGTCTTCACCACCCTTCGACGCCTTACCTGAGCAGCGTCGCGGTCACCGGAGAACTGCCCTCCACTCGCCGTCGAAGCTAGCCGGAGTAGCCTCGCCGCCGGAGCCCCTGCCCAGCGCCTCCTACCTCCTCTCTTTGTTTCAATCCAAAAGTTCAAAAGAAACCCTTTAGGGTTATTTACAAACGGAACCCTTTTGAATTTATGTGTAATTGCAGTTTATACCATACTTTGAATTTACATATTTTACCTACATTTTAGAATCTTGCATTTATATCCTTTGTTGGAAAATTACAGATTATGGCCTTTATTTACATTTTCAGAATATGACCCAAGTTTATGAATTTGTTCATCTTTGCCCTAGAAATGTATTTTTCGATTTTAATTTCGGGTTTCAATTAGGGGGGATATTCTTATTTTTGTATATACTACATATTATACTTTTGTTGTATTAATCTCGGTTTATGGCAAAGGTTTTATTGTGGGTATTAACCTTGTCTTTGAAAACGAGTTTTACCTTGAGTTTATGACGTTATACAATTTGCCCGAAATATTGTAGTTACGGTTTTTAACTTGGGTTTTAGAAGTGGGGTTTTCCTTAGATTATATATGTTCATTATTCCGTTCAAATTTAGCTTATAAGCTTAATATGTTTAGTTTGGTGCTAGGTTCGGAAGCGCCCCGATAAAGGCTTAACGAGTCCAAGTCGACATCCGTTGAACGACTTCCGTCTTTTGACGTCGTGTGAGTATTCTTTCCCCTCGATCTAGTTATGTTAAGTTTTAGTATTATGCTAGGATGGATCTAGCATAACTTAGATTTAATGCCAAGTAGTGGCTTTGAACCTTAGGTGAGTTTCGAGGATTTAATATTGTTTGATGGATTGATGTTGATTCTAAGCTTGAGGTGTTGGTTATCTGGTGAGGTTGTTATAAGGCTTTAAGTTATATGGTTGATCTTGTGAGCGTTTTGGGGCTAGAAGTGGGGTTGTATGATCTTGTGGGATTTTGGAGTGTATGTTTGGCTTATCCTAGCTGCGTTGTGAGTTTTGATCTTGCGAGATCTGAGGGTTTAGAAGTCTTAAGACTTCTAGCTTGTGTTGAGTGTGATGTGAGCATGAGGGATTCTAGAATCCGGTCCTAGAATTGAGAGTCAAATGGTCTTGCGTAGAGCATTTGCATAGAAGTCTAAGACTTCTATTGTGAGTGGGTTGTTGTTGATATAATTATCTTCTTGTGAGCAGGCTATGGGCTTCCACCCTAAGAAAGCGAGAGTGTCGTGAGTTGAGTGTGGTGACGAGGTAAGTCTCGTACTTACTTAGCTCGTATTCTTCGTATTAGCGTTGATGTGTGTTTGGTGGTGTGTGTTTATTGTTTAAGTTATAACAACGAAATGGAAATAGGATCGACCTTTATACTATTTTGGCCCTAGTGTATGATAACGGGCGGTGACATCAACTGACTAGCTCTTGCGAGAGTCTAGGAGGTTCTTGGCGACTAGCTAGTGCTAGTTACACGGTCGGAGGCATCCGTACCATTCCATGCCGGTAAGTAAGGACCGAGGCGGGACCACGGTGGTCTCGGGTCACAAGCCTAAGTTGAATTAGAACGGGATACGACCTAATAATAACAAAGATAATAAACCGGATTGGTGTGTTTTTATGTATGTTGTATGCTTGTGATGAGATTACTTGTGTATGTGCCTTTCCCATCGATTCAATTGCTTCGAATATGAGCTAACGGTTTATACTGATTGTTGTAGATTGCCTTGCAGGTTAGGAATGCGGCCGAGAGATCCAGAAGAGTGGGCAGCCGGGGTCCGTACATTTTAGGATTGGGTATTGGGTGGAGTCGAGTTTGAGTATTGTATTTATTGTATGTTGTATGGCGTTTAGCCTTTGGGGTTGTATTTTCGGCTAAAGTCCTTTGTTGTAGTCTTTCGGGTTTTTGTTTTCATTTCATAAAAATGTATTTCAGTTTTGGCCTTTTTTGTGCCTTGTTGCAAGATCCGGTGAAATTGTTGTCAAGCTAAGGGTCCAGACCCATTGTGAGGTCCTAACCCGTAGCATCCCGAGTCCCGCGGATTTGGGGTGTTACAAAAGTGGAATTAGAGCCCTAGGTTGACAACAATACCACTCGCAATCTTCTAAAGGCCGAATGAGGAATAAACAAAATCCACACGGGTTCTGACTTTTCGTTTTCAAAATCACATGCATGAGTCGGGGTAGAATGTGTGGACCACCACTCCTTCCGCGGATCTCGGCAGCTTAGTTTATTGGATTTCTATATATATATGTATATGTGTAGATATGTATATATTGATTGTAGTTGCATGTTGGACTTGATATATATGTATAGTAATATATGTGGACTATAGTACTTGTTTGGACCTCGTATTATTGTAATGGATTTTTGGGTATGTGTTATATTAGTAGTTATGTGGACATAGGACTTATATAGTCTTATATATGGATAATTATTATATATAGTAACACATAGATGTATGAGACTTTATAGAAATGATGATAGTAAGATATCATTACCTTTAGGACGATATTGTTGGCATGGGATAACGTTCATACGAGAAGGAATAAGCTCAAGTATCGAGTTGAGCGCTACGTTCGGGCGAACATCTTGGAGTTCTCGTACTCCATTAAGAGGAGGTCGAAGAGGAGAATTAGCGATGACGTAAACGAAGGAAAACCAAGTGAAGGAAAACTCGAGACAACTTAAGAGAAATCCAAATGAAGACCATACAAGAAGTGGATTAGCTTGAAGGTGTGGTAGTAGTTACAAAGAGTCACGATTGGAAAGACAATAAGACAAATGTAGATAACGAACTTGAGTTCTTCAAGAAGACGCGTGGACAACTAAAGATACGAATCAAGGAAAAGAAGGGTACATTCTAGCAAGGTTAAAGGTGATATCCCATTAAGATGTGAAGTTTTCTTTAGGAGCTCATAGGCATTGGATTCAAGACGAGAAGAGTGATCAAACTGTTTCTAAAGATTTAAGATATCGTAAGTTAAGCTTACGAGGTACCAATAAGTGAAGTGTCAACATACTAGACTTATGAGAAGAAGGTGTGATGGAGTTTCATATGGGAAAATTCCCCTAGAAGAGTTGACCGGTTTTCCGTTATTATGACAAGGCTAAGAAATGCCAAAAGGAAAGAAGTGTGAGTAGATGTGATCCCGAGGAAATGAGTGACGTAACAAGAAGTTGTTATGTGTCGAAGGACTTAAGATGCACTTGAAAGACGTCCTGGAGGAAAGGTTAAGCCTATAAATGGGAGTTATGCGACACAACAAGACCGAGAAGGTATGGTTACCTTATAGAAAAAGAAGGAAGCGTGGAGCGTATAAAGAGTTAACGGAGTGTGTGAAGGGTGATATGAGCAAGTGAAGTTTAAGGAATAGTACCCCGAGAGGGTAGCCTTCCGGAGGATGGTAACATGGAGGGTAGGGAGAATGGTGAGGCGTTATACTAAGAGAAGTTCCGCAATAAACTAAGCGGTGATATTCTAGAACGTGCATGTGTGGGTTATCTATGAATAAGTGTAGATGAAAAGAGTAACCAAGAACGAGGAATATAAAGGAACGGCAACAAGAGCTTGGAGTCTGGTGGTTCAATGTCGGTAATAGAGAGGTATATCAATGGGAGCACAAATATCTTAATCATGTAGCATTGCAAAAGTTCAAATCAAGTAAATGTAACAGACCTCCTATGGAGGGGATTGTAACGAATCGGTATGACTTTGTTAGTTCATGGGGTCGGCATAAGGGGGAAACGACACACATAAAAACTGTTAAGGTTTGATAAGAGTGAAGAGAATAGATGAGCGGGAGGAAATGGAGGCTTTTATGGTTGTTGTACGGAAAAGGGGAATACATAAAGAGGATGCATGGTATGTTGGTACTGACGATAGGGATGTTATGTTTACGCGAGCAAAAGTTGTGTCAAAGTTTTCTTGACTCCTACGGAGAAGCCATGGTAGTGATGGAGTGAGACGGGGAACCTGGATTGTAGTAACACCGCAAGCTTAGAGCTTATGACGTTAGCACTTGAGAAGTAATGAGTTGGATACTTCAGTGGTGTTGGATGAAAAATTTGTTCTTGCGTTTTCCACTGATCATATTGGTACGGTTGTGGAGTTGTTTATGGGATACCGAGACATGCATAAAGTGGCCAAAAAGAGTAAGAGAAGACCAAAGTCTTGAAGTTTGATGTCGACATGAGATGTACGAGAAGTATATGAAAGATTGAGGTTAGAACCTCTGTGGTTGGATTGACGTTACATAAGAAAATGAAGTAGTTCTACACCTACTCGAAAGAATGATGCAAGCTTAGGTGGAATACGAAGAACTCCCCAAACATGTTGGGATGACCGGGAGAGCGAAGAAGATAAGATAAATTTGTTATAAGATGTGGTTATGCCCTACGGTTAAGACGTTTATGGCAACACATAAGTATGGGTTCTTAAAAGGTTATTACGACCACGCCTTTAAAGTGAAAAATATAAGAAAAAGAAAAAGAAAAAAAAAGAACTGATTCAAGAAATAAAGGACCCTTGAAAGAGAATAGACACGATCATGGCTGAAGATGGAACAATACACGAGTCTTAAAGGACGTCACCCCAACAGATCGAGGTAGATCATTAATATCATGACCACCGGTCAAGTTTAGGACAAGGTTGTGCCAGTCCAATTTTATGGGACGAAAGAGGAAAAGACGAAAACCGAGATATCACGGATTCCAGTACGTCGGAATGTGGATTTTTCCACTAAGGTCAAGCATGACTCAATTCCGTTATCTAAGGCGCTATATGGAATGACACTTGTGAAGAGACATGAGTTGTGGAAGCAAGTGAATGAGCAATTGCAAGAACTTATTGAAAAGAGTTCATTAGAATTATTGAAATGCTATGGAGAACTCCGAATGTTATCTTAAACTCTTGATTTGAAGTTGTTATGGAGAACACAATTTTATGAAAAGGGCAACGGTTATCACCCCCGTTTGTACATCGATTACCGCGAGTTGAGCAAGACTATGGTAAAGGACAAGTATCCCTTACCACGAAGGGATGATCTAGTTGTTCGGTTGCAAGGGTCGGTAGTCTCTTCTAGATATGATTTAAGGGTTGATTGGCACCAAATGAGAATTCGAGATTGGGATTTTGCAAATACGGCTTTCCGGACAAACCTTGGTCACTACAAGTTGTAGTGATTCCTTATGGGCTTAGTATGTCCCGGACAAGATATTTTGGTCTACTCTCAAAGAAGAGAAAGTTGTATGACAAGTTGTCTCGGGATGGCAAACCCCGAAGGATGTGAATGAAGCTACAAGTTTTACGGATATGTTGGTCATTACCGGATTTGTGGAGAGGTTCTCCAAAGTAACACATCTATGACTAACCTACTCCGGAAGACAATGAAATATTGAGTAGACGAAAATTTGACAATGGAGTTTTTGAGAATTATGAGGAGATTCATTGAGCAACATTTCTGATATTGCCTCGAGATGCGATGGATTTAGATGTTTTCAAGTGATTCTCCAAGACAAAGTCTTTATTGAGTATTGAGGAACGATGTAAAAGTAATAGCATACATGTCTCATTAGTAGAAGTAGTATGGAGTAAAGTGCTTCCTTTGTTACTTGGAACTTGCAACAAGCATTGAGGAAATGTAATATGAAAGTTCAGTTTGACAAGAACCAAAGCCAACAGTGTAAATTGGAAGTTCAATCTTCCTTGTTTGAGACTATTAAAGTGAACAATAGTGAAGTGCCGCATTGAGAAGGACTTGAGAAAGAAGTTGAGTTTACGATATATCGGACCCTTTTGAGATCTTAGTGCGAGTTGGAAAAGTGGTTTACCGGTGGACGTGACCGTCGAGAGTGGAGGGTGTTCACCCCATTTTTAGGCGCGTTTGCGAGATTTACCTTTCCGGCAGATATCGATATTTTAATATCTTAAGTATATATCTTAACTGTATTTTAAAGCCCCATTTTAAATTATTATTGGAATCTCGTAATTTAGTTACGAGATTGCGTTCTACGTTGCAAATGTTATTTAGTGAGAGTGATTTCATACTCGACCAACGTATATTTCTGGTATAATTATTCATTTTTGGAAAAGTCGGGAAATTTCCGATTCGGAAATCCCGTTCCGAATACTTTCTTCGGATTCATCCGTTCCGAATATTTAGCGCGCACAGCTGAGCAACTGATCAGTTGCTCAGTTGTGCGCGCTTCCTGTACTCCTCTCCATGTCATCCCTTTGTTTACTATAACAAGGAGCACAACCTTCAATCAACTCCAACTCTCTCTGTTTCTAGCAGACAAGCTTTGCACCCTCAATCTCAACTTATCACCTCCCTATCCGTTTCACTCTCCATCTTTGCCCCACATCTCATTTTTGTATATACTACATATTATACTTTTGTTGGATTAATCTTGGTTTATGGCAAAGATTTTATTGTGGGTATTAACCTTTGCTTTGAAAACGAGTTTTACCTTGAGTTTATGATGTTATACAATTTGCCCGAAATATTATAGTTACGGTTTTTAACTTGGGTTTTAGAAGTGGGGTTTTCCTTAGATTATATATGTTCATTATTCCGTTCAAATTTAGCTTATAAGCTTAATATGTTTAGTTTGGTTCTAGGTTCGGAAGCACCCCGATAAAGGCTTAACGAGTCCAAGTCGACATCCGTTGAACGACTTTTGTCTTTTGACGTCGTGTAAGTATTCTTTTCCCTCGATCTAGTTATGTTAAGTTTTAGTATCATGCTAGGATGGATCTAGCATAACTTAGAGTTAATGCCAAGTAGTGACTTTGAACCTTAGGTGAGTTTCGAGGATTTGATATTATTTGATGGATTGATGTTGATTCTAAGCTTGAGGTGTTGGTTATCAGGTGAGGTTTTTATAAGGCTTTAAGTTATATGGTTGATCTTGTGAGCGTTTTGGGGCTCGATGTGGGGTTGTATGATCTTGTGGGATTTTGGAGTGTAGGTTTGGCTTATCCTAGTTGCGTTGTGAGTTTTGATCTTGCAAGATCCGAGGGTTTAGAAGCCTTAAGACTTCTAGCTTGTGTTGAGTGTGATGTGAGCATGAGAGATTCTAGGATCCGGTCCTAGAATTGAGAGTCAAATGGTCTTGCGTAGATCATTTGTATTGAAGTCTAAGACTTCTATTGTGAGTGGGTTGTTGTTGATATAGTTATCTTCTTGTGAGCAGGTTATGGGCTTCCTCCCTAAGAAAGCGAGAGTGTCGTGAGTTGAGTGTGGTGACGAGGTAAGTCTCGGACTTACTTAGCTTGTATTCTTCGTATTAGCGTTGATGTGTGTTTGGTGGTGTGTGTTCATTGTTTATGTTATAACAACGAAATGGAAATAGGATTACCGACCTTTATACTATTTTGGCCCAAGTGTATGATAACGGGCGGTGACATCATGTGCCTAGCTCTTGCGAGAGTCTAGGAGGTTCTTGGCGACTAGCCCGTGCTGGTTAGACAGTTGGAGGCATCGGTACCGTTCTATGCCGGTAAGTAGGGATCGAGGCGGGACCACGATGGTCTCGTGTCACAAACCTAAGTTGAATTAAAACGGGATACGACCTAATAATAACAAATATAATAAACCGGATTGGTGTGCTTTTATGTATGTTGTATGCTTGTGATGAGATTACTTGTGTATGTGTCTTTCCCATTGATTCTAATGCTTTGAATATGAGCTAACGGTTTATACCGATTGTTGTAGATTGCCTTGCAGGTTAGGAATGCGGCCGAGAGATCCGGTAGAGTGGGCAGCCGGGGTCCGTACATTTTAGGATTGGGTTTTGGGTGGAGTCGAGTTTGAGTATTGTATTTATTATATGTTGTATGGCGTTTAGCCTTTGGGGTTGTATTTTCGGTTGAAGTCCTTTGTTGTAGTCTTTCGGGTTTTTGTTTTCATTGCATAAAAATGTATTTCGGTTTTGGCCTTTATTTATTCCTTGTTGCAAGATCCGGTGAAATTGTTGTCAAGCTAAGGGTCGAGACCCATTGTGAGGTCCTAACCGGTAGCATCCCAAGTCACGCGGATTTGGGGTGTTACATTCTTGGAGATATATTTTAGGAGATATGGATATATTTTATAGGAAATTATATTTTTAAAATATTTTATCTTTGGAAGATAATTCTCCTATATAAAGGGTTGGATTTTCCACAAGTTCAGTCATGCTTACACACTTGTATCATCCGAGATCCTACAGTTGGCGGATTATCACACGCCGGAGTTGAAGGAAGTTTGAAGGAAGAGTTCAAGGAAGGAAGGAATCCTTGTTGGAAGATAGCTTTGAAGGAGTTTTGTGAGATCTCCTTAGGATACTTTTGGTTTGTTGTCTTTGTGGATTTGTGACTTTCGAAACACTGATTCGTCACTTATTTGATTCAGTTATTGAAGTCTTTTCATTAAAGTCTTCTTTTGCAATTATTGATTCCTTTCTTCTTAAATTGATTATTGTTATCATGATGATGGTTGACTAAGTTTCTTATGCGATTCTAGGGTGATTGGCGGAAAGTTGTGGGAAAGACGATGATGAATGATCTTAATCCCAGCCGGACCCTGAAAGCTTGAGCCTTTTACTTAACCGACGAACACCTCACTCAGTCGATGAACATCTCGGCCGGGGTGGATTTTGCCTGAACGAGGTGAACGCTTTCTTGATCCAAATCTGAGTTAAGATTTAGTTTGCCAAACCCTATCCTTGTTACACCTTTCCTGGTTCAATACATGTTAAGGACGGAAATTACCCGGTGATTCCTTTGCTTGTTTACCCAAGATCATAAGCGATAGGTAATAAAGGTTTATCCTTTATTGGGGTTTGAGTGTGCCTTCATCCTATCCTTGAAAGTTAGCCTGAGACTTACCCGGTAAAGGTTGATTCTATCCACTTGGTTGGTGTGTTGGTTTGAGGTTATAGTTCTTTTCCTTAGTTCCTTGAGACTTACCCGGTAATAGGAATTAAGATTTGGGATAGTGAGTAGTGAGACTTACCCGGTGATCTATTCCCACCTTAGAAACATCTTCTCTTGCATAATCTCAGCTTTGTCCGCTTATCTTTAGAAATCTTGAGTTAGAACCACAACTGGATGCTTTACTCTCTAGAATCCGCATTTCCCCTTATTTGACTTATATCATCTTTGATTGCTTTTGGTTAATTGCATTATTTGACAACCGATTCTGTGTATGGTTTCGCCTTAAGTCCCTGTGATCGACCCCTGGAATTCTTGCTTTTATTACAATTGACTCGTACACTGCGGGTTCGCAACATTGTTCAAGCATACTTCTTGGGTTATAAATTTAAAGCTTGCACACACCTTTTGGAGCGAACAAACGTCCTAAGGTGAAGATGAAACCTCCATCAAAATTGTGGAAAGAAGATGCTCCTTGGACTACAAGGAGTGGAGTTAGCAAGCACTTCACCGTTAAGGCGATGAAGTGTCTTTTGTTCAAGTATGGGGTCATTCACATGACGAAGACCATACATCATCCCCAAGCTGGAGATGGAGAAGCTAAGTGGATTCTCGAGAAACTTATTTCTCGATCCAGAAAAGGATGGGACACAAGGCTAGATTATGTCCCTTCAAAATGCAGGAAAGCTAGGAGAATTCCGGTGAGAATCAAACCGTACAAGCTTGTACATGGGGGATCTTACCATTTGCCGGTGAAATTAGGAACCGGAGAATTCTTGGAAGAGTTTAATAGTGGATTTAAAGAGCAATCCAAGATGTTCAAGGTGCAGTGAGTCATTTATGGACATAGGTCCAACTAGCGACGTTAAAAGCGCTTCTTGGGAGGCAACCCAAGGTAATGCATTCTCGTGATTTTGTTTTTCTTTTTCTTTCTTTCTTAGATTAGTTTAGTTTAGTTGTTTTTGTTTGTTTCCCCTCCATACCTTCCGGTATGTTGTGTTTTTGGATGCCATTTCAATAAGAAGTGTAAGAACTTATGCCTGATTCGCCATCTTACATTTTGAGTATCCTTTTCCTCCTTTTCTTTTCTTCACATTGGGGAGAATGTGAGTTTTAAGTATGGGGTGGAGGTATTTGCAATATACCGTTTGCATGTTTTATGTCTTGCATCAAAAATTTTGAAAAATTTTAAATTTTTTTTGTGCTCTAGGAAGGATATGATCTCTATGATGAATATTGTTTTGTGGAATAGCTTTGATGATTTTGATATGCTTGAATTGATTTTGATATGCTTGAATTGATTTATGACATATGTGGGATTTTAATACTTTGTTAGAATTTCATGCATGTTTGATAATTTGCTTTCATTCTAAATCATGTTGAGTGTTGAAGGTTGAAACCGCATATAAGTTCTTACACTTCTTATTGAAATGATTATGACACCTTGATTTTTCTTGCTTCTTTCCTTGTTCATTTAGCCCCTCAATGAAAATATTTGCCTCCTTTACCTATCCAAGAAATAGGAAGAGTTAAATTTTTGGCATGTTTTATGTGGCAGGCCCATGAAAGAAAAAAAAATTATGCATTCAAAGTGTAGAAAAATAGGTTTGAGGAAGTCAATCTTGATGATGAGTAACTCGGCACCATTCATATAGCCGGGTGTTTGTGTCTTGCCAAAGTCGGATTGAGCGATATTCCTAACGGATTATGGTATGTGCATCAAGGGTTTGAGACATCTCGAAATTGAGAAACGTCAATCTTCTAGGCTTCGGTTTGTGTGCACCGCTGTCCATACTTCCAAAAAGTAAAGTCAAAAAAGAATTTTGTGCTGAAAAGGGAGAGCAAAGCTCTCAAATGGTGGTTGATTCAAGTTGTTAAAGAAAAAGTAGTGTTGTATTGTTCCTTTTTCCCGGATTTTTGCACCACATTACCTTATGCATCTGATAGCATGTATTATAGTCGATGTTTTGAGACCGGTTTAGACGTTTTATCTTCATAAATCTGCATGTATGAGCATACATTCTGTGATTATATTGCTATTTCATCTACCTTTGCGAGAATCGAGGTCTACACCTAGTTTCGATGTAATCGTAGGTAAAACGGCATGTTTTGAACCAAAGTGGAGCTAAGGGAGCTAAGGAGTCATTGGAGCTACATTCTGGAGCTTAAGGAGTAACTCAAGAAGCATGAAAAAGGATTAGAGATTCACTTTGGACCAAATTTGAGAGATTTCACATTCAGTTCAAAGTCACCTCGGTCAGCTACAGTACCACCTTGACCGAGGTGATTTTGAGGAGCGCCCCAACCGAGGTGGACACCCTGTCGCCGGCGAGGAGATATATTTTATGGCTGAGATCTTTTAATTATGGAAAGAAGATATCTTATTTTTGGGCTGGATTTCTGGAAGGAAGAAAAGATATTCAGCTGATTTATTTGGATATATTTTATAGGAAAATATTTTTTAAGATATTTAATCTTTGGAAGATAATTTTCGTATATAAAGGGTTAGATTTTCCACAAATTAAATCCATGCTTGAATGCTTGAATGCTTGAATACTTGGAGGCTGAATACTTAGCATCAAAAGTCCTACAGTTGTAGAAGATTTCCCTTCGGAATGAAGGAAGAAGGAAGGATTCCTTTTTTAAGGAAGTTTTGTGAGATTTCTCTAGGCTACTTTTGGTTGGTTGTTCTTGTTGATTTGTAACTTGGAAACACTTATTTGTCACATATTGGATTCAGTTATTATAGTCTTTTTGTTAAAGTCTTCTTGTTTGATTATTGATTCCTTCTTTATAAAGTTAATTATTGTTATCATGATGATTGTTGGCTAAGATTCTTTTGCGATTCTAGGGTAATTGGCTGAAGGTTGTGGGAAAGACGATGATAGAATGATCTTAATCTCATCCGTACCTTGAAAGCTCGAGTCTTTATCTTAACCGACGAACATCTTGCTCAGTCGATGAACACCTCGGCCGGGGTGGATTCCGTCTGACCGAGGTGAACGTTTTCCTGATTCCTATCGGAGTTAAGATACAGTTTGTCAAATCCTATTCTTATTACACCTTTCCTGGTTCAATGCAAGCCTAGGATGAGACTTACCCGGTGATTCCTGTGCTTATTTACCTAAGATCATAAGAGATAGGTAATAAAGGTTTATCCTTTATTGGGGTTTGAGTGTGCTTTCATTCTAATCTTGAGAGTTACCCTGAGACTTACCCGGTAAAGGTTGATTCTATCCACTTGGTTGGTGTGTTAGTTTGAGGTTTTAGTTCTTTACCTTAGTTCCTTGCGACTTACCCGGCAATAGGAATTACGGTTTGGGATAGTGAGTATTGAGACTTACCCGGTGATCTATTCCCATCTTAGAAACACCTTTCCCTAGCACAAAAAATCTCAGTTTTGTCCGCTTTATTCTTAGATCTTGAGTTTGAACCACAACTGGATGTCTTAATCTCTAGAATCGCATTTTCCCTTATTTGACTTATATCATCTTTGATTACTTTGATTGCTTTGGTTAATTTGCATTACTTGACAACCGATTCTGTGCTTGGTTTCGCCTAAGTCCCTGTGTTCGACCCCTGGAATTTCTTACTTTTATTACAATTAACCCATACACTTTGGGTTCGCATCCTTGTTTAAGCATATTTTCTCGGTTATAAATTTAAAGCTTGCACACACCTTTTGGAGCGAACAAGTTTTTGGCGCCATTGCCGGGGACTTTGTTTAGATCAAGCCGGTTACGGTTGTCTTTGGGGCAACTGCCCTTGTTGTTACTAACCACTCTACTTGAGTGCTTTCGCAGGATCTTTTCTTAGGTTTATGCGAAGAACCCGTGTTAGGAAGGAAATCGTTCCTTACGATCCCGAACCAGAAAAGACATAAAAACGACGCTTGAGAGAAACTAAGATGGCCAACCAAGACGATCGCGATCTTGAGGCCGAATTGAAGGAGGCGCTAGAACAGCTACGCCTCAGTAAGGAAGAACTGCAGCGAGAAAAGGAAGAAACTCGCGCAAGAACGGAAGCGATCAAAGCAGATATGGCGGCTCTAAGGAACCAATATCTACCTCGACCAGATCCAGATCCTCGACCGAGGCAGGACTCAGTTCCAGACGCCCCGGCCGAGATACATCCGCCTCGGATGCCAGCCCGAGATGTTCTTATTGATGGAATTCCATAAACCCTAGGACAAAGGATGGACCCTAACCAGCAAGTGAGGCGTCCAGGAGTCAACCTAGGTGATCTAGCTAAGAACGATTATGAACTTCGACCGCAAGTTCTAACCATGATCCAACAATGCCAATTTGGAGGTTCAGAGAGGGAGTCCCGCACCAAGATTTGCAAAACTATGAAATTCTGATGGAGACTTTAAGGCCATCAAGGTTTGATAATAACAACTACAAGCTACGTCCTTTCTATTTCTTTTTGAAGGACAAAGCGCTTGCATGGTATCAATCTCTTCCCGACGGAAAGATTAACACTTGGGAAGAGATGGCGACGGAGTTCTTAGCTAAATTCTTTCCCCCATCTAAAACCGTTGAGTTGAGGGGAAGAATTAATGCTTTTATTATGAAGAACAAGGAAAGTTTGTCCAAGTCATGGGAGAGATTCAAGGATCTTTTTTTGGATTGCCCACATCATGGGTTTCCGAAGATCGAGTTGCTTGAGATCTACTTCAAGGGACTTAATAGAGATGCTCAATTCAATCTCTAGTTACTTTCCGCCGGCACATTCATGGACATGCCGATAGACGAAGCTTGGGAATTTATTGAAAAGCAAGCTTTGCACATGGAGAAAGACTCTCACCAAGGAACCGATAATGGAGGAAGGAGAGTTAGCTTTCAAGACACTTCATCAAATGGAGCTCAACTCACCTCGCTTAGCAATGAAGTCAAGCAATTAAAGGAGCTTTTAGTAGCTCAAATGAAGGAGCAAGATGGAGGGTGCCAAGGAAGGAACAACTATCAAGGACCGCGGAACAACAACAACAATAGAAACTCCAACAATAGAAACAACAACAACAATAGAAGCAACAACAATTGGAGGACTAAACGACAAGTTCCCGGTAACTCTCATTCTCATAACACTTATAACCCCTCCTCTTCTTCTTCCACTCCATTGAAAAGCCAGGAGTCTGGACCAAGTTCGTCCCAGCCAGCGAAGAAAGATGCAGTGCTGGATGAAATTTTGGTTAAGCTCAAAGCTATGGAGACGTCCATGAGTTCATTTTCGAAGACACCAAAAGCCTTAGAGAAACAATTCTACAACAAAGCGAATGAAGCGTCAAGCGATCCAGGGAAGCTCCCAGCAAGAAAAGAGAGCAACCCTAAAGGACACATCATGGCAATAACGATCAGAAGTGGACTAAAGACTGCAGATCCAGTGCCTCAGTCGATGCCAGATCAGCCGAAGAACACCTCGGTCTAGGTACAGTCGAAGAACACTTCGGCTGAGGTACCAACCGAGGTGGAGCCTCAGAAAGCGGAGGGGAAATCTGAAGTTTATGTTCCACCTCCTGCTTATAAACCACTAATTTCATTCCCCCAGTCAAGGGCCAGAGCACATCTAGACAAGCATTTCGGTAAATTTCTAGACTTAATGAATAAGCTTTACATTAACATCCCCTTCCATGATGTTATTCTAGGGATGCCCGCCTATCGGAAGTTCTTGAAAGAGATTCTTTCAAAGAAGAGGAAAGTGGAAGACTATGGAGAAGTAAAGGTGACAAATAAATCCTCGGAACTCATCTAAATCATGAAGGAGAAGATGCCACCCAAACTAAGAGATCCCGGTTCATTTTGCATTCCCATTCAAGTTGGGGATGTAACCTATGAAGCTTTGTGCGATCTAGGAGCCAGCGTGAGCATCATCCCGCTAGAGCTATGTGAGAAGATCGGTCTTGGAGAACCCAAACCGTCAAGATAAGGTTGTACATGGCGGATCGTTCCATTACCCATCCCGTGGGCATTTTGGAGGATGTTCCCGTCAAGCTAGGTAACTTCTATTTACCTATAGACTTTGTAGTACTTGATATTCCCGCAGATTATCCCGTTCCTATCATTCTCGGGAGACCATTCCTAGCAACTTTGGGTTGCAATGTGGATTGCAAGAACGCCAAGTTGAAATTCAACATTGGTGAAGATCAAGTGGAGTTTCCTTACTTGCTACAATGAAGGGAGAGCCGTTGGAGGATGATATCTTCAACATCTACGATGAAGAAGAATCAAGGGAATTGGTGAGCTCTATCCTTACTAAAGACCCTCTTGAAAGAGTTATTAGTTTTAGCTTAATGGAGGAAGGTATAGATGTTTCTTCTGATGCAGATATACGGAGCTTAAAGACACTGGAGGAAGATCCAGGAGCTAAGATTGAAACTCTAATTCAGAGAAAGAAGAGAGACTAAGATCTCGGTTCCAGTTGCAATACTCTACCGAGGCACTTTTTGGACCAAGCGAGGTATTCATTAACACCTCGGTCACCTACCTTGGACACTGACCGAGACAGCAAATGAGATGTTTCCAACTGAGACTTCTAAAGATCCAGTTCTTTAATCCGAGACAACTTCACTGGAAGGAGGAAGCAAGGATCTCCCTCAGAAAGCACCCCCAGTTGTGGAGCTTAAACCGCTCCCAAGCCACTTGCGGTATATTTTCCTTGGACCGGATTCTACATATCCCATTATTGTAAGTACTTCCCTTTCCGAAACTAAATTGTCTAAACTAACGCATGTGCTGAGAAAACATCAAAAGGCTATAGGATATACTATTGATGATCTTATTGGTATTAAGCCTTCTTTTTGCATGCATAGAATTCTAATGGAAGATAATCATAAGACTTCACGGGAACCTCAAAGACGGTTAATTCCAATCATGAAAGAGGTCTTGAAGAAAGAGATTCATAAGTTGTTGGATGCAGGTATCATATTCCCTATCTCGGAATTCAAGTGGGTGAGCCCAGTGCATGTAGTTCCGAAGAAAGAAGGGATGACCGTTGTGACAAATAAGAACAACGAGTTGATACCAACTAGGACCATCACGGGCTGGAGGGTGTGCATCGATTATAGGAAGCTGAATACAGCCACTCGGAATGACCATTTCCCGCTTCCCTTCATCGATCAAATGCTCGAACGGTTAGCACAGCATTCACATTTTTGCTATTTTGACGGTTATAGTGGCTTCTTTCAGATTCCTATCCATCCAGATGATCAAGAGAAGACCGCTTTCACTTATCCATGGGGAACATTCGATTATAGGAGGATGCCATTTGGATTATGTAATGCACCTGCTACCTTCCAGCGTTGCATGTTGGCTATCTTTTCCGAGCATATAGAGGAGATCATGGAGGTATTTATGGATGATTTTTCAGTATATGATTTCTCTTTTGATGATTGCTTATATAACCTTTCCCTAGTACTTCAACGATGTGAAGACACTAACCTTGTTCTGAATTGGGAGAAGTGTCACTTTATGGTTAACGAAGGGATTTTGTTAGGACACCTCGTCTCTAATCGAGGTATTGAGGTCGATCGAGCTAAGATCGAGACTATTGAGAAACTTCCCCCCTGTTCTGTTAAGGGTGTGCGGAGTTTACTCGGGCATGGAGGTTTCTACAGGAGGTTCATCAAGGATTTCTCAAAATTTTCTAAACCGCTCACTAATCTTTTGAATAAGGATGCAGTTTTTGAGTTTTCGCAGGAATGCCTTGATGCTTTTTACAAGATAAAGGAAGCGTTGATTTCCGCTCCCATCATTCAACCTCCCGATTGGACCTTGCCCTTTAAAGTAGTGTGTGATTCGAGTGATGTAGCCGTAGGAGCGGTGCTAGGACAAAAGAAGGATGGCCGGACCAACGCCATTTACTATGCTAGCAAAACGCTACATACAGCTCAACGAAACTACGCCACCACCGAAAAGGAGCTTTTGGCGGTTGCATATGCTTTTGAGAAGTTTCACTCCTACTTAGTGGGAGCGAAAGTTATTGTTTACAGTGACCATGCAGCTATTCGTTACTTGCTTGCAAAGAAGGATGCAAAGCCGCGTCTTATTCGCTGGATTCTCTTGCTTCAAGAGTTTGACCTAGAGATTCGCGATAAGAAGGGATCCGAAAATTCTGTTGCGGATCACCTCAGCCGTCTACCTCCCTCTTCACGCGAGAAGGACGAGCTACCCATAGACGATTCATTCCCCGATGAGCACTTGCATTTGCTGGAACGTTTGATTGATTTCTTCACCTCACCCCACGATAATGGTGAAGTATGGGGTGAGGACACCTTCCAGCATGTTTAGGGATGACGTATGGTCCAAAGCGACCTTAAACCAAGCGCTTCTTGGGAGGCAACCCAAGGTATTGTTTTCTTTTCCCTTTCTAGTCTAGTTTTAGATAGTTTGCTTTGTTTTGTTTTGGTTTTCTTCTAGACAACAACCAAGTATTCCAAAAAGAAGGATCACAGCTGAGGAGCTACACTGGAAGGAAAGAAGTTCGAGAAATTGAGAAGACGAAGTTCGAATAAGATACATCTCGGTTGCTGTCACAGCGCCTCAATAGAGATGTTCTTGAGCAACCGAGGCGACTAGTGCTGACAGAGACCCACCTCGGTCCAGACACCTCGGTCTGGTCGGGAGCACCTCGACCGAGGTGACAGCAGAATCGACGAGGGGTATAAAAGGCGAAAGATTTTTTCCCTCTTCCTCCTATTTTCCCCTCGACCGCGGCGCTCCTCCATCTCGTTTTCTTCGTTTCTCGATCGTTTTCTATGATTCTTGCTCCGATCTCACGAGGAAAGGCTAGAGGATCAGTTTGCAAGCAAGAAACTACAACAAAAACGCCTTGAGTCGACCGAATCTGCGGTAAATTCACGGAAACCCTAATCTCTCTTCTCCTTACTGTTTTTGGACGTAATTGGCTTTGGTTGCCACTGGTTTATGTTGAAAAGGCTTAAGTACCCCATAGGAACAATTGGTAGTGATTTTGGGGGTAAAGAACTGGAAATCAGAGAGTAGAAATCGAGCAGTTTCTCGCCTCGGTGCAATCGACCTGCGCCTCGGCCGAGGTATTCTTGAGACCTGTCAAAGCAACCGAGGTGATCTTATCAGAGAGAGAAAGATGAGTTCTAGATCTGATCGCCAGCTAGTTCTGAGGGATGGTTCCTCACCTTCTTCCACTTCCAGAACCTCTATTCCGGTGATCCACGAGCGTCATCAGGCTGATTATGACCGTATTTGCGGTCGTCCTATCATAGTTCCACACTTTCTAGATGTTGCTGCTTTTGACTACCTCCATGTGACGGAGGATCAGAGGAGGATGATCTCCATGGTTGTACTGGAGCAGTTCATGGAGATCTGGGCACCGGCGTACCTTGAGCGGACCCTAGAGTTCGTGAGTTATGTGACTCACGTTCCTGAGACGAGGAGCATCAAGTACCGGTTGATGAACCGGAACTACATCATTCCTCTTGACCATTTCAGAGACATTTTTGGCTTCCCGACTTCTACAGTTCCTGACTTTCCTTCTCGAGCAGTAGCTTGACAGTTTTGGGGGTAGATTGCCCACGTTGTAAGAGCATGCTGACAGGTGGAGACCTGGAGACTCCAGGGAGTGGATTATTTTCCACCTAGCTTTCAGATTAGCCCACCGGATATTCAATGAGACCCTTCTGGCGCGTACTAAGACGCCCCAAAAGATTAGACAGGGAGAGCTGCTGAGTCTCTTCTGTATGGTTACTGGTTGAGTACCCGACTTTAGGGGTATGTTGGCTGAGGATATGCACAGGATCAAGGCAGAGGCGAAGGGAGATATCTGTTGCGGTTGACTTGTGACTCACATAGCGAGTTACATAGGTTTGGATCTGAGAGCTTGTACGGTTGTCGCGGATGCAAAGCCGCTAGGACCACAAGAGATCATCACGAGGAGGATTCTGGTTCCTCGTGGACTCACTACGCCGTATGTAGCCATGCCTTGGGAGTAGACTGTACCTCAGGGTATACCATGATCAAATCAGTTCATAGTCTTCGATTCTCAGTACTGATCTTCTGCCTGGATGCCTTACATTCAGGATGCCCGAGATGCTCATGTTACAACTAATGAGGATGAGTTTGATGATGGAGCTGCTATGGAGACAGGTACAGATACCGCCGGTCCCAGCGTGCCAGTTGTCAACCTCGATGAGGAGGCGACAAAGGAGGAGGCAGCAGCACCACCACTACCACCATCTCAGCGCAGATCCCGCCACCGCAGAGTCAGAGATCCAATAGCGCATAAGAGGATTGATGACCTCACTGACCAGATGATCGACGCCTACGCTGCCCTAACAGTTGACTTCCGAGAGCGTTATGATGATCAGCGCCAAGAGATCGAGGGCTGGACACATCAGATGCTAGAAAGCCAACATTACCAGCTTCGGATGATGGAGATGCAGTTCCAACACACCATGGGCTATCCTTTTGATCCATCCCAGCATTCGTACGTCCCATATCCACCACCACCACCACCAAATCAAGACTAGAGCTTGCAGGGAATTCTTTTCTTTATTTATTATGCAGCTCAGCTTATGTCCGGTGAGTACTCCTTTTCTTTAGACTTCTTTTGACCTATTGGGACAATGTGTCCCAAGTATGGGGTATGCGGATATGTTATTTGACATTTGTGCATGATTGTATGACTTTATTTGAAGAATATTTATGTTGTCTATTTTGCTCTATGTGCTTATCTGAGATTACATGCATACATACAGGTTTTTGTTTGAGAAAAACGTCAAAAACTGGTTTAAAATAAATAAATAAATAAATTTTGACCTCGACCGGGATGGTTCTGGCCAAACGAGGTTGACCACCTCGGTTGACCTAGAACACCTCGACCGAGGTAAGGTTTCTAACTCAGAATTTTCGAAAAAGTTTTTGTGTTTCTTTTCTGGATATGATCACATTGAAGATAAAGTTTGCAGATTGAATATAAAATCTTTACATGCTTGAAAGGTTTTATGATATGTTTAAGTTGCTATTTGCTTTGTTTTAAAATGCTAGCATGTTTGATTCTTTGTCTTTATCAAAATTATGTTGAATTTGAAGGTTGACACAACATGATGAGTTCTTTCACATTCTTCCTGGAAAGACCAAGGCAATTCATTCTCTTCTCTTCTTCTTCTTGATCATGCTTAACCCCTCATATACATTTTTGCCTCCCTTTACCTATCCGGGAATTTGGAAGCAAATGGTGAAAGCAAGTAAAGTGAAAGTAGAGAAGTTGGCTGGAAGTGAAAGTGTTAGAAAGTAATAATAGGTTTGGGGAAGTCAATCATGATGATGACTAACTCGGCACCATTCACATAGCCGGGTGTTTGTGTCTTGCCAAAGTCGGATTGAGCGATATTCCTAACGGGTCATGGTATGTGCATCAAGGGTTTGATGCATCTCAAGAAATTGATGATTGCTAATCTCCCAGGCTTTGGTTATTGTGCACCTCTGTCCATGCATCCCAAAAAGTAAAGTAAAAAAGTGTGAAATAAGCAAAGCTTATTGGTGGAGGATGTTCAAAATGCAAGTAAAGTGAAGTAAGATCCTATTCCCGGATTCTAGCACCACATTACCTTCTATACATCCCTACCCTACACGTTTCTTGACCTTTCTCTTTGAAAGCCCTTGATACCTCGAGCTTGTTGATTGACTTAGTTGTTTAAACTGGTTTATACATGATTGATTTTGATAAACATGAATTATTATGCATTCTATGATTTTATGCAAAGAAGAACAACAATCTTATATTCATGAAATGTTTTGACCATGTTTGATTTTATTTGCCATGAAGCATTCTCTTAGGGTGATCTAAGGGGAAAGCACACCATAAACGGCACGTTTTGAACCAAAGTGGAGCTAAGGGAGCTAAGGAGTCATTGGAGCTACATTTTGGAGCTTAAGGAGTAACTCAGGAAGCATGAAAAAGGATTCAAGATTCACTTTGGACCAGATTTGAGAGATTTCACATTCAGTTCAGAGTCACCTCGGTCAGCTACAGTACCACCTCGACCGAGGTGATTTTGAGGAGCGCCCCGACCGAGGTGGACACCCTGTCGCCGGCGAGGAGATATGTTTTATGGCTGAGATCTTTTAATTATGGAAAGAAGATATCTTATTTTTGGGTTGGATTTCTAGAAGGAAGAAAAGATATTCAGTTGATTTATTTGGTTATATTTTATAGGAAAATATCTTTTAAGATATTTTATCTTTGAAAGATAATTTTCCTATATAAAGGGTTGGATTTTCCACAAATTCAATCCATACTTGAATGCTTGAATGCTTGGAGGATGAATACTTAGATATTCACAGCATCAAAAGTCCTGCAGTTGCAGAAGATTTCCCTTCGGATTGAAGGAAGAAGGAAGGATTCCTTGTTGAAGTTAGCCTTTGAAGGAAGTTTTGTGAGATTTCTCTAGGCTACTTTTGGTTGGTTGTTCATGTTGATTTGTGACTTGGAAACACTTATTTGTCACATATTGGATTCAGTAATTGAAGTCTTTTTGTTTAAGTCTTCTTGTTTGATTATTGATTCCTTCTTTATAAAGTTAATTATTGTTATCATGATGATTGTTGGCTAAGTTTCTTTTGCGATTCTAGGGTGATTGGCTGAAGGTTGTGGAAAAGACGATGATAGAATAATCTTAATCCCAGCCGGACCCTGAAAGCTCGAGTCTTTATCTTAACCGACGAACACCTCGCTTAGTCGATGAACACCTCGGCCGGGCTGGATTCTGTCTGACCGAGGTGAACGTTTTCCTGATTCCTATCTGAGTTAAGATCCAGTTTGCCAAATCCTATTCTTATTACACCGTTCCTGGTTCAATGCAAGCCTAGGATGAGACTTAGCCGGTGATTCCTTTGCTTGTTTACCTAAGATCATAAGAGATAGGTGATAAAGGTTTATCCTTTATTGGGGTTTGAGTGTGCTTTCACTCCAATCTTGAGAGTTAGCCTGAGACTTACCCGGTAAAGGTTGATTCTATCCACTTGGTTGGTGTGTTAGTTTGAGGTTTTAGTTCTTTACCTTAGTTCCTTGCAACTTACCCGGTAATAGGAATTACGGTTTGGGATAGTGAGTAGTGAGACTTACCCGGTGATCTATTCCCGTCTTAGAAACATCTTTCCCTTGCAAAAAAATCTCAATTTTGTCCGCTTTATTCATAGATCTTGAGTTTGAACCACAACTAGATGTCTTAATCTCTAGAATCCGCATTTTCCCTTATTTGACTTATATCATCTTTGATTACTTTGATTGTTTTGGTTGATTTGCATTACTTGACAACCTATTTTGTGCTTGGTTTCGCCTAAGTCCATGTGTTCGACCCCAGGAATTTCTTTCTTTTATTACGATTGACCCGTACACTGCGGGTTTGCATCCTTGTTTAAGCATTTTCCTCGGTTATAAATTTAAAGCTTGCACACGCCTTTTGGAGCGAACAAGTTTTTGGCGCCGTTGCCGAGGACTTGGTTTAGATCAAGCCGGTTACGGTTGTCTTTGGGGCAAATGCCCTTGTTGTTACTAACCACTCTACTTGAGTGCTTTCGCAGGATCTTTTCTTAGATTTATGCGAAGAACCCGTGCTGGGAAGGAAATCGTTCCTTACGATCCCGAACCAGAAAAGACATACAAACGACGCTTGAGAGAAACTAAGATGGCCAACCAAGACGATTGCTATCTTGAGGCCAAATTGAAGGAGGCGCTAGAACAGCTACGCCTCAGTAAGGAAGAGTTGCAGCGAGAAAAGGAAGAAACTCGCGCAAGAACAGAAGCGATCGAAGCAGATATGGCGGCTCTAAGGAATCAATATCTACCTCGACTAGATCCAAATCCTCGACCGAGGCAGGACCCAGTTCCAGACGCCCCGGCACAGATACATCCACCTCGGATGCTAGTCCGAGATGTTCATATTGATGGAATTCCACAAAACCTAGGACAAAGGATGGACCCTAATCAGCAAGTGAGGCGTCCAGGAGTCAACCTAGCTAGGTGATCTAGTTGAGAACGATTATGAACTTCGACCGCAAGTTCTAACCATGATCCGACAATGCCAATTTGGTGGTTCGGAGAGGGAGTCTGCGCACCAACATTTGCAAAACTATGAGATTCTGATAAAGACTTTAAGGCCATCAAGGTTTGATAATAACAACTACAAGCTGCGTCCTTTCTATTTCTCTTTGAAGGACAAAGCGCTTGCATGGTATCAATCTTTTTTTGGATTGCCCACATCATGGGATTCCGAAGATCGAGTTGCTTGAGATCTACTTCAACGGACTTAATGGAGATGCTCAATTTAATCTCCAGTTACTTTCCACCGGCACATTCATGGACATGCCGATAGACGAAGCTTGGAGTTCATTAAAAAGCAAGCTTTGCACATGGAGAAATACTCTCACCAAGGAAACCGATAATGGAGCAAGGAGAGTTAGCTTCCAAGACACTTCATCAAATGGAGCTCAACTCACCTCGCTTAGCAATGAAGTCAAGCAATTAAAGGATCTTTTAGTAGCTCAAACGAAGGAGCAAGATGGAGGGTACTAAGGAAGGAACAACTATCAACGACCGCGGAATAACAACAACAATAGAAACTCCAACAATAGAAACAACAACAACAACAACAATAGAAGCAACAACAATTGGAGGACTAAACAACAAGTTCCCGGTAACCCTCATTCTCATAACACTTATAACCCCTCATCTTCTTCTTCCACTCCATTGAAAAGCCAGGAGCCTGGACAAAGTTCGTCCCATCCAGCGAAGAAAGATGCAGTGCTGGATGAAATTTTGGTCAAGCTCAAATCTATGGAGAGGTCCATGAGTTCATTTTCGAAGGCACAAAAAGCCTTAGAGAAACAATTCTACAACAAGGCGAATGAAGCGCCAAGAGATCCAGGGAAGCTCCCTGCAAGAACAGAGAGCAACCCTAACGGACAGATCATGGCAATAACGATCAGAAGTGGACTCAAGACGGCAGATCCAGTGCCTCGGTCGATGCCAGATCAGTCGAAGAACACCTCGGTCTAGGTACAGTCGAAGAACACTTCGGCCGAGGTACCAACCGATGTGGAGCCTCAAAAAGCGGAGGGGAAATCTGAAGTTTATTATCCACCTCCTGCTTATAAACCACCAATTTTATTCCCCCAGTCAAGGGCCAGAGCACATCTAGGCAAGCATTTCGGTAAATTTCTGGACTTAATGAATAAGCTTTACATTAACATCCCCTTCCTTGATGCTATTCTAGGGATGCCCGCCTATCGGAAGTTCTTGAAAGAGATTCTTTCAAAGAAGAGGAAACTGGAAGACCATGAAGAAGTAAGGGTGACATCTAAATCCTCGGAACTCATCCAAATCATGAAGGAGAAGATGCCACCCAAACTAAGAGATCCCGGTTCATTTTGCATTCCCATTCAAGTTGGGGATGTAACCGATGAAGCTTTGTGTGATCTAGGCGCCAACGTGAGCATCATCCAGCTGGAGCTATGTGAGAAGATGGGTCCTGGGGAACCCAAACCGTCAAGATAAGGTTGTACATGGCGGATCACTCCATTACCCATCCCATGGGCATTTTGGAGGATGTTCCCGTCAAGCTAGGTAACTTATATTTACCTATAGACTTTGTAATACTTTATATTCCTGCAGATTATCCCGTTTATATCATTCTCGGGAGACCATTCTTAGCAACTTTGGGTTGTAATGTGGATT
Source organism: Fagopyrum esculentum (assembly GCA_033239045.1). Classification (NCBI taxonomy): domain Eukaryota; kingdom Viridiplantae; phylum Streptophyta; class Magnoliopsida; order Caryophyllales; family Polygonaceae; genus Fagopyrum; species Fagopyrum esculentum. The sequence continues at coordinate 23,664,853 of BSUD01000005.1, read as the reverse complement.
GCAAGAACGCCGAGTTGAAATTCAACATTGGTGGAGATAAAGTGGAGTTTTCCTTACTTGCTACAATGAAGGGAGAGCCGCTGGAGGATGATATCTTCAACATCCACGATGAAGAAGAATCAAGGCAATTGGTGAGCTCTATCCTTACTAAAGACCCTCTTGAAAGAGTTATTAGTTTTAGCTTAATGGAGGAAGATATAGATGTTTCTTGTGATGCAGATATACGGAGCTTAAAGACACTGGAGGAAGATCCAGGAGCTAAGATTGAAACTCTAATTCAGAGGAAGAAGGAGATTCAAATCTCGGTTCCAGTTGCAGTACCTCGACCGAGGCACTTTCTAGACCAAGCGAGGTGTTCATATTTGAAGAACACCTCGGTCACCCACCTCGGACACTGACCGAGACGGCAAACGAGATGTTGCCAACTGAGACTTCTAAAGGTCCAGTTCTTCAATCCGAGACAACTTCACTGGAAGGAGGAAGCAAGGATCCCCCTCAGAAAGCACCCCTAGTTGTGGAGCTTAAACCGCTCCCAAGCCAGTTGCGGTATATTTTCCTTGGACCGGATTCTACATATCCCGTTATTGTAAGTACTTCTGTTTCCGAAACTAAATAGTCTAAACTAATGCATGTGCTGAGAAAACATCAAAAGGCTATAGGATATACTATTAATGATCTTATTGGTATTAAGCCTTCTTTTTGCATGCATAGAATTCTATTGGAAGATGATCATAAGACTTCACGGGAACCTCAAAGACGGTTAATTCCAATCATGAAAGAGGTCGTGAAGAAAGAGATTCTTAAGTTGTTGGATGCAGGTATCATAATCCCTATCTCGGATAGTAAGTGGGTGAGCCCAGTGCATGTAGTTCCGAAGAAAGGAGGGATGACCGTTGTGACAAATAAGAACAACGAGTTGATACCAACTAGGACCGTCACGGGCTGGAGGGTGTGCATAGATTATAGGAAGCTGAATACAGCCACTCGGAATGACCATTTCCCGCTTTCCTTCATCGATCAAATGCTCGAACGGTTAGCATAGCATTCACATTTTTGCTATTTTGATGGTTATAGTTGCTTCTTTCAGATTCCTATCCATCTGGATGATCAAGAGAAGACCACTTTCACTTGTCCATGGGGAACATTCGCTTATAGCAGGATGCCATTTGGATTATGTAATGCACCTGCTACCTTCCAGCGTTGCATGATGGCTATCTTTTCCGAGTATATAGAGGAGATCATGGAGGTATTTATGGATGATTTTTCAGTATATGGTTCCTCTTTTGATGATTGCTTATATAACCTTTCCCTAGTACTTCAACGATGTGAAGACACTAACCTTGTTCTGAATTGGGAGAAGTGTCACTTTATGGTTAACGAAGGGATTTTGTTAGGACACCTCGTCTCTAATCGAGGTATTGAGGTTGATCGAGCAAGATCGAGACTATTGAAAAAATTTCCCCCTTGTTCTGTTAAGGGTGTGCGGAGTTTTCTCGGGCATGCAGGTTTCTACAAGAGGTTCATCAAGGATTTCTCAAAAATCTCTAAACCGCTCACTAATCTTTTAAATAAGGATGCAGTTTTTGAGTTTTCGCAAGAATGCCTTGATGCTTTTTACATGACAAAGGAAGCATTGATTTCCGCTCCCATCATTCAACCTCCCGATTGGACCTTGCCCTTTAAAGTAGTGTGTGATGCGAGTGATGTAGCCGTAGGAGCGGTGCTAGGACAAAAGAAGGATGGCCGGACCAATGCCATTTACTATGCTAGCAAAACGCTACATACAACTCAACGAAACTACGCCACCACCGAAAAGGATCTTTTGGCGGTTGTATATGCTTTTGAGAAGTTTTGCTCCTACTTAGTGGGAGCGAAAGTTATTGTTTACAGTGAACATGCAGCTATTCGTTACTTGCTTGCAAAGAAGGATGCAAAGCCGCGTCTTATTCGCTGGATTCTCTTGCTTCAAGAGTTTAAAGCAAGAGAATTGTGTACTTCGAGTATACTTTGAATCATTGCTTAGGGAAGATCCCGAGAAGGACGCGATTTGGAGATTGTGTATTTCGAGAATATCTTAGGGTTTACATTTGGAGACGGATTGACATCCCGTTTCTCATTGTGTCTTGAGATTGTTGTGAGGATTTCCATTCCCTTTTCTACATTCATTAAACAAAAACATTTGTAGTTCGGATTTGAGATTGGTTATTTGACTATTATTGAGTTTTCGAGGCTTTAACCTTTTTCTCTTTTAAACTTGATTTTTGATTCTATGATGATGACTATTGGCTAAACCCCTTTTAGCAATTCTAAGGTGAAGGGTTGATAGTTGTGGCTTAGATGATGATAGATTGAACCAAAATAGATTGGACCCTGAGAGTTGTGAGAACCTCGTCGACAAACCTTTTCCACGGTCTGTTCTTGAATTCCATGGCCGAGGTTTCTCAAGAACTAGTCGTGGTTTTCCTCTGTCGTACGTTTTTCCTTTTGCTTTAATCCAAAGTTAAGAGATTTGCCTTAACCTAGCCTTGGCTTGTCTTTCCTAGGTAGTAGTGAGACTCAACATCCTCTATTTCGGTTTCGAGTGTCACAACCTTAACCGTTTTGGCCTATCTTTGATTTCCTTGGGTTTGGGTATGGGTATTTGAGAGTAATTCTTATCCTTTGATCCTTTCTATACTTCAGCCTCAACAACCTTTATAGAGAGTGTCCTTGGGTGAGACACATAGGTTTGGAACTTCACCGTACATAACCTTACATTAGATATACCCTTGCAATCCTCACTCTGTCCTTACATCTATAGAATATCTTGAATCGATTGCCACAATTGGATACCTGGATCTTTAGGATTGCTGTTTTCCCAATATTACTTGCAAAGCTTCTACTTTATTGCTTGACGATTTGTGAACTGAATTTTTTTCCCCCAAATCCCTGAGTTCGATACTCTGGAATTCTTGCTTTACTAAGCCGATCTGTACACTGCGGGTTCGCTTGCTTAATTTCTATTTTATAAATTAAAAGCTTATTTACACGCACGCTTCCAGGCGAACAAGTTTTTTGCGCCATTGCCGGGATTTGGTTTAGGCCAAATTCAGTTTTCGGTTGTCGGGTTTGGGAGCTTTTTCTTTTTCTTTTAATCTTTTGGTATGAGTTTTTTGAGTTTTCAGATTTTCCAATGGATGGAAAGATCTCGATGACCTTGAAAGAAAATTGATCCTTGCTGAAATTGCTCGACTGGTGGAGAAGTGCGACGAAGAATTCCAAGTCTTGATCATTCCTCCTATCGAAACTGAAGTTCCTCTCGAACCTCTTGAAGAAGAAGAGGAAGATGTACAACACCTTGGCCTTACTTCTGAACCATTGGCCAAGATTGAGGCACAAACGGAGAAGATGAAAGAGATTTCATGTGCAGGCTCTCCTCTAGACATGATTCTCATCCCAAGGCTTGAAACGCTTCACCCGGTATGTTCTCTCATTCACTTTGAAATTTCTATTAAAATTTCTAATTTTTTCAGGAATGCACCGGAGAGTTGGAGGTCTCCTCCAAAGGAACGTCCTAAGGTCAAGATGAAACCTCCATCAAAATTGTGCAAAGAAGATGCTCCTTGGACTACAAGGAGTGGAGTTAGCAAGCACTTCACCATTAAGGCGATGAAGTGTCTTTTGTTCAAGTATGGGGTCATTTAAATGACGAAGACCATACATCATCCCCAAGCTGGAGATGGAGAAGCTAAGTGGATTCTCGAGAAACTGATTTCTCAATCCAGAAAAGGATGGGACGCAAGGCTAGATTATGTCCCTTTAAAATGCAGGAAAGCTAAGAAGATTCTGCTGAGAATCAAACCGTACAAGCTTGTACGTAGGAGATCTTACCAATTGCCGGTGAAATTAGGAACCGGAGATTTCTTGGAAGAGTTTAATTGTAGATTTAAAGAGCAATCCAAGATGTTCAAGGTGCATTGAGTCATCTATGGACATAGGTCCAGCCAGCGACGTTAAACCAAGCGCTTCTTGGGAGGCAACCCAAGGTAATGCATTCTCGTGTTTTTGTTTTTGTTTTTCATTCTTTCTTAGATTAGTTTAGTTTAGTTGTTTTTGTTTGTTTCCCCTCGATACCTTCCGTTATGTTGTGGTTTTGGATGCCAAGAATAAGGAATGAGAAAATTAGGGAGGAAAAGCCGAAAGATTGACGAAACTTGGATTTTTGGCGAACATAAGAAGGATTCCACGGGTATCCGTACAGTTCCACGCCCAAAACCACGGCCGTGGAAATGCCCGATAGGCCATGAAAAAAAAATTTTGGAAAAATTTTTTGGCCGAGAGACGTTTTCTTTTCTTCATTCAGCAACGCTCTTTGACGTCGATTGAAGTATTCAGAGTTCCCTATTTAGCTTATATAGACTCCCATCACCACCGCTCAATGAATGATTTGCCTTGCCTGATTCGCCATCTTACATTTTGAGTATCCTTTTCCTCCTTTTCTTTTCTTCACATTGGGGACAATGTGAGTTTTAAGTATGGGGTGGAGGTATTTGCAATATACCGTTTGCATGTTTTATGTCTTGCATCAAAAATTTTGAAAAATTTTAAATTTTTTTTGTGCTCTAGGATGGATATGATCTCTATGATGAATATTGTTTTGTGGAATAGCTTTGATGATTTTGATATTCTTGAATTGATTTATGACATATGTGGGATTTTAATACTTTGTTAGAACTTCATGCATGTTTGATAATTTGCTTTCATTCTAAATCATGTTGAGTGTTGAAGGTTAAAACCGCATATAAGTTCTTACACTTCTTATTGAAATGATTAAGGCAGCTCGATTTTTCTTGCTTCTTTCCTTGTTCATTTAGCCCCTCAATGAAAATATTTGCCTCCTTTACCTATCCGGGAATTGGGAAGAGTTCAATTTTGGCATGTTTTATGTGGGAGGGCCATGAAAGAAAAAAATTATGCATTCAAAGTGTAGAAAAATAGGTTTGGGAAAGTCAATCTTGATGATGAGTAACTTGGCATCATTCACATAGCCGGGTATTTGTGTCTTGCCAGAGTCGGATTGAGCGATATTCCTAACGGATTATGATATGTGCATCAAGGGTTTGAGGCATCTCGAAATTGAGAAACGCCAATTTTCTAGGCTTCGGTTTTTGCGCACCGTTGTCCATACTTCCAAAAAGTAAAGTCAAAAAAGAATTTTGTGTTGAAAAAGGAGAGCAAAGCTCTCAAATGGTGGTTGATTCAAGTTGTTAAAGAAAAAGTTGTGTTGTATTGTTCCTTTTTCCCGGATTTTTGCACCACATTAACTTATGCATCCGACCTATTCACGTTTCTTGACCTTTGCTTGAGAGTCCTTAAGATCTTTGGATTGTTGTTTGAATTTGTGGTCTAAATTGGATTCCTCATTATTGATTTTGATATATTGCAAGTTATGATGCATGTTATGATTTTCTTGCAAAGTGTGATTATCCTTTCCATGATATAATTCCTTTTGACCATATGATGATTGTTATTAGTTATGAAGCAATTTTTTTGAGAGTGATCTATGAATAGAAGCACAACCAAAATATTGTGGTTTTTCATTGTTTTTGCATATTCATAATCCATATCCATCTTTTATTTTAAGTTTGAACCTTGCTTGGGGACAAGCAAGAGGCAAGTATGGGGTATTTTGATGACATGAATTATGATCTATATTTAGGCATGTATTTATATAGATTTTCCCTTTATTTTGCATTCATAGACATACATTCATGACATTTATGGTTATATTCACCTACTTTGCAAGAATAGAGGTCTACACAGAGTTTTATTGCATTTGTAGATAATTTGGCGAATTATGGAGCGAAATGGCACATTTAAGGATTAAGCCTTGATGCGGGACAAAAAGGAGCATAAAAGGAAGCTAGGACGCGTCAAAGTATTTTCTGATACCGTCTGACACGTCAAAGTATTCTCTGATACCTTCTTACGCGGCCCAGAGTATTTTTTGATACTAGTGGGCTCGACTTCTTTTCAGCCCAAATATATAGGGTTTTGTCTTTAAACCTACGTTGATCCCTACAAATATTCGATAGCCTTCAACATTTAAAGGGAGCCAAAATCTGCAAAAGGGAGACTTAGAGGGAGCAGAAATCTCCGACTTGGAGACCTAGGACGGTGACAGACCTAGGGACGGCCGCATATACCTTACACCAAGTATACTTTGAATCATTTCTTAGGAAAGATCCGAGAAGGACGCGATTTGGAGATTGTGTACTTCGAGAATATCTTAGGGTTTACATTTGGAGACGGGTTGACATCCCGTTTTTCATTGTTTCTCGAGATTGTTGTGAGTATTTCCATTCCCTTTTCTACATTCATTAAACAAAAACATTTGTAGTTCGGATGAGATTGGTTATTTGACTATTATTGAGTTTTCGAGGCTTTACCCTTTTTCTCTTTTAAACTTGATTTTTGATTCTATGATGATGACTATTGGCTAAATCCCTTTAGCAATTCTAAGGTGAAGGGTTGATAGTTGTGGCTTAGATGATGATAGATTGAACCAAAACATATTGGACCTTGAGAGTTGTGAGAACCTCGTCGACAAACCTTTTTTACGGTCTGTTCTTGAATTCCACGGCCGTGGTTTCTCAAGAACTAGCCGTGGTTTTCCTCTGTCGTACGTTTTTGCTTTTGCTTTAATCCAAAGTTAAGAGATTTGCATTAACCTAGCCTTGGCTTGTCTTTCCTAGGTAGTAGTGAGACTCAACATCATCTCTTTCGGTTTCGAGTGTCACAACCTTAACCGTTTTGGCCTATCTTTGATTTCCTTGGGTTTGGGTATGGGTATTTGGGAGTAATTCTTATCCTTTGATCCTTTCTATATTGCAGCCTCAACAACCTATATAGAGAGTGGCCTTGGGTGAGACACATAGGTTGGGAACTTTACCGTACATAACCTTACATTAGATATACCCTTGCAATCCCGACTCTGTCCTTACATCTATAGAATATCTTGAATCGATTGCCACAATTGGATACCTGGATCTTTAGGATTATTGTTTTCCCAATATTACTTGCAAAGCTTCTACTTTATTGCTTGACGATTTGTGAATTGAATTTGTTCCCCCCAAATCCCTGAGTTCGATACTCTGGAATTCTTACTTTACTACGCCGATCCGTACACTGCGGGTTCGCTTGCTTAATTTCTGTTTTATAAATTAAAAGCTTATTTGCACGCACACTTCCGGGTGAACAGTATGTTAATATGGAGCTTACTCATGACGTCTAGAAACTTACCGAAGTGCTTCTCTAGGCGTGCTCTCGCTCTAGACTGCGGGAATGGTAGTGGCGGTTTGTACGCAGGAGGCGGTACGTAAATTTCTTCTTTCTCTTTCATTTTGGTTAACCCAAAATCATTTCGGTCGAGGTCTCTTCCGAGGTGACTCCCTGTTGGGGTCTCCTCGGTTGGCCTAAAAGCATTTCAGCATGGGAATAAGGATTACCAGAATTGTTTTAATCGGATCTCCAATTATTGTAGTTTTGGTTGTTGTTGTTGTAGTTGTTGTTCCTGTTACTTTGGTAGTTTCCTCTTCCATAATACCCAACATCTTGCTCTTTGGTTTGTTGGATTTTCGCCTTTATGAGCTCCTTCAAAACCTCCATCTCATTGTTGAGGGCGTTGATTTGTTCCACACTAGAAGAGGCGAGGTTCAGCTCATGAGGTCTAGAAGTTTGACCTCCCGTCTCCGTACTCCGGTGGGAGTATTTCTCCATAGTGAGAGTTTGCTTCTCAACAAAATCTCACGCTTCATCAACTAGATTGTCCATGAACATCCCAGCTGAGAGTTATTGTAGCTTGAACTGCGCTTTAGCACCCAAACCCTTGAAATATATCACTAGCAAATCAATTTTTGGAATCCAATGGTGTGGGCAATCCAACCAAAGGTCTTTAAACCTTTCCCATGACTTGAAGAGGCTTTCACCATTCTTCATCACAAAAGCATTTCTTTTGGCTCTCAACTCCCTCGTCTTTGATGGCGGGAAGATTTTGGTGAGAAATTTTGCGGTCATCTCCTCCCATGTGTTCACACTTCCAGTTGGAAGGGAATCATACCATGCAAGTGTTTTATCCATCAAAGAGAAAAATAAAACACACAGTCTATAGTCATTATTATCACACCTAGAAGGTCTCAAAGTTTCCATCAAAATGTCATAGTTTTACAAGTGCTGGTGTGGTGATTCTCTCTCCATTCCTCCAACCAATTTGCTGAATCATTGTGATGACTTGAGGTCTGAACTCATAATCCCTGTTAGATGGGTCACCTAGGTTGACACCGGGACGGCGTGTTTGCTGAACGGGATCCATATGTTGACCTAATGTTTGTGGAATGCCCACAAATGGATCAACTGGCTCCACCCTTGGTGGAGGCGGTGGTATATAGGCGGGTGGAGGTGGGTCAATCACAACCCTAGCACCTCTCTCCGCTTCTAGGTGCACTTGTCGCATCTGCTCTCTCATTGCGGCCAAATTGGTCTGAACTTGCTCATGTTGGGTAAGTTGGTCAGCTCTCTCTTTCTTTAGAGATTCTTCTTGGAGTCTTATTTGATCTCGAGTTGCAACTAATTCAGCTCTAAGATCCTCTACTTCCTTATCATTGGCAGTGGCCATTTTCTTAGCTTCTTTCAACCTTTTCTTGTAAGTCTTTTTTAGTTCAAGATCATAAGGAATGATTTCTTTACCAGTTCTAGTTCTTTGCATAAACCTAAGGAAGGGTTGTGCAAGAACACTCAAGCAAAAAGATCAATAGTAAAGCAAGAAGCTTCCAAGTATGGAAAACCGTACATTGGATTGGTCTTGACCAATTCCCCAGCAACAGCGCCAAAAACGTCTTCGCTCCAAAAGGTGTGTGCAGACAAAGGTTTAAATTTATAATCCGAATAATAAACCTAACGATAAGTGAACCCGAAGTGTACGGATCAATCATAGTTAGGGCTTATATTCCGGAGTCGATCTTAGGGAATCGGTGAGAACAATCACAGTAAAGCAATCCAACTTCATAAGCATGTAATAATATTGATCAAAAGCAAAAGACAAGAAGTATAACAAGATGGGAATGCAGATTCTAAAGATCATAGTATCTAGTTGTGGTTTCGACTCAAAATCTCTTCGGATAACGTGGAAAAAGCTGAGGTTTGTTGAGGGAAGGTGTTGCTACTATGGGATAGATCACCAGGTAAGTCTCACTACCCACTTTCCCAAACAAAGATCCTATCACCGGGTAAGTCTCAAGGAACTAGGGAAAGGTAAAGGCGCTCAAATCAACATCACTCACCTAAGGGTACAGAACTAACCATCACCGGGTAAGCCCGACCAAATATTAGTACCTGGATTATTGTTTATAGTTAAGTTAGGAGATCGATGTTGAAAATATGTATTAATGTAAGCTTTATGTCTAAGGTAGGTAGACAATTTTGCCCCTGATATTTAACACCGAGTTGTTAACTTAACGTGTTAACAGTAATCCGGGTACTAATATTTGGTTGGGCTCAATAGGTACGGTACGTTCTGATAGTTTAAACGAAGGGGTACTAAAGTTTAGTCATCCTAAAAGATAAGGTACTGTTTAGGCAATTTTCTCTTCCATTTAATGTTTTAGTTTCCTTCTCTGATTTGAAATCTTCATGTTGTTCACGGTCAATTTTTTGTGTTAGCCTTCTCCCACTCAGTAATTTGATTTAGAGCAAGTAGGTTCAAATTTTGGGGTGTCTTTTGTTTGTTAAAGATGACTTGGTTTCTAGCCATTTAGATGTTCCACCAAATGACCACAACGTGTCTTAGTTTAGATGAACTGATTTTTCCTTGTAGTTCGGAAAGAATGTCACTAGTGCTCTGATTGTCAATGTCACAATTGTGTAGTGGAAAAGAAATTTTTTGGTTATCGATAGTCTGCAAACTATACTACCACTCAAAGAAAAGGTGCTTACTACTTTCTATATGATGATTACAGAATTCACAATTCATCACAACTGGTATTTTTTTTGTTTGTCGAGATTCTGTCTTGTTGGTATTCTGTCCAAAGCCAGCTTCCATGTAAAATTTTTAATTTTAGGCGTTATGTTGACTTTCTAAATCCATGTCTTGTCATGGGTGACCCTCACCTTCCGTTTTTGAATCATTTCCATCACCGATTTGGTCGAGTATCATCCTTTGTCATTAGCTTCCCATTATAATCAATCACTTATATTGTTTATGGGAAGGTTATAGTTTTTAATTTTTTTCGATAATGTTGTTGGGTAGAATTGTATGTACTCGATTTATAGTTTGGTGATTCCATCTTTTGTCTGAAATATTTGAGGAAGTGAGTTCATTCGGGTTTATTAGTGTTTTGTTACTCACAAAGTCTAAAAGTGGCTTGTTAGTAAACAATTTGTCTCGCCAAAATTGGCACGATGTGTTTTTTCCGCATTCCTAATTCCGGAGGCATGCGCTTTTGAGATACTTTTCTTCAACTATTTTAATCCATACGTTATCCGGATCGGCCATAATTTTACATAGTAGTTTCATCTGTATTGCTTTATTCATATCTTCTGTTTTCCTAATTCTAGTGACACCTAGGGTTCTTGGCTTGCAAATATTATTACAATTGATCAGCGGAGGGAAAGTAGGTCCCTTTATTCCAGAAGAAGTTTCTATTAATTTGGTCTAGTTTGTGATGAATGCTTGAAGGAAGTATAAATGTCTGCATAAGTTAACTTTGTTTGGCATTCAAGTTGGCTTTGTTAGTGTGATTCTGCCTCCTTGAGACAAAGATGATGTTTTCCATTTCGTAAGTTGTTGCTTTGATTTTAGTATTACAGAGTTAAAGATGTCCTTGTTAACTCTGTCGTTATGATGGGACATCCGAGATATTGTTCAAGATTAGTGGTTCCGTGGATGCCAAGATATGTTTGAATTCTTCTTTTGTTATTTTGATCAATGTTCGTGGTAGTTTGGAATGCTGATTTATGGTAGTTTATGAATTGTCCCGAAATATCACAAATCAATTAGTGTCGATAGAATTTTGCTACTTGCTTCTGTTGTGGCCTTTGAAAGATTATTATGTCATAGACAAATGCTAAGAATGGTATTCTTGATCCATTTTTCGTAATAGGGAAACCTATAACATAGGATTCTCATTAGTCATTTTTTGTATGTTTTTGGCAAAAACTTCCGCACACAAAGAGCAAGGGAGAAAGGGATCTCCCTGACGCAACCCTCTTTGTAGGACAAAAATCTTTGTAGGGGAGTCATTTATTAATATGGATTAGGAGATTGTTGAGATGCATTCATAGATCCAGTTTCGAAATTTTTCCAAAGCAATGTTTTTAAAAACTCTCATTCTACATTGTCGTATGTCTTTCCATATCTAGTTTGATTGTCATAAACCCTTCTTTTCCTTTCTTTGTTTTTAAGCCGCAAAAAATTTCGTGAGCGATGAGCACACTATCGTGGATCGCTATGTTTTTAGTGAAGGAACTTTCTAGTGGGTAAATTAGCTTTGGTAGGACGACACTTAGTCTTTTGGCCAAAATTTTGGCAATTATTTTATAGACTATCGAGCATAGACTAAATGGTCTATAGTGGTTAGTTGTTGAGGGGGTTTTAATTTTTGGGAGTAGTGTTATAAATGTATGAAAAATTTGGGTATGTACATATTGGATACCACACTTGAATATTATATATTGGTAACAAAATAGTGCACTTGAGTATTAATATATTGGTCTATAGTGGTCTATATTGTTTTGTCTTTATTTTTCCTTTTTCTTAAGATTCTTAGGATATGAGTCTAATTTATATTAAACAGTTGAGTTAATAGTGCACTTTCTTTTAATCATGTGTACTATGTATGCACTTTTAGTTTATAATGTAGACTAGGTATACACTTTTGTTTTCTTTTTTTTACTATTTTGTTGCCGGAAACACTGTTCATTGCCGCGGGAATTTGTCACCCTTTGAATAAATCTGAAAAATATGAAGCACGTCGGAAACGAAGCTTATTGGCCTTCGCCGTCTTCCTCCTCTCTTCGAAGATCCAGATTCTCAAAGCCAGCAACAACCACCGCCACCACGCCCTCATTTCTTCGGCGACTTCGAGCGGATCTATAACCAGCACAGTTGTCGATCTAGAACCAACAACAACCACCTCCGCCATCATCGATTTAGAACCAACAGCCATTGCCGCTTGTTACCGCCCTTGTCGGACGTCAATCGAGCTCGCTACCGCCGGGATTGACGCTTGTTGCCGTGGGGAATGAATCATGCCGCCGGAATAAAACTCTTGTAATCCTAGATTGGGTGGGATGAAACCTTGGGTAAATTACAAAAAAGGCTCCTAAATTTTATAAATGTGTTAATAACCCAACTTTTTAAATTTACACATTTTTGCTCCAAAAAAATAATTACTCAAAATTATTTGAAGTTATAAAGAAGATATTATTATTTATTTTTATTCAATTATATTTTAGTTTTTCAATGACAATTTGTACTTAATATATTATATTTGGAAAAAGACAATAAAACAAAAACACGGCCATGTCTGCGTTTATTATATTTAAAATAATGTTTAAAAAATATATATAGAATGGAAAAGTTAATTTAAAGTATGGGCTACGCCGCTACGACCACGTTTTTAGATCTAGATATGACACACTTTTGTCAAAATACGTTATACTGTTGATTTTTTTGTATCTATTTGTATTTTTGTTATTTTTGTAAAACTATCATTTTATTTATATTTATTAATTAAAGTAAAAAGAATCCAGAAAACTAGTTAAGCTTAATATGTTCGTGGGTAATTAATCCCTACATACTCTAGCTACGACAAAATGAGTGGATTGGGCTTGCAAGTAGGATACGTTTAAATGCATTTAAATATATGGTACTACTAGTTTAGTGCCCATGCTTACAGATATTTAAAAATATAATTTTTTGTTTTTTTTAATGAATAATTTTTATTTCAATATTGCTTATATAACACGTCACGTCAGTAAAATTCGTGCTCCCTTTTAGTATGTATAATAGATTATATTTGAATTTAACCAAAAGACCAAAAAACGTAATATTTGTATATTCTATGAGATAACAAAATTCCTCAAAAAATTTCACATGAATAGATTAGGCTTGAACTTAACCAAAATATCAAGATATCTATTGTTTTTATACTCTTTAAACTTCCCATTTATACAAGTTCTAGAACTGTTAATCTTAATAGCTAATCGATGTGGGGTAATAAAATTTCTCAAAAGTTTAACATAAATAGATCATACTGATAACAAAAGATTTTCTAACTTAAAAATAGTCTAAAAATAAAGATTTATTGCCCAAAAATAGATTGGTTGGAACAAAAAAAATTACATAAATTTTTCAATAAGAGATTGTTAGTATAATAAATAAAGATTCTCTGCCTTAAAAAATTATCTTACAAAATAAAATTTTATTGGCCAAAAAATTGTGGGAGCTCTATTTCAATACTCGCGCCACATTAAGAAAATTCGTGTTCTCTTTTAATATGTATAAATTCCTTAAAAAGTTTAACATAAATAGATTTGACTGATAATCCATCAAATGTAGAAATAATCGTCCAAAAAATAAAACTTCAAGGGAAACATTAAGACCCTGATAATTGAAGTGAAACAATCTCACATAATAATTGTATTTGAACTTAACCAAAAGTTCAAGAAACGTATTGTTTTTATACTCTTTAGACTTCCTACTTATACAAATTTTAAAATTATCAACCTTAATAGCTAATCGATGTGAGATAACAAAATCCCTCAAAAAGTTTAACGTAAATAGATCAGACTGATAACAAAAGATTCTCTGACTTAAAAAATAGTTTAAAAATAAAGACTTATCTTCCCAAGAAATAGATTGGTTGAAACAAAAAAAAGTTACGTGAAATTTTCCAATAACAAATTGTTAGTTTAATAAATAAAGATTTTCTAGTTAAAAAATGGGTTAATTTAGTAACTAGGCTGTTTTTATATTTACTCTACTAACTAGGCCTTTAATATAAATCTATTAAGTAAATATACCCCACTCTAACTTTTTACCGTAGAAACCTTGCCGTCCATCATTCTTCTCCTTTTCTCCCTAACCTTCGTCATGCCGCCGAAGTTCGACCCATCTTAGGTCGTCGATGCGTTCGTCCGGGTGACAAGAGGCGAGGTCGGAACTGCGAGGTTACTCGCGGCACTCACCCGAAGAACGAACCACTCGGTCTCTCCCCTAAGAATGTCGGAGCCGTGAGCCCTTGAGATGGAATTTGCTGGAAACTGTGGAGTTCATTTGGACTTGGCCTCAAATGGAACCAGCGTTTTGACTACATTGTTTCCAGAAGAGCTTGGCTTGATTCGAATTTGAGGTTGTAAGAGAAACAACACATTCTGGTATGAAAAACCCTTCTGGTATGTGCTTGATTCCAGACATCGGCACCCACACTATTCTTGTCTTGCTTAACGAGGGATTCAACGTTTGAATCATTGACAACCTTGACAATTCATGTGAAGAAGATTTTAATCGCGTTAGAGAATTAGCGGGTTCTGAATTGTCCAACAATCTTCACTTCATTCTGGTACGTTTCTAGATTTCGACTTTGTTTTTTGGTGTTTTGATTCTAGGTTTTCCTTTGATTTTGATTGTTTGCTTTTGCAGGGTGATTTACGAAACAAGGATGGCATTGAACATCTCTTCTCTAATCACAGGTTTGATGTTGTGATCCAATTTGTTGGACTCAAGGCTGTCGGCGAGAGTGTTGCTTATCCTTTTTGATATTTTGATAATAATTTTATTAGCTCCATTAATCAGTATCAAATCATGGCTAAATACAACTGCAAGAAGGTGATTATTTGTTACTAGAATGAGATTATCAGTCAATCAGTCATCACCAAGCCTTATGGTCGAAGATTTCAATCTTAGGGCTATGAATCCTTATGGTCGAACCAAAGTACTAATTGATTTGTTTCTTTATTTGGAATTCAGCAGTGACATTGTTTACTCAATTAATTTCACTTGGAAAAACAAACTCAGCTTTTTCTTAAAGAAATTGCTCGAGGCATTGCAAGGGTGAGTCATACCAGAAATAGTTGACACAGGTAATCCGGTCTTCTTGCTTAATCCAACTCTATCACAATCATGCTTATGTGATGGGTGATGTCAAATGGGATCTAGAGCATGTGCATGCCACTTTCTAATCTTGATTTATAGAAGAGTATTAATGGTAAAGTATTCAGTTAGTACTAACAAGAGGGAAAGAAAATTACTTTGTATACAGTTTTTATCTAGTTAATAGTAACTTCAAGCATACTGAAGCAAATTGTTGAATTTAATTATTTCTAAATCAACATATATTACAGCCACAAATGACACACAAAATCAACTAAAAACTGATACTGTATGTGTACTTGATACATCATATAATATTATTTATTCATATTTCTATGTAAAACAACAATATTGGATAAGCACTAGGTGAATCAACTTGGTCAAGTGGTGTGCTTAAGCAAAAGACATGTTGTTTAAGCTTTAATTGAAATCAACCATTTCATGATATCAAATGCTGCAAAGAAGCCTATAATGGATGCTCATTTAAATATCAATTGCTGCGAACTGTCCTAGCTGCTGACTTGATTGGGTAAGTTAAACGCCATCTCATAATAAATATGATTAGAAGCCCACAATCCTTCTAGCATATGCAAATGTCAATTGTTTCTGATATTGATGCTAATTCTAAGTTGTATCTCTCTGTTCTGAATCTTCTGATGTGCAGATTTCATACTTATGATTACGCAAGACACCCGAGTATCTTAGAGTGCCTCTTAACTTAGCTTGTTTGGGTGAGTCATTCACATACCAGCAGCTGCTCCATGCAACAGGTGACTTCAGTGATGCTAATCTCGTTAAACATGGTCATTCTGGTGATTTATTTCGGGGTCTCTTGGAAGGTGGTATCCTAGTGGTAAAAAAAGTGGAACTAAATACAGTTACAAGGGAAGCGTACTTGCTTGAGTTGAATTTCTTTAGTAATATAATCCACATGCATGATTAAATGTCTTAAAACCAGTGGAACCTAGTTTAGTATTGTTTGAAAAGAAGGTGATGATGTTTGTGTTGACGATTATGTGCTACATGCCAATCGATGTTTCTGGCTTTCGATGGGATTTGATTCAGCTTTATACATTTTTCCATCTTTAGCAGATTTTGTTGTAGCTTTCCTAATTTTCCTTGATTTGTATACCATCTCTTGTATATGTCTCCGGCAAACTAAAAATCTTGGTTTCTACATGGACATGGATTCTGATAATACCTATGGAAAAGCTTATCGAGTTGGAGCCTCGGTTTCTCAGCTTCCCAGGTAAAACTTAAGTATTTCTTTTTAGTGTTGATTGGCTTATGTTGTCTTGAAGTTGCCTAGTACATTGGAAATGTTTATGATATAGTTAGTATCATGTCAGGTGGTTGATTTGTTGAAGGTGAATGGTTAAGAAACGTTTTCCGATGGAAAGAAACAATAGGACCATGGGAGGAAAGACCTAGGCACTTTGGTGATGTTCGGATGTATTGGACTGATGTAGGAGTTTGTTTACTACTCGACTGATGATTGTAGGCTAAACATTTGCCTTATCTATGTGTTACTCAACTTGTAAAATTTCTGGTATCAAATTTTTGGTATTTAATTTCTGGTATCTAATTTCTGGTTGATAATTTCTGGTATGATAATTTCTGGTATGATAATTTCTGGTATGATAAATTCTGGTATGAAAAATTCTGGTATGAGAAATTCCGGTATGAGAAATTTAGTCCAGAAAATAAAAAAGAAAATAATAAAAAAAATAAAAAAAAAAGGCAAGAAAAATAATAATAAAAAAAATAAATTCAGTAATTAAAAATTAAAACTTATACTTATATAACAAATAACAAACATCATTTATTCCTTTCTTTCTAAATAGAAGGGTTAATAATTTTTAACTACTATTAAATGAAAGTGGTAAAAAATTTGGGGTACACTTTCTTAAATAAAAACTCAAAAAGGCCTAGTATGTCAAATTATCACTTTAAAAATTAGTTTACAAAATAAAGATTTATTGGCCAAAAAATTGTGGGAGCTTCATTTCAATACTACTCCACAACACGCCACGTCAGCAAAATCTGTGATCTCTTTTAGTATGTATATTATATTTGAACTTAACCAAAAGGCCAAAAGGGCAAGAAATGTATTATTTGTATAAAGCAAAATTCGTGCTCTCTTTTAGTATATATAATAGATTATACTTGAATTTAATCAAAAGGTCAAGAAATGTATTATTTGTATAATCTATGAGATAACAAAATGCCTCAACAAATTTAACGTAAATAGATTAGGTTGATAATTCTTTTAAAAAAAGAAAAAAAAATCGTCCCAAAAAATAAAACTTTAGGGGAAAACATTAATACCCTCATAATTGTAGGTAACAATCCCACGTAATATTTATATTTGAACTTAATCAAAATGTCAAGAAATGTATTGTTTGTATACTCTTTAGACTCCCTATTTATACAAGTTCTAAAACTATAAACATTAAAAATCGATGTGAGATAACAAAATCCCTCAAAAAGTTTAATGTAAATAGATCAAACCGATAACAAAAGAGTATGTGGGTTAAAAAATAGTTTAAAAATAAAGATTTATTGTCCCAAAAATAGATAGGTTGGAGAAAAAAAAAACAGTTACGTAAATTTTTTCAATAACAGATTATTAGTTTAATAAATAAAGATTATTTGGCTTATAAAAATAAATTAATTTACAAAATAAATATTTTATTACTCTTTTTAATTGTTTAAATTGAACCATAAAAATCAGAATTCTATAGATATTTTAACAATATAAATTTTTAATTTTTTTAATTAAAAAAATTTGTTTTTTAAACAGTTGATTGATATTTTTCATTAGGATGCTTTCAATAACAGATTATTAGTTTAATAAAAAACAATTTTTTTTAACAAAAACTTTAACTTTTTAGTTATAGGTAATAATATTAAAAAAAATAAATTAGAAATTTGTTATGTAATTTTTTTAATTAACACTTTGACAATTATTATAAATTTATAATTAATTTTTTATTACATGATCTAATCAGATTAATATTAATATATTATTCTTAACATTTAGCGCTTTTAAAAAAAAACTGTAAATTGTTTAGATAATAAATTTTTAATTTTTTTTCCCGCACAAGGTGCGAGTATTAGACTAGTTCATTACTTAAAGAACAACCCCATCGTTCAACAGATTATCAAATAAACCAAGCATAAACTCCACAAAACCCAAAACAAACAAAGGATTAACAAGTTTAAAACTAGCAAGCAAGTGTGCCACTGCATTTGCATTTCTCCTTGCAAACCTCCATGACACAGCACCCAACGAGCTTGTCACTTGAAGAATTTTCCCTACAAGCATGCCAAAAGCATTACGATCGATCTTGTGTTTTTGAAGGTGGTGAATAACCATGAGGCAATTAGCTTCAACAATCACATGGGTGAGATCTTGTTCCACTGCACATTGGACCGCCCACAAGACACCCTCCGCCTCTGCAATCACTGGGTCAAACCCCTACTGAATTCGCTTAGCCCCCATAAACAAAACCTCACCTGACTTGTCTCTAGCCACAAGACCCACATCGCACCCTCCCTCCGAAATTGAGGCATCTGCATTAATCTTTGATAAAACCCACTGGCGGTTTCCTCCATTTCCTGTCGCCCTCAACCTCCCTAATGCCCAGCCTATGCTTCATGTTATCACTACTCTTGAAGTTAGCTAGCCATCGAAGTTGGTTGTCAAGAACGAGATTCACTTCCTTCTCAATCCCCTCTAACAGTAGAGTATTTCATGTGGACCATACTAAGTGAGCTATCATTAACCACTCCTCGACTTGGGCTGATTGATTAGAATTCATGGCTGTCGCAATTCGGTCCGAAAAATCCAGGTGATTGCCACCCACTTTCTGCAAGCCAAGGAACCGCATCCAGTACATGCGAGCTCTTGGGCAATCAAAGATCACATGAGCTATAGTTTCACTCCCTCCACACACGAAGCAAAGGTCATTTTTCGCACAATGGCGCCGTTTGAGGTTACTCTTGCATGGGAGGGTATTTGTAGCACATCTCCATGCAAAAGCCCTAACTCTAGGTGGGACCTTATTTCTCCAAACCCGGTTCCAAAAAGAAACCGTCTCTGACCCACTCGAAGACGCATCCCTTCCGTTCTGTTGGGCAATCTTCTTCATATGCATGTGATAACACGGTTTAACCGAGAATGAACCATTTACCTCGTAAAACCATGCGACCTCATCTTGCATTCTGGGATCAATCAGGTGTATATTCAAATAATGTCAGCATCACTCGGAATAAATAAACGCCGGATAATGTCTTCCCTCCATCCACCAACGTTCCAATCGATGATGTCAATTACCTTGTTATGCTCGTCTAGCTCAGTAGGCACACAAATAGGACGAAAAGAGTGTGATCTCGGTATCCATGCATCTCTAATAGTTGAGACTGACACTCCATTTCCAATAAACCCAAAAGATTCCCTCTCAAAGTGCACCAATACCTCGTAGAAGACTTCGCCAAGCATAGCTTGGCTAAAAACCCAGGCCCGCATTAAGAACCGATGATGAGGGAAAGTAACAAGCTTTTAACAATCTGGCCAACAAGGAGTTTGGTTCTTTAAGTATGCGTCATCCTTGTCTAGCCAATAGAGCCACATTAAATGCTTACAAATCCCGAAAGCCCATCCCTCCTCCCTCTTAGACCGACATAGGTGACCCCAGTCCATCCAATGGATCTTCCTTTGATCAACTTCACCCCACCAGAGTTTGCAAACCATCTGTTCAATCTCCCTACACAAGCCCGAAGTAAGATAAAAACAAGACATAGTATACATAGGGATAGATTGTAGAACCGACTTGATGAGAACTTCTTTCCCGGACTAGAGACGTACTTGCCCTTCCACCCCTTGAGTTTTGACCACATTTTCTCCTTAACCTGGTTGAAAATAACTTTCTTTGACCTTCCAATCATCGTAGGCAACCCTAAATACATGTCGTGCTTGTCTACCTCCACCACCTCTAAGATGCTTTGAATAGACTCCCTCACATCATCACTTACATTCTTACTAAAAGACAGTTCAGACTTGTTAAAGTTGACTTGTTGGCCCAACGCTGCTCCAAAACACTGGAGGATTTGCACAATTTCTTAGCTTTGTTGACAAGAAGCTTTGACAAATAAGATATTGTCATCTGCAAAAAAATAAATGAGAAACTGAAGGTGCACTCGTGGCAATCTTGATTCCTTTCCACCGTCCCAGCTCCTCACTCTGTTGGATCAAACTTGAGAATGCTTCTGCACATAGGAGGAACAGATAAGGCGATAGTGGATCGCCTTGTTTTAAACCCCTCGACGGGCGGAATTCACCTGATGGGACAACCTCGATCAGAACTGAGAAGGAAACGGTCGTAACACACCTCATAACAAGATCTATCCAGCGACTACCAAAACCCATTTTGGCCATACAATGATCTAAAAAGTTCTATTTCACCTTGTCATAAGCCTTAGCCATATCTAGTTTTAGCGCCAGATAACCCTGTTTTCTCCCACAACGTTTCTTCATGTAATGAAAAATCTCAAAAGTTGAACGAACATTGTCAGTGATCAGTCTCCCTAGAACAAAAGCACTCTGATTGGGTGAAACAACTTTCTCTAAACACATCTTCAATCTGTTCGCCAGGACCTTAGAAACTATCTTATACAATACATTACAAAGACTAATAGGGCGTGAGTCCTTCATCTTTGACGGGTTAGTCAATTTCGGAATTAGGGAATAAATGTATAATTCAAATGGTCAGGAAAAGGAGCACCATTTAGAATTTCTAGAGCAAAGGAAGTGGCATCGGGTCTGACAATATGCTAGTGCTGCTGGAAAAACAATGCTGACATACCATCAAGACCCGGTGCTTTTGTTGGATGCATGGAGAAAAGAGCGGAATATACCTCCTCGCTAGAAAAGGGATGTAACAGCTTAGCATTGTCATCTATTTATAGAAATCTTAATGTATAAGTGATTGTCTTTTAAAAGAATTGGGTTAAATAAACTTCTTTTATAAAAACTTTTATTTTATACACTCCTCTAATTCTACCCCATATAATTTTCCCTAAATGAAATAATTAGATTAAATAGAGATATATTTACAAAATGATTTTATCCTAATAATACTCTAAATAGAGTAATAGTAATAAAAGACTTAGTTAGTCATTGTTTTTAAGCATTATAATTTAATAAATTTATTTTAATAAACAAAAGCATTACAATTTAATAAACTTACTTTAATAAACAAAAGTGTGACGAGACCAAATATTGAAAATAAACGTCCGACTTTATATATTTGTACCTTATAACATGCATTCGTGCTATAGGGTGTTCTACCTAAATGATAAGCGTTAAATGTCAATCCTTATTTCAAATCAATCAATTTAATAAGGGCTAATTAGGTAACTAGTCCTTTTTTAGTTTTATACTCCCTCTGTCTTCAAATATTTGACGTTTAACCATTCAGCTTTGTTTGTAAATAAATGACGTTTTAAACAAATTTCACCTCACTTTCCATTTTTACCCTTACTTTATACTCATATTAAAAGATCAACACTCTGTACAATCTGACAACAAACTCTTCAACTTCTTCAAATGAATACTCTCGTAGTCTAGTTTGTAGAAAGCTGTAGTTAAAAGAAAGTAAAATAGCCTGCAAATATTTGCAGACTGTAATAAAGTAGGGGCATTTATGACAATATAGAGATATCTTAAATATTGTGCTGAAAGGTTTAACGTCAAATATTTGAAGACAGAGGGAGTATTTAGTAAACAGTTTTTTTTAATTTTTTTATTTAGGTAAATATACCCTGGTAAATGTTCAGGTACGGTCCATATATTGCGGTACGGTCGTACGGCCGACACGTGTCCCGAAAAAAAAAATTTTAATTTTTTTTTTTCCGGAAACGAATGAAAATTTGTTTGAACTACCATGTTATAATTTATGCACTATTCTCCTATAAATTTTGAACTATTTCCATATAACCCATGAACTATTACTTTTTAATATAATTCATGAACTATTCTATTATAATTCATGAACTATCCCATAATAAGTTTTGAAATATTACTTTGACTCATTTATAAATTTTTGCACTTTAAACTATTCTATTATAATTCATGAACTATCCCATAATAAGTTTTGAACTATTACTTTCACTCCTTTATAAATTTTGCATTATGAACTATTCTATTATAATTCATGAACTATCCTTTTAGAAGTTATGAACTATTCCTTAATAAGTTTTGAACTATTACTTTCATTCCTTTATAAATTTTGCACTATGAATTATCCTATTATACTTTATGAACTATCCTTTTATAAGCTATGAACTATTCCATAATAAATTTTGAACTATTACTTTTACTCGTTCTTTAAAAAAAAAAAAAAAAAAATCGGGACACGTGTCGGCCGTACTGGAATGATGTGCCTTACTTGAACAACACCCAATATACCCTAGTGTATTTTTAATGTTTTGAAAAACCTACCCCTAATAATACGATATCACAAGATTCACAATGATTTATGGTCTTACTAGGACAGAAATTGACGCAAGCTTACGGTAGTCTTTTGGGACAAAAATTGGGCCGACTTGAATTCCTTCCATTGGGCTGTTTTTGGAATGGACCATATTTATGTCGGTTTATTATAGGTGGCATTTTAACTATACTTGGATAAGTCACTTATCATACTATATTTGCTTTGAAAGGAATATCATATTATTTAACTTGATAATATTATTATATTCTCAATAATTTGAACCCCAAGTACAATATCAATTATTGCTTATACGTCATTGTCAGTATATAAAAATATATATGTATTACACCCAATTTTGCACGATTTTCAAAATGATATGATATCACAATGATTTAAAAATATATAGTAGCATGAAAGTTCGGTATGTAAATGTCCGCTATGTAAATGTCCGATATGTAAATGTTCGGCATGTAAAATGTCCGGCATGTAAATGTTCGGTATGTAAATGTCCTGTATGTAAATGTCCGGTATGAAAACAGAAAATAAAAAGGCAAATAAAATAAAATAAAATAAAATAAAATCTTATCTTATCTTATATGTATTAAAGGAGAGCTTTTTTGCCACGTGTCGCAACCACATTTATTTCAGCCCCAAAAATATTTATCAAAAGTAATTAATTTATTGGTTTTTAAATAGCAATATTAATTGAAAGTTTGTTACGTAAAATAATAAAACTATATATTTATTACGTGTTTTTTATCCTCTTGGCCAATCAAATTAATGACCCCTCAAATCTTTTAATTTGTGAAGATAATCTCAAAGATTTGTTATTGTAGTCTAAATCCTATATAAGCACCTTCTCTTGTGATTGTTATGCATCCATAAAGCTTGACCAATAATCAACCTTGAAGATTTGGGAGGGTATTCAATTGAGCGTCGTTTACCACGCCGCTCCGGTTGTTATGATCAATTGTGACATCCTCCTCCCGTTCATGTAAACATATTGTAGTGCTTAGCCCCTACTTTTTTTTATCTTCATTTCCCATTTCTCAACTGTTGCAATGATGTCGAAGTTAGTTTTATGAATTCGACATTTTTTTTTCATCAGAAGTAGATGTATCTCAAATATTTGGCATATGCCATTTGAATATGTATTAAGGTAAGAAGCTTACCGCATCTGTAAATGTATGATTTTCTTCATTTGAATGTATTCATAGCTTAACAGCTAACCCAATATAAGCTCATTCAACAAAGCCCATTCTTAGGATCTCATCAGCTTCATCAAGGACACGGAATTGCAGGTAGCTCAGGTTTATGTTACCTCTTTCAAATTCTCAATTGCAATCATAAATTGAATATGATAATTCACTCCATCTTTTCAAATGAAAGATAGGCAAAGCTCCACCATAGAGGCACATATGTATCACAAATACCAAATCTACAAAACTTTTACAAGAATGTACCTTCACACATCCAGGAGTACCAACAACAATGTGAACTCCACTTTTCAGTTTAAATTCTGACTTTGGTAAGGAGCTCCACCATAAAGACACAATGATGAAAGCCCTAGAGCTCCACCATAGACTTCAAACTCAGCAAATACCTAAACAATAAAAATAGAGCCCAAATACTAAAAAAGTTAGTGTTACAAAATCAAAGATCAAGCAAAAAGCAGAGAACATAGATGAAAAGCAAGTGAGAGTAATAAAATTAAAATTTGAAGACAGCTATAAGAATACCTGAGAAGCCAATTCTCTTGTGGGCAGCAACACAATAACACTTGGTGACCTACCATAACCAATCCTCCTCAATGTTTTTGTGCGCCCATTGACCAAGGACTCCAATATGGGTAACACAAATGCAAGAGTCTTACCCTACAAACCAGTATCTTTTTGTGAATACTCTTCATACCATTTTTTGTCAAGCTACTTCATCAGCTAAGTACGGTAAAGCATTAACCAAGTGACATACTCAAAACATATTGGTAAAGAACTGAGGAACCACGGTTTTCAAGGGAAAGGCATAAGACTTATACAATTAGTCTCAAATAACAATACATACATAACTATAATATAATGTAATGAGTAGACTGATAAAAAACATCCAAAAAGATATCAAGAAATCGATAAAGTATACTCATGTGTGGGGAGACTTTATAGAGGATATTGTTTCTTCCTCCAGTATTCATTCCTAATAATAGAAAGCTCCACTGAATCGATTAATTGAAACCTAATTCGGCAAGCCCTATTTTATATGAAATTGTAGATAGATAAAGTCGAAATTCATAAAAAAGAAGTTGAAATGGTCACAACAAAACAAATGAATGAAACTCAATTAATCAAATACCTTAAGATTCAGTCCCAAAATGTTGTCATTCCCTTCGATTTGAGTTTGAGTATATATCTCAATACGATTCAGGTGATTTTGGAAGTAGGGTTTTGTATGAAACGATTTTCGAAATAGGGATCTCTACATATTCATCGGATTCTTTGAGACGGACGCTGAGATTGAAACTATGGATTAGGTCCGCTCGTCTGAAAAGATAATAGACTATCTGTAGGGTTTTTTGAATTTAGGTTTCGAATGGGGCTTTTCTATGTGAGGTATGTCGACAGACTACTGAGGACGAGTTTTGCTGTCCAAAAATCTATTCCCAAAAAAATAATATTTTATATTTACTAATTAATAATTATTTGTATAATGGGCCTGGGTTGTGTAACATGGGCCATTTAACCAAATTTTATGGAAGAAAGCTTATAATACTAATAGTTTATCATACATGTTGTATAATTAATAATTTTATTATTAGTAAATTTTGTATGATAATTTAGTTTATTATTACAGTAGTTATTGATGATGTTCATATAAAACAAAAGTATTTTATTATTTATTACAATGAGTTAAAAAAAAATCTGTAACATATCAAGTGTAATTTATTTTCATTAATACATGTTAAAATGATATAATTAATATTTTTTGCCCAGTAAAGTCTTATAATAAATATATATAATACCAAAAACAATATAAGAAAAACCCGCGCGGTGCACGGGTCATACACTAGTTTAGTAATTAAAATCAAAACTTACATAACAAACATCAAATATTCTTTCCTTTTTAATAGAAGGGTTAATTAGTTTTATCTACCATTAAATGAAAGTGGTAAAAAATTATGGGTACATTTACTAAACACAAAACTTAAAAAGGCCTAGTAAGCCAAATTCTTTCTTTATATTTTTGAGCTTAGAAAGTGTACCCCTATCCCATTTTTTACTATGAACCCTAGCCGTCACTTTTTTTTTTCTCCCATAACTTCTTCTCAAACGCTACCCATCCCTCCTTTCTCTCTCCCCTCTACTTCCTTCGATCTTTGGATCTGGTATGAGGCGCCTTGCATCTCCCGTATCTTCTTCTCAAACGCTACCTCTCTCCTAGTTCCGGATCGTTGCCGGAAATGGATGAAGCATATGATTTAGGGCCGATCAACGAAGATCATGACCAGAGTGATGTTAGCAGCTTTCACCCAAGGTACTCTCCCCTTTATTCTTCTCGGAAGTGGATCATTTTATCTCTCTATTCTACCGCCTCGTTCTATCTATATATTCTACAGATATGGGTTTAGATCTAGATCTGTCTTGGGTGTAATCATAGAGGGTGTGTGTTTCTCATCCTAAATCTTTTCTTGTCGGCGTTTCTCATCCTCCGCCGCCCTCCATTCCTCCTCTTCGACCGAAGGTGTCGCCCACAACCTCGCTTCCATGGTTGTTGTCTTCTACAACATGGAAGGTTGTTGTCTTCTAACCAAGAGTTACATCACCGGGTGAGTAGCGGCGGCATGGGCACTCCGGAGGTGGCGAGCAGGTGACGGCTAGCGTTTCCCGGAGGTAGCATTTCAATCTCCCATTTCCTTCTTTTTCTTCAGATCTACAACTACCAGATATGTTGTTGTTTATAGCTTGTGGCTTCTTCAGATCTACTGGTTCTTGTTGTTGGTGTTTTCCAATGTCTATTGTGTTATCCTTGAGTTAATTATGGGTGAAGTTTTTTTAGAATTCACGCTGGATTTGTTCTAGAGTTTGCATATTGAAATATGGTTATACATGGCTGTAATATCTAGCTAGTTTATTATAAGCAACAATTAACGTTATCGTTTATAGATTGTGGCTCTTTCATCATAGTTTATGACTCTATTTTGCAATCTCTTTGCTGCTGGTAGTTTCCAATGTTTATTTTGACATCCTTTTTCTTTATAAACCGATATGTTCTTTGTAAGCCGAATTGTGTATGAAAATTGTAAATTCTAGTATTTAAATCCGGATGTATAATTTCTGGTATGTAAAATTTTTTGTATATAAAATTCTGATATGAGAAATTCTAGTATGAGAAAATTATGGTATGTTAATTACACAAAATAAAAAAATAATAAAGAAAATAAAAAGGACAAAAAAAATAATAAAATAAAAAAAATAAATTCAATAATTAAGAATTAAAAATTACACTTACATAATACTAACAAACACCTATTATTTTTTTTTATTAAAATAGAAAAATTTATTATTTTTACCTACTATTAAATAAAAATGGTAAAAAATTATGAAATATATTTACTAATCACAAAATTAAAATAGACATAGTATGTCAAATCCTTTCATTTAAAAAAAATGATTCAAAGATGCTCTACCTAAATGATCAGCTATCCAAATGCATTATAATATATCTCAAGATTCTGAATGCCGACAGTGCATGTTACATTCTTATAATTGCTTAAAATTACCCACTTCAATTTTCCCCATACAATTTAAGAGTCAACCATGGTATCTACGACACTAGAAACTCCGATCGAAGTGTTCAATCTAGTTGAGGTACCCGAACAAAAGACCTTCAACGGTGTTGCTTTTCCCCTTGTCGTCTCTCCCGCACTTTCCTCGGTCAATGATCTGGCCGAGGTTGTCCGGACCCACAAGACGTGGGTTGAGGACAAGCTTCGCGAGGCCGGAGCCGTGCTCTTCCGAGGGTTCAACGTGCCCACTGCCTCCGACTTTAATGACGTTGTCAAGAGCTTCGGATACGAGGCCTTCCCTTTCGGTGGGGTTGCCGCCCCGCGGACTCCCGTCGTCGGTAATATCTACACCTCCAATGATAGTCCTCCTCACTACCACCTCCAATTTCATAATGAGATCTCATACGTGAGTTTTTCTTCATAATCAAATTTTCAAATAGTAGATTCATATATTATTTACTTGCTTCTTCCTATCATTTTCTTGTGTATCTCTCTTGGCTTGAGGTGTTGTTTCTACTGATTTTTTTTTTATCTTTTGGGACTCGTTTGATACAACTTTCGTAAAATCAGAAGAAAGAATATCGGTATTGAAATGATTCATTCTCATAATTCGTGTTTGATAAGATTTAAAATCATAATTCGTGTTTGATCTTTCTCTTTTAAAATTTCTCTAATAACTAGGTTATATATGTTTAGTAAATGTCCCTAATTAAATCTCTTTTAAAATTTTTTAAAAAAAATAATACTATTAAATCAAATAAACATGTTTTAAGTATCCTTCCTGTCGTATCAAATATTAAGTATAAAAAGTAGTTGGTTTATTTCTTGAATCTAATCTGAATCCTGATTGTAAACAAACGAGGACTTAGTATTTAAGATATACGTGTGTTTGTGATTTTGAATGGTTATGCTATACAGCTATAGTCCACGTTATATGATTTTGAGGGGGCTCACACGATAGGATTTGTTCTATAGTGACGTTGCACGACTTTTAAGAAGTTTGATAGTTTGTCTAAAATATCCCTACTTACTCTACTTATTTACTCACTAATTTAAATTGTAATGTACATATTTTCTCACTGCTTTAATTATTTGTAGGCTAATATAGTAGACCGTAAGCCTATAAAATAGTAATTCTTGGAGAGGGTAATGTTGAAAAAGAAATGAAAACAATATAAAACGTTAATTGTTTGTTTACAAATTCAAATTATCATAACTTCATACAAATAAAGGTAATAAAGTTAAATTTATAAACAGAAGGAAAGATATTGATTTTATAAAAAAAGATAGTTTAAATCCTGTGACTTGTGGTTTCCTTATAATTTCTAAAGAAATGTTCTAAATTTCTTATGATGATATATTAGGATTTTAAAAAATAAAACTAGTTTTGAAAATAATCAGTTTATAATTAAAATATTTTTTAGTTAATTTTATTGAAAGGTTTAAAAATACAGGCCCGTCCAATCAATAACAACGGTTGGGTAGAATATAACTATACAAACCCATTCAATTAATAACATTGTTTGGAAGATGCTCATGTGCTCTAGTATGGATATGTTCCACCACATATTTAGGAGATCTTCGAGATTTTTAACTAGTATAATTCTTTTGGGTGACTTTTTTTTTTTTTTTTTTTAAGAATTTGGTTAAATAACCTTTTTTATATTCATTAGGTTTGTGTATCTCTTTAATTTTTATCACTTTTATTAAATTAAAATTGAAAGGTAAGAGATTTGATTAATGGTATATTTTACTAAACATATTTATATCATGAGTCTAATTATTAGAGAGAAATCTCAAAAATATTATTTAATTAATTTGATTTTTTTTTTCAGTAGAGTTTTTGGTAGAGTTTCAAAAAATTATCACGTATACCAATAGAAACTATGATAGACATTTAAAATAAATGAAAAAATGGATTTTTCCGTTTAATACCCTTGAGTTTTTGGCTTTTCCGGATGGTATCCAAAGTTTTTAACGTTTTCGCTTGGTACCCCTGAAGTTTCGGTTTTTCCGTTTGGTACCCTTATTTCTTTTTTTTTTTTTTTGCCTAAAATAACGTTTTTTATATTAAAATTAATTTAAAAAAGGAAAATATATATAATAACAATTTATATTATAAATTTCAAAGATAAATATATTTTAATTAAAAAAAAGGAAAATATATATAATAACAATTTATATTATAAATTTCAAAGATAAATATATTTTAATTAAAATAAACTATGATTTTCTTAAATTATATAAGATTTTTACTTATAATTATTATGAATTTTAATATATTTATTACTATTTGATATTTTATCATATTTTGCATCAAAACATGAGAAATTAATTATGTTTTATATAAAATATAAGAAATTTAATTTATATTTATATGATACTTTTATCAAAAATTTTAAAATTAAACATAATATGTTAAAACATAATAAATTTTGAAACAATTTGCTTTATTAGCCTTTTTCTAGTTTTGTATTTAGTAAATGTACCCCTTGAATGAAAAGTTTGTAGAGTTTGAAAATAAATACAAAAGGTTGGGGTATATTTACTTAATTGAGACATTAAAAAGTCTAGTTACTACTCTAGTTTCTCAAAAAGGCCTAGTTACCAAAATTGCCCATAAATTTTTTTATTAAAGTTGTAAAAAGTATAACACAGTAATATCAAGTATCGTAAAATTTTATTTTATGCAGAACCTCTAAAAGTAAGAATGAATCTTTTTTTTTTTGGTAAGAATGATGCTACATACAATACGTACGTATTAATTTTTGATTAAAATTTTAAAAAATATAACACAGTAATTTCAAGTATTGTAAAATTTTATTTTATGCAGAACCTATAAAACTAAGAATGATTAAAATTGTAAAAAAATATTTTGCATGTTATGAAATTTCCGCTTCACGGAGTATACCAACAACGATATATCGTATAGTTATAGATTATTTTAATTTTAAAATTTTTGATTAAAATATCATATAAATATAAATTAAATTTGTTATATTTTATATGAAACACAATAAATTTTTCATGTTTTGATGCAAAATATGATAAAGTATCAAATAGTGATAAATATAATAAAATTTATAAAATAATAGGTAAAAATCTTAGTTTTATAGGTTCTGCATAAAATAAAATTTTTGATGCAAAATATGATAAAGTATGAGAATATTGGTGCAAAAGAGCCTTTTTTGTATCACATATACAAAGTAGGCTCCTACAATTTTTCAATTTAAAATAATGACAATATTGGTGTGGTAGAGCCTTTTTTAAAAAATTTAGAAGGGCCTAATTTGTATGCATAAAAATATAATAGCCCTGTTTGTATTCATTGTTACAATAATAGCCCACAAACCGCTTTTACTCGTAAAGTATCAAGTTCGAGTCTCTCATCAAGATGTTGCACGTCATGAAAATCGGGAGGCTTAAACTTGTAGTCCCTCGAGATTGTGGCACCGTGGAATTGGTTGATTATGCCAGCAAGGCGCGGGAACGGGTACCAGTAATGGAACGATGTCGGTTTTTGATGGTACCGGATGGGTGGCAAGTCGAATGGTATACCGTCGGACATAAAGAAGACAAACTCCGGATTGGGAGACTCGAACTTGTAGTTCCTCAAGGTGATGCCGTCATGGAGCATGTTTATTATGCCATCAATGCTCTTGATGATGAACATTGGGGGCATGCCGAAAATATGGAAGGGCAAGCTAGAAGATAAGTTAGTGGACATAAAAAAGCCAAACCTCGGATCCATAGGCTCAAATTTGTTGCTCATCAACAAAATGTTGTCGTTGTCGGGGTTGACATCTTTTCACTCTCAATGACGGCTTCGTCTTTGTCCTCTTCAAAGAACTCGCCATACAACGGATTGACAAATTGAACTGGAAGTGTCGGGTGCGCAATCTTCAATGATGATAAAAGTCTTCTTCTTCTTTGCCATCGTCAGATAATGGGTTGACAACTTGAATTGGAAGTACTGGGGTGCAAACTTCAATGATGACATCGTCCTTGTCATCAACTTTACCCTCGCCACACAATGGGTTTACAACCAACTCACACTTTGGTTGTATCGCACCGCTTGGGGTCCGTCGTCTTGGGTTGCCGTCATGAGATCAAGAACTTGTTCCTTCAATTTTTCTAGCTCTTCCCTTAAAGACTTCGGCTCTTCTTGTTGTTTCTTCTTAGAGATTTTTTGTCGTACCATATTGATGATAATGGAAAGGGTCCGGATGGCGAGGTGCAATATAATTTTCTTCAAGGTAGACACGCCGTCAGTTGTGGGGATCCTGTTGGTGCCTATGAAATGTCTGTTTTGGCCTTGGTGGTGGGCATGAAGGAGGCATCCACTCCTCGTCCTCAAGATAGGCTCGCTGTTAGATGTGTGAATATCGTTGGTACCCATGGGTGGTTTGTTTGGACTTTGGTGGATATGTAGGAGGTAACCATTCCTCGTCCACATCAAAGGAATCATGATGAACGATGAAGAACAATGATGAACACTGAAGAATGATGAAGAATGATCAAGAAAAATGTAAATAAACTTAACTTGTATCTCTTGCTCTAATACCAATTTGATGCATCAAAACTTTGAGGCGCCAAATTGGTTGTGAGATTCGGTCCTTAGCTTTGATACCAATTTGACGCGTCAAGTTTGGTACTAGCTTCGGTCCTTAGCTCTGATACCAATTTGATGTGCCTTTGGGTACTTCAAGGATGAGCTTCGGATCTAGATCAAGCTTAAGTTTTAACTACTCCTTAGGTTGATGTGCGGATTGATTCGAATGATAGCATGTGGTTGGTGAAAGCTTTGAGATGGAGGCAGAAGTGATGGGTTGATCCGATCAAGATTGATTGGGCAAGTCGTGAAGTGGATTGAATGAGTTGATTCTTGAAGACTCCTCGATTATGAACGCTTCAATCAAATATCCAAGGAAGAATTTGAGAGGGAAGATGTAATTCCTAAATCAAGGAGGAGGATTTTACCTCCAACTAAACTTGATTATTGTGAACATGATTTACAAATGAGTCAAGTATCCTTTAAATAGGAGATGTGGCTAAAATGAAAGGTCGAAATTAAATATTAGAATTAAAGGTTGAAATTTAATCTGAAATGAAAGGTATAAACTTAAATATCGGAATTAAAGGTCCAAAATGAAAAGTCTATGTCGGAATTAAAGATTTGAAATGAGAGGTCTAAAAAGCCAAACAATGAGAAAGCTTAGAAGAGAATATTTCATAAGAAATAACCCTTCTATTATTACGTAGGCATAAGATGGGAAATATTGTCAAAAAATGGTCAGTTTCATGCCATGGCATAATGAAGACAAAACATGCCGCTAGACGGACCGAGAGGGGCGGATGCACGGATGACATCGGTATCCAAGGATGTATCACGACATTTCACATGGACGGTGTTTACATATATATAGATGATTAGATGTAGGCTATAATATTATTCCCTCAAGGTAGATCATAAAAACCATGCAAGGGATTATCTATCCCAATCCGAGTTGCACCGACCATAGAGTTGAAGAGGGGCATCTGAATGAAGCAATAAACCTTGACCCGGATGTCCCTTAAGATAACGAACGACACTAAGAGCAAAAATCCACCGTTCAATTATCAAGGACTGTTATAATTAAGACAAGATGTGAGGCTTGAGATTAGGTAGTTGTTATGCATTAGATATGACGAGCTTGTGACGAGAATCCATAAGAAAATATGTAGGTTTAACATTAAGAGCCTTGACTCTTGAATTATATCCCTATTGTATTTCCGTTGACATAGGTAGATGCCCTAATTTGACCGAGCAACTTCCATACCTAAGAATATCTTTAAGGACACAAATCTTTCATTTCAGAACAAGAATTGTGATAAATTTTAAACTTGCGAACAAATGATCCATCATTACCTACAATGATAAGATCATCAACGTAGACAAGGATGTTGAGTTGCATCTTGCCACTATTTAGAACACAAAGAAGTAAACCGAGAGAGATTGATGAAGATTATGTCGTATGAGAGTAGTATGAGAGTTTTGTAAACCCACAACAAGGTGCTTGACGAAGCGTGTAAAGAGACTTACGTAGTGTGGAAACAAGGCTAAGTGAGGGAACTCAAAATCTGGGAGGTGCTTACATATATTACTCTTCGCCGAGGTCACTGTGAATGAAGGCATTATGGGCATTCATTTGAATCATTCTAAAGAGCCATCCGAATGAAATTTGAGTTTATAAACTCATTTGCATCCGAGCAATCGTTTTTGAAGAGAAAGAGATGGAAGTGCCCAAATCCAGTTGTCCTCAACAACGATCCTTGGCAACATGAGTGATGGTAGGATCTCAACAAGATTGGATACGATTACAAAGAAACCACTACATTGAGGAGTTAATCTTAAGGCTTAACAGAATTGTTTCGATGTAGAAGGATAAGCATGAATAAGTTAAATAGTATTGGTAACGTAGTCGTTCAATCGAAGAAAGGGAGTTTTCCACGGTTGGATACGTCTTGTTGTATAAGGGTCAATGGTGGTAGGTTAGGTGAGGCACATTTAATAGAGATGGACATATGATAAGGAAGGAATAAGGGGAGGAAATATATGGGGCCAAAATAAGAGAAGACATGAGAGAATGGGCTTGAGTTGGCTAATTTTTGTTTGGAACGACAAGTGTAAGATTGGTTGAGGCGTTAATGTCTTGAAAACCAACACAAATATCATCTTCATCAAAGCAAGTAGGCAAATTGATATGTGAGAATATGAATAAATTTCCCCTTAGGGTTTTCATGGACTGATGGGTCATATAAATAACCAACGTATTTACAATAATTACATAGGGAGCCCTTTACATAACTCTATTTACAATATGAGTTCTATCATACCCCCGCAGTCGAAACTGGAGGAGGTAATACAGTGAGATTGGATCTAAAATCTAAAAACAGTTGTCTGGGGAGTCCCTTAGTAAAGATGTCTGCATACTGAAAAGCCGATGGGACGTGTAAAACACGAATGTGACCGCGGGCAACCTTATCTCTGACGAAGTGAATGTCAATCTCGATATGCTTGGTTCGTTGATGTTGAACCGGGTTGCTGGCAAGGTACGTCGCTGAGATGTTATCAGTGTAGACCACAGATGCTTTGGTAAGGGGGCAATGAAGTTCCAACAATAAGTTACGAAGCCAAGAACACTCTGAAACAACATTAGCAACACCCCGATATTCTGCCTCAGCGCTAGAGCGGGAAACTACAGATTGACGTTTGGCAGACCACGAGATTAAAGTGTCGTTGAAGAAGACACAATAACCGGAGGTAGAACGTCGGGTATCAGGACATCCAGCCCAATCGGCATCTGTATAAGCAATTAGATCTGACTTCGGAGAAGGAGAAATGGAAATACCTAATGAGGATGTGCCAGAAATGTAGCGGATGATACGCTTGAGGGCAGCAAAGTGAGTTTCTCTAGGATCGTGCATGAAAAGACAAACTTGCTGGACTGCATAACTGATGTCAGGACGAGTGAAAGTCAGGTATTGAAGCGCTCCAGCTAAACTTCTGTATAAGGTCGGATCACTAACAGCTGGACCAGATGATGCACTGAGTTTCACAGAGGTCTCAGCAGGTGTAGCAGAAGGTTTGCAGTTTGTCATTTTGGCACGTGCAACAATCTCTTTAGCGTACTTCTCCTGTGATAAGAATAATCCAGAAGATGCTTGACGAACAGAAATGCCCAAGAAGTAAGATAATGCCCCAAGATCCTTGAGAGCAAACTCTTTACCCAAAAGTGTGATTAAATGGGTACGCAGTTCCGCCGAGGAAGCAGTAAGGATGATATCATCTACATAAAGAAGCAGGTAGGCAATGTTTGATCCATGACGGTAAATGAAGAGAGAAGAGTCACTCTTGCTGCCGATGAATCCGATTTGAAGTAAGAAGCCTGCAAAACGTTGAAACCAGGCTCTGGGTGCCTGCTTAAGACCATAAAGAGACTTCTGCAGTAAACATACATGATTAGGTTTAGCTGAATCACGAAAACCAGGTGGTTGAAACATATAAACTGTCTCGTGCAAATGTCCATGCAAGAATGCGTTTTGAACATCAAGTTGATGGATGGACCAAGAGCGAGAGACTGCAATGCTGAGAACTGTCCTGATAGTAGCTGGTTTCACAACGGGGCTGAAAGTTTCATCACAATCAATGCCAACCTGCTGAGAACAACCATTGGCAACCAAGCGAGCCTTATATCGTTCAAGAGAGCCATCAGACCTGTACTTATGACGAAAAATTCACATACATCGCACAATGTTAGCATCACGGGGACGAGGAACCAGAACCCAAGTCTTATTTCGCATAAGGGCTCGATATTCGTCGAGCATGGCATGGTTCCAGTACGGGTCTTGGAGGGCTAAATTGTGAGATTTGGGGATGGGCGAGATAAGGTGGGATGATGGTGTAGTGGTGACGGATAGGTCGAATATCGGTTTAGGTTTAACAATACCGGAGCAACTTCGAGTTTGGGGTCGGTTGGGCAGTGCAGCAGGAATGGCCGAATTTATGGAAAGTGGATGTGAGGGTGGGCGGACATCTGTAGAATGTGGGACAATATTCGGGTTGAGGATGGTGGTCTGAGTAACGGACGGGGCCTGGGTCAAAGGAGGCGGGCCGGACTGAGAAGAAGGTGTCACAGGAACTGGGCCGAGTGGGTGGTTGGAAGGCTGGGGCCCAGAAACTGGAGAAAGGGAAGGTGGGCCAAGAGCAGAAGCTGGGCCGGATACTGTAGAAGGTTGGGTTGGGCCGGTAGCAGGAATGGGCGGGGCTGGATGTGCTGCTAAGCGGTCTGCAGGAAGGAAATGCTCCAGCTGGGCACGGTGATAGCGAGAGATGCTATCGTCATCACGCAGTGAGGTGTGTAGTTCCGGGTGGAAGGATGAGGGACTAGCAAACGGAAAAATCGATTCGTCAAAAGTCACGTGACGAGATAGAATAAATTTATTTGTTGCTAGATTTAGACAACGATATCCCCGATGATGTGTTGGGTAACCAAGGAAGACACATGGAGAAGATCGAGGTTGAAGCTTGTGAGATACGGTTGCGCTTTGATTGGGGTAACAAAGACAACCGAAAACTCGAAGATGACCAAAAGAAGGTGTTGTAAGATATAACACTTGAGTGGGTGACTTATTTTGAATTGTGGTAGACGGAAGAATGTTTAAAAGATAGCAGGACGTCTCCAAAGCAAAAGGCCAAAAAGAGACGGGAATGGAAGCATGAAAAAGGAGAGAACGCATCATGTTATTGATCGTTCGAATGATACGTTCAGCTTTGCCATTTTGGGAGGAGGTATGAGGACAGGAAAAGCGAAAAATGATGCCATGGGTACTAAAGAAATTATGAAATTCCGAATTGTTAAATTCGCGTCCCATGTCACATTGAAAGCTCTTTATTGTGGTTTGAAATTGTGTTTTAACTAGTTGATGAAATTGCACAAACAATTGAAAAACTTGAGATTTGAATTTAATGGGATAGATCCATAAGAAATGAGAAAAATCATCAAGAAATAACAAGTAATATTTGTAACCTTCCTTACTAGGAATTGGGGAGGTCCAAAGATCACTATGAATAATATCAAAAGGTGCAAACGAACTAGTATGTGAACGATCAAAAGACAATCTATGATGTTTTCCTAATTGGCAAGTATGACAAAGAGAAGTCAAATTGACCTTATTACATTTGAAAAAGGAAGAATGACGAAGAAAATCAAACACCGGCGCCCCGGGATGACCTAAGCGTGCGTGCCATAGACTCGATGACTCAGCGGATAGAGCATGATGGGGACGGGTAGGTGGACTTGTGACAGGGTAGAGGTCTCCGGAACTGTTACACCTCATGCGAATTGTCCCCGTTTGCAGATCCTTCACAGAAAAACCAAAAGGGTCAAACTCTACAGATGCACGGTTATCAGTGGTAAAACGTCTAACAGAGACTAAGTTTTTGACAATTTTTGGTGCTAGAAGGACATTGGATAGGTGTAGAGGTTGTTTTGTGGTGGGAAGGACGGCATCTCCAAGACCTGTAGAAGGAATACGCATACCATTGCCAACAATTATCGAATTTAATGGACCATTATACGAAAAAGACGAGAGATTACCGGAATCATTCGTCACGTGTGACGTGGCGCCCGTATCCATATACCATAAATTGTCGGTCGGATTTAAAGTCATAGTCGCAAATGCAGTGTCCAATGAGGTGGGCTGGAGAGCACTGTCCTGCGTAAAGTATGCCTGAGGTGGCGCAGGTGATGGGCCCGGCCCAAGAAGTCCATGTTGCATGGTGGGATAAGGACAAGGCGGGCCAGGAGGGAGTTGGGCCGGCCACTGTGCAGACTGGGACGGTGGGCCTTGCCGTTGGGGAGGAGCAGCAAGCTGGGCTGGTAGCCAGCCGTAATTGGGCCGCCAGACAAACCTTGTTTGGGCCTGTTGAGAGGGACCATTATTACGGGCCTTGCCCTTGCGATTGCGGCTTCGACTCCTGCTGGACTGGTCCGACTGACCTGGCGCCTGGGACGACTCAGCAGCATGTTGGGAGGAGGATTGTGCGGCAGCAGTTAGGGCTGACGTTGCTTTGCCGGAACCGGATTGAGCCGCCAACCGTGTTTCTTCGAGAAGAAGCTGGGAACGAGCTTTTGTAAAACTCGGAAGAGGATCAGTTTGCTGAATAAAACTGGCCACCGCGTTGTATTCAGACGGTAGTCCCGAAATTAATTGAAGAACCAGGCGAGTGGCAGGAACCGGTGATCCGACACCCTTTAGTTGATCGGCTAATGATTTGAGTTGCTGACAAAAAGCATTAACGGATGAGAAACCTGATAACTTACAATTTGAAAATTCATGCTCCAGATACACTGCACGGGTATTCTTGTTATCCTGAAAAATGTCTTTAACCCGGTTCCACGCGTCTTGCGCAGTATCGTCGGAATCAAGAATTTGAAGAAGGATGTCGCGCGAAACCGTACTGTATATCCACTGAAGAACAGTAGCATCAACCTGAAGCCATAAGGTGTTGTCGATGTCGGTGGGGCGCGGAATTGTTGCGTCAATGT
This sequence comes from Fagopyrum esculentum, assembly GCA_033239045.1. Taxonomy (NCBI): domain Eukaryota; kingdom Viridiplantae; phylum Streptophyta; class Magnoliopsida; order Caryophyllales; family Polygonaceae; genus Fagopyrum; species Fagopyrum esculentum. The sequence goes on along the minus strand of BSUD01000005.1, from coordinate 23,626,363 downwards.
GATCTAGAACATTATGAGCCTTTGCAGTGACGCGAAAAAGGGTAACCCAAGATGCATATGGAGTGTCATGATCAAGAACGAGTGCAATGTTGTTCTTAATATTGGAGATTCCGAGAGCGGAGTGGAACGAAGATTTCTTGTCGGAAGCCATCGAAGAGAAAAGAATGAATCCGGAGGCGAAGGGGTGACCTCGACAGACGTAGGAAGAGAGCAGCGGAATTAGGGTTTAGAGGAGAGAAGCCTCTGATACCATGTGAGAATATGAATAAATTTCCCCTTAGGGTTTTCATTGACTGATGGGTCATATAAATAACCAACGTATTTACAATAATTACATAGGGAGCCCTTTACATAACTCTATTTACAATATGAGTTCTATCATGATATTCAAAGAATGGTACATCTCGAGATATAAGAAATTCATTAATCGCATAGAGATTATAAAGTATTTACGATTTGCAATTATAATGTAATAGAGCATGATACCCAAAAATGGGTGCAGATGAAGGATTATCCAAGCAAAGGATTCTTTTACTGCGAGGTGGAACCAGGGAGCCAAGGGGAGACCCCTATTGTACTGGGTCACATCATATACGAGAGGTTGAAGAGGAAACACCCCGATTTCATCCGTCGTCTAGAGGAGCACGGCGTCATTTACCACAAGGTCCTTCCCGCTGATACCGATGTCTCTTCCCCTATCGGCCGGAGCTGGAAAGACTCATTCTCCACCCATGACAAGGCTGTGGTCGAACACCAGTAAGTCCGCAACCTCACGACAAACTTAACGGTGAATAAAAAAACTTAGAAATAGTTTGACAACTATGATATGATACATTTTTATGAAAAAAAGACAACGTCTTTATTATTATTGTATATGACTACGTACAAGAGAATATGATGACATTGGTTGATAGGGTGGCGAAACACGGATGGAAGATGGAATGGCTAGAGAAGGGGATGAAGGTGTCAATAGGGCCTACTCCTGGCATAAAGACCATTAAGACCGGAGCCGAAGACCAAAATATTTGGTTCAATGGCATAATGACAATTCATTTAAGCCCCGTACTTGCAGGAAATGAGGTAGAAAATCCGGCCACTTTAGGAGATGGTTCCCCTCTACCACCCGAGGTGGTGGACGCGGTCAGGATCATCTCGGAAGAGGAGTGTGCAGCTATCCCTTGGAAGCAGGGCGACGTTCTCTTGATTGACAATCAAACCGTCCAACATGCTCGTCGTCCCTTCACTCCGCCACGCCGCATTCTCGTTTCTTTCACCAAGTGATTTGTGGTAACTACAGTGTAATATACCAATAATAAAGATGCCTTATTAGGCACATGCTACTCTGTTTGCCTGAGAGTGTACAACATTTCAAATTTGTTTCTTTACAAAGCTTGCATACGCTCTTAAGACTTTTCTACGAACTAGTGCCACATATACGTTGGAAACCCAATATTGTTGTTTAGCTTTTAATTAAAATGGAAATTTCTTTGGTTTTAAGAAGAAGGAACAGTAAACTATAAATGTGAAAATATATGCATTTTAGTCTATATAATTTAATACGAGATGATATATAATATGATTGGAATGTTTATATTAATCCTTCACACACACATATACAATATGGGTTGCTAATTTCACCATCTCGACAAGACCCGTCCCCGAGTGCACAATTCAAACGAGCCCCCGTGAATACAAGATACAAGCTACAGAATTCAGTAACATAATGCAAACACTACGTTCATCAAACAGTTATTATTATTATTATTATTATTATTATCATCATCATCATCATCATCATCATCATCATCATCATCATCATCATCATCATCATCATCATCATCATCATCATCATCATCATCATCATCATCATCATCATCATCATCATCATCATCATCATCATCATCATCATCATCATCATCATCATCATCATCATCATCATCATCATCATCATCATCATCATCATCATCATCATCATCATCATCATCATCATCATCATCATCATCATCATCATCATCATCATCATCATTATTATTATTATTATTATTATTATTACTATTATTACTATTATTATTATCATTATTACTATTATTATTATTATTATTTATTATTATCATTATTATTATTATTATTATTATTATTATTATTATTATTATTATTATTACTATTATTACTATTATTATTATCATTATCATTACCGAAGGTAAAACACATTACATACCGTTGGATGAGAGCCGATTAACAAGTTGGGTCCCGCATCCCTTCTGAATGGTAAACGCAATCCTAGTCAAAATAAAACAGTTACTCCTATCATATCCGGACAACTCTTTAGCAACCGAGGTCAACCTTTTAAGAAGTTCCACCGCGTTGTCACCCGGGTCGCCAAACATGGAAAAGGAAAAGAGAAGAAAATGATATCCCTTGGAGCTACAAACGACCGCATACTTCTTTCTCTTGTTATCAGCAGCGACCCTCACACCTTTACCTGGGATGAAACTAGAAAGACCAGATGAAAAGAATGGAGAAGTACCAGTGATGTCGACACATGTGTCTTTGCCCTGAAACCAATTATAGAAAAGGATGTCGGCGGGGCGCAACTCCCCACCACCACCATCAACCATACCAGTATTGACTTCCTTTCGAACAGAAATCCCAACCTTAAGACACTCATCAAAAATGACATCACAGACCATGTTATGCCGGTGCTTCATACCAACATGCGCTGCACAAGCAAGAGCATGGTCACCCCAAGCGTCCAGAATACCTTTCTCACAAGCAGGGCACTTGGAACCCTCTCTAAACATCTCAATGCCAAGGCGGTACTTAACAGCGGACCGGAAGGTGGCCGTGTTCATAACCTGACCAAAACCAGAAACCGGAGCCGCTTTAAGCCACTACTGAGCCAAGGGTAACCTCAAGTTTTCAACTAAGGCCTTCTGCCTAATCGAAAGGTCAAAGTCTCCCAGAAAATACTTATACATGATATTGTAATAACCACCAGCCAGTTTCTTCATTAAATGGGGGACTGAGCGCATCACACTCATGTCCAAGTCATAGTCTTTACAGAAATTGACCCAACTAGCAACAGAAGTCTCAAAAGCAACACCATCGCCTGAAACACCAGAACGACTCAAGATCTAATCTTACAAGCCATGGGTTTGAGATCTCGAAGCTAGGAAGGCAAAGTGCAGAGTATCAGCACAAGTAAAGATGTGACACACCAAAACAGGCCCGAAGAAGCAATAACTCGCACTATGGGTCCCCCAATGTACTCACTAAGGGAGTTCGGGCAACAACCCCTAAGGAAAAGGTTGACAACCCCAGAAATCGACTCAATTAGCTCATCAGCAATAGCAACAACACCTCACCAAGGGCATCCAACAAGTGTTGGGCCTGCAAACCATCCCTATCATAAGAAGTGCCTTTAGGAAAACTCCTAATCCTATCAAGGGCCAAACTCTTATTATCCTGAAGAGTATCTCCGAATCTCACCGGAGAAGGTATGAAAGGAGGCGGGGAAGGCAGGTGCATATCCAAGAGCCCACGGAGAGTGTCCTCAGACGTGGGAGCAATACTCGAGGAGGTGAGAATACGAATGGCAGCCGCAAAGTGACCATCACTAACTTTCCTTTTACACTGCTTCATATTAACCTCAGCTTGGTTATCATCAACATCCCTGAAGCGAGAATCCAACACATCTCAATGCCAAGGCGGTACTTAACAACGGTCCGGAAAGTGGCCGGGTTCATAACCTGACCAAGACCACAAACTGGGGCCGCTTTAAGCCACTGCTGAGCCAAGGGTAACCTCAAGTTTTCAACTAAGAACTTCTGCCTAATTGAAAACACTTATTATTATTATTATTATTATTATTATTATTATTATTATTATTATTATTATTATTATTATTATTATTATTATTATTATTATTATTATTATTATTTAATATTATTAAACTAGATATGTAATATCGAAGGTAAAACACATTACCCTAATTTATATATATACATGATCATGACTCATTTCACAATCGATGTCTCATCTAACATGGTATCATATGCTTTCTATAAACCCTACATTATTTTAGCCATATTCAGTCCATTGTCATCACCACCAGCTTCCGTCAACGAATACCGAAACCCTAATCCCTGACCTTCACCACGAGATGTCAACCCTGACAACGACGCCTACTCGACGAATTCCAGTGATATATTGACTACCACATGTGCCTCACCTACCGCCCCGGTCTTCCACGCCGCGCAATCCGTGTCGAATTTCCGGAATCATGTTCCACTCACTCTAGATCTAGTAACCGCCCGTGCCCACGATGTAGCAAATCACATTGACGACACTCCTCCATACTCATCTGATCCTTAATGGATTGAACCGGATGCAACAGTTCTTTCATGGATCTACGCAACTATCAGCGAGGATGTGCTTCTCACCATCCTTAAATCGAATCTACTTCCCGTGCAAATTGGCTCCGCACAAAAGGCTTATTAATTTCTTGATAACCAATCTACTAGAGTTGTAGATTTGGAGGGACGCTTCATCAATTGTCGCCTAGACTCCCGTAAGTCGATTGTCAACTACTGTCAAACACTCAAAACTACCGCTGATCAACTTGAAGCTGTTGGGCATCTCGTTAGTGACTCCCAATTAGTTTTAAAACTCATAGACGGTTGGTGCCTAAGTACATTGTTGTCGGGGGTATTATTAGTCAAACACAACCTATCCCTTCCTTCATGAAAGCTCATAGCATGCTCAGTCGGGAGAAATCCTATCTTGCTCGCAATACTAAAGAACCAACTATGCTTGTCTCCTCCTTAAATTTTCTCCCAACGTCCCCTTTCACAGGCAAGTCTAGACAGCCTATTGGTGCCCCGCATCGAGGACATGGCCGTCATTCCTAGCGAGGAGACCACCGTAACACTAGGCCTCTCCCTCCCAACAAGACCGGCAACAACAATCACCCAACACCTACGACTTCTCTCGGCCACCACAACACTAGGTCTTTCCACCTCAACCACATTGACGCTACACCCAACCTTGCCCATATCCTACTCAACAACCGCAACCACCTCCGAGATATCCAATGCCACAAAACATATCAAATATTCAAGGGCAGCACACTTACAATAACGTGACTGAGTTGACCGAAACATGCAACATGATGTAGCTTCAAACTCCTGATGAGATTTGATATATGGATGTTGTAAGATCCCAATTTTTGCCTTCACCTCCCCCGCGGTGAAGAAGGCTGCCCCAGCGGCCTTGGTGCCTATCACCGCCCTCGCGGTGACAAGGGGCCGCCCTTGCGGCATGGACAATCCGCTCCTGCAGAATTGCCACAGATCGCGAAGATCTTCTTTCATTTTCGGTTCTATCTTGTTTCCTATATTAGAAGACCCGATTTTCTTATCTTTGGACAACTTTCCTGGATCTTCTAAACCCTAGAACATCCTTCCTTTTATCTTTTCTTCCTCTTTTATATATTCTCGTCTTTTCTCCTTTTTGCCCTATCTGTCTTACATCTTCTTCAACCCTAAAGTGCTGCAGCCTTGCTTCATGTGACCTTGTTGAACGTGTAAGTCTTCTCCGCTGAGTTCTTCATCACGTTCATGTAGTTACTGCATACCTTTCCCTTTTGTGTCATTTCCTTCTTTCGTTCTTCCTTTTCTTCTTCTCCAATAATCAAGTTTGAACCTTGATTCTTGTTTGCATCCCCGTTGTTGATATGTTGTTGTTCTCAGACTCTTTTGGTTGAGTCTTGACGTGGTTGAATCAAAGGTTTGAGTTTTGGATCCCTTGTTGAGAAGTTTCTGCCGAGAGAGACCCCGACAGTGTTTTGTCACGATTTCCGCCCCCGCGCCTGCATAGAGCCGCTCCTGCACCTCTGTCTAGCCGCCCCCGCAGTTTCCTCTACAGTAACTCCCGTTCTTGTGAGTTGCTTCCTTCCTTGCTTTCCTCGTTCCTTTCCTTGTTTCTTCTGGATGTTTCTTGACCCTTGAGTGTTTTATAAGACTAATGTTGATCCTTGATAGCATGTATTATAGTCTATGTTTTGAGACCGGTTTAGACGTTTTATCTTCATAAAATTGCATGTATGAGCATACATTCTGTGATTATATTGCTATTTCATCTACCTTTGCAAGAATTGAGGTCTACACCTAGTTTCAATGTAATCGTAGGTAAAATGGCACCTTTGGACCAAAATGGAGCTAAGGAAACATTGGAGCTACATTCAGGAGCTTAAGGAGGAACTCCAGAAGCATGAAAATGGATTAGAGATTTACTTTGGACCAGATTTGAGAGATTTCACATTCAGTTCAGAGTCACCTCGGTCAGCTACAGTACCACCTCGACCGAGGTGATTTTGAGGAGCGCCCCGATCGAGGTTGACACCCTGTCGCCGGCGAGGAGATATATTTTATGGTTGAGATCTCTTAATTATGGAAAGAAGATATCTTATTTTTGGGCTGGATTTTTAGAAGGAAGAAAAGCTATTCACCTGATTTATTTGGATATATTTTATAGGAAAATATCTTTTAAGATATTTTATCTTTAGAAGATAATTTTCCTATATAAAGGGTTGGATTTTCCATAAATTCAATCCATGCTTGAATGCTTGGAGGCTGAATACTTAGATATTCACAGCATCAAACGTCCTGCAGTTGCAGAAGATTTCCCTTTGGATTGAAGGAAGAAGGAAAGATTCCTTGTTGATGTTACCCTTTGAAAGAAGTTTGTGAGGTTTCTCTAGGCTACTTTTGGTTGGTTGTTCTTGTTGATTTGTGACTTTGGAAACACTTATTTGTCACATATTGGATTCAGTTATTGAAGTCTTTTCTTTAAAGTCTTCTTGTTCGATTATTGATCCCTTCTTATTAAAGTTAATTATTGTTATCATGATGATTGTTGGCTAAGTTTCTTTTGCGATTCTAGGGTGATTGACTGAAGGTCGTGGGAAAGACGATGATAGAATGATCCAAATCTGAGTTAAGATCAAGTTTGCCAAACCCTATCCTTGTTAATCCTTTCCTGGTTCAATGCAAGCCTAGGATGAGACTTACCCGGTGATTCTTTTGCTTGTTTACCTAAGATCATGAGAGATAGGTAATAAAGGTTTATCCTTTATTGGGTTTTGAGTGTGCTTCCATTCCAATCTTGAGAGTTAGCCTGAGACTTACCCGGTAAAGGTTGATTCTATCCACTTGGTTGATGTGTTAGTTTGAGGTTTTAGTTCTATACCTTAGTTCCTTGCGACTTACCCGGTAATAGGAATTACGGTTTGGGATAATGAGTAGTGAGACTTACCTGGTGATCTATTCCACCTTAGAAACACCTTCCCCTTGCAAAATCTCAGCTTTGTCAGCTATATCCTTAGATCTTGAGTTTGAACCACAATTGGATGTCTTAATCTCTAGAATCCGCATTTTCTCTTATTTGACTTATATCATCTTTGATTACTTTGATTGCTTTGGTTAACTACATTACTTGACAACCGATTCTGTGCTTGGTTTCGCCTAAGTCCCTGTGTTCAACCCTTGGAATTTCTTGCTTTTATTATAATTGACCCGTACACTGCGGGTTCGCATCCTTGTTTAAGCATATTTCCTCGGTTATAAATTTAAAGCTTGCACACACCTTTTGGAGCGAACAATCCCTTAACTTGTGGAGATATCTTAGAGATCATTGATACTAGAAGTTATAGAATTCTAACAACTGTTTCGTTTCTGATTCGCGATGCTTATGTGAACAGGCTTTCCTTGCTCCTTTCTTGAGGGAAACTGAGTTGCTCTCTGAGTTGTTGTTGAGATTTTAGACTTCCTTCGAGTGAGATAAGTCCCTTGGACTCACTTAGCTTCACTCCGCATATTGGTTTGAGTGTTTTGGCTTGTTTGTGTTATTTATTGTTGTTATAACGGATAACCGGAATAAGATTCACCCTTTTGTAACCTTGACTGGCCCAAGTGTATGATAACCGGGCGGTGACCATTTGTCTAGTTCTTCAGGAGACTAGAATGTGCTCTTGCAACCCAGACCCGTAGGTAACGGATAATACTGATATATTCCTATTGGTAGACGGAAGCGAATGCGAGTTTTGGGAGATTTTCGCGTGACAATAGAAGTTGAATTAGTAATGATTGACTTAATGAAAGATAATAACCGGTTGAGTACGAGAATGCTATAAGTTTACTTACCTTATGTATGTTTGTGCCTTTACGTTCTTTCTAATATTTAGAATGTTAGCTAACGGTTTATACCGATGTTGTAGATGTTCCTCAAATTGAGGATGCTGCTGAGTGATCCGGACGGTGTGGTGTTCGCTCGAAAGGTGTGCGTCAAAGTCTTAAATTTATATCTAGAATTCAAAGCAAAGAAAACCCGCAGTGTACGGATCAGCTGTAGTAAGGCAAGAATTTCCATAGCCGAACTCAGGGATTTGGTGAGAATAAAATCGAAATCAGTTATCTAGCAAAGTGCAAAAGCTTTTGTGATTAATAAAAAGACAAATGATTCCAAGGATTCAAGTATCCGACTCCGGCTTTCGATTCAAGACACTTCTAAAGATCAAAGGACAGAGTTTATATTGCCAAGGCTATGTGTTTCAAAGGTAGATATCGTACGGTGAAGTTCTAAAACCTATTTATCCAATCTAAAGGCTCTCTCTATAAGGGTTGTTGAGGCTGCAATATAGAAAGATCTAAAGACGAGGATTACACTCAAACTAACTATCCAAAACCCCAGGATGTGACTCTCCAAGGTAAAGATAGAAAGCAAACTTAAAACCTTAAATAAAGGATGTTGAGTCACTCTATTACCCAATTCTTGCAATCTTAATCTATTAAATGTAGAATCAAGGTTGAAGTCTCTTCGTACACCTAAATAGAGGTTAAAAAGGTTAATCAAGGTTGGAATTTAGGCAAGGATTAACTTTGGTTAAAGAATAAATCAATTAAAGATCGATAGGAAAATAACTCGACTGACCATAAGAAAATCGGACGATTTTTCAGAAGAACAGGGCGATTTTCGTGTTGTCGCAAAGTTAAAATCTAAACTCTCAGGGTCCAATGGGTTAAATGAGTTCATTCTATCATCATCTAAGCCTCAATCATCAGCTATTCTCCCTAGAATCACAATGGTTTTAGCCAACCATTTTCAAAATCAAATCAAAATTGAGATTGAATGAATAAATCATATAAAACCCGAACTTTGAATAAAAACTCAATAATCCTTAAATCTGTAAACCAAATTGAAAACAAATTGAAGTATCTCTCAAATTACTCAGTAATGTGTTCAAAAACTACAGGGATCACAATGGAAACAAGGAATCTCACAAGTATGATCAAGATTGACTTTCCGGCAAAATCCCTTCAATCTTCCTCCAAGAATCCTCAATCTCTCTCAAACCTGTAAAGATTTCCCGCTGCGGCCTCCTCGTTTTCGTTCCTAGGGTTCCAACGTATATTTCTTGCTAATGGGACGCTTGGCAAAACTCTTCTCTTGCCTAAAAGTGGTGGGCTTTGAGTCGTCTTTACCATTGGTCCGAAAACAAAGAAAATCGAGCTAGTCGATTTACATACAAAACCGTCCGATTTTTATGAGGAAAAATCGTCCGATTTATATAGTAAATGGAACGATTTTCTTCAACAGAGAATGCTCGTCTCTTGGCTTGTTTCCTTCCTCCCTTTATGCTTCTTTTTCGCAACTCCTTTGCTCTTCGTGATCCCTCTAAGACTCCTTTAGCTTCCCTAATGACCTTAGATGCTCCTTGCTCCCCTTATGCTTCCAAATCCACTCAATTTACTTGCAATTCAACCGAAACTCGTGTAGACCTCTATTTCCGAAATATAGTTGAATAAAACATAAAACATACACAAATTCCCTCTAAATGCAAAGTAAATCGAGGTAAACCTCCACGATATGCATGATTATAATGGTATATAATTCATGTCATCAAAATACCCCATACTTGCCCCTTGCTTGTCCCCAAGCAAGACTCAATTTAAAATATAAGATGCCATGGATTATACATATATGAAAACTCAAAAACCTTTTTATTTGATAGCGTTTCTTCTTATTGGATCACCCTCAAATTGATGTTTCAAGGCATAGAAAGGCAAGGCATGCATCAATGATAACAATAATATGAACTAACTCTCTTTTCTTGCTAAAAAACACAAATAAAAGACATGATAAAGATGTAGAAGTAATTAAAATCAAACAAGTCTAAGCCATAAAGTCTTGAATACATGCATAAAAGTCTCAAGGTCTTCTAATCAAAGAAAGGTCTAGAAACGTGTTAAAGGAGGGAATTCTTTTTAGGCAATTGTGGTGCTAATCCGGGAAAGAGGAACAACATAATACCTTTAGAATTTTTGATACATGCTTTGCATGTGAAAGCTTTGCTTTCTTTATACTTTACTTTTGAGAGTATGGACAGCGGTGCACAATAACCGAAGCCTAGGAGATCGGAATTTCTCAATTTCGAGATGCCTCAAACCCTTGATGCACATACCATATCCCGTTAGGAATTGTCGTTCAATCAGACTTTGGCAAGACACAAACACCCGACTATGTGAATGGTGCCGAGTTACTCATCCTCATGTTCAACGTCCCCAAACTTATGAATTGCTACACTTTCACTTAACACTTTCTTTTATTGGCCCTCCCACATCAAACATGCCTTTTTCAATCACTTATCCTAATTCCCGGATGGTAAAAGGAATGTTACATATTTCATTGAGGAGCTAGCATGAACAAGATATGAATAGAGAAGAAGTTTATTGCCTTGGTCATTCTTTTATGATACAAAAGAACTTATAATATAGCTTCGACCATTATTTCATTCTCTTATCAAAACATCAAAATCATATAGATCATTCATGTGTTTAAGCAACAAAAGCAAGCTCATTCAAGCTATAGTTAAGATCTCAACATAACCATGTCATCCTATTGCCTTTCCACATCAAACAATCTCATCATAGAGGTCATTTCCATCATAAGAAGCACATATTTTTTTTTTTGAAAACTCACAATATTTGAAAGAAAGCATACAAATGCAAATGTTATAGTGGAAAGCAAGTAGTGCAAGAGTTATTACAAGCCAAATCATCAATAGTGGAAAGAAAGTGCATAGAGTGCTAAAATGAAGTAGGAGAGATTAATGTAAGTACCCCCACCCCATACTTAACCTTCACATTGTCCCCAATGTGAAAGATCAAGAATAAGATGGAGAAAAATACTTACAATGTAAAAGGAGTGGAATCTCAATCCTCGGTCGGTGGTGGAGGTGGAGGATATGGATGCATCGGTGCGCTGGGATTGTAGAAGTGGCCGAACTGATGATAGTACATGTCTCACATCTGGCCGTCATATGAGGAGTGTCTAGCATCCGTCTGCTGGCGGTACGCTGTGAACTGAGTGTTCAGAGCGTTGTAGTCAGAACGGAGACCCTGGTAATCCGCACGAAGGTCATGGTAGTTGGTGCGGAGACCTTGGAAGCTAGAAACCAAGTCTCTAAGGTGTCGGTGAAGCCTACGTCCGTGTCCTCCACCGTGGCTAGGAGCGTGTGCAAAAGAGTGACGGGGTGGCTGCATCTCATCCTCCGTCTCCTCGGCATCTCGACTAGTCCGGCTAGGTCCTGCACCATGGTGATCGGTGTCTATAGCATCTGTGGCGTGGCCACTGTAGGCGTCACTCTCGAACTCGAGCATGGTCTCCTGGTGTACTCCAGCCTCCTGATCCTCCTCATCCTCAGTGTCACCTACATCATCATCATAATACAAAGGAGGAGCTATCTCCTCAAGCATCAATACAAACGTCTCCTTCCAATTCCTCCTGTTCTGAATAGTGTATTCGGACTTCCAAACAATCTCGGATGGCTTCTTGTGTAGATCCTTTTCCCATGACATGGGCATATGAAGAGTTCCTCTCCCTTGAGGAATCAAAACCTGTCTAGCAACCAATCTTTGTGATCCTAAAGGCTGGACACTCTCAGCTAGAGTGCAACCCGAGAAATCTAGCTCCAATGCCTTTGCCACGTGAGTGACAAGGCCTCCAGCACAAATGTCACCCTTTGACTTGTTGGCTATGTTCCCTAGATAGTCAGCAAGCATAGAGGTGATGTCAGGAATGGTAATACATGTCATGCAATACAAGATAAAGAGCTCGTCAGCCTTGGGCTTCTACGGGGTCTCCGTCCGTGCAAACAAGCTCTTACTAAGGATCCTATGTACTACCTTAAAAGAAAGGTTATACATGCTAGCCTCCTTTGAATTTCCGGGCCTCAAAACTTATCTCCTCCATACTCTCCCATTGAAATGGTTTCCCAAAAGGCACTAGCGCTCACTCCTCTTGCAAATGTGCCTGCATCAGAATATGGAAAACCGAACAAATCCCCAAAGTCATCAATAGTCATGGCATGGTTGTGGTTCATGAGGCGGAAAGAGACCGTCCTCTCTCTAGGATCATGCTCAAATGTGCTAAGAAACTCTAGGGTGATCTCGGTGTATGCATCCTCCCTAATCAAAGCAAACTGGATCATCCCCACTCTATCTAACATCATGTCCACATCCTCTCGAACAAACAAAGAATCCAAGTCATCAAACACTATGTATCGAGGAGGGGTGAAGGGACGATCTAAGAGACGTTCATATCTCTTCTTATGTTTGGATAGGGGATGAGGGGGTTTTGGTATGGTTTGAGAGGGTGGTGGAGGTGGGAGAGGGGCTTTGGAAGAAGATCCCTTCTTCTTTCCTGCATTTCGAGTGATTCTCTTCACAATATCCATTTCTGCAACTAAAAATCGCCCTGTTCTTGAGAAAAATCGGACGATTTTTCTGGGTTGGGTCGATTTTTCTGTCGATTTCTACGATTCTCACAATTCTGTAAAGTTCTGACCAAAATATCTCCACAAACAGTCCCCTATAATTGTTTCTAAGCAAATCCCTCAATCAATTTCAGCAAACAAACAACTTCTCAGCAAGAATTAAGATCGAGCGAAAAGTTTAGGTTCGGTTTGAAAAACCTGAATTTCGGAAGGATGAGTCGTTTTCCAAGCTTGTTGTTGCTAGATCCTTGTTCCTTGTCGAAAATGCTTCAGTTTAGAGCCAAGAATCATTCAAAACGATTAAGGAATGAGGAGATTAGAGGGTGGCGATTTTTCGGTTCTTTGAGAGAAGGGAAATCGGGAATGGAGGATTTGCGGAATGAAAGAATCGAGTGGTGAAGGTTTTATATAGGCTGAAGAATTAACAAAGAAAATCGGATGATTTATTTGGGCGATTTAATCATCGGGTCGATTTTTCTACGTTTTCTCAGGTCAAGAGGAAAAATCGGACGATTTTTTCAAGGAGGTCGATCTAGTAGGTCGATTTTTCTCCCTATTGTCAAAAATCGACTTGCTCTGTTCCTGAATCGAACAATTTACTTTGTGTAGCTCGATTTCTTTCCTTGTATTTGTTGAAGGTTGCAATTTGAACTAGTTTATGCCCCTTATCTTCTTTGATATCTCGAATCGGACCTAATTTCCTGCGATTATTGACACAAACAAACCAAGAGTGCATCGAGGAACAAACAAACAAAAACAAAAAGAAAGGAACTACTAAACTATGCTAAAATAAGTGATGAAAGAAGAAAAGAGTTATACTATCATGGGTTGCCTCCCAAGAAGCGCTTGATTTATCGTCTTTAGCTGGACGGTACTTGGTTTGGTGCTCAATGGAGAAGGATAGGAGCTATCTCCTCAACCGGAACTTCCGGTGTGTATTTCTTCAACCGTTGGTCGTTTACTTTGAAGCTTCCGCTTTGTTCATCCCATACTTCAACTGCACCATGGGGGAAAATTCGTTTAATTACATAGGGTCCTGTCCAACGGGATTTAAGCTTACCTGGGAATAGTCGAAGTCTTGAGTTGAATAGAAGGACTTGATCTCCTTCTTTCAATTCCTTTGGAATGATATGTTTATCATGCCAGCGCTTCGTCCTTTCCTTATAGATACTCGCGTTCTCATACGCATTCAGTCGGATCTCTTCCAACTCGTTGATATCCAAAAGCCGCTTCTCTCCGGCTTCCTTCATGTCAAAGTTGAGCCACTTGACAGCCCAATATGCTTTATGCTCTAGCTCTACATGAAGATGACAAGATATACCATAAACAAGATTATATGGTGTCGTACCTATTGGTGTCTTAAAAGCGGTCCTGTACGCCCATAGTGCATCGTCAAGCTTCATTGACCAGTCTTTCCTCAATTTAGAGACAATTCTCTTTAAAATTCCCTTAATCTCTTGATTGGATATCTCGAATTATCCGCTGGTTTGCGGATGGTACGGTGTAGCTATCTTATGGGTCACCCCATCCTTAGCCAATAGAGTCTCAAATCAGCGGGCTGTGAAGTGTGTTCCTCCATCACTAATGATGGTTCGGGGAGTCCCGAACCTTGGGAAGATCGTTCTATTGAAGAACTTCACCACTACTGTTGAGTAAAAATGTACACAAATTTACAAAACACATTTTATGTTTTATTCGAATACAGATTTACAAAACACATTTTATTTATTTTTTTATTTGAGTTCGACCTTCTCTTTTTAACCTTTTGATTCTAAGTTATATAGATACTGATGTTTGGTTTGGTTTTGGTTATTTGGGCTGCACCCGTTTTTGGACGGGTTGCCTACGTACCTCGTTAACGAGGATCAAGCCTCACGTAGTTCAGTGCGGTGTTTTCATGCATCAGAGAATCAAAGTCCAAACCCACCTTCTAAGAAGGGTTGCCTAGTCGATGATTCAACTATCATTTTCATGGTATTTATATCTCGATCATGCATCATAAGATTAAATTAAACCCACCTTCTAGGAAGGGTTGCTTAATTCATCCCGCTATCACGCGCATGATCAAGATTAGTGAGAGGTTATTTTATTTTATTTTAAAACTTGTGACTGAATTCAGTTCTTAATTTACCAAATTTCCTACGTATCCTTTATTAGGAATCAAGTCGTACGTAGTTCTTAATTGTTTGGACTTTTTTGTGGTTAAACTCGACGAGCGGATGCTTTATATCGAGTTCATGAATATTTTATAATTTTTATTTAACTCCAAGATTTATTTTGGAGTTGATTTTATCTAGACGATGCGACTGAATCCAATATTGGATTTCCTGCGTAGCTCGGAAAGAGCATCAAGTCATGACGTAGTTCTACATGAAACGATATATAGTCTGGATTTTTTTATTTGTGGTTAAACTCGATGAGCGGATGCTATGTACCGAGTTTAGAAAACTTGGTTTCTTTTGATTTTACGTCCGAGATTTGATTCATAATTTACTTTACTCGGGTAGGTCGACTGAATCCAATTTAACTTAATATCGGATTTCCTACGTAGCTCGGAAAGAGCATCAAGTCATAACGTAGTTCTACCATGAAACATAGTTTGGATTTGATTTGCGACACCCGATAATATTTTAAACTTAGTATCGGGTTACCTACGTAACCATTTGAGTGGCGCAAGTCCTTACGTAGTTCTAAACAAAACCAAAATTTATATTTTTATTTTGTTTAGTTTAGTTTTATATATAAATATTTAATTACGATACCTAATCGTAAATTTATGATCCTATTTATTAAGACTTTGCCTTAATAGGGTCACTTTTGCAAATAACCTAACTTATGGGTTATCCTCTACAAAGTTTTACTTTTGTGGGTTTATTTTGTAGATAAACAAATTGAAATTGGAAATCATGCGAATGTTGCGCATGTCTACAAGATGACATTATTTCACTTTTTTTATTTATTTATCTTATTTGTCTTGTTTTGCATTCTCAGCAAAGTGTATTTTTTTCTCTTTTATAATTTCTTTCTTTCTTCTCTCTCTTACTTTCCTCTTTCACCCTTCTTTCTCCATTGTTTCTACTTTTTAATTTTGCTCTAGTCTTCTACAGTACACTTGCCCGGAAGCTTCGACAATGGAGATGGTGAAGGTTTACTTGGCGCCGGCGAACGAGTTTAAGACGGAGAAAGTAAAGGGACGGGAGACAAGATCGAGGACGAACTAATCGCGAATCACAAAAGCTTTAGATGGGATCCGATTATAGCTCGCTCGAATTTGTCGGAGGTAAGAATCGAATGAAAGCCTCATCCCCTGTAAATTTTGCTATCTCCTTCCCAAACTAATGTCTCTTTGCATTAGCCTAATTAGATTTCAGATTTGAGATTTGAACATGTTTGTATCCCATTGTTTCTCAAATCGATTTAATTTGTGGCATAATAAAGACACATATTCTTTGTCAATTGATGAATTTGTGCTCATCAATAATAAAAGATATTTCAGTCGAAGGCTTTATAATGTTTGATTTACTGTATTTCTATAAATCTGAAATTTGCTTGAATTCATAATTATGTTGAACTCTTACATTCAGTGTAGATTTGCTCTAGATATTTGATTTTCGTATTTTACCTTTTCTATCAAACCCAATTCCATGTTTGCATATTCTGAACCTATAGAGGTTAAGGAAGCCAACAGGAATCGGATTTTGCAATTCTTTATAGATGAAAATAAAATATTTGTTTTTTATATCCAAATCTTTTTGATTAAGTGACATCCATATCTGCTTCCATCCACACTGCAAGATTCATTAACAAAATCTGTATATTCACTTTCTCAGAATGATAATATTTGCTTTTTTACTAAGCACTTTGTCAATGTCAACACAAAGTGTTCAGGTTGCAGCGGGGGAATCCATCGATTCCGACCAACCACGGAATTTTGTGAGTAGCGGTCGAAAGTAAGTACTTCCGAACAAACTACGCTTTGGCTTTGCAGCGGTGGAATCAGTCGAATCCATCCAACTGCGGGATTTTGTGTAGTGGCCGAAAGTCAGTACTTTCGATCCAACTATGATTTTGGTGTAGTGGCGCTGAAGGTATGTGTCTTCAAAGGTAATTTACTTCCCTTCTATCACTCCATCTTCAATATCACGCCATTGTTCTTCTTCTTGCAGGTTCGCCTTATCTCGTTTATGGATGTGGATCCCTTCTTCGATCAACTACTGATTTTGTATGCAGCGGTGAAAGCATGTGCTTTCGAACATGCTAGCTTTTGTTTGTAGAGGGAACCCACTTAGTTTTGAATCGATCTAGGAGGAGTGCTTTTGATTTGATGCAGTCTTTTTGTTGTCAATACTTTGAATTTGTCTTTGTATCTTCTGTTCACTTCTATTGTTTTGTAGGTTTTGTAAGAGGTGACCAGAAAATAAAGAAGACCTTTTGTAATTGTGTTTCATTTGAAGAGAAATCTCATGTTGGTTTTGATAAGGAGGAAGACGATCTATACAGATCATTTTTTCCAACCCCCTTTCTTCTTTTGTTTGCTTTTTATATATCACCAAATAGAGAGGTTATCAAATATAGTGGTTTATAGCAGGTTTACAGGAGTTAGATTTAACTTCCCATGAAACCACGTTTAAAATTTATCATTTATTGATAAATTTATTATTTCTCATTTTACAGGAGGAGTGAACGGTATTCAACTACCTTCCTTTATCATTTTCTTTTTCTTTTATACAAATTTAGTTTTGTATTTGGATTAAAAAAAAAATTAAGCCCAATTAACTTTGAATTTGTCTAATATTTATTAGACTTGGACCTAAATCAAAAATCATGTTAATAAACATGATAATTTTGAAGAAATTAATCACATGTATAAAAATGTAATTAAATTTCTAGTAATTTATATAAAATAATGAATTATGAAAATTCATGAAATTTGATCCCTAAACAGTTGCCCCCCGAAATTTATGCGTGTGAGAATAAAACACGTTTAAAGTTCGAGATTTTTTTTTTCTTGTAAGACGCTTTGCATTTGAAACCGTTTGGTTTCATTTATGCATGCATGAAAGAGGAACGTATTGTATATATTTGAATAGTTCCAACAAAAATTTGTTTGAATTTGAAATGTACCCATAGTTACTTTGTTAAGAATATGATGTATGGGTATAAACACTTTGAGTTTTATAGAATATTTTTTCTTTGGAATTTATTTTGGATATTTGATATTTGGCTTGAGGTCTTTTTTGGTGGACAAGTGTTTAGTTTTGAGAGCTTTGTGCCATTGATTTAGAGACTTTGTAGATATCTCTTTTAAGCATTGAGGGGCTATATTGATCAAATAGTTTGCTGACTTTAGTTAACATGATTTATCTCTCTTCGTTTGAGATAAAAATACAGTAATTTGGAAGAATATCATTTTTTTTGTTTGAGGATATGAGAAAATCGACATTGCGAAACAATTGTAAATTTGATCAAATTTTTGGGGGAAATTAAAAAATTTATCCCTTGAAAGGAAATTTAATTCTGAAGAAAATTTGATTAATCATCAAGCTTGAGAATGATGCTTAATGTATAGCAATTTAGGCATAGAAGCCTTCAATTTATCATCTTTTGTAGACGTATTTTGCTTACCCTTCTTTTCTTTTTAACAAAGAAAAGAAAATATTTTGTTGATTTTTGTGGTTGCGCCTAACATTTGATTAGCTAGACTGCCTATGTTACCCTCTTTGGGAAGGATCAAGCCTTTCTCAATTCGTTATGGGAACTGTGTTTTTTTTAGCCCTTTTTTCTATACACATCACCAAAACAACTCGAACCCACCTTCTATGAAGGATTTTTCAAGTTATTTCACTATCATTTGTGTACAATGACCTCTTTTTTTTATCCTCCATTTTTTGAGTTGTTTTGCTTTGTTTTTAGGCTTATCAACATATTCAAGCCTTTGAAAAACAAAAGCTCTTGTTTCTCCACTCGTTGAACCGGTTTCAAGCCTATCAAATACTGTAATCCGAGATGTTGATGCTTTATCATCGAGAAACAAGCTTTGCTCCTCCGGAGTCAATGTCATAGGCTCTTCAAAACTCGCTGTCAATATACCCCCTTCGTGAGAAACCTTTAACTTTTCAATATTATCCTCATTGTAGGGGATATATGGATCTTTGCTTTTTGATAAGACCTTTGAATTTTTCACTTTAACTTTGAACTTCTTGTTCAACTTCCTTGAAAGTGATTTGGAAGGAGGATTATTGGCTTCAACTCTTGACACTACCCTTTTGTTATCACTTGTTTTAAACCCGAAGGATCTTTGAATGACCAAAGTCATTTTTGGAATAGACTAGTCAATTTTCCGTAGAGGAAAGGTGTAACTTGTCATGAGAGAGTTCATAACCTTCTCTACCGAATTCAAAGGGTTTTTGGCCGGCTTGCCGTCTATCTTTTGGTGTGTACTTAAACAACACCTTAGAACATGGATCACCTTCCTCATTCTTCCCTTTGAGAGAAATTTTTGGTTCTTGGTGAACATTATTGGTATTTTTACCATTGACAACCTTCATGGGCATGTTTGAGTTGAAATTAACTGCCTTATAAAACTTGGCATCGGCATAATTAACACTTTCTCCATGAAAAGGGTTTGGGTCACCTCGAATAATCCTTTCATTTCCATTATCATCAGTGTATTTCAAACATTGATGAAGAGTAGAAACTATATATTTACTAGCATGAAGCCATGGTCGACCAAGTAAGGCATTATAAGAGGTGCATCTATGACATGGAACAAAGCATCTTTATAAAGATTGTCAAGAACAATCTGTAATGCAATGGTACCCATGGTTTTTTGTCCCACTTGATTGAAACCTTAAATGGTTAGCAAAGTAAGAGATAAATGTGCGGTCGTCAACCCCATTGTCCTTAGTATCCTTAATGGAAGAAGATTTACTGCGGATCCACAATCCAAAAGGATTCGATTGACCTTTGTATCCCCAATAGTGCTCGTAACATATAATGGCCGATTATGATACTCATTCCCCAATTGAAGATCTTCATCCGAGAATGTTATACAAGCCATGCATGAGGCACATTGAGTTGACGGGGATAATGAGACATCATTAACCTCCACCATTTCAACTTGATCTTTATAATCATCAGGATCCATAAGAGCCTGAATTAGGGCTTTCCTCAATTCATTTGACATTTGTAGGGCATCATAAACACTCAAACGTGCGGGAATGCGCTTCAAGTGACTAATGACGTCATATTTTACTTTCTCTTTGTACGGAGCTTTATGAAGCGAAACCGGTACGCGAGAAGTGGATTCTTTTTGTAATGCCTCAATTTCCTCCACATTTTTCTGAGGTAGTTGAGAAGTTTCTTTATCAAGACGTTCATAAAAATTTGTTACTTTTGAATGTTCATTGGAAATCAATTCTTTCTCCTTTCTTTTTTCGTTGGGTTTCGGAGATAGAAGTTGACGTCCGGAACAAAGAGAAACTGCATCAACTTCTGGTTCCTCCTCTTCACATATATCGGCCCATGTGGCCATGCAACATTGAGCAACTTCATCGTCCCAAAATGCCTCATCTTCTGAAGGTTCTTCATCACCATAAAACTTCTCTGGGACAAAATCTTTTAGGGTAACCGGTACCCTCTCAGGTTGATTGTATTCTTCTTCAGAGTCAGAATTTGGCTTCTTTTCCTTCTTGTTTTTCTTTATTTTCTTTTTCTTGTTTTTCTTTTTCTCGGGTTTTCTTCCGATCATTCTAAACCCAGGAGAACTCGATTTGTGAGTGGCTTCTTGCCGGGTCTTTCGAGTTACACAAGTTTTCCACTCAAAATCACTATCAATGTCAAGATCATCGTCATCTGAAAACAGATCTTCGATATCTGAGCATGTCATAATCTCATATAGAGTTGGGACCCCAGGACCATCTCTTGGCATATCAGGCTATGCCCAAACAACGCGGATATCTTTTCCACCATCTATTGAAAATTGTACAGGTATCGCCATCAGAGGCAAGGAAACCGTGAGAATACCCTCATCTTCATTTGACCCAGATGGTTCTTCGAGTGTATTGGAAATCACCAAATTATCCGCATCCACTAAGGATGTAGTATTTGATGAAGCCTTTGGAGCTACCGAGTCTTCACCTTCAATCTCGATTTCTCCTTTGTTAATCATCCTCTCAACTATATCTTTGAAGACATAACAATCTTTGATAGGGTGACTAACGATTTGGTGATAAGGACAATACTTTGGATCATTTGTCCTTCCAACTTCATTTGGCCTTTTTGACTCTGGAAGTATAAGAAGCTTAGACGACATCAACTCATCAAAAATCCCTTGGACATCATCATCGTCAAAAGGATATTTCTTTTGCTTCCTTTCCTCAAGAGTGAGTCTTTTAATGGCATCTTTACCTTTTCCTCTATCTTGATTTTGAGAATTATTTCCTGTGAAGATTTTATTTCCGGGTTTAATAAAGGTTGCCATAGACTCTCCCTTTTTAAAAGGTCTTTTTCCATCATCTCTTTTAAGTTCATTTGCCTGAGGACGATAGGTTTTTGCATCACACCGAGCCAATTGTCGTTCAACATTGCAAGCCTTTGAAACTAAGGCATCAAAAGAACGAGGCTCAGCACTACCAACATGCACTGCTAACTCAGGAATTAAGTTATTAGTACACATCTGGACACATGCCTCTTCACTTAGCTTTTCTGGGCATTGAAGTCTCAAGCTTTGCCATCTGGCGATAAAATCATTTGCAAGCTCATTTGACCTTTGAAAGGTATTAGCAAGATCCATAATGGATACCTTTGCCTTAGAGCTCACAAATTGAGCTAGGAATGATCTTTGTAAATCATCCCATGTGTGGATTGATCCCGGTTGAAGTTGAGTGTACCAAGTAAATGCCGATCCTTTTAAAGATTGGACAAATTGTCAGATCAACAAAGCATCACTCAATGCGGTCTCACCACATGCTGAGTAAAAATGAGCCAAATGCTCGTGTGGTGATCCATGCATTCCATCAAACTTATCAAAAGTTGGTCTTTGATAACCGGGAGGGAATGGTACTGAATCATATTGGATCGGATATGGCTTTCTATACCCGAGTACTGGAGGGTTTTGTGACACTTGGAATTCTCGGATTCCTTGGGCAATCATTTCCCTAATCTCTTGTGGCGAAACGGATGAGCTACCACCAGGACTTTCATCGTTCGTCCTTATTGGCTCATGTCGACTAGCATTAGCTTGGTTCTCAATTTGAGTCATAAGTGTAGCTATTTGAGCTTCTCTTGCGGCTAATGACCTTTGCAAGTCTTGAAGTTGTTCCTCAACACTTGTTGTTCCGGTCATGAACACTTTCATATTCTCATATTCATTTTGGGTTACAACTCTCGTTGCTCCTTCCTTTGTAATAACATGTGGAAATTCCTCCTCCTGGAATAGAGAAGATAAATCTCCATACAAAGGAGAATTTGAGCTTTCTTCCGATTCTCGTTGTGGACTTGGTGGTTGTGAGGTTACTTGAGCATAAGTCGTTGACTTAGCTTTTGATCTTTTAACTGGACCATCACAAGACACAACTTGAGCCTTTTGCGAGACTGAGCTTTTAGAAATACGAAGACTTCTTTCTCTCTTTTGAGTTTTAGAAGTTTCTTCAATCACTTCATTCTCATTTGAATTTTTCTTGGCCCGTGAGGGTTTGTTGATTTTAAGCTTTGGAGCTTTTGGTTGATTACCCTCCTCGGAATAAGAAGTCATGTAGACTTGCTCAAATTTGTCCAATGTGATAGGAATTGACCCTACAAGAATTTGCCTTGCGGTAGTCATTGGATAATCCATTGTGTGCTTTGAGTTTAAAAGCTCTTTTGCAGCTTCACAAAGGATTGTGTTGGCTTGTTTTAGAGCCGGTGAGGAAGCTAGTTTACGAAGCGGTCCAGTGTTACGACGGGAACCATTCTTGCGTCCCCTCCTTCTTCGAGACTTGTTCACCTTCTTAAGAGTGTTTTCAGCAGGAATACCAACAGACACACCATTCTTCTTGATGATACGAGTGATTGGCCTTGAGACAACCCTAGCGGAAGGCTTTGTGCCATTAAAGCTAGGAGAATTGTCATGTCCAACTTTGACATAAGCAGGTTTCCCATTGTTGAACTTGTTGTTGGGCTTTATGCCCCCATGTCCCGAAACAGTCATGGACGACTTCGGAGTTGCATATTCCTCCAAACCTTGAAGACTCTTGAAAGAGTTCTTCAAAGGGATTTCAGCATAGATCGCATTAGGAGCAATGTCAAAGACAACTTCAAACGACTTGCGGCGCAGACATCGTCCTCCTTGGATGACGAAGGTATCCGGAAGTTCATTGAAATTCACAATTGCCCTTGACGCCATTTCCTTGCAATCAAATAAGATCAAACATTAGTATATGTATAACTTAGAGATGAAAAGAAAGAAAAGGTCCCACTGGGCGTGCCAAAAATATGTTCAGTAAAAATGTACACAAATTTTCGAAACACATTTTATGTTTTATTCGAATACAAATTTACAAAACACATTTTATTTATTTTTTATTTGAGTTCAACCCTCTCTTTTTGACCTTTTGATTCTAAGTTATATAAATACCGATATTTGGTTGATTTTGGTGATTTGGGCTGCACCCGTTTTTGGACGGATTGCCTACGTACATCGTTAAAGAGGATCAAGCCTTACGTAGTTCCGTGCGGTGTTTTCATGCATCAGAGAATCAAAATCCCGACCCACCTTCTAGGAAGGGTTGCCTAGACGATGATTCAACTATCATTTGCATGGTATTTATATCTCGACCATGCATCAAAGGATTAAATTAAACCCACCTTCTAGGAAGGGTTGCTTAATTTATCCCTACTATCACGCACATGATCAAAAATAGTGATAGGTTATTTTATTTTATTTTATTTTAAAACTTGTGGCTGAATCTGGTTTATAATTCACCAAATTTCCTACGTATCCTTTATTAGGAATCAAGTCGTACGTAGTTCTTAAAAGATATATTTAGAATTTAATTTTACGACTTTCATTTGATATAAAAGTCAAAAATATATTTTGCGATTGAATTTAATACGTATTCTTTTGTATTAAAAGATTATTTAAAATTTAACTTTATGACTTTCATTTCATATAAAAGTCAAAAATATATTTTGTGATTGAATTTAATACGTATTTCTTTTGTATCAAATTTCCTACGTATCCGTAAAAATAAACGGAATCAAATTATACGTAGTTCTTTCCTGACATTTACATAAAAGTTAATTTAATTTTTGCGGTTGAACTCGACAATTTATTAGTCGAGTTTCCTACGTACTCTTATAAAAGAGATCAAACCACCCGTAGTTCGTTTGGCGAATTTTGATTTTTTAAGTCCAAGGTTTGAATTTAATTATAATTTACTTGGACAGGTCGACTGAATCCAATTTAATTTGAGATCGGATTTTCTACGTAACTCAAAACGAGTATCAAGTCATAACGTAGTTCTATATAAAATATATATGGTTTGGAATATTGTTTTGTGGTTAAACTCGATAAGCGAATGCTTTATATCGAGTTTAGATAGATTGGTGTTTTTTTTTTTGAATTTTATGTCCAGAATTTGATTCATAATTGCCCTTGACGCCATTTCCTTGCAATCAAATAAGATCAAACATTAGTATATGTATAACTTAGAGATGAAAAGAAAGAAAAGGTCCCACTGGGCGTGCCAAAAATATGTTGAGTAAAAATGTACACAAATTTACAAAACACATTTTATGTTTTATTCGAATACAGATTTACAAAACACATTTTATTTATTTTTTTATTTGAGTTCGACCTTCTCTTTTTAACCTTTTGATTCTAAGTTATATAGATACCGATGTTTGGTTTGGTTTTGGTTATTTGGGCTGCACCCGTTTTTGGATGGGTTGCCTACGTACCTCGTTAACGAGGATCAAGCCTCACGTAGTTCAGTGCGGTGTTTTCATGCATCAGAGAATCAAAGTCCAAACCCACCTTCTAAGAAGGGTTGCCTAGTCGATGATTCAACTATCATTTTCATGGTATTTATATCTCGATCATGCATCATAAGATTAAATTAAACCCACCTTCTAGGAAGGGTTGCTTAATTCATCCCGCTATCACGCGCATGATCAAGATTAGTGAGAGGTTATTTTATTTTATTTTAAAACTTGTGACTGAATTCAGTTCTTAATTTACCAAATTTCCTACGTATCCTTTATTAGGAATCAAGTCGTACGTAGTTCTTAATTGTTTGGACTTTTTTGTGGTTAAAATCGACGAGCGGATGCTTTATATTGAGTTCATGAATATTTTATAATTTTTATTTAACTCCAAGATTTATTTTGGAGTTGATTTTATCTAGACGATGCGACTGAATCCAATATTGGATTTCCTGCGTAGCTCGGAAAGAGCATCAAGTCATGACGTAGTTCTACATGAAACGATATATAGTCTGGATTTTTTTATTTGTGGTTAAACTCGATGAGCGGATGCTATGTACCGAGTTTAGAAAACTTGGTTTCTTTTGATTTTACGTCCGAGATTTGATTCATAATTTACTTTACTCGGGTAGGTCGACTGAATCCAATTTAACTTAATATCGGATTTCCTACGTAGCTCGGAAAGAGCATCAAGTCATAACGTAGTTCTACCATGAAAGATAGTTTGGATTTGATTTGCGACTGTACCCGATAATATTTTAAACTTAGTATCGGGTTACCTACGTAACCATTTGAGTGGCGCAAGTCCTTACGTAGTTCTAAACAAAACCAAAATTTATATTTTTATTTTGTTTAGTTTAGTTTTATATATAAATATTTAATTACGATACCTAATCGTAAATTTATGATCCTATTTATTAAGACTTTGCCTTAATAGGGTCACTTTTGCAAATAACCTAACTTATGGGTTATCCTTTACAAAGTTTTACTTTTGTGGGTTTATTTTGTAGATAAACAAATTGAAATTGGAAATCATGCGAATGTTGCGCATGTCTACAAGATGACATTATTTCACTTTTTTTATTTATTTATCTTATTTGTCTTGTTTTGCATTCTCAGCAAAGTGTATCTTTTTCTCTTTTATAATTTCTTTCTTTCTTCTCTCTCTTACTTTCCTCTTTCACCCTTCTTTCTCCATTGTTTCTACTTTTTAATTTTGCTCTAGTCTTCTACAGTACACTTGCACGGAAGCTTCGACAATGGAGATGGTGAAGGTTTACTTGGCGCCGGCGAACGAGTTTAAGACGGAGAAAGTAAAGGGACGGGAGACAAGATCGAGGACGAACTAATCGCGAATCACAAAAGCTTTAGATGGGATCCGATTATAGCTCGCTCGAATTTGTCGGAGGTAAGAATCGAATGAAAGCCTCATCCCCTGTAAATTTTGCTATCTCCTTCCCGAACTAATGTCTCTTTGCATTAGCCTAATTAGATTTCAGATTTGAGATTTGAACATGTTTGTATCCCATTGTTTCTCAAATCGATTTAATTTGTGGCATAATAAAGACACACATATTCTTTGTCAATTGATGAATTTGTGCTCATCAATAATAAAAGATATTTCAGTCGAAGGCTTTATAATGTTTGATTTACTGTATTTCTATAAATCTGAAATTTGCTTGAATTCATAATTATGTTGAACTCTTACATTCAGTGTAGATTTGCTCTAGATATTTGATTTTCGTATTTTACCTTTTCTATCAAACCCAATTCCATGTTTGCATATTCTGAACCTATAGAGGTTAAGGAAGCCAACAGGAATCGGATTTTGCAATTCTTTATAGATGAAAATATAATATTTGTTTTTTATATCCAAATCTTTTTGATTAAGTGACATCCATATCTGCTTCCATCCACACTGCAAGATTCATTAACAAAATCTGTATATTCACTTTCTCAGAATGATAATATTTGCTTTTTTACTAAGCACTTTGTCAATGTCAACACAAAGTGTTCAGGTTGCAGCGGGGGAATCCATCGATTCCGACCAACCACGGAATTTTGTGAGTAGCGGTCGAAAGTAAGTACTTCCGAACAAACTACGCTTTGGCTTTGCAGCGGTGGAATCAGTCGAATCCATCCAACTGCGGGATTTTGTGTAGTGGCCGAAAGTCAGTACTTTCGATCCAACTATGATTTTGGTGTAGTGGCGCTGAAGGTATGTGTCTTCAAAGGTAATTTACTTCCCTTCTATCACTCCATCTTCAATATCACGCCATTGTTCTTCTTCTTGCAGGTTCGCCTTATCTCGTTTATGGATGTGGATCCCTTCTTCGATCAACTACTATTTTTGTATGCAGCGGTGAAAGCATGTGCTTTCGAACATGCTAGCTTTTGTTTGTAGAGGGAACCCACTTAGTTTTGAATCGATCTAGGAGGAGTGCTTTTGATTTGATGCAGTCTTTTTGTTGTCAATACTTTGAATTTGTCTTTGTATCTTCTGTTCACTTCTATTGTTTTGTAGGTTTTGTAAGAGGTGACCAGAAAATAAAGAAGACCTTTTGTAATTGTGTTTCATTTGAAGAGAAATCTCATGTTGGTTTTGATAAGGAGGAAGACGATCTATACAGATCATTTTTTCCAACCCCCTTTCTTCTTTTGTTTGCTTTTTATATATCACCAAATAGAGAGGTTATCAAATATAGTGGTTTATAGCAGGTTTACAGGAGTTAGATTTAACTTCCCATGAAACCACGTTTAAAATTTATCATTTATTGATAAATTTATTATTTCTCATTTTACAGGAGGAGTGAACGGTATTCAACTACCTTCCTTTATCATTTTCTTTTTCTTTTATTCAAATTTAGTTTTGTATTTGGATTAAAAAAAAAATTAAGCCCAATTAACTTTGAATTTGTCTAATATTTATTAGACTTGGACCTAAATCAAAAATCATGTTAATAAACATGATAATTTTGAAGAAATTAATCACATGTATAAAAATGTAATTAAATTTCTAGTAATTTATATAAAATAATGAATTATGAAAATTCATGAAAATTTATCCCTAAACAACTACCATTGCATCATTAGTAGGAGAAGCGATTGCTTCTACCCATCTTGAGAAATAATCTACGGCGAGGAGTATGTATTGGTTACCGCAAGAGGATGGGAAGGGTCCCATGAAATCTACTCCCTAAACGTCAAAAATCTCCACTTCTTGTTTGTTGTTGAGGGGCATTTCATTCCTCCTAGATATATTACCTTTCCTTTGACAAGCATCACAAGCAACAACATATTTTTGCACATCTTTGAATAGGGTAGGCCAAAAGAAACCGGAACGAAGTACCTTAGCACATGTTTTGTGGGAACTAGCATGTCCTCCACATGGTAAGGAGTGGCAATGGCAGATGACACTATCCACCTCGTCTTCTGGAATGCATCTTCTGTATATGCCATCAGGACCTCTTTTGAAAAGAAGAGGTTCATTCTAATAGAAGTACCGGACGTCCTTAAAGAACTTCTTTCTTTGTGCATATGAAAGTCCGGGGGGAATCTCCTGACAAATAAGGTAATTTACAATGTCAGCAAACCATGGATCATTACCTTTCGAGATATGTTGAAGGCATTCTTCTATCTCATGGAGTTGTTCGTCAGGAAATGAGTCGTTTATAGGGAGCTCGTCCGCCTCATTGATGAGGTGTGGAAGACGGCTAAGGTGATCGGCAACTGAGTTTTCCGAACCCTTCTTGTCACGGATCTCTAGATCGAACTCTTGTAAGAGTAAGATCCATCTTAGAAGCTTTGGCTTCACATCCTTCTTTGTGAACAAGTAACGGATCGCCGAATGATCCGTGTAGACTATCACCTTTGCACCTGCAAGTAGAGCTGATACTATTCGGGTTCGGGCCGGATCCGGACCGGGCTTTTCTTATTTTTTTGTCCGGATAGCCGGGCTGGATCCGGGCTAAGCCCGGGATCCGGGCTTCTACTCATAACCGTACCCGTCCAGATGCCCGGGCCGGGCTGCCCGGCGGGTACCCGAATTTGGCGAATCTGGCGAATCATACACCTTAGCCAATCTGGCAAGAGAACCAAAAAATTGTCGAAAATCCGGTCGAGACTCAAGAAGCAAGTGACTAAAGTGAGACGCTGAGAAGCAAGAGACGCCCAGAGAAGCAAGTGACTGAAGTGAGACACAAAGATCCTTGCCTTCTGATTCCTGAATGACGGCGACCTCGAGTCACTCGAGTGAGAACGGAGAAAATGGGAAGGAAGGCAGAATAGATGAGTCGGCAAGGTTAAAAAGGCAAGTCGGCGAGGTTGAAGACTGAAGAGTGAATATGCACTCGGCGACGACGAGGTTGAAGAGAAGAGTGTAGAGAGGCGAGTCAAACTGTCGAAGGCTGAAGATAAGTTAGGGTTTCCCTTTGGTCTTTTCTAAGAAGTATATATATATACTTATTTTTTATTTTTTTAATAATCCGGGCCGGACAAGCAGCCCGACCGGGCTTTTTAGTCTGTCCGGATCCGGCCCGGATGTCCGTCCGGGCCGGGCTTTTAGGCCCGGTCGGGCTTTTTAACTTGTCCGTACCCGCCCGTTTTTGCGGGTAGACGGGCCGGGCCGTTCGGGCTTTTTAACTTGTCCGTACCCGAAAATTTTCAAAAGCATAAACTATTGCTAGAAGTTCCTTTTCTGTTGTGGCATAGTTCATTTGAGCTTCGTCTAGCGTCTTGCTAGCATAGTAGATGGCATGCGTGCGGCCGTCTTTCTTTTGTCCAAGTACGGCTCCTATGGCGAAGTCACTTGCGTCGCACATAATCTCGAAAGGGAGTGTCCAATCGGGTGGCTGGATGATGGGTGCTGAAATCAAACCTTCTTTGATCCTGCAAAAAGCATCTAAACATTCTTCCGAAAACTCGAAAGTTGCGTCCTTCATTAAAAGATTAGTTAAGGGTTTTGAAATCTTAGAAAAATCTTTTATGAATCTTCTATAGAAACCCGCATGTCCTAAGAAACTTCTGATTCCTTTCACCGAGGATGGAGGAGGTAATCTCTCAATAATTTCTATCATAACCCTATTAACCTCTATTCCTCTATTTGATATTAAGTGACCTAACACAATTCCTTCGGTGACCATGAAATGACACTTTTCCCAGTTTAAAACTAAGTTAGTGTCTTCACATCTCTTAAGAACTAATGAAAGGTTAGAGAGACATTTATCAAAGAAAGAGCCATATACAGAAAAGTCGTCCATGAATACTTCCATGATATTCTCTACATATTCTGAAAAGATTGCCATCATATACCTTTGAAAGGTGGCTGGAGCGTTGCACAAACCGAATGGCATCCTTCTATGAGCAAACGTACCCCAAGGGCACGTGAAGGTTGTCTTCTCTTGGTCATCCGGGTGGATGGGAATCTGAAAGAAACCGCTATATCCATCTAGATAACAAAAGTAAGAGTGTTGGGCTAACCTTTCCAACATCTAATCAATAAAAGGAAGGGGAAAGTGATCCTTCCTGGTGGCCACATTCAGCTTACGGTAGTCGATGCACATTCTCCATCCCGTAACTGTCCTTGTGGGGATAAGCTCGTTGTTTTTGTTGGAAACAACGGTAATGCCTCCTTTATTTGGTACTACTTGCACTGGACTCACCCATTTGCTGTCGGAAATAGGGAAGATGATACCTGCATCAAGTAGTTTAAGGATTTCTTTCTTCACGACCTCTTTCATGATCGGATTCAACCGTCTTTGAGGTTGACGTGAAGGTTTGTAATCCTCTTCCATTAGGATTTTATGCATACATAGAGAAGGTTTAATGCCTATCAAATAATCAATGGTATAACCTAATGCCCTCCTATGTTGCCTTAGAAAATTCATAAGCTCCCTAATTCTTCATCGTTCAGTTTCACACTAACTATAACAGGATAAGTAGAGTTAGTCCCAAGGAATGCGTACCTTAAGTGTGTAGGAAGGGGCTTTAATTCCAATGAAGGAGGTGCTTTGATTGATGAATCATGTCCTTCTAAAGTCATGGGAGAAGCCTCTGAAGGTGGGGAAGGTGCACTATTAGAGTTTAGAACAACTGCATTCAAGTTTGTAGAAACCGGAGAATTCCTCACTAAATCGTCCCCATTTGAAGAAAATCGTCCGATTTTTGGGTCGATTTTACTTCCTGTTGTCAAAAATCGACTTGCCTCTTCAGAAATCGAATGATTTATTTTGTGTAGGTCGATTTTTTTCACAGTTTTTGGGGTTAATTTTAACTCTTCAAATTCTGCTCCTGGTTCTTCCTTTACATCTTCTAACGCCTTGATCTCTTCATCACAATCACGCTCTACTCCTTCCTTCATGATGCTCATACTAAGAACCTTTTGAAGTGGATCTTTCATTAAGATCGAACTCACCACTTCTCTAGACTCTTCTTCATCAAGGATGTTAAAAACATCTTCTCTTAAGGCTGGCTCTTTGATTAAAGATGAAAGTACGAAGTCCACTTTCTCTTCACCTATGTTTAAGGATATTTGTCCATTCTTGCAATCTACCATACATCCAGAGGTTGCAAGGAATGGTCTCCCAAGAATGATGGGAACTGGATAATCTGCAGGGATGTCAAGAACGACAAAATCTATAGGGATGTAAAACTTACCGAGTTTCACTGGAATGTCTTCTATTATCCCAACTGGCCTGGTGATGGAACGATCGGCCATGTAAAGTGTCATCTTCACCGTTCTTGGCTCTCCTAAGCCAACTGCTTTGCACAAAGCAAGTGGTATGATGCTCACACTTGCTCCAAGATTGCAACGTGCATCGTAAGTACTCTCTCCTAAGGTGATGAGTATGCAGAATGACCCCGGATCACTCAGCTTAGGTGGCATATTCTCTGTCACAGTCTTGATGAGTTCGGATGACTTCGTGCTCATCTTGACTTCCCCAATATCTTCTAATTTCCTCTTGTTGGAGAGGATTTCCTTGAGGAATTTTCCATAAGCTGGCATACCTAAAATTGCATCCATAAAAGGTATATTAATATGTAGCTTACTCATAAGTTCAATAAACTTACCGAAGTGTTCATCTAGCCGTGCCTGCGCTCTAGATTGAGGAAAAGGTAGAGGTGGTTTGTAGGTGGGAGGAGGAACATAGACATCTACTTTCTCCTTTCCTTTCCCATCTTTGGTGGTGGTAGTTTCAACTACTTTAGGTTGGGGATCGGTGGTTGTTACACCGCTCCTAGTAGTGATTGCCATAATCCTTCCCTTTGGGTTATCTTCCGTCTTCCCGGGAAGCTTCCCTTGATCTCTTGGTACTTCTCCGGCTTTGCTAGATACTTGGTTTTCTAAAGCTTTGTGAGCTTTATCAATCGAAGTTATATAACTCTCTAATCCTTGTAGCTTCCCTAGGATTGTCTCCAACATGGGATCGGGCTTGTTCGATCCATTTGATGATTGTTCCTGGTTTTTCAGAGGAGTAGAAGAAGATGGAGGTGTTAGAGCTTTTTCAACTTGAGAATAGGGATTACCTAAATTTTGTTGATTGGATCTCCAATTGTTGTTGTTGGAGTTCCTATTGCTGCTATTCCAGTTGTTGTTCCGGTAATCATTCCTTTGGTTGTTATCCCTTCCCATATAGTTGGCTTCTTGCTCCTTAGTCTTTTGAAGGCTTGTTTTTATGACTTCCTTCAATTCTTTGATTTCATTGTTGAGGGAGAATATTTGTGTTTGAGCTGCGTGGTTCAACTTAGCTCCTGGATCTCCTTGATTCCGGCTATTTGAATCCACTTTCCGTTGGGAATACTTCTCGATTACTTGGGCTTGCTTCTCAATGAATTCCCAAGCATTATCTTCTCTCGTGTCCATGAATGTACCACAAGAGAGGGATTGGAGATTGAATTGTGTTTCCACATCCAACCGCTTGTAGTAGATCTCCAACAATTCCAGCTTTGAAATGCCGTGGTGTGGGCAATCCAATAAGAGATCCTGAAACCTTTCCCAAGATTGAAACAAACTTTCGTTAGGTTTCATAGAAAAAGCATTTATCTTACCTCTCAATTCCGCCGTCTTGGATGGCGGGAAGAATTTGGTGAGGAATTCGGAAGATAAATGCTCCCATGTGGCCAGCTTTGCAGCTGGAAGTGTTTGGTACCAAGCTAGAGCTTTGTCCTTCAAAGAGAAGAAGAACGGTTTGATCTTGTAATTGCTTGTAGTAGCCTTCTTCGGCTTCATGGTCTCCATGAGAATTTCGAAATTCTGCAAGTGTTGATGTGGAGATTCAGCACTTGTTCCGCCAAATGATTTTGGCGAACCATGGTGATTACTTGTGGACTAAAACTGAATCCCTGGATATCTTCAGCTTCAAAGTTCACACCTAGGCGGCGTGGTTGTTGAGCCGGATCCATCCTTTGACCAAGCGTTCGTGGCTCTTCATCTACACAAGCGGCTCTCGCACCCCCAGCTGGAATACGAGGATTGGCGACTGGTGTTGGATTATTACTGACTGGATTGATCATTGGATCAATCTCCTCTAGGGATGGCATAGAATCATCACTCTCATCATCGGATGATTCAGCTCAAACCGATCTAGCCGGTTTGCTTTTCTTCTTCTTCTTGGAGCTACTCATCTCCAATCTCATTTCCAATATCATGTTCTTGAGCTCATCAATTTGCAATTGATGACGCTCCGATTCCTCTCTACGAGTCTTCTCACTCCACTCAAGTTGAGCTTGAGAATCATCCAACTCCGCTTGGAGATCCCTATCTTTAATTTCAACCATCTTATTTTCATTCAACTTTCTTCTTAATGTTCTCTCCAATTCAGGATCGAAAGGAACTAGATCTTTGGTAGATCGAGTCTTTCGCATATACCTAAGAACCTGTAAAGATCACTCAAGTAGACAAATCAAATCACAAGAGCAAGAGCTCTCAAGCTTGACAACCGATAACCGAATTCGGCCTAAACCAAATCCCCGGCAACGGCGCCAAAAACTTGTTCGCTCGAAAGGTGTACGTCAAAGTCTTAAATTTATATCTAGAATTTAAAGCAAAGCGAACCCGCAGTGTACATATCAGCTGTAGTAAGGCAAGAAATTCCAGAGTCGAACTCAGGGATTTGGTGAGAATAAAATCGAAATCAGTTATCTAACAAAGTGCAAAAGCTTTTGTGAATAATAAAGAGACAAATGATTCCAAGGATTCAAGTATCCGACTGCGGCTTTCGATTCAAGACACTTTTAAAGATCAAAGGACATAGTTTATATTGCCAAGGTTATGTGTTTCAAAGGTAGATATCGTACGGTGAAGTTCCGAAACCTATTTATCCAATCTAAAGGCTCTCTCTATAAGGGTTGTTGAGCCTACAATATAGAAAGATCTAAAAACGAGGATTACACTCAAACTAACTATCCAAAACCCCAGGATGTGACTATCCAAGGTAAAGATAGAAAGCACACTTAAAACCTTAAATAAAGGATGTTGAGTCTCTCTATTACCCAATTCTTGTAATCTTAATCTATTAAATGTAGAATCAAGGTTGAAATCTCTTCGTACACCTAAATAGAGGTTAAAAAGGTTAATCAAGGTTGGGATTTAGGCAAGGATTAACTTTGGTTAAAGAATAAATCAATTAAAGATCGACAGGAAAATAACTCGACTGACCATAAGAAAATCGGACGATTGTTCGGAAGAACCGGGCGATTATCCTATTGTCGCAAAGTTAAAATCTAAACTCTCAGGGTCCAAATGGTTAAATGAGTTCATTCTATCATCATCTAAGCCTCAATCATCAGCTATTCTCCCTAGAATCACAATGGTTTTAGCCAACCATTTTCAAAATCAAATCAAAATTGAGATTGAATGAATAAATCATATAAAACCCGAACTTTGAATAAAAACTCAATAATCCTCAAATCTGTAAACCAAATTGAAAACAAATCGAAGTATCTCTCAAATTACTCAGTAATGTGTTCAAAAACTACAGGGATCACAATGGAAACAAGGAATCTCACAAGTATGATCAAGATTGACTTTCCGGCAAAATCCCTTCAATCTTCCTCCAAGAATCCTCAATCTCTCTCAAACCTTTAAATATTTCCCGCTGCGGCGTCCTCGTTTTCGTTCCTAGGGTTCCAACCTATAGTTTCTTGCTAAGGGGCCGCTTGGCAAAACTCTTCTCTTGCCTAAAAGTGGTGGGCTTTGAGTCGTTTTTACCATTGGGCCGAAAACAAAGAAAATCGAGCTAGTCGATTTACATACAAAACCGTCCGATTTTTATGAGGAAAAATTGTCCGATTTATATAGTAAATGGCACGATTTTCTTCAATAGAGAATGCTCGTCTCTTGGCTTGTTTCCTTCCTCCCTTTATGCTTCTTTTTCGAAACTCCTTTGCTCTTCGTGATCCCTCTAAGACTCCTTTACCTTCCCTAATGACCTTAGATGTTCCTTGCTCCCCTTATGCTTCCAAATCCACTCAATTTACCTGCAATTCAACCGAAACTCGTGTAGACCTCTTTTTCCGAAATATAATTGAATAAAACATAAAACATACACAAATTCCCTCTAAATGCAAAGTAAATCGAGGTAAACCTCCACGATATGCATGATTATAATGGTATATAATTCATGTCATAATGTGGTTAGCCGGGGTTCCTGTATATTATAGGACGGGATCAGGTTTATGTTTATGTTGTTGTTTTCCCATTTGTTTTGAACTCGGCTGCGAGTCTTTTACGCTTCCTTTTGTTTAAACCTTTGGTTTTATATTGAGTTTTGGTTTTCATTCTTGTGTGCCTTGTTGTAAGATTCATTGTGTTGTTGGTACTTTGAGGGTCGGGACCCATTGTGAGGTCCTAGCCGGTAGCGCTTCAACTTCCCAGAACTTGGGGTGTGACAATATGGTATCAGAGCCAGGTTGGCAACAATGGCACTCGAAGTCTTCTAAAGGTCGGATGGATAAATAAATAGAACCCCCAAGGGGTCTAACATTTTCAAAAGGGGGTTTTGTTTTAAACTTGTTGGTCTGGGATAGATGTACGGGCGACCACCACTGCCTCCGCGGATCTCAACAGTGTAGTTCTTATATGTTAACTTTTATGTGCTTTTTCTGGATTTCTGCTTTAGTTGTAGCGTGACCTTATATCTATATATATTCTTATATATCTATCCTTATAGCAGATGGCGCGTACTAGAGTTACATCTGCTATGGGGCAAGGAAGGGGTCGACCACCACTTCCACCTGTCGTCCGTGGACGAGGACGTGCAGGAAGACCTCCACTAGCTAGAGGTCGGGGCTAAGCCGTAGTTGCTGATCTGCCTATCGCTGAGGCGTTCGCTGAAGAAGTTATTGAGAGTGTTGTTCTCAAGGCTGGGAAAGGGACCGCTTCTTGGTCCGGAGCATAGAGAGCGTCATCGACAGATTCCGCTCGAGTGTCTATCGGAGCTTTTGCATACCGCGATTATGTGCAGAGAGTCGAGGAGGCTATCAGGACTGGAGGACCTACACCAGAACCACCGGTTCCCTCGAAATCAACTGAGGTTTCACAAAGAGTTACACAGGTTGTTGCTCCGCCTGCTAGAGTTGCTGAGGTTGTTAGAGCACCGACTGAGGCAAGGGAGCCGAAGCCCGACAATACGTTGAAGGCTTTCGACCAGCTGAAGGTTCCCTATTTCATGGGAAAGATTGGATTGGAGGTGGAGTTGTGGCTAGGACAGCTGGATTCTGCTATGGAGGCGATCAGTTGCCTAGAGGGACATCGAGTCAACATAACACAGACGTTGCTGACGGATCAGGCTCATTCTT
This sequence comes from Fagopyrum esculentum, assembly GCA_033239045.1. Lineage (NCBI taxonomy): Eukaryota > Viridiplantae > Streptophyta > Magnoliopsida > Caryophyllales > Polygonaceae > Fagopyrum > Fagopyrum esculentum. Next base: position 23,589,771 of record BSUD01000005.1, on the reverse strand, counting down.
GGTGGAGGACTTCTCGCATTAAGGTCACCAGTTATGAGCAGATGAAGACGGTGATCAGGGATCACTTCTACCCTGCAACTATGAGGAGGGATCGTCTTCAAGATTTCCTCGAGGCTGGATTCAAGGATTTGCCTATTGTTGAGATTATCAACAAGTTTAAGGATGAGTTGTCTTTGCTGGGTCCGTCTGCACTACCTGAGGATCAACATGTTTATCTCTTCTCTCGGAGGTTGAGGGAGTCTACACGCTCTTATCTTGCTAGTTTCCATTGTGATTCTTTGACGGACTATCAGAATAGAGCTTCTACATATGAGAGAGACCGACCGGGTCAGCGAAGAGCTTCTTAGACAGTAGGTCCTAAGAAGAGGCAGAAGACTGGATCAACCAGTGTTGGAGCTGGAGCAGTTGGGTTTGGGCGTAGTTAGACGCCGGGGCATTTTGGTTTCGAGCATAATTTTGTCAGAGGACGACAGTGTCATAAGTGCGGAGGAGCTGGTCACATCCGAGCTGATTGCAAGAAACCTGCAGTGACTTGTTTTTCTTGTGGCAAGCCCGGACACAAAGCTGCGTTTTGCCGTCAGGTCAAGGCGCTATCTCAGCAGAGTTCTTTACCCACCAGTGTTGCAGGAGGAGGACATAGGTCTTAGTATCAGTAGCAACAAAGAGCTTCTGGATCTACCGCTCTTCAAGGTTCCACTTTGGGACAGGGGAGAGGTAGAGGATGAGTTGGTGGTTCAATAGACACTAGAGATGCATCAGCCAGAGTCTATGAGTTGAGGAGTGCTGTAGAGCCGACAACGCCAGCGACCACAAGTATCATTCATATTAATGGTTTTCCTGTCAGAGTTCTTTTCGATACCGGTGCTACGCATTTTTTTATATCTGATGCATGTGTAGATAGATTGACCTTAGTTACCATAGAATGTAGACCCTTCTTTATAGGATTACCCGATGGGGGTAAGATTTGAGGTACACGAGAGGTTCGCGATTGCCCTATTAGATTGGGAGGTCGCGATTGACGAGCCGACTTCTTCGTCATGTACTTAGTACATGAAGAAGTTATCCTTGGCATGGATTGGATGGATCGACACCGAGCAATTCTAGACATCGACAAGAGGACAGTGACAGTAACTACAGATGCAGGACATGTTGAGATCTTCAGAGGATGGGATCTAGGGAATACCGGTACAATCATCAGCGCAGTCCGAGCTGCGAGACTTATCGGACAGGGTTGCGAGGCTTTCTGGTGCTATGCTATGAAGGATAGCACTAGTCCAAATTTGGAGGTGATTCCAATAGCTTGCAAGTTTTCTGACGTCTTTGGAGAGCCATCAGGTTTACCTCCACAGAGGAGTGTATACTTTTGCATTGAGCTAGAGCCCGGTACGAGACCGATCAATAAGGCTCCTTACCATATGGCACCCATCGAGATGCTTGAGTTGAAGTAGCAGCTCGAGGAGTTAGTAGAGAAGGGCTTCATCCGCCCTAGTGTATCTCCTTGGGCCTACCAGTACTCTTCATCAGGAAGAAGGACGGGTCAATGAGGTTATGTATCAACTACCAAGAGCTTAACAAGGTGAAGATCAAGAATAAGTACCCATTGCCCCGTATCGACGATCTTTTGGATCAGCTGCATTGAGCTTTAGTGTTTTCAAGGATCGATATGAGATCAGGATATCACCAGTTGAGGGTGAGATAGCAGGACATAGCTAAGATGGCATTTCGGACTAGATATGGACACTACGAGTTTGTAGTGATGCCATTTGGGCTTACAAACGCGCCCGCAGTTTTCATGGAGTTGATGAACAACATCTTCATAGACTTCCTAGACCAGTTTGTAGTTGTCTTCATAGATGACATTCTAGTTTACTCTCGCAACAGAGAGGAGCATGCAGGACACTTGAGGATCGTTCTTTAGGTCCTACAGGACAGAGATCTTTACGTCAAGCTCTCTAAGTGCGAGTTTTAGATGTCCGAGGTATCATTCCTTGGTCACATCATTTCAGCGGAAGGGATCAAAGTAGATCCGGCGAAGATCGAGTCGATAGAATCTTGGCCGCCTCCTAAGAATGTCAAGGAGGTACGCAGCTTCTTAGGGTTGACGGGCTACTACCGGCATTTTGTTGAAGGCTTTTCAGTTATCGCCCGACCACTTACTTCCTTGTTGAGGAAGTCTACGAAGTTCGTATGGTCCGTGCCGTGCCTACAGAGCTTTGAGGAGCTGAAGAAGAGGTTGACCTCTGTTCCTATCTTAGCTCAGCCACAGGGCATTGAGGATTTTATGGTCTACGGCGATGCATCCAAGCTAGGCTTGAGATGTGTTCTGATACAGAGGGGTAAGGTGATTGCTGATGTGTCGAGACAACTGAAGACGTACGAGGAGAATTACCCTACCCATGATCTTGAGTTGGCTGCTGTGGTTCACACTCTGAAGATTTGAAGGCATTATGTGTAGGGAGCTACGTGTCAGATTCTCACAGACCGCAAGAGTCTGAAGTACATATTCACTCAACGGGAGTTGAATAACCACCAGAGGGTTGTAACACCCCGATTCCTAGAGGACTCGGAATGCTACGAGTTGGGACCTCACAATGGGTCCTGACCCTTAGCCTGACAACAACTTCATCGGACCTTACAACACGGCACAAATAAAAAGGCAAAACACATAGTTTTATAACATGAGCGGAAGTAAAAGGTACAAATCTGAAAACAATCCAGCCAAGTCTCAAAACCAAAGTAACATCATAAGTCTCAACATTCATGAAATAAGATAAATAGTCCCGTCCTATAATGCACGGAACCCCGGCTGCCCACTACCGCTGGATCACTCGATCGCATCTCTAACTTGCAAGACATCTACAAGCGGTATAATACCGTTAGCTGACAATCTATGCATAAGTATAAAGGTAAAAGCACAAACACATAACATACACAGTCAACATGCAACACTCATTCATTTTGTTATCTTTAATTAGGTGATATGTCATTACTAATGATACTTATTTTGTGATACGAGGGATTCCCAAACCTCGCCCCTGATCCCGTTTACCAAAAAGGAATGGTGCTAATGCATCTGACCGTCTACCTGCCTGGGCTGGTACAGGGAACCTCCTAGACTCTCGCAAGAGCTAGGCATATGATGTCACGACCCGTTATCATACACTTGGGTCAATTAAATAATATAATAAAGTCGGCCTAATCCGGTTTCGTTATTATCCTAACTAGCAAACACCACTCATACACAATACACTCATACAAGAAGCCAACTAAGTAAGTCCGTAGACTTACCAGTCTCCAAAGCGCACAAGATCACCTCACTCGTAAGTTCCCTCGGGAAAACGTACAACGCCTGTTCAAGACAAGAAACACAATCAAACCACACTCTAGTCCACTAGAAGTCTTTAGACTTCTAGGCTCAAACTCCTCAACCACCTAGTCCAAGAAGACTGCACTCTCAGTCCATGACTTATCCAACTCTCAATCATAACGATATACACAAGGTTACTTCCACAAAGCTCGAAACGAACTCTTAACAACATACCACCACAAGACTCACGTAACTCACACTAGACCTCTAAGGTCCAACCACTCTAAAGCATTCCAGTTCAACTACCCTAAGCCAGCCTTGTATGCTTCTAAGGTATAACGAATCTAAGAAATGAAAGAAGGAAAGGAAAGAACGAGATTCGGAACTCAGTGGAGCCAAAACTGCCCCCGCGCCTGCCTGAGCCGCCCTTGCGCCTATCTAGGTCCGCCCTTGCGTCGATCTGGGTCCGCCCCTGTGTAACGACCCGAGTTTTAAGGAATTCAAGACGTCACTAGGCTAAGGACCACACAGTGGGTCCCAAAATGACAACCCTGCATGCAGTTAGTATGTATATCCCAAAATGACACTTCAAAAACATGACACCTGAACATTTGTCTTAAAACTTCAGCCTAAAATCAACATGTGTACACAATTGTACACAAACCACAAAAGACTCGCTTGCAAGCGATTAGTTTCAAAAGTAGTTCAACTAACCCTTGGGTTAACACTGCCTCGGCTGTCTACTTCCTGCAGCTGACATCCCTGAAGCGTACCTATGATCGGCTTAACCTAAAAAGATTCGGTTTAAAACCGTTAGCTACCGATCATAATCTATCCACGAGAGATTATATGATCACATCACATTACAACAAATATATTCAAATACCATATACCGTGCTCATGAGATGATATTATGCTTTTATTAATGTTGCACGTGAATGTAGTATGAAATTTACAATTTGCGATCCCGGACCAAATCCGGAATCATTGCTTATACGGTTCAAGCTTTGATGTGAGCTCACCATTGCACAAATTAGGTTAATTCAGACATTTGCTCTTAGGTCGTAGCCAGACTGATCAAGTCTACGGGCCAGGCTTTATCGTGGTGGGTTATGGTCTTAACCGCTAACCACATGCAACATTTTTCCATTCATGTTAATGCAAACATTTACCATTTTCATTAGGTGTGCGACCCGAGCCTGAAGTCCATCAGACTCGGTGTCATTCTTATACAAACGCAAGTGATCCGGGCTTGTCCGAGCTCCGGCATTCACTGCAATAGCTAGCGACATGGCTAATGGTTAGCTTAGAGTCTTGAACAATTTACATAATATTGACCTTTACAGGTCATCATCATATCACATGCCTCAAAAGGCTTATCATGTCATACATTATCATTCTTCAACAAGCTTATCATGTCATTCAATAGCACGCCTCAAAAGGCTAACACATGTTCATTTAACAATTGCTCATAACCATGACATGATAATAATCACAACAACATTAAGCATGCTTTACACATTACAACGTCATTTTCATCATAAAACACATCAAGCATGCTTTACACATAACACATCTCAATGCATATCAACATTCACATTTCAACACAACAAGGCATCTCAAAACAACAACACATATCAACACAGTGATAGATAAATCTCTCAGACACGGGTTTCTGCAGATCGAAGCTAAGTAAGTCCGAAGACTTACCTGGATACGCTCACTGGGCAACTAAGCTATAGTTAGTCTACCGTCTTCAACACCACCTGTCGAGAATATCATATTCCTCGTATTAAACTCCTTGCTTCAAACATGAATTAAATTCATTCCTTTGAATTTAATTAGCTTATAGCGTTTTCTAGATTCCTAATTTAATTAATTAATCTTTAATTAATTAATTAAATTTCATCACATAATGTTTTGCCGGCAGGTAGTTTCTCAACCCAACTGTCATCAGATCTCATCAAACAAATAGCCCATAATCACTAGAATAATATAACGAGCATAATGGAATTTCCAATTATCCATTTTGACAAGCCTAAGGTCAATATAGGCCAAATCTCAATACAAAAAACGAATAACTTCATAACTTATTCGTTACTAGCCCGATTGACGATCCGAAAGAAGATTCGGAATCACAACGACGCGGGCTACGCTCGGACACCATCAGATTCACCAGAATCTGAGCGACGGGACCAACCATATAAGGGGGAGGCTCGACCTGACCTTAACTTCAACGGAAACGCAAAAACTCGGTACCAAAATGAAGAGGACGAAGAGAGGAATCCGAAAACTCAAACGGAATTGAAATCGGATTACAAACGAAGAGTAGATCTGAATTTGAAGGTTGAGAGAAATCAGAGCTTTTACGAGGAATTGTGAAAGGAAATGAACTAATCAAATAATTTCCGCTATTTATAGCGAAGACGATAATTATCCTTTAGTAAAGTCGATAGTTATCCTTTAACCGATCCGAAGGCGGTTTGAGCCCCCTTCTCCAAACTTCTCTAAATTGGAATAATAAATCTGACATATTGTGTGGATAATTATTCCGTAACTTTTTCGGAAAACGCGTATTCCTAAGCCGTCTTTCTTAGCCGCTAAGAAACGAAATAGCGACTCTTTTGGCCATTTTGCCTTTCCATGTTATTTCATATCTAGAACATACCCAATGTTCTGATCATTTCTCTCAACTGCAATTTTGTTGATTGAAGCTCCCAAATGCTCCAAATAATAACAGAGGATAAAAACTATTCCTCGGAGGAAAAAGTAAAATTTCCCCATACGTCCAAATTTACGCCAAAATCATAATGGTGGAGTTCATACTCGTCATCTACACACTATTCGCAATTTGTGGGTCAATTGATATCGATGATTAGCTTCATCACCCTTAATCATCCTTTATTAGGATTCAAAAATCCTAGCTTTTACACCCCGCGCTTGACAGAAGCCGCCCCTGCGCCTGTCTATGCAGAAAGTCCGTCTGTTGAGTTCTTCGATTGTGCAGCCAGTCCTTTAGGGTCTCCTTTGGTTCTATGAACGTCTTCCAGTTCTCTCACTTGGTCTTAGCCTCCCTCCAAGATCTAACTTCGTCATCAAACCAACAAAACAACAATAGATCGTTGAGCAAGGATTCAAGAGTGTCTTCCATTCAAGCCATGGAAGGGAAAGGAAGGAAGAAGAAGAAGAAGAAAGAAAGAAGAAGAAAAGGTAGGAGCCTTACCCACGTCCCGTCACTACAGTCCCGGCCTCAAGAATGGTGGTTCCAAGATGGAGCACTCCAAGAGAAGAATAGAGGAGAAGGATTTAAGAGGAAGGTGCAAGAGGATGATGTTGGTAGGAGAAAAGAAAGTAACGTGAGTGGAAAATAAGAGGAGGAGAAGGGTTGGCTGCATAAAAGAGGAAGGATACCAAAGGTCTTCAGCCAACAACTCCTTATGGAATTAAAGAGGGGAGTTAAAAGGATCGGAAGGTGAACGGTTGCCCAAAACTCTGCTACCCCGCCCACGCGTGTCACCGCCCCTACGGAAATCCTAGCCGCACCTGCGGCCTACTCAACTGCGTCGCCAAAGCCGCAAGGGCGTGAGCCCTTGCGCCCGGCTTCTACCCTCCTCTAACTCTATCCAAGCATAAAGAAAATATCCGGTTGTTACATCAGATCCCCCTCAAAATAAGTTTTGTCCCGAAACTTAGGGGGTACTAACCGAGGTCATAAGATATAAGCAAGCCCTATGACTAACAAATTACCACATCAAGACCACCTAAGGGTCACACACAAGCACATTATATATTACACATACACCACTGCAAGCAACCAAAACAAGAAGGTAGACTATCTGATAGTCCTATAGACGTCTCTAGACCCGCATAAAATCCAGGATAGTTCCGCCGAATACTATCCTCCGTCTCCCAAGTAGCCTCGTCAATCCCTCGTCTCGACCACTGCACTCTCATCATGGGTATTACCTTCGATCGAAGGCGTCTCGCACCTCTCTCCAAAACCGCTATCGGGTGCTTTGTAAATGTATGATCCGGCTCGACCACCTGGTCGTCATGACTCACTATGTGTCTCGGGTCATGCACATACCCTCGCAGCTGCGACACGTGAAATACTGGATGAACTCCCTCCAATTGGGGTGGCAATGCCAATCTGTACGCAACCTCTCCTATCCGCTCAAGGATCTCGAAGGGTCCGACATATCGGGAACTCAACTTCCCCTTAATGCCGAAGCGTCTAACACCCCTCGTCGGCGACACTCTCAACCATACCTGGGCTCCAACCCTGAACTCCAGAGGACTACGCCTCTTATCAGCATAAGATCTCTAACGGCTCTGTGCGGCCAACATCCGCTGTCAGATCAATGCTACCCGAGCCATATCATCCGTCACCTGCTCGGGTGCCACACCACTCATCCTCTCAGGCTCATCCCAACACAAGGGTGTACGACACCTCCGTCCATATAGCGCCTCATAAGGAGCCATCCCAATAGTCACATGCCAACTATTGTTATAAGAAAACTCCACCAAAGGGAGGTGGCCGGGCCATACTTGTCCCCAATCAAGCACACATGCCCTCAACATGTCCTCAAGGGTCTGAATAGTCCTCTCAGACTGCCCGTCCGTCTGAGGATAATATGCCGTGGTGAACTGTAAACTCGTGCCTAAGGCGGCGTGTACTTGCTACTAGAACCTCGAGGTAAAACGCCCATCCCTATTTGAAATGATCGTCCTCGGAACTCCATGGAACCTCACAATCTGTCGGGTAAACTCCTCGGATAAACGAGACACCGGCCACGTTTCCTTAATAAGAATAAATCGTGCCGTCTTCGTCAACCGATCCACTACAACCCATATCGCATCAAAGCCTCTACTCAACCTCAAGCCGTTAACGAAGTCCATGGAAATGTCTTCCCACTTTCACTGTGGAACCGGATGTGGTTGGAGCTCTCCTCCGGGCATGTGGTGCTCGATCTTGACATGCTGATAGGTCGCTGACAAGACTCTATTCCTATGGTCGTGTTTATCTTATCAAAATAAATCCCGACTTAACACTAGAACAAGTATAGTGGTTAAGTAAGGGTCGAACCCAAGAGATCTGGATTATTTTTATTAAATTCAATTATTGATTATAGAATAGAGTAACAAAGGGGGGGGGGGGG